>CP125973.1:88771877-89371877 GCA_030063025.1 Avena longiglumis | reverse complement strand
AACCCTAGGCATGGTCACTCAAGAGCACCGAACAACCACGGCCTTGTAATAAACATAGTAGACACACCTGAAACTGACATCTTGGTAAGAGTACACTGTACTTCACCAATACCATTAGTTATGTAGTAGTTATATCTGATTTCTAAGGCTTTCTTACACTTTGCAGCCCAAGGTGGTGCATGCTCTCCCTGAACCTGTGAGGGAGGTCCCAAAGGAACCAAAGTTCAGCTGTCCTGTCTGCATGAACGAGCTGGTCGAAGCATCATCGACCATCTGTGGTCACATCTTCTGCCAGAAGTGCATCAAGGCTGCCATCCAGGCGAATAAGAAGTGCCCTAACTGCCGGAGGAAGCTGAACATGAACAACTTCCACCGAGTCTACCTCCCGACGACAGATCACTAGACCGATCCAGCTATTCTGGGAGCATTAGAGCTGGCGTACCTGACCCTTTTTGGCACCGGCATTGTGGTGATTGTATCTGAACTATTCTTCACAGGGTTATCATCGACATTCAGTTGTCCCAACAATTTAACAAGTGCTTGAAACGTGGTAACCAATCTGCATCTTGGCGGTAAAGGAACAGTAGTCTTTGAAGTGGAAACCTGTGCTTGGTCTTTGAAGTGGAAACCTGTGCTTGGTCTTTGAAGTGGAAACCTGTGCCTGGTATTGTGAGCTTCACTAGCTAAGACAAATTCTTGCCATCTATTTTAAGACCGAGGGAGTATTATATTGCCTTTTCTAGATAGATGAGGCCTCTACAACAGTAGATTATACGTGCTCGGATAACACCCCGAGTCGAACCCAGCTGCTTGGTTCTCCTATATTATACTTCCTCTGTTTTAAAATATAAGATGCTTTATTGTGAAGCAAATGTATCTAGACTATTTTTAGTGTGGAGGGTCATTCAAGTTTAGAATGAATCTACACATTAAAAGATGTCTAGATATTTTTTTTTCATAAATCTAAAACATCTTATATTTTGAAATTGAGGGAGTACTAGAATATGGCTCTGCATTGTCACGTAAGCCTAGGCCCATTTAGCCTAAATCATGTCACACGTCTGAACTCCCTTAAAATGTTTGCTCTTTGCAGTCAGATAGCTGGTAGTACTAGAATATGGCTCTTTGCAGTCAGATAGCTGGTAATCAGGATCAGATGACACTTTAATTAAAGTAATTGTATTATAGGTCCCTGACTTGTAAAAAAATGTTCCTGGCTTGTAAAGAGACTGTTCTACATCTGATATCAAAATTCAAGATGAAGAGTAGCTGAAGCAAGATAAGACATGGAAATATGGCATCAACCATTGATATACATATCCTTTTTTGATGTCCACATTTTAAAATCTATGGTTCATTGTGATAGTTAACAAAGTGACGAGCGACACCAACAAGGAGATGAACTTCTTATGTATGCCACTGTTATGGTTATTAATACCTTGTGAGACTTGATACAGTATGTTTTGAAAATATATATGCTCAATTGTCGATTATATTGTGAATTGTTAGATTTATCTCGAGCCTTCGAGCCGGCTTGCGAGCTTCACTGAGATGGCTTGTCAAGCCTCGAGCCTGAGTAGCAAGGTTTAGGCTTGGCTTGTTGAGTATCCGAGCCGAGTCGAGCCCGAGCCTTTGTCGAGCCCGAGCCTCGAGCCACGAGCTTCGAGTCCACCCCCACTGGTAGATCTTGTTGTGCTCGGAGATCTCGTAAAAAGGAATAGGCCTAGGCTGGTATCGTACCAGTTTAGCCTCTGACAGAATCCAGATAAGGTCATATAAGAATCATCCTGGGCTTACTAAGAGCCTTCCTCAAAACCCCCCGGGTAAACCCACTTGTCTTCACCAATTGTCCATTTTGGTCCGTCTCTACTTATGGGGGCGGACAACTTTACCATGGTACCCATGTGAGCCTCCGTTTGTCTATTTTCTCATTTCTACGAGGCTACAACATACAAGGCGATACATATGGTATCAAATATAACAAACACATTAATCCGAGCGGCATAGTTCAAACATATAATTCAAATTCACAATTTGAATAAATTGATTCGAACAAAAAGTTCAAAGACAGGTTGAACACAAACCTAAACAACATAGTTCTGATAATTCAAATGACATAAATTACACAATGACTACTTGTAGGAATGCCGCTACCTGGTCTCCTCCATGGATTAGCACGGAATCGTTCCGCGTATCGTCGTCCATCCCGTGCGACGAAAGATCCGCCATAAGAAGTATCGTCGTTGTCGATCTCATCAATGGGCTTGTCAGGCCATAGACCTCGTCGCTGGCCTCTTCCAAACCAGACATCCACTCCCTTTCCCTGTGCCTGGTGGCATCTCGTCCCTGGGTCTCAACACATGATGTCTCCATTGAGGCATATTTGGCGGCTTCGAGGGTCACAACCTCCCACCTCATGTGTTGCGTGCGCATCCAATGCCGTAGTAGATCTCCTAGGCAAGGCATTTGGGTCGCTCCCATTATTTTAGCTCGGGGTTAGGAGGGGCATGATCGGGTCAGAGAAGTCATGGTGAGGTGGATACTAAGCCACAAACACATGCATAGGAGGGGTATGACGTGAGAACGAGGAGGATCTCAAATCTGCAAAGACACATGCAGGAGGGGCCACACCTGAGCTCGAAGCCTCAGGGTGACACACGAGGAACCGTTGCGAATCCAACGATGCAATTTGGCGCATGGGGAGCCGCGTGAGGATGGCATGGGATCTCAGCGTCATCCCCACATGGCTCGGGCTCCAAGTGTGAACTCGGTGTCATGCTTGTTGGGGGGTGGTAAATAGAGAGGTGGAGGTGATTCAATGGTGAATTGTCTCAAAAAGACGATTATTCGGCGTGGCGAAGTAGGCTCGGTTGGTCATAGTGGATCAAGGAGGAGATGAATATAGCGAATAAGTAGGAGACATGAAATACTAATAGAGACGATGGATTCAAGAGGCATCAAATTAGCTCTAAACACGAGAGATCAAGCATAGTGAGAGGTAGCGACAGTAAGAGCGACGCAGGCAGGCCACATCGGCCCGTGTGACTGAGAGAAGATAACCAATCTTAGACAATCAGAAAGGAGTGAGGAAGAGAGGCAAAGTGTAGGTGGGGTGTCCCAATGGCGTGTGGGACATGTCTGACACCGCTAACATGCCGCGAACATTGCACAATTGGGAAGCACCTTATATGTCCCAAATTATGGGTAGAACTGAGGGCTTTCCCTATCTTGTGGCAAAAAAGTTACAAATGGGAGGTGCCTTTGGTGCCAATATTTTGTCCAAATGGATAATTGGGGAGAAATGGTGAGGACTATTGGAGTTGTCCTAAGTTGGGCATGGAATTTTCCACTGCGGAATGAAAGGACGCACGATATTTTGGCAAACGACGTTTCGCACAGCATTTTGGCAAACGACGTTTGTGGCTATAGTTCCGCAAGAGAGAGAAATGTATCCAGTACTACATCTTCATCTGATATTCATATATTTTGCCAAAAGATCCTTCTGGTTTATTAACTAACCCGCACTCAACTTAATTGTGCATATTTACAAAAAAACTAAATGCATATTAAAATCAAAGGATTCTCTAAGAACTTTCCACTATGAATTCCCTAAAATGTATGAAATTACGTTCCACTCTTAGTGGAACCTTTGTGAGATTTTTGTCAACCTATTATGGAACCACAATGAATCCTTTGAAAAACAAACTTTGTTTGCTATATCCATTTTGGAACATTTCTTATTTACCATTGAGAGCATGTTGATATTCATAAAACACCAGTACATATCGGGCCTATTAAGGCCTCCCGTCACACACGGAAAGCGCTTCCCACTTGCGGAGTGAAAGAGCGCTGACACTGCAAAAATTCGATCGTCTTCATGTGGCCCAGGCAAGCCCCTTCATGGGTTTGTCGCATACCGAGCACTCTCCGGAATCGCAACTGTCTCACTCTAAGAGAACCGTTTCCTTATTAGCAAAGCATCGCTCACGTCTCCTCCACCATTAAGCATGTGGCTTGTATCTGCGATGTTGCATAAATGTTCCACCGTTTCTTTTTATGTGCCTTTTCTCACTCAGTGAGTTATAAATCATTGTGTATTTTTCTCGAATTCTGTAAGACGCATGCGTAGCCTCTTCTCCTTCTACCGCATGATACGCTTTGGGGTAGCATTAGAAGAAACCGATGAAAAAAACAAATTTTCAAGAGTTAATTCGTAAAAATGCAGCCTGCAACGTTAGCAAACTAACGTCCACCATGACGAAGTGATCAAAATGCTCGCGTGAGGCAACTCCGTGACCCGCAGTTCGTGTTTTGTAACTTCAAGACCAATGCTCTCATTTTGGGCAAGTTGATGTATCAAATTAACATTTTTCTCATGGTTTTATGATGCAAAATACATGTATCATTGACCCTCGTCGGGTATGGACATGACACCAATATGGGCATGATTTTCTACCCATATGGATATATTGGTGTGCATAGGCTTCACGGGTATGGATACTATATTGTTCAACTTGTGCATAACCCGACCCACTACCATATTGGCCGGAGGCGTTATGAGTTTTTGCCTCACAAAAATAAATGGTCGTTCAAACCTATAATTAGAAAGATATGATACCCAAGATTGCAACGTATATTAAGCAAGGACATGTATGTGCCGCATGTGCGAAATTAAGGATGGCGATGAAGCAGGTTTGGGCGGATATACCAAACCAAATCCAAATCCAAATCCATAAACCTCACTCTAGCCAGTCCACGAAGATATTCATGGGCAAGGATGTTAACCCAAATCCAAACCCGCCGGATATCCGTGTATCCATGGATATCCATTGGTTTACACGCTATATACATAACCATAACAACATTCAACATAACTGCGATATTATAGCAATTTTCAACAACATTTTAACAATTTTTATATGGATAATACAAACTCCCTCTGTCCGCAAATAAATATACTTCTAGCCTTGTCCTAAGTCAAACTTAGTAAAATTTGACTAACTTTTTAGGAAAACTTACCAAGATTTATGACACTAAATTGATAACATTAGATTTGTTTTTAAATTTAGTTTCATAATATATCAATTTGATATAATATATGTTTCTATATTTTTTTATAAAGTTGGTCAAATTTAATTATGTTTGACTTAGGTAAAAACTAGAAGTACACTTATTTGCGGATGGAGGGAGTAGGATTAAGATAATAAGAGTAATTATCTAGGGTTAGTACTTAGGTGGGCCTTTGGACCTCGGGCTTGAAAGTTGGATCGTTAGGCCTTTTAGTGAGTAATATGATACAATTAAAAAATAATGTCTCACTGACATGTGAGTTCCATGTGTTAGCTGGTATCCGTTGGATATTCATGGAGCAAAATCACTACCCATGCCCGCCCATGAAATCCGTGGGCCTAATTAGTCCTCCATATTCTTACATGTCGGTCGAATATCCGTGAATACCCGGATCCGTGGATAAAATTGTCATCTCCATGCGAAATCAACCTAGCGATGAACCCACCCTTTCCTTTTTAGTATAAAACGCACCCGTCTCCTCCCCATTTGTCTCTCGTGTGCCTACTTCTATGCACACGTCATCGATCCACCATGCCTATGTCTTGATCGCCACCGGAAGCATTCAAAGCCACTGCCTCTCCAACATGAACTATCGGTTATGTTCTCCGTTGCTTCCATCACCACAAGCTTCATGTAAGGTGAGGTCACCTATATCTAGAGTTTTTTATTATTATATATTTTTCATTTTCTATGAAAATGAACTTAAAAATTGATCTGCTAGGAACATCCATGTAATTAATGATTTGTTTGAATCGAAATCATTTGAAAAGTTTGGTAAAAATTTGATTTTGAGAGCTCTGCAATTTTTTGTTAAGCATCACAACTCGTTCATGTTGAAAGATCTAGGAACCAAGGTGACTTGACGATCGGTGGACTCCCCAAGCCACAGTCACCGAAGGTGGAGCCCTTTCGTGTCCCCACTTATATAGTCAAATCGTTGAAGGATACTGAGATCCATACACTTCATATCAAATAATATCACATAATTACTTACGTATATAGAACAATAATGTTGGACAATTAGTACATGCCAAACAATGTTGTGAGATAACTGTGTAACATTATTTAGTAGAAAATAAGTGTGCATCATTATTGTTTGGTAGCAACAATTGATTTTGCAACGATTATTTGGTAGCAAAACAAACTTAATAACTTGATCTTATGCTGTGTGTCCATCATATCATTCTCCTAATAATATGATCTTGTTATTAATAACATCCAATGTCCATGATCAGGAAACCATGATCATCTATTAATTAACAAGCTATTTTAACAAGAGGCTTACTAAGGACTCTTTTATGTTTACAAAACACACAAGTATTAATATTTCCGGTTAATATAATTATAGCATGGAATGCAAACATTTATCATAAACACAAAGATATAATAATAAGCACTTTATTATTGCCTCTTGGGCATATCTCGAACACATTATTTAGTAGAAAATAAGTGTGCATCATTATTGTTTGGTAGCAGCAATTGATTTTGCAACGATTATTTGGTAAGAAGATATTATGCTACCGGTTTCCAATAATGCAGAGTTAATTCCTACCTAATAATTGTTATGACTTTTTGGCTGCTATCAAACATTAATGTTGCTAAATACTTCCTTCCAAACAATGTTGCAGGGAAAAAATGATTATGCAACTTTATTGTTTAGTAGTATGAAATAAGTTTGCGGCATTTTTTGGTACGAATTAATTCCACATCAATGGATTCCTATAGCGGAATTACTTTCTTCCAAAGAATTGTTGCAAAATCAATTGTTGCCTCCAAAGAGTAATGTTGCACATTTAGTTTATTTCAAACAATGTTGCCAAATTATTTCCGCACATTGTTTGGAAGAAAGTAATTGCACAACACTAATATTTGATATTAACAAATAATTTTAAATCAAATATTTAGTAGGAAATAACTTTGCACCATTAGTGATTAAGAGGTAATTACATTTCCCTCTACTTATCCTTCGGTGGTCAGACTATATAAGTGGGGTGACGGTGGGGGTCCACTGTTAGTGAGAGTGGTTCGAGATCCACCATTGTTCAAGTCATCATTGTTCACCCTCCCTTCTTCTCCGCCGTCCCAACCCTGGTGCCTCTAGATACTAGGGAAGACGACGTTGATGGATCAGGTTAGTGGCATTGGTGGTGTCGACGGGATGGCACCAAGGCATCAGCAGACACACGATGCGATGGGCCTGGCCGAGGGGTTCGATCCCCATCTTATGATGCTGCGCCACGACACCCGGGAGAAGATGTAAGCACTTGTTCCTTTTCTCAACTCGAATTGAATGAATATAAGTTAAATGATTTCTTTGACAATTTGGAGTGAATTTAACACTAACTCACTAGTCAGGAGATTATAAATTTGTTGTCTAAACAGTAGTATTATCATGTTTTTTACTTTCATTTCATTCCGAAAATTACACATAGGTGATCTATATACTATCAAAGTTAATAATGACTCCCTTGAGGGTGTGCTTCGGTGTCCCCCTTCAAACTCAAGTTTGCATCGGGCGATTTTCTTTTGACTCATCGAAATCCATATCCAGGCCATGTATACCTTCGTATAGATGTACTTGGTCGAGCTGGATATACTCCACATCCCCACCGGCCGATCCCATCTTTGATCTTCCCTTATCGCGATCTATGTCTTTGCATGCCATGATTTGAAAGTTCGTTGCTACTTCTATATACCTCCCGATTTCCATCTTCCACGGTCACATAAGTATACGTGTACGGTGAGTATACATCTAAGCGGATCATACGGGTTTCGGGTGGATTTGTACGGTCTTTGAAATGAATCGGTATCGGCGATCCTGACCGTTCACGAGTTTTTTTACTGTCGATTGCATTTGAACTTCAGAAAATTGGGGATGAAGTTGAATCATCTTCTCATTTCAAGATTTCATATATATACTTTTGAAATTGTTTGTCTGAATGTGATATGAAGAGAATACTTTTCTGATCTGGTACTTGATGTTGAATCGGCAGATCTGAGTATTTAGGAAGGAGACCGATGGCGTCCAGGTGGCGGCGGAGGCTGCCAGATTTCGCGAGGCGGCTAGAGGAAATCTTGTTTAAAGAATACCCAAACAAGGTGTTGCTCTCTTTCCTTCATCGTTTTAGCTCTGGGTTTCGAGCAATCAAGTCCCTCTCTGGGAAAAAGTAAGTACAAATTACCGTTTCATTAATTTTAGCTGGTAATATTCTCTACTAGTTGTTTGTGCAGAGGGATTACTACAATATGACGAAGGAGCCAACTGAGTCGTACTTCCTGTCTGCTCTCACGATCTTGCGTCAGTACGAACAACTTCAACAAAACCAACAATTATCCGGGCAGATTACATCTTCCGGTGGCTATGGGACGACGTCTCTGACACATGGTATCACGCAAGGTGGAAGTGAAAATTTTAGAGTGTCTTATGTACCGTACAACATGGATCCTTCATTTGGCGCAGGCTTGGTTCCACAGAGTGTTAACATGGGCACCTCACTTTCAGGTACCTGATGGTTTTACTGAAATTGTGCTTATATCATATCCTTAGGGATGTGTGCCTGAACTTGAAATTCTTTTGCAGCCCACGCTGCAGAGCTTCTAGATTACAAATCCAATAGCCAGAAGAATATTTCCATGTTTACTTAGTTTTTTTTTGCCTTGCTTCCTTTCTAGGAGAAGCTCCTGATGAGCATGTGAACACACAACTCTCTTTGGGGATGAACTCTACACATCACAGCTCGAGAGTGCCCAACAATAATAATCATGTAATAAACATGGTGGACACATCTGAAACCAACAGATTCTTTGTAAGAACCCTACCCTATATCTTACCAATACCATCTCTAGTATGTACCAGCTCCCTAAGGCTCCACCTAAAAACTGCAGCCCATGGTGACACCGCCACTCTCTTTACCTGTGATGAAGGAGGTTCCAGAGGAACCAAAGTTCAGTTGTCCAGTCTGCTTGCACGAAATGGTCGACGCGTCATCAACTCTGTGCGGCCACATCTTCTGCCAAGAGTGCATCAGGGCCTCCATCAAGGCTCAGAAGAAGTGCCCTACCTGCCGGAGGAAGCTTACCATGAAAAGCTTCCATCGGGTCTACCTCCCGACGATGGACTAAACTGATCTAGCCATTCGGGCACAGTGGAGTGCTATACCATTTAGGTTTCGCCCAACAGTCTAACAGGCATTGTGATTCATAGTTTTTAGATGTTAATCTGCAAAAAGAATAATGTGTATTGTTGATGTAGAAGCCTGTACTTGCTACTATATAATTCGTGCGCGAAGAAACATTTAGGGCCCGTTCGGTTTACCTTGGATTGTCCTGGTTTGACATGGAATGATGTGGTTTAAATCCCATCTAAGTCAAAATATCCTCTAATTCAATCCAATCCAACCTAGAGGTGGATTAACCAAACATAGTCTTAGGAGTTTGTAATGTATTTTATGACGTCAGATTGCAACCTATGGATTATGGATTTGTATGGCCATGCACCCAAATCGAACTGGACGTCACACCTTCATGGGTTTTGTGATATCACCTAAATCCAGGCGTTCAGCCCAGATTCTTTTTTGCGTCATCCATGCGAATTCGAATGGCATATGCAAGTTGTAACCTCCACGGTATGTAGAAATGACAATGTTTAACACAGTTGATTATTCATGAGTGTTAGCATTGGCACTTAATATTTATATATATGCTCCAAATATTATTTGGTGATTAAACTAAAAAAAAAGACTAACAGAAACATCTTGTACATTGGAGATTGTTATATATTTGGTACCGAGAGACCACCTCTCTCGTAAGAAAAAAATATATTCTTTTCGTCTCTATCTGTTCCGACTGAGCCACCACCATATGTGGAATTGTTGAGATAAGACATTGTAAGTGAGAGTGTTTTCCCCATATATGTGCCTTTTTTGGTAGGGGTTGTGTTATACCTTTATTCACTAGTAGCGGGCTAGCGGCAGCACCACCATATGATTCTTTTCATGGGCCAGGAATATCAAAGATAGGACACACCTTAAAAATATCATAGGTCAAACCAAAAAATAGAATATGGAAAACTCTAATTATCACTTGACTGATGCATCAGCCTGGTTGTTCGACGCGAGCACTCTTCCTCATCCCCTCGCCATATTTGATTTCTCTTGTGTGCATGTCGCTACCAGCCCATTGCATCCACACGTCACCCCCAACGAACCATATGTCCCCGGTCCTATGCCTCTTTGAAATGATACATATGTCGCCTAGAGGAGGGTGAATAGGCGATTAAAACTTTTTCGAGAGTGGCTCGACAAATGCGGAATTAAACTAGCGTTTACTTTGCCAAGAACAAAACCTATAACAATCTAGGGTTCACCTATGTGCACCAACAACTTATGCTAAGCAAGACAAACAACTATGTATTAGCAAGATATAAACTTCAAGCATGAAGGCTATCATAAAGTAAAGTGCATAAGTAAGAGCTCGGGTATAGAGATAACCGAGGCACGCGGGGACGACGATATTTTACCGAGTTCCTCCCAACATGGAGTACGTCTTGTTTGGAGAGGGGTGGTATCTAACCACCTACGCCACAAAAGGCCTCCCTTATTCTCCGGTGAATCTCACCCCAATGGGATCGATCCATGCTTCCACTATCGGTGCACTTGTCGGTGGAAACCGAAACCTCTCACAAGGTTGGGGCACTTCTCCACAACTTAATTGGAGGCTCCCAACAAACGCCACCAAGGCCTCAACCTGCAACACAAAAAACCGTCTAGGGTCCAAGAACCCAAGAGTAAAAAGCTTCTCAACTTTCACTCACCAAATCCTCTGGGAAGAACTCAAACCAATGCACCAAATGCAATGGCAAGAACATAAGTAGTGCTCAAATCCTTCTCTCCCCACCAAAGCTACAAAAGCTTGTGGGGGAATAAGAGAGGAAGAACAATGGAGGAAATCCACAAAAGACTCCAAGATCTAGATCCCAATATGTTCCCCTCACTTAGAGGAGAGATGGATTGGTGGGATTGTAGATCTAGATCTCCTCTTTCAAATCCCTAAAGTATATGCAAGAATCAAGGGAGGGATTGAAGGGGGAGGAAGCTCAAGAGGGTCAAGAATGGAGGAAAAAGCCTGTAAAACTCAAGCTCAGACATTGGGGAAGAAGGGCCCATTTTTATAGGCCCACAGATTTCTGACCGTTTTCTGCCCGTTGGGGAAAAATCAGACCGGAGACTCCGGTCTACACCAGAGATTCTGGCCCAACCTCCGGACTAGCCTTCGGACCACCTATCAGACTGTCCCATGCTGAATTCTGGAGCCTCCTCCGAGGACTCCAGGGGACACTCCGGACCACACCGGAGACTCCGATCCATGCAGACCGGAGACTCCGGTCTGGACCAAATAAGAGGCAAACTTCAAATGGCGATATCTAGAGTTTGGAAACTCCGATTGACCCGAAACCAATTTTGTTGGAAAGAGGACAACAAGAGCTATAATGGTACCACCAAGTGAGAACATTTCATGTATTATAATGTGAGATACCTCACTTGGTGAGAAACCGGAAAACCTCAAGGATCAAAAATGCAATATGGTATAAAAGGGAAATCTGTTTTTGATGAACTAGAGCTTGTTATGAATATTACCACAAGCTATAGAACCTCACATGGATAAGATCTAAATAACAACCAAGAAATAATGATGCTAAGTATACAAAGGTTTGATATCTCTCAAAAAGATATGATCGAGTTACTCACTTGAGAGCCCCTCTTGATAGTACGGTTATCTATCCTATAAACCGGTCTCCCCAACTAACACCACGAGACTGGTAAGAAGGAAACCCTATCAAGATCATACCTTTGCCTTGAGCATATTCCACTTGATTATGATGTAGACGGTCTTGTCCTTCTCAAGATGGAACACCTTTCTTGATTGCTCTTGTACGCACTTGCTTGATGAAGACTTGCAAGTTACTCCCCCATACAACATGGGGAAACCTTTACTTTCACCTTGTCTTCATCTATCCATGATCACCGAGGATGGAAAGCTTCAAGCATGAGATCTTCTAGATATTTCACATCTTAAGCTTGCACATCATTTCTTCTTTTCTTCATTATGTTGATGCCTTGAAAGTGCACCAGAGATATCACTCCATCTTATTATTCAAGCCATACTTGCCATAGGTTTAACTCCCCCATGACCAATCTCCGGATCATTCCTTGATCAACACTTGATCTTCTTCACTTTCTTCTACCTTGAAGCCAACACATGCTCCAAGTGAAGCCAATGGAAAATTACTACAAGTGCAACTTGATACAAACATTAGTCCATAGAGATTGTCATTAATTACCAAAACCACACATGGGGGCCCACATGTTCTTTCACCCTTCCTGTAGCGCCGATGATGCACCCTTTGCCTGCCTTCCTCCTGCTCCAGAGGACGACATCGTCCCCTCCCCTTCCTAACGCACCCCTCCTCCTTTGTCCTTCTCACTTGAGGGGCCCATCCTACTGCCCTAGGTGGCTTCCATGGGGTGGGAGATGAATGCCATAGTTTTCCAAGTTTGGGGGAGATACTGGGGACTGCGAGGAACTGATTTTGGATAGTATGATATGCCGATGGAGGGAACCACATCGAAGGAGAGTGTACATATGCCAGACTTAGAAAAGACAACATCTCGACGAGTGGATGGGTTAGGGTTCACCTAATCTGGCTCTAACAGACCGCCTCTGTGGTGGATTCATGGTGTATAACCTCCATTGTTGATGGTTTGAGGTTAGTGAAAATTGAGATATGCAGATGTTGCATACGATGTTTCAACATGTTACAAGTACATATACTTTTCTCTGCATGAGTTCATTGAAAATGTAGCAGATAGTGACATGCCCTTTCATGTTTTGCTATGACCAAATTGGGATTTGTTGCATATATTCTTGTTGTTTTTTGCTAGATAAGTGTGTTGAAAATGTAGCAAACAATGACATGCCATTTCATGTTTTTCTACAACCAAATTGGGATTTGTGGCACACCTTGCTGGGTTTGCTACATGGGTTTGTTCATGTTTTTCTACAACGCAGACAAGCAATTTTTTTTACAAATTCATATTAGGTCAAACATGAAGATTGTTGACACGATCCTATGGCAATCGCAATCCTGGTGTACTGGAAAAGTGTTTATTTATTTGATAGGTGCTCAAACCAACAAATAAGGATCAAGATGATAATGAAGTTCTCTCGGCGCCTCGGGTGGCGAGATTGGCTGTAGGGAGCTCAAGAAGAAATTGCTAGCTCGGCAACGCTCCCATGCGACGTGGTTGAATGAGCAGGATGCTAACACACGCTACTTCCATATTTGTGCGACGAAAAGAAAAGCAAAATTTCTTTTCTCGCTCAAGTGGGGATAATGTCATGTCTGACGGAGATGATGGAAACTCTCGCTACATCTTTCTTCAATCGATCCTAGGAGCGGTACATAACGGCATACTCTTAACCTTTGGGCTCATTGCCGCATTGTAATCTAGATGAGTTGGAGGTTCACGGTGGAGATCCGAAGACAATAAAAAAGTTGCCAGGGGATCGAGCATTGGGGCCAGATAGATTTACAACTCCATTATATCTATCATGTTGGGATCTAATCAAAGGATATGTGGTCGCGGAAGTTGACCAATCCTTTCTACTAGACGTCAATACCCTTCATCTACTGAACCTCGCTTTTCCATCGATGATATCGAAGAAGTACAAGGTTGTGGATCTAAAAGATTTCCAAACCTCGCTTTCCTGTCGCTGATACCAACGAAGGACAAGACCATGGCTCTGAAATATTTCCGCCACATTAGTCTCGTGCATAGTTTCACAAAGATGATAAAAAGGGGAAAATTTCCACGGGACATCGTTATTTTCTGGAGTTTGCTGAAACACACAACCCGATTATGACTTTGCCAGGTCCCAGGCTAAGAGGCGTAACTCCTAGTCCTAGGGCGCCGTGAGTCAAAACATAACGCCTTGTGTCGCGATGTTATGGCACTTGGTAATTTTTTGGGTGGGGAAATGGAAGGCTAGAACCGACTCCATAAAGCATCGGCCGAAGGCACCATGATGGTAGCTATAACGCCCTTTGGCGTGCTTATGTAGAACCCCTTCCAAAGATGTTTTTTATGGGCATTCTATATAGCAAAATGGTGTTTACTGCACTCAAACCATGAACACCAAAGTAAAACTGATACGTTGAAAACGTATCTATAATTTTTGATGCTCCATGCTTGTTTAGTACCTACTTTGCTTTGTCTACACTTTGAGGTGTTTTTATATATTTTCTGGAACTAACCTATTAACAAGTTGCCACAGTGCCAGTTGCCTATTTTTTTTTGTTTTTGGTTCCAGAAAGGCAGAAAAACAATATTATCGGAATTAGACGGGACAAAAGCAAAAGTTATTATTTCCCCGGAGCAACACGGAACCACGAAGCGGTGGAGGGACACAGGTTGCCAACCCCTAGGCGAGGCAAGCCACAGGCGCTGGAGGTGTGCCCCTGGACCCCCACCACCCTTGATTCCTGCACCTATAAGAAGCCTCCGATGGGAAAACCCTAAAGAATCCGTAAGAAATCACGAAAACCTCCGTGCGCGCCGTCAAAGGAGATTCGGGGGACAGAAAGTCTCTGTTTTAGCACCCTGCCGGGATGGGGAAGTGCCCCCGGAGCCATCTCCATCGATCTCCGCCACCATCTCCATCGCTTTTGCTGATTCCCATGATGTGGAGGGAGTAGTTCTTCCTCGAGGCTAAGGGCTCTACCTGTAGCTATTAGTTCATCTCTCTTTCTATGCATGATCTTGTTGTGGTCATGAGCTTTATAATCTAGTATATCTACCTTGCTACTCAAGTGCTTTAATAGATCTCTGCTCTCCCCATGTGTGTGAAAGTGACAGCGTGCACGCCATGGTGGCACTTAGGTTTGAGTCTACATAAATACTCTTTGTGCTTTAATATATCTATGCTTTTCCCCACGTGTGTAAAAGTGACAGCGAGCATACCGTGTGTGTCACTTTGGCTAGATTGAATATTTGTTATGAGTTATATTTGGAGTTGGATGTCTCTATGAAATTGTGGTGTTTGTTGGAACCATCTAGTGCTCAAGGTGACAGTGTGGGTTTATCTAGATTGGGGAAGGCGGACTTTGAGGTGTGATGTTATATCCCTACCTTGGATTAGAGTGTAAAACCGGAGAGTAGTTAAGAGTAGTATCATGAAGAGAGGATATTTATATAAGAGAGTGTTTACTAGTGAAAGTATGATCCTTAGGCCTTGTTTCTAAACATTGAAATATCGTTAGCTACTAGATCTGTTGCATGTTTTCTTGCTTTAGTCTTTACCTCACCGTCAAGCTATTTTCTGGCACAGTTACCACTTGTATTTCACTATATCTTCGCCGAACTAGTGCACCTATACACCTGACTAGTGTATTGGGTGTGTTGGGGACACAAGAGACTTCTTTTATCTTGATTGCAGGGTTGCTTGAGAGGGAATACCTTTGACCACTTCCTCCCTGAGTTCGATAAACCTTGGGTGATCCACTTAAGGGAACTTGTTGCTGTTCTACAAACCTCTGCACTTGGAGGCCCAACAACTGTCTACAAGAATAGAAGTGCGTAAACATCAAGTTCTTTTCTGGCGCCGTTGCCGGGGAGGTTTTTGGCTTTTACCTTCCCTCCGTGCCATAAGCTCTTTTCTGGCGCCGTTTCCGGGGAGGTAAGGTAAAAGGTACTCACATCCTCCGGTGTGAGTGCTCGAAGTTATTTACTTTAGATTCTGTAGTTTTGTCTTTTTGTTTCTTGTTTTCACTAGTTAGGCTTAATGGAAGACAAAAACAAAATTAGAGATATTTATAGTGTTTATCTTGAGTTAGGACATGAAGTGTTTGAAGAGAAAATTAGAAAACCTATGGAACTTTATTTGCATGCTAATTGCAATGTTATTAGTATGAATTTTTTGAACACCATTGTCGCTAATCTATGGAAACGTCTAATGTAACATACCACCTTTTGTGTAATATAAATAAGATATGTTTGAGCATTTCATGCATGCATAATACTTGCACTTTGATTCAACCAAAGAAGAACAAACAAAACTCTAAACCTCAATAGTTTTCCCCCTCTCTTTGAATCAATTCCAAATGGTTTCTATACTTTGAAAATTCTTAAAAAAAATGGAGCCAAACCAGTACCAAGGGCCCTTAGTGATCAGTTTTATTATAAAAGTTTCTGTGATTTGAAATTGTTCAAAACAGATTTAAAATTCAAAATATAAAGGAAATCAGAAAAACAAAAAAGAAAAAGGATTTCCTGGAAAAAAATCTAATCCTAACCCTGTCTGGGCCGAGCCCATCTTTTCTCTCCTCTCTCCCTGCCGCCAGCAGCGCCAGCAGCCAGCCCACCCGGGGCCCAAGCCGGCCCAGCCTGGCCCGATACCCCTTCGGCCTTTTCCCTTTCTTCTTTCTCGTCGCCGGCAAGCAGCTGCCTGGCAGCGCGCCCGCCGTCGATCTCCTGCGCTGTGATGCCCTCCGCCGCCCCTGGAGCCACGGATAAGAACCGCCGCGCTGTGCTCTCTCTCCCCATACCCATCTCGTCGCCTCTCGCCCTCTCTGTTGGTTTTCCGCAATCGCCGAAACCCTAGATCGGCCAGTCTCGCTCGCCGCCGATGTTCTAGGCCGCCCCGAGCTCAGTGGATTAGCCTAGGAGAAGCGTGGTGTCGCTGTCGTTGTCCTCATCAATCCACGCAAGCTGGAAGGCCTCGTGCTCGTCGGAATCGAGTTTTCCCCTCCGTCGGCTGTCGCCTTCACCTTCGTCGATTCCGGCCGTTCCAGACCGCCCCCGGCGTCGCCGTCACCACCATCGCGCTCAAGGTGAGTTACTGGTTCTCGTAGACGCCCTATGTCCCTTCCTCTTGCTCCCTAGCATCCTCTCCACCATGCACCGCCACTCGCTTGTTGTTAAATGTTGGCTCGGCCCGGCTGACAATCTTAGCGGCGCCATTTATTCGGCTCAAGACGCACGTCAGGCCTGCCCCCTCTCGCAGCCAGT
This sequence comes from Avena longiglumis, assembly GCA_030063025.1. NCBI lineage: Eukaryota > Viridiplantae > Streptophyta > Magnoliopsida > Poales > Poaceae > Avena > Avena longiglumis. The sequence goes on along the minus strand of CP125973.1, from coordinate 89,354,742 downwards.
GCCCTATCGCCGAGCCCGTGCTCGATCTGGGGCAGCCTCCATTGCTGATGTCAGCATGACATCAGCATGAGGTCATAAAGCCCCCTATTTGTTTTATTTAAATGTTTTCTGTAATTGTTTTATTAAACGAAAAATGTATGACAGGTGGGCCCTCCCTGTCAGGGTTTTAATGATTTCTGTAACTATTTTCTGAAAATAATAAAAGTCTGACATGTGGGCCCAAGTTGGAAATTATTTCAAATATTCTAAAAATGATTTAAAATGAATTAAAATTTGGGAAATTCATAACTAATTCATTTTAAATTAGAAAAATACAAATAATATACCAAAATAATCAGAAAAGTGAAACCTATCTAACTAAGCTATAATCATTCATTGTTAATCAACTTTGATAGAAAGTTTAATTAGAAGAACTAATTGAACCCCACAGGTGATTCCGAAGATCTTTGGACCTTTCGGACCCCGTTTAAAACGATCAAGCATTTTATAGGGTTTATTCCAACACTATTTAACTTGTCATATCATCCATATTGTATGAGCATTGCACATGCCATGTGTTGAGTGTTGCTTTCTCTTTCCAGTGATTGGTTCTCACGAATAGGAACCGAACCCGAAGCTGAAGTCAACGCCACCAAGAGCGATCCGGTCAACAACGGACAAGGCAAGCGAAGCCCCACTCATACATATGAATCCTATGTTTACAAAGTATTTAATTCTTGACATTTGCATTCGGTTCAACAGTCCTTTATCAGTAGATAGAGTAATCCTATCTGATGCATGTTTTCCTTTGTGAAGTACGTTATCTGATCCACCGCTCCTAGCATAACCAGGGTTTGGCTTATGAGCGTCGCTAGTGCCACAAGTTCATTCAAGCTTAGCCATGCTTAGTGATCCGATGCTGATCATTCAGGTGATGCACCAGAGAAGCGAATGAATCTAATATGGTAGGATGTGGTGATGTGATCAGAGATGGATGATAAACATGCTAAGGTTTGTATGGGAGGCCATGTGGGATGTGGTTTTTTGTAGTCCCATACTCGCCACCCCTAGGATCTGATGTTCTTGCCTCTTGAGCCAAGACGAGCGTACAACCACATGGGGGCCTGGAAACCCCCTCGACTCACTAACTTGCCTAGTAGATTCCATGAGTCACATAGTTTGGGCTTTCCATTCGATATACGCATCTTGGTTGTTCTTGAATGGAGGTGAAGGAGGTGCATTCATAACAGGTAGGTAAGCGTGGCCGGAAACAAGAGATGCCCGGCATCCGTAATCTTGAACCCTGCGCACATCATTATGGACCGGCTTCGGGACTTGACCCGTTATGGCGGCATATCCCTAGTGCGTGACTCATGGTCTCGGCGAAAGCAAGGTAAAGGTCGTGGTCAACCACTCGCTGCCGGCCTTCCAAGGAAGAGGGCTAATAATATTTGGCATTAAGAATCGGTTGGTAAGTGTGTTGGAGATATGCCCTAGAGGAAATAATAAATGTAGTTATTATTATATCTTTGTGTTTATGATAAATGTTTGCATTCATGCTATAATAGTATTAACAAGGAAATATTAATACTTGTGTGATTTGTAAACTCAATTTGAAGTCCCTAGTAAAGCCTCTATACATCACTAGCCTGTTGGTTGGTAAATGATTGTGGTTTCCCTATCATGAACATTGAGATGTTTTCAACAACAAGATCATATCATTAGGAGAATGATATGGTGGACATACTCCTATAGATAAGCGTAGCATAAAGATCAAGTCATTTTAATAGTTCAATTGCTATATGCTTTCTGATACATAGTAACCTAATTCCTTCGACCATGAGATCATGCATATCACCTTTACCGGATGGATGCTTTGATGACATCAAACACCACACCGTAACTAGGTGGCTATAATGGTGGCATTGAGTGTTCGGAAAGTATTGGTTGAAACACATGGATCAAGAGTGGGATTTGTCCATCCATATGACGGATAGATATACTCTGGGCCCTCTCGGTGGAATGTCATCCAATTAGCTTGCAAGCATGTGACTAGAACACAAGGGATCACATATCACGGGAACGAGAAAAGAGTACTTATCGGTAACGAGGTTGAACTAGGTATGCGAGATATACGATCATAACCTCGGATAAGTAAACTATCGTGAGACAAAGGGAAATTGGTATCGTATGTAAGTGGTTCATTCGATCGCAAAGTAATCGTAGAAATATGTGGGAGCCATATGGATTTCTAGATTCCTCTATTGGTTATTGTTCGGAGAAGTGTCTCGATCATGTCCGCATAATTCACGAACCGTAGGGAGACACACTTAAGGATTCGACGTTGTTTGAGTAGTTATGGAATGAATGAGAAAGAGACCGAATGTTGTTCGGAGTCTCGGATGGGATCCGGGATATCACGAGGAGATCCGGAATGGTCCGGAGAATAAGATTCATATAAGGAAAGTCCCGTTTCGGAGTTGGGGAATGATTCCGGTGTTTTCATCGGGAATGTTCTAGAAGGTTCCGGAATGTCCGGCACTCCGGAGGGGAAGGGGTACATGAATGTGTCATTGCAAGTTGGAATGGTTGCATCATGTACTAAGTGTCTTCGCTGTCCAAAATAAAGGGTTTATTCAAATCCTAAATTGAAAAGTCAAACGGCTAGTTTGAAAGTCAAACGACAAGTTTTGGAAAGAGGAAAAGAGGAGGAAGGTGAAACCGAGTTGGGAGGAGTCCTCCTCCCAAGCCGGCCACCCAAGCCGAGTTGGGGAGGGACTCCCTCCCTTGGCCGCCCTCCACCTATATAAGGAGGTGGGCTCCTCCTAGCACACAAGTACCACCTCCAAACCCTAGCTTGGCGCCTACCACCATAGCCGCCCCCTAGGGTTTTGCCCTAGCCGACTTGGGGTGCCCCAAACCCTAGCCGGCTCTAGCCTCCTCCTTGGTGTGTCTAAAACCTAGATCGCCGAGGAGCTCTCTCATACTCCACCATACTGCTCGGCTTGGCGAAGCCTCGAGATCTCCCCTCTACTTAGGTACCACGTCGTTGTCTTCCGGAATCGCAAGGAGAGTGCTACAACCTCCGCTTCTTTGGAACAAGGAGAGGAAGGTCTTCGTCGAAATACCGAACGTGTGACCCATTGAGTCTTCTTAACGCATGGCCGGAAGGATCGTCTACGCGATCTTGAGATCGGGAAGAGTACGACTACATCACCCACGAGAATCCGCTCTCATTAAACACTTTGGAATCTTTGAGGGTAAGTTATTCCATCAACTCGTTGCTACAATCTAGTAGATAGATCTTGGCTTGTTTGTTTGTATGCGATAGAAATTTTTTGTTTTCCATGCTACGAAACCCTACAAAGGGTATCGAGTCGTGTCTATATGTAGATCTGTTGCAGAGTAGAACACAATGGTCATTGTGGGCGTTGATGCTTTATTGTTGATTGCTTCTTGTGTACTTTGCATCTTGCGGTATGTTGGGATGAAGCGGCCGGGCTAACCTTACATGACATCGTTCATGAGACTTGCTCACGCTTGACATGCAACTTGTATTGCATAAGTGGCTTTATGGTGCCTGTTTCTCCTAGCATAGTTAAGATCCAATTTACAACGGGTGATTAACAATACTAGTATCAATGTTGTGGTTCTTGTTAAAGTTAGAACGACACTTATTGAAAGCCCCAAGCCGTAAAACATGCAAAGAAAGTAGAGGCGTCTAACTTTGTTTTGCAGGGGTGTGTAGTGATGTGATATGGCCATGATTGTGATTATATTTGATGTATGCAATGTTCCTTATTGTAAGTTGGCAACCGGCAGGAGCCATATGGTTGTCTTTAATTTATGTTAAGACCCGCGTGTCTATTCAAAGTAGTTGTAATAGTTGAAGCCGGTGTACGACAACCATGGAGAAGCTTCATTGACCTTGATGCAATGTCGATGATGATGGAGATCATGTTCGTGCTTGAAGATGGAGATCGGAAGCACAAAGAAGAAAGGCCATATCATATCACATATTATGAATTGCATGTGATTTTAATCCTTTATGCATCTTGTATTGCTTAGTAGACGACGGTAGCATTATAAGATGATCCCTCATGCACATGAATTTCAAGTCATAAAGTGTTCACCCTTAGTTAGCACCGTTGCTAAAGCTTGTTGTTTCGAAGCACCACGTGATGATCGGGTGTGTTAGATTCCACAAGTGTATACAACGTGAGCAAGCCAGATTTGCTCATGCGGAAACTAAGGTTTGATCTTGACGAGCCTATCATGTACAAACATGGTCTCGGAACACGGATCACCGAAAGGTAAAGCATGAATCATATAGTAGATATGATGAACATGTCGATTGTTCGCCATTGAAACTATATCAACTCTCGTGATGATCGGTGTTGATGTGGTGGATTTGGTTCGTGTGATCACTAAAACAATGTGAGGGATATTGTTTTGAGTGGGAGTTCACCTAGATTAACTTTATTATTAATTTGAACTCAATTTGTCATAAACTTAGTCTAAACTATTGCAAATATGTTGTAGATCAATGGCAGCCCCTACCATCAATTTTAATGCGTTCCTAGAGAAAGAAAAGTTGAAAAACAATGGAAGCAACTTCGCGGATTGGTTCCGCAATTTGAGGATTGTCCTCACAGCTGGTAATTTGACCTATGTCTTTGGATGCACATTTGGGTGACCCACTGCGGTGATGCTTCCGATGAAGTAAAGAATGTTTACCTCGGAAGAATCGATTACTCCATAGTTCGATGTGCTATCTTGTATGGTTTGGAATCGGAGCTTGAAAAGGTTTGAGAATTGACCCATATGATATTGTCGAGGATCTCAAATTGATCTTTGAGACTCATGCGGCAATTGAAAGTTATAAGGCTTACGAAAAGTTCTTTAAGCGCAAGATGGAAGAGGGCTCCGTCGGTGAGCATGTGCTTAAGATGTCGGGCATAAACAAACTTCAAAGCTTGGGTATAGTGATTCCTAATGCTTTGGGGATTTACCGTGTCCTCAATCACTACCACCAAGTTACAAGAACTTTGTGATGAACTACAACATGCGAGAACATGAACAAGCAGTTGCGAACTGTTTGCTATGTTAAAGTCTGCGAAGTGGAGATCAAGAAAGAGCACCAAGTGTTGTTGGTCAATAAGACCACCAAATTCAAGAAAGGCAAGTCTAAGCGAAGGGACACTTCAAGAAGGGTGGTAATAAAGTTACCACGCCGCTGAAGAAGACCAAGGCTGGACCTAAGCACATCTTGAGTGCTTTTTGCAAGGGAGAAGGTCATTTGAGCGGAATTGCCCAAAGTACTTGGCGGATTTGAAGAACGACAACATCAAGAAGAAAGGTATATCGATATACATGTTATTGATGTGTATCTCACTAGTACTCGTAGTAGTGCTCAGGTATTTGATCTTGGTTCGGTTGCTCATATTTGTAACTCAAACAGTCTTTGCGAATAAACGGAAGCTAGCGAAGAACGAGGTGATGCGCTGGAAATGGATCAAAGGTTGATGTGATCGCGGTCGGCACGCTACCCCTTCATCTACCATCGGGATTAGTTTTATACTTAAATAATTGTTATTTGGTGCCTGCGTTGAGCATGAACATTATATCAGGATCTTGTTTATTGCGAGATGGTTACTTGTTTAAGTCCGAGAATAATGGTTGTTCGATTTATATGAGTAATATGTTTTATGCACATGCACCTTTGATAGATAGTCTATTCTTATTGAATCTCGATAGTGGAAATACACATATCAACAACATTGAGGCTAAACGTTTGAAATCAAGCGATAATTCGACCTATATGTGGCACTATCGTCTTGGTCACATTGGAGTGAAACGTATGAAGAAACTCCATTCCGATGGACTTCTTGAATCACTTGATTTTGAATCACTTGAAAGATGCGAAGGATTTCTGATGGGTAAAATGACTAAGACTCCATTTTCTGGTATGATGGAGCGAGCTACGGACTTATTGGAAATCATACATACCGATGTGTGTGGTCCAATGAGTGTAGCATCACGCGGTGGTTATCGTTATGTTCTTACATTCACGGATGACTTGAGTAGATATGGGTATATCTATTTCATGAAACATAAGTCCGAAACTTTCGAGAAGTTTAAGGAGTTTCAAAGTGAGGTAGAGAATCAACGTAACAAGAAGATTAAATTTCTACGTTCTGATCGTGGAGGTGAATATCTAAGTTACGAGTTGGGCGAGCATTTGAAGAAAAGCGGAATACTTTCACAGTTGACACCGCCGGGAACACCACAACATAATGGTGTGTCCGAACGTCGTAATCGAACTCTCTTAGATATGGTTCGTTCTATGATGTCACTTACAGATTTACCGCTATCATTTTGGGGTTATGCATTAGAAACAGACGCATTCACTTTAAATAGGGCACCATCTAAATCCGTTGAAACGACACCGTATGAATTATGGTTTGGGAAGAAACCTAAATTGTCGTTCCTTAAAGTTTGGGGTTGCGAAGCCTATGTAAAGAAGTTACATCCGGACAAGCTTGAACCCAAAGCGGAAAAATGCGTCTTCATAGGATACCCGAAGGAAACTATTGGGTATACCTTATATCATATATCCGAAGGCAAAATCTTCGTTGCCAAGAATGGATCCTTTCTAGAGAAGGAATTTCTCTCGAAAGAAGTGACTGGAAGGAAAGTAGAACTCGACGAGGTTGTCGAACCTTCTCTCGAAATTGCAGTAGCGCAAACCGGAAGAAGTTCTGTGGTGCCTGCACCAATTAGAGGAAGCTAATGATGATGATCATGAAACTTCGGTTGAAGTTGCTCTGAGCCTCGGAGGTCAACGAGAACTCGTATCACTCCAGTTGGTATGATCCGTTATGAGTGTCATGTTGGTGTACAACACCGATGACCCCGAGACATATGAGGAAGCAATGATGAGCCCAGATTCCAATAAATGGCAAGAAGCCATGAAATCCGAGATTGGATCCATGTACGAAAACCAAGTATGGACTTTGGTGGACTTACCGGATGGCGGAAGGTCGAGAACAAATGGATCTTCAAGAAGAAAAGCAGATCTTGATGGTAATGTTCTCGTCTATAAATCTCGACTTTTCGCAAAAAGGGTTTCGACAAATTCAAGGAGTTGACTACGATGAGACTTTCTCACCGATGGCGGCTAAAGTCTGTGAGGATTATGTTAGCAATCGCTGCATATTATGATTATGAGATATGGCAGATGGATGTCAAAACAGCATTCCTCAATGGAGATATTGATGAAGAGTTGTATATGATGCAACCCAAAGGTTTTGTCAATCCTAAAGATGCTAACAAGGTATGTAAACTTCAACGGTCCATCTATGGACTGAAGCAAGCATCCCGAAGTTGGAATCAACGTTTTGATAAGGTGATCAAAAGTTTTGGTTTTATACAAACTTATGGAGAAGATTGTATTTACAAGAAAGTGCGTGGGAGCTCTGTAGCATTCTTAATACTATATGTGGATGACATATTATTGATTGGGAATGATGTAGACCTTCTTAATAGTGTCAAGGAATATTTGAATAATAGTTTTTCAATGAAGGATCTTGGCGAAGCAGCTTACATATTAGGCATAAAGATTTATAGAGATAGATCGAAACGCCAAATATCATTGTCACAGAGTACATATTTGGACAAAGTTCTAAAGAGATTTGGAATGGAAGATAGCAAGAAAGGGTTCTTGCCCATGTTGCTATATCGACCTTGAGTAAAACTCAAAGTCCGACATCGGCAGAAGATAGAGAAAGGATGAATAAGACTCCTATGCCTCATCCATAGGATCTCTAATGTATGCCATGCTATGTACTAGACGACATTGCATATCTTTATTAGTTTAACTAGCAGATATCAAAGTGATCCGAGTGGATCATTGGACAATGATCAAAAACATCCTTAAGTACTTGAGAAGAACTAAGGATATGGTTCTTTCTTATGGAGGTGATGAACTACTCGTTGTTAATGGTTACCGATGCTAGTTGGAACACCGATCCGGATGATTCTAAATCACAATCTGGATACGTATTTATTTTGAATGGTGCAAGATTAATGGAGGAGTGCAAAGCAAAGCGTTGTGGCGAGATCTTCAATGAATCGGAATACATGGCTGCTTGGAGGCTTCACAAGCGATATGGATGAAAGAGTTCATTACTGAGCTGGGTGTGGTTCCTAGTCTTGGACCCAATGTCTATCTTTGTGATAACATGGGCCATAGCCAATGCGCAAGAACCAAGGTCACACAAGAAGTCAAGCATATCAAGCTACGTTTTCACGCTATTCGAGAACATATCCAAGATGGGGATATAAAGATTTGCAAAGTACACATGATCTGAATGTGGCGGATCCGTTGACTAAACCTCTCGAGGGCAAAACATGACCAACACCAAACTGCCATGGGTGTTGGTATATTACCATGTAATCTAGATTAGATGACTCTAGTGCAAGTGGGAGGTTGGAGATATGCCCTAGAGGCAATAATAAATGTAGTTATTATTATATCTTTGTGTTTATGATAAATGTTTGCATTCATGCTATAATAGTATTAACAAGGAAACATTAATACTTGTGTGATTTGTAAACTCAATTTGAAGTCCCTAGTAAAGCCTCTATACATCACTAGCCTGTTGGTTGATAAATGATTGTGGTTTCCCTATCATGAACATTGAGATGTTATCAACAACAAGATCATATCATTAGGAGAATGATATGGTGGACATACTCCTATAGATAAGCATAGCATAAAGATCAAGTCATTTTAATAGTTCAATTGCTATATGCTTTCTGATACATAGTAACCTAATTCCTTCGACCATGAGATCATGCATATCACCTTTACCGGATGGATGCTTTGATGACATCAAACACCACACCATAACTGGGTAGCTATAAAGGTGGCATTGAGTGTTCGGAAATTATTGGTTGAAACACATGGATCAAGAGTGGGATTTGTCCATCCATATGACGGATAGATATACTCTGGGCCCTCTCGGTGGAATGTCATCCAATTAGCTTGCAAGCATGTGACTGGCTCACAAGGGATCACATATCACGGAGCGAGAAAGAGTACTTATCGACGAGGTTGAACTAGGTATGCGAGAGATACGACGATCATAACCTCGGATAAGTAAACTATCGTGAGACAAAGGGAATTGGTATCGTATGTAAGTGGTTCATTCGATCGCAAATTAATCGTAGAAATATGAGGGAGCCATATGCATTTCAGATTCCTCTATTGGTTATTGTTCGATAAGTGTCTCGATCATGTCCGCATAATTCACGAACCGTGGAGACACACTTAAGGATTGACGTTGTTTGAGTAGTTATGGAATGAATGAGAAAGAGACCGAATGTTGTTGGTCTCGGATGGGATCCGGATATCACGAGGAGATCCGGAATGGTCCGGAGAATAAGATTCATATAAGGAAAGTCCCGTTTCGGAGTTGGGGAATGATTCCGGTGTTTTCATCGGGAATGTTCTAGAAGGTTCCGGAATGTCCGGCACTCCGGAGGGTAAGGGGTACATGAATGTGTCATTGCAATTTGGAATGGTTGCATCATGTACTAAGTGTCTTCGCTGTCCAAAATAAAGGGTTTATTCAAATCCTAAATTGAAAAGTCAAACGGCTAGTTTGAAAGTCAAACGACAAGTTTTGGAAAGAGGAAAAGGAGGAAGGTGAAACCGAGTTGGGAGGGAGTCCTCCTCCTGCCCGCACCACCCAAGCCGAGTTGGGAGGGACTCCTCCTCCCTTGGCACGCCCTCCACCTATATAAGGAGGGGCAGGGCTCCCTCCTAGCACACACAAGTACCACTCCTCCAAACCCTAGCTTGGCGCCTACCACCATAGCCGCCGCCGCCCCCTAGGGTTTTGCCCTAGCCGCCGACTTGGGGTGCCCCAAACACTAGCCGCCGGCTCTAGCCTCTCCTCCTTTGTGTGTCTAAAACCTAGATCGCCGAGGAGATCTCTCATACTCCACCATACTCGCTCCGGCTTAAGGCGATGCCCTGCGAGATATCCCCTCTACTTCCCATTACGCCAGTTGCCTTGGAATCGCGAGGAGAGTTCTACAACCTCCGCCTGCCGGAACAAGGAGAGGAAGGTCTTCGTCGAAAATCGAACGTGACCGATCAAGGAGCGCTGCGAACGCAGCGCCGAAGGATCGCTCACGATCTTGAGATCGGGAAGAGTACGACTACATCACCCACGAGAATCCGCTCTCGTTAAACACTTTGGAATCTTCGAGGGTAAGTTATTCCATCAACTCGTTGCTACAATCTAGTAGATAGATCTTGGCTTGTTTGTTTGTATGCGATAGAATTTTTTGTTTTCCATGCTACGAAACCCTACAAAGTGTGGGTAAAGTTGTGCACCCCTGTAGGGTTATTAATCTTTTCGAAAAGCCGTGTCCACGGTTATGGACGACTTGGGAAAGGACATGAAGATCATAGAGAACTATAACCAAATGTTAAAACTTGTCAACTAATGTGAGATCCGGAGTACTTCCTCGGGGTTGTTTGAGGGGGTAGTCCGGGAAGATAGGATCTGTTTATGATGATTCTTGGTGGATGTCAAAGAGGATTATAAGAGCTAGAGTTGAAGTCTTCTTACCCCCTTTTGAAAATGATCTGACTAGACGAGCTTCTTCTCCCTCTTGCTTTGAAAACAAAAGATGGCTTTATGCAAAATAACTCCACTAGCCCTAAGTCTTGAGGAGTATACCCTGTACTCAGCCTTGGTTCGTTGATGTTTCTACAGATGAAGCTACTCCGACTGAAGGTAGTTTCTACGTCAAGGTCGACGAGTAGTTGGGGTTCCCGGGCAGCAGCCTAGGATCTATGGAAGGGTCGCTACTTCTGTTTATGGCCTCTTAGGCCCTTTGCTAAGTTTGTTGTTTAAAACAACTTGTTTGTTTCCGTTGTTTGATGTAATGATGTGTCTGTGACCCTTGGCTTGTATGACTGGTTTGTAACTCTCTTAAGAGTTTACCTTATTAATGTATGGTTTTTATGTTCTGTAATGTTACTGATCTTTCCCTGCGCGTTTCGGAATTTAGGTTAGGCTTATATCGGATGAGGATCTGGTATTTGTCTAGCCCTGATCCCGGGTCGTGACAGATTTTGGTATCAGAGCCAGGACTGCCTGTAGGAAACCCTTCTAGCCGGTCGATGTTGAGTCTTGAGTTTGAGAAAACTATTTGAAAGCTAAAATTATTTGAAAAACTCTGAATTGGACTCTTTTTACTCCTTATCCAAGGTTATTCTATTGCTGAGTTATCTTATCTCGTTTGCTTTGCAAGGTTTTCACTTCTCATCTATCATTTCAAACTTTTAGGATATACGGGTTCGGGTTGTTTTCCTTAGTACTCCGCACTTGGTTGCAAGGCTCAGAGTTTCTAAGATAAATCTGTGCAACCGAAGCAATGTTTTTCAACTTTGCTAAGGATGCCTCCAATCCTGCTCTTTATTCTTTTGTGACTTGTTGGTATCATATCATGCTTGCATTCCATTGTTATGGTTTGTATATAAGTTGGTAGTGTATACATTTCGTATGCTTGTTCTACTGCCATACTTAATGCATTGATATAATTTTAATCCACATGTTCACTTCTACCATGATCTTTTGATATGGTTTCCGTTACTCTTTGTTGTACCCTTTTTGGTGAATCCATTCTCATGGTTTCTGTTTTCTCCTCAGGATGTCGTCTGGTACTCGTGGCTCTGTTGGCCGTCAAGGAAACAACAATGCTGAACAGGAACTTCCGCCACCTCCCACAATGGCCGAGGTTCTCAACAACATTGAGACCAACCGTCTTAGGAATGAACGCCTTCTGGAGCGTGTGGCGTAGAACACTGAACGCCGTCCTAACGACTGTGTCACACTTGGAGATTTCATCCGCTCTTTTCCTCCAATCTTCACCCACTCCAGGGATCCCCTTGAAGCTGATGATTGGCTCTGCACCATAGAGCGCAAGTTAAGTGCTCTCAAGTCAACTGACATAGATGTTATTCTGACATAGATGTCATTCTGGTCATGGACTGGTTAACCAAGTATCAAGCCGTCATTGACTGTGCACTTAGAACAGTTTTGGTGACCTCTCCTGCTAGCATAACTCTCAAGTATTGGACTGATGGTTCAAAGTCTCCGTCAGCAGTTTTTAAACCTTTATCGGAGTTGTATGCCATGGATGTTTCACCTACTCTCGAGGTCCAAGATGTCTTAGTAGTCTGTGATTTCCCGGATGTTTTCCCCGAAGAGTTGTCTCGCATGCCACCTGATCGAAGTGTGGAGTTTGTCATAGAGCTAGTTCCTGGAACTGCTCCTATCTCCAAAAGACCTTACCTCATGCCTCCTCATGAGTTGGTTGAGTTGAAGAAGCAACTTGAAGAGTTAGAGGGTCTAGGATACATCCAACCTAGCACATCCTATTGGGGTTGCCCTACCATCTTTGTCAAGAAGCGGGATACAAATATCCCAAGATTGGTGGTTGATTACCGTCCAATCAATGCGGTGACAATAAAGAATAAGTACCCACTTCCCCAGATTAATGACTTCTTTGATCAATTAAGTGGTGCCACTGTCTTCTCCAAAATGGACTTAAGATCAGGGTATCATCAAATCAAGATCAGAAAGGAGGATATCCCAAAGACAGCATTCACAACTCGTTATGGTCTTTACGAGTATACAGTGATGTCCCTCGGGTTAACCAATGCCCCTGCCACATTTATGAGGCTCATGAATTCCGTCTTTATGGAGTATCTCGACAATTTCGTTGTGGTATACATTGATGACATTCTAATCTACTCCAAGACCGAAGAAGAGCATGCCGAACATCTACGTTTGGTATTGACTAAACTTCGTGAACATCGTATCTATGCCAAGTTTTCCAAATGTGAGTTCTGGTTACAAGAGCTCGTCTTCCTTGGTCATGTTGTGTTTGCAAGTGGTGTTGCTATCATACCGGATAAGGTTCAGAACATTCTAGAATGGAAGTCGCCTATTTCAGTCAAGGAAGTCCGAAGTTTTATTGGAATGGCTGGATATTACCGCCGATTCATCGAGAACTTCTCCAAGATAGCCAAGCCTATGACTGATCTTCTTAAGAAAGATAAGAAGTTTGAATGGTCAGAAAAGGCAGAAGAAAGCTTCCAAGCTTTGAAAACTAAGCTAACCACCGCCCCTGTGCTTGCCCTTCCGGATACAAGCAAGGACTTTGTCATCTATTGTGACGCTTCTCTCCAAGGACTCGGTTGTGTGTTGATGCAAGATGGTCATGTAGTGGCCTATGCCTCTCGACAGTTGAAGCCACATGAGAACAATTATCCAACCCATGATCTCGAACTCGCTGCTGTTGTTCATGCTCTTAAGCAATGGCGACATTACCTCATCGGTAACCGTTGCGAACTTTATTCGGATCATCAAAGGCTAAAGTACCTCTTTACCCAGCTAGATCTGAATCTCAGGCAAAGACGATGGTTGGAACTCATCAAAGATTATGATTTGGGTCTCAACTATCAACCCGGCAAAGCCAATGTCGTTGCTGATGCGCTAAGTCGGAAGTCTTATTGCAACAATCTGATGATTTCACAAGCCTAGCCTGTTCTCTACGAGGAAATCAAGCGTCTTAACCTTGAAGTGGTTCCTTGTGGATTCCTGGCTAACCTTGAAATAAAATCTTCTCTCGACGACCAAATCAAGGAAGCCCCAAAACAAGATGGTGAGGTTACCAAGATCAAAGAACATGTTGCAAGCGGTGAAGCTGAATGTTTTTCCGTTAATGATCAAGGTATTCTATACTTCAGTAACCGGCTAGTGGTTCCAAACAGTCGGAAAATCAAAGATCTAATCCTTTTGGAAGCCCATAAATCCCCTCTGTCTGTCCATCCTGGTGGTACCAAGATGTACCGAGATCTCCATCAAAGACTCTGGTGGAGTGGAATGAAACCAGAAATCGCTCGCTTTGTTGCAGAGTGTGACGTTTGCCGTTGTGTGAAGGCTAAACACCAAAGGCCTGCTAGACTTCTGCAGCCATTGAAAATTCCTGAGTGGAAATGGGATGAAATTGGTATGGATTTCATCACTAGACTCCCAAGAACACAAGCAGGAAATGATGCCATATGGGTAATAGTTGATCGGTTATCTAAAGTTGCTCATTTCCTTCCAGTTCGTGAAAATATCTGTGCTAGTCAATTGGTTGACCTATGCATCTCTCGGATCGTCGTTCTTCATGGTGTTCCCAAGAAGATCATCTCTGATCGTGGAAGTTTGTTTACTTCCAAATTCTGCCAAAGTTTGCAAGAAGAAATGGGAACTCATGTCTCCTTCAGCACAGCCTATCATCCTAAAACCGGTGGTCAATCTAAAAGAGTGAATCAAATTGTTGAAGACATGCACAGAGCGTGTGTCATATCCTTTGGAAAGAACTGGGAGAAATGTCTTACTTTTGCGGAGTTTTCTTCTAACAACAGTTTTCAATCCAGTTTGAGCATGGCACCTTTCCAATTCATGTATGGTAGAACATGTCGAACACCTCTGAACTGGACAAAAACCGGTGAAAGACAATTCTTCGGTCCGGACATGATCCAAGAAGCAGAAGATCAAGTTCGCATAATTCGAGAGCATCTGAAGGCTGCTCAATCCCGTCAGAAGACCAACTACGATCGTCATCATCTTGATGTTCATTATGAATTTGGTGATCAAGTTTACCTCCGGGTCACTCCTCTGAAGGGTGTCCATCGATTCGGTATCAAGGGCAAATTGGCTCCTCGCTATGTTGGTCCCTTTCGCATTCTATCCAAGCGGGGTGAGCTTGCCTACCAATTGGATCTACCTTCAACTTTTCCAGAGTTACATGATGTTTTCCATGTGCCTCAACTCAAGCGTTGCTTCAAAGATCCCATTCGTGGTGTGGACCATGAAACTTTGGATCTCCAAGATGATCTAACCTACCGAGAATACCCTATTCGTATTCTTGATGAAACCGAGTGCAAGAATCGTCGTCAAACCATCAAGTTCCTGAAAGTTCAATGGTCTCATCACTCTAAGTCAGAAGCAACCTGGGAACGCGAAGATCGTCTTCGATCTGAGTATCCTGCCTTCTTTTCTAAAACCTAGGAATCTCGGGTCGAGATTATTGTAAGTGGGGTAGAGCTGTAACATATCACCTTTTGTGTAATATAAATAAGATATGTTTGAGCATTTCATGCATGCATAATACTTGCACTTTGATTCAACCAAAGAAGAACAAACAAAACTCTAAACCTCAATAGTTTCCCCCCTCTCTTTGAATAAATTCCAAATGGTTTCTATACTTTGAAAATTCTTAAAACAAATGGAGCCAAACCAGTACCAAGGGCCCTTAGTGTTTTCAGTTTTATTATAAAAGTTTCTGTGATTTGAAATTGTTCAAAACAGATTTAAAATTCAAAATATAAAGGAAATCAGAAAAACAGAAAAGAAAAAGGATTTCCTAGAAAAAATCTAATCCTAACCCTCTCTGCGCCGAGCCCATCTTTTCTCTCCTCTATCCCTACCGCCAGCAGCGCCAGCAGCCAGCCCACCCGGGGCCCAAGCCGGCCCAGCATGGACCGATACCCCTTCGACCTTTTCCCCTTTCTTCTTTCTCATCGCCGGCAAGCAGCTGCCTGGAAGCGCGCCTGTCGTCGATCTCCTGCGTGCTGTGATGCCCGCCTCCGCCCCTGGAGCCACGGATAAGAACCGCCGCGCTGCGCTCTCTCTCCCCATACCATCTCGTCGCCTCTCGCCCTCTCTGCTGGTTTTCCCCAATCGCCGAAACCCTAGCTCGGCCAGTCTCGCTCGCCGCCGATGTTCTGGGCCGCCCCGAGCTCAATGGAGTAGCCTAGGAGAAGCGTGGTGTCGCTGTTGTCGTCCTCGTCAAGCCACGCAAGCTGGGAGGCCTCGTGCTCGTCGGAATCGAGTTTTCCCCTCCGTCGGCCATCGCCTTCACCTTCGTCGATTCCGGACGTTCCAGACCGCCTCCGGCGTTGCTGTCACCACCATCGTGCTCAGGGTGAGCTACTAGTTCTCGTAGACCCCCTCTGTCCCTTCCTCTCGCTCCCTAGCATCCTCTCCACTGTGCACCGCCACTCGCCGCCACTGTTCGTCGTCGATGCCGACGCTCCGGCGACCAATCTTGGGCGGCGCTGCCTCTATTCGGCTCAGCACGCACGCCTGCTGGCGTCCTCTCCCAGCCAAATACGCCCTATCGCCGAGCCCGTGCTCGATCTGGGGCAGTCTCCATTGCTGATGTCAGCATGACATCAGCATGAGGTCATAAACCCCCCCTATTTGTTTTATTTAAATGTTTTCTGTAATTGTTTTATTAAATGGAAAATGTATGATAGGTGGGCCCTGCCTGTCAGGGTTTTAATGATTTCTGTAACTATTTTCTGAAAATAATAAAAGTCTGACATGTGGGCCCAAGTTGGAAATTATTTCAAATATTGTAAAAATGATTTAAAATGATTTAAAATTTGGGAAATTCATAACTAATTCATTTTAAATCATAAAAATACAAATAATATACCAAAATGATCAGAAAAATGAAACCTATCTAACTAAGCTATAATCATATATTGTTGATCAAATTTGATAGCAAGTTTAATTAGAAGAACTAATTGATCCCCCTAGGTGATTCTGAAGATCCCCGTGTTCTAGGGTTTGGACCTTTCGGACCCTGTTTAAAATGATCAAGCATGTTATAGGGTTTATTCAAACACTATTTAACTTGTCATATCATCCATATTGTATGAGCATTGCACATGCCATGTGTTGAGTGTTGCTTTCTCTTTTCCGGTGATTGGTTCTCACGAATAGGAACCGAACCCGAAGCTGAAGTCAACGCCACCGAAGAGCAGTACCAGTCTAACAACGGACAAGGAAAGCGAAGCCCCACTCATACATATGAATCCTATGTTTACAAAGAATTTAATTCTCGACATTTGCATTCGGTTCAACAGTCCTTTATCAGTAGATAGAGTAATCCTATCTGATGCATGTTTTCCTTTGTGAACTACATTACCTGATCCACCTCTCCTAGCATAACCAGGGTTTGGATTATGAGCGTCGCTAGTGCCACAAGTTCAGTCAAGCTTAGCCATGCTTAGTGATCTGATGCTGATCATTCAGGTGATGCACCGGAGAAGCTAATGAATCTAATATGGTAGGATGTGGTGATGTGATCAGAGATGGATGATAAACATGCTAAGGTTTGTATGGGAGGCCACGTGGGATGTGGTTTTTTGTAGTCCCATACTCGCCACCCCTAGGATCCGATGTTCTTGCCTCTTGAGCCAAGACGAGCGTACAACCACATGGGGGCCTGGAAACCCCCTCGACTCACTAACTTGCCTAGTAGATTCCATGAGTCACATAGTTTGGGCTTTCCATTCGAAATACACATCTAGGTTGTTCTTGAATGGAGGTGAAGGAGGTGCATTCATAACAGGTAGGTAAGCGTGGCCGGGAACAAGAGATGCCCGACATCCGTAATCTTGAACCCTGCGCACATCATTAGGGACCGGCTTCAGGACTTGACCCGTTATGGCGGCATCTACCTAGTGTGTGACTCATGGTCTCGGCGAAAGCAAGGTAAAGGTCGTGGTCAACCACTCTCTGCCGGCCTTCCAAGGAAGAGGGCTAATAATATTTGGTATTAAGAATCGGTTGGTACGTGTGGGTAAAGTTGTGCACCCCTGTAGGGTTATTAATCTTTTCGAAAAGCCGTGTCCACTATTATGGACGACTTGGGAAAGGACGTGAAGATCATAGAGAACTATAACCGAATGTTAAAACTTGTCAACTAATGTGAGATCCGGAGTACTTCCTCGGGGTTGTTTGAGGGGGTAGTCCGGGAAGAGAGGATATGTTGATGATGATTCTTGGTGGATGTCAAAGAGGATTATAAGAGCTAGAGTTGAAGTCTTCTCATCCCCTTTTAAAAATGATCTGACTAGACGAGCTTCTTCTCCCTCTTGCTTTGAAAACAAAAGATGGCTTTATGCAAAATAACTCCACTAGCCATAAGTCTTGCGGAGTACACCCTGTACTCAGCCTTGCTTTGTTGATGTTTCTATAGATGAAGATACTCCGACTGAAGGTGGTTTCTACGTCGAGGTCGACGAGTAGTTGGGGTTCCCGGGCAGCAGTCTAGGATCTATGGAAGGGTCGCTACTTTTGTTTATGGTCTCTTAGGCCCTTTGCTAAGTTTGTTGTTTAAAACAACTTGTTTGTTTCCGTTG
This sequence comes from Avena longiglumis, assembly GCA_030063025.1. Classification (NCBI taxonomy): domain Eukaryota; kingdom Viridiplantae; phylum Streptophyta; class Magnoliopsida; order Poales; family Poaceae; genus Avena; species Avena longiglumis. The sequence goes on along the minus strand of CP125973.1, from coordinate 89,336,468 downwards.
TTTGATGTAATGATGGGTCTGTGACCCCTGGCTTGTATGACTGGTTTGTAACTCTCTTAAGAGTTTACCTTATTAATGTATGGTTTGTATGTTCTGTAATGTTACTGATCTTTCCCTGCGCGTTTCGGAAATTAGGTTAGGCTTATATTGGATGAGGATCTGGTATTTTTCTAGCCCTGATCCCGGGTCGTGACATCTAAGCTTGGGGAAGCTAGTTTTTATGATGATCTTTTTAGTTCCCCATCTTTGGAAGATAGCTATTCTATTTCTTATGATGATACCAAACCTCCAATATATGATGATTACAATGATGAATATGATATTTTTAGTCCACCTGCTATTGAGGAGAAAGTTTATTGTGATTACAATATGCCTCATATATTTGATAATTATGGTGATGAGAATAATAGTGATAGCTATTTTGTTGAATTTGCTCCCACTACAATTAACAAGAATGATTATGCTTATGTGGAGATTAATAATTATTTTATGCATGTGGCTCATGATAAGAATGTTTTACGTGATAGTTATATTGTTAATTTTATTCATGTTGCTACTGAAAGTTATTATGAGAGAGGGAAACATGGTTTTATGTATCTCAACAATATTAAGTTTCCCCTCTTTATGTTGAAAATCTTGAAGTTGCACTTGTTTTGCTTTCCTATGCTTGTTTCTTTGTGCTTTCATGATTTGTTTCTTTACAAGATTCCTATGCATAGGAAGTGGGTTCGACTTAAATGTTCTTTGAATTTGCTTCTTGATGCTCTCTTTTAAATCAATTCATATTTCCTATGCGAGCATCTTCTCAAACTATCAAGCCTAACTTAATGGCGGTAAAGAAAATTACTTGTTGGGAGATAACCCAAGATTTTTCTTGCTTGGAAGTTATTACTTCATTAATGACCTCTCCTTATCATTTTTGTTTGTTTTTTGTGCCAATAATGACCTCTAATGAGAGGGAAGTAAGATTTGGGGAGTTGCTGTCCCGAAACAGATTTCTGTCCTCCACCATAAAAATTCGTGAGGAGTATCTGTAATTCGGATTGAGATTAAAATTTACGAATAAATCCCCCAGTATGTTAGCTAACTTTCATTAGTTCAACACTTTTTTGATTTGATCAACATAAGGTCTTTGAAAAAATCGGTTTCTACCTGCTGTTCTGTTTTGACGGATTTCTGCCATTGCATTTGCTTCTTATTGATTCCTTTTTGAGTTCTATTTTGGGAAATTGAGATTTTTGAAGGAGTTGCTACAGTAGCTTGTGTTTTTAATGAAATTTTTTGCTGTTCCAAAGCTTTGCCTAAGGTATATTATCTTTTTAATACACTAATGTTGCTAATGAAGATTGTGTGAAGTTTTGTATGAAGGAAAATTTGCAGGTGTAGAGAAAGAATGATGTAATGAGATGAAGAATGGACAAAAGCTCAAGCTTGGCGATGCCACCCCATGTCACCCCAAGAAATATTCAATAGGTACAAGTGTCAAAGCTTGGGGATGCCCAAGGCATCCCATTCTTTATCAATAAAAATCTTTGGTCTTTCTAGACACTTCGTTTTTATTGTTTCATGCATTGTTGTGTTGTTCTTGGAGCGTCTTAGTTTTTGTTTTTGGTTTTCGTTTGCTTAGTTTTCTTGAGTAAGTTGGTTGTTACACCACACTTCTTTTGGAGAGAGACACACTCTGATTTCATTGCCTAGAGCACTCTAGTTTTCACTCTTATTGTTTTGTGAGTGTTCACTTTTGCTAACACTGCGTTCAGCCTTAGTTTTCTTGTGCTTTTAGCTTAGAAATTTTTAGTTCTTCTTTGTGAATTTGTGAGACAATATCACTAATATTTATTGATTATTATCTTTGTGAGTTGTTTCAAATAAGCTGTTTGGTGTTGGAAATTAGTAGAAAGTTTCATGCTTATAGTGGTACAAAAGGGAGCTTGCATTGACTGTGACTTAGACTTTAGCATGACATGCTAGGTGTTGTTTTGACCTTATGCTTAGTGATTATTGCTGTAGCATGTCTTGTTCCAAACAATTGGGATTGCTTAGTGTGTCTTGAAGAAATTATGCGCTGTTTTAGCATAAAAAAGCATAGTATTGTGGTATTCTCCTTTGATGCTTTGTTTGGGTTGACTTGGCACATGCTCACACCATGTTATGACTATGACAAGTCACCATTAGCCTCTATGATCATTTAGTCCTTGACTTGTAGTACCACTCTTTGATTTGATTAGTATGCTTTGTTACTCTACATGATTATGGCCATTATGCTCTCTTAGTTGGTTGCTCCCAGTCTTTTTGCTAGCCTCCACTTGTATGAGTAAGTTATACTCATACTTCCAACTCCCAAGAAACCAAGTTATTCCAAAGTGTCCTCTATAAACTCCTATGCATGGTGTGTTACACCATTCCAAGTATATTCTTGTTTTCACCTATCTTCCAATTAAAAACTATTTTGTTATGTGAAAACTTAGTGATTAAAGCCCTCACAAACTTGATGGCACACTTTATATTCTTTGCCCCTAATAAACTTGAACCATTGTATCATCTATGTTGTATATGTTTGCACTTATGTGTTGGAATTAGCAGAACCGTGCTGTCACAGGGAACGTTTTCAATATTGCATTTGTACTTTATACTCAATTGATATCATGCTCTTTTATCTATGAATGTCACCGGTGTAAAATAAAGAGGGAACTTGTAAGTCCATGGAGTTTGTATCCTGGGTTAGAGAAACGCCTGAGCCGCTAGCCTAAACCATGCCTAACAGGGGCGAATTTATGGGGTGTGCTTCTATAGGCTAAAGCCAAACCTCCGATTTTACAGAATATATTTTAGTATATAGTCTTCTATACCTATGCAGTCGATAAATAGGCAAGAAATCACGTTTTCAGCAACTTACGCTGTCCTCCAGCGAGCAAATTTTATATTGGGCTACTAGCCCAGCTAGTAAGCCTAATGATGCTGGCCTGTGAGGGAATCGGAGACTAGCAAATGGACCTTTGAAAAAAACTAGGGAATAAACACGGGAAGTCAGGAACACGCACGTATCACGCCTTTTCTCGATCGGTTTCCTCAGATTTTCTTTCGCTGTTTCTATCGCAGCGCCACGGTTGTTGCCTTGTTGGCCGTCCACGACGCCGCCGGGACGATCCTGGTCCCTCCACGAAGAAGGCACCGGGCGGCTGTAGGCGTGATGATGGAGCACGGCGATGATCATGCCAACAATGGAGACGCTGATGCAGACAGTGACCATCTGGGACGCGAGAAGCGGCCGGCAACGACACAGGCGCCGGTGGCCGGCAGGGTCAATCACGGGATAAAGGGGAAGAACAAGAAAATCAGAGGTACATAGTTCATAATTTCGTAGATTGATAATTGTTTTTTGCAATTACCGATTCTTTAATCTTGATATACTGATATTCTAAGATTTATGAAATTTATTTATCACTAAGTAATTTGAACTGCTGGATTGTAATTTTTTTTCATAGGTTTAAAAGCGACAAGCAAGCAAGACTTGCGTAGATTTTACCCAAGTTGTTTAAAGAGTACTGTCCATGCAGTCCAAATTGATCAGTCAACTGAACCGACCGAAATTATTGAGGCCTCGACTGAATTCGCAGTCCTAACGGTCGAGCTCCCAATTGATTCCCTAGTGGTTGATGTCGATGCAAGCACAAGTCAACCGAAGAGGGCCCGAGTAGAATTAGATCATAATGAGATATTTGGTGATCCAGGATGCATAAAACAAATTGAAGAATATCCCAATGAAGTTAGAGCTCAAGTGAGGAGGCAATATTTATCTAATGGTCCAACTCGAGCAACCGGTCATGTCTTTCCACAAACATTTGATGGCACAATATAGAGGTCATTTCAGCCACAATGGTTCGATAAGTATGATTAGTTAGAATATAGTGTGAAAAAAGATGCTGCTTTTTGTTTTTATTGTTTTCTTTTCAAGAACTCGGCACAAGCCAACACATTTGGGAATGATGTATTTACAAAATAGGGATACACACGTTGGAAGACAGCTCTACATGCTTTTGGAAAGCATGTTGGTGGTCCAAGTAGTTTCCACAATATTGCAAGGGGCGAGTGTGAGGATTTCAAGAATCAACGCTCAAGTGTGTCTAGTAAAATTTATAAGCACTCTAAGGAGGCAAAAATTACATATAAAATCCGTTTGTCTGCATCATTAGATTGTGCACGATATCTTATAGCACAAGGGGAAGCTTTCCGTGGCCACGATGAATCATCTACTTCCATTAATAATGAGAATTTTAAAGAGTTGTTGGATTGGTACAAAGATAAAAATAATGACGTGAAGGAGGCATTTGAGAAAGGTCCTAGTAATTGTCTTATGATTTGTCCAGATATTTAAAAGGAACTTGCACAATGTTGCGCGGAGGAAGTTACAGCCGTGATTATGGGTGAGATTGGAGAGAGGAATTTCTCGGTTCTTATTGATGAGGCTAGAGATTCATCTATAAAGGAGCAGATGGTGGTGATAGTGAGGTTAGTTATAATTATTTTGTGTATTCTTAACACCGTGATACCATAAGCATGTTTTTGTGGTTCCAACTTGCTAGTTTCTTGAATGCAGAATTGTGAACAATCAAGGGAAGGTCATGGAAAGGTTTCTTGCAATTCACCATATCTCAAGTTGTATATCTATTGCATTGAAGGAAGCTCTGGTGCATATACTTGCTTCACATGATTTGCCTATTTCTAGGCTACGTGGTCAGGGTTACGATGGAGCTTCCAATATGCGAGGAGAGTTCAATGGTTTGCAGAAACTGATTCGTGATGATAGTCCATATGCTTTCTATGTTCATTGTTTTGCTCACCAGTTACAATTGGTGGTTGTCACTGTTGCCCAATGCAGTAGTTGTATTGCTGAATTCTTCAACCAAATTCCTTTAATAGTGAATCAAGTGAGTGCATCTTGCAAGAAGAAAGATGCATTGCTTGCGAAGCATCAAGATGCCTTATTGGATAAGTTAGAGAAGGGTAAGATTTCAGCTGGAACAGGGTTGCATCAGGAATCTGGCCTAGCTAGACCAGGAGATACTCGATGGGGCTCACATCTAAAAACCTTGCTTCGTATATATCAAATGTGGGAAGCAGTGGTGGACATGCTAATGGTTGTTAATGGAGATGCTCGTGAACACTCAAGTCATGGTGGAGCCGGGGGTTTGATAACAAGGATGGAATGCTTTGAATTTTTATTCATCTTACATTTCTTAATATCTTTGTCGAGCATCACAGATGAGCTATCAAAAGCACTACAGAGGAAGGATCAAGACATTGTTGAAGCTAGCGGATTGATCTTGGATGTGAAGGAACGCTTGCAACATATGAGGGACAACGGGTATGATCCTTTACTCGCTCAAGTCAAAAGCTTTTGTGAGGCATATGATATTGATGTGCCAAATATGGAAGATCTTGTTCGACCTATGGGTCAATCTACACGCACCAAGCATAAAATAACTCAATATCACTACTTCAAAATCAACATTTTCAATGTTGCTATTGATGCAACTATCACAAAGATGAATCACAGCTTCAATGAAGTCACACCTGAGTTATTCGTATGCATGACTTGTCTTGATCCAGCTAACTCTTTCTCTAAGTTTGATGCTAATAAACTTGTTCAACTTGCTGATATATATATTGAGGACTTTACCATGGCCGATCGTATGTTGTTGAGAAATAAACTCCAAACATTTATTATCAACATCAGGAGAAGTGAGGAATATCATGGATGTCGTGATATTAAAGAGCTTGCTCAGTTAATGGTTGAAACAAGCAAGGATAGAATATTCCCATCGGTATATCTCCTCATTGAGTTGATATTGATCATTCCCGTGGCAACGGCTTCTGTAGAGCGGATATTCTCTGCAATGAAAATTATCAAGACAGATTTGCGCAACAAGATATCAAATAAGTGGTTAAATGACTTAATGGTGTGCTACACCGAGCGAGAGATATTTAAAATTATTGATGATGATAGAATCATGAAACGCTTCCAAGCTATGAAAGATCGCAAAGGACATTTTCCTAGAGATGGAGTTGTAGTGCCTCAGCCTCACTAGTAAGTTTCATGTATTTTCAATTACAGTACGTCATATACAATATCGTGTCACTAATATTGCTACTGTACGCAGATGGTTGATGGCATGATGATTGTAGATTGGCACTCCTTGGGGACGTGGCATTTTTTCTTTAGGTCTCTATTTTTTTAGTCACTATTTCTGAAAGGATACGAATGTCGCCTAGAGGGGGGATGAATAGGCGATTAAAACTTTTCCTAGAGTGGCTCAACAAAGGCGGAATAAAACTAGTGTTTACTTGGTTAAGCACAACCTAGAACAACTAAGGTTCACCTATGTGTACCAACAACTTATGCTAAGCAATACAAGCAACAAAGTGATAGCAAGATATATATTACTTTAAGCACGAAGGCTATCACAATGTAAAGTGCATAAGTAAAGAGTTCGGGTATAGAGATAACCGAGGCACGCGGGGACACCGATATTTTACCGAGTTCCTCCCAACATGGAGTACGTCTCGTTTGGAGAGGGGTGGTATCAAACCACCAACGCCACAAAAGGCCTCCCTTATTCTCCGGTGAATCTCACCCTAACGGGATCGATCCACGCTTCCACTATCGGTGCGCTTGTCGGTGGCAACCGGAACCTCTCACAAGGTTGGGGCACTTCTCCACAACTTAATTGGAGGCTCCCAAAAAATGCCACAAAAGGCCTCAACAAATGCCACCAAGGCCACAAAACCGTCTAGGGTTCCAAGAACCCAAGAGGGACAAGCTCCAATGAGCAACTCAAACCAAATCCTCCGAGGAGAACTCAAACCGATGCAACAAATGTAAATGGCAAGAACACCACAAAGATGCTCAAATCCCTCACTCTCAAGTTCCAACAAAGCTACTAAAGCTATTGGAGGAACAAGAGAGGAGGAATCAAAGAGAGACATAAAATCCCCCAAAATCTAGATCCCCAAAGATACACTCACAAAGAGATGTTTTGGTTTGGTCAAAACGTAGATCTAGATCACCTCCAACAACCCCTCAAATATATGCAAGAATCAATGGAGGGGTGTGTAGAAATCAAGCTTAAAGAGTAAAGCAAATGGAGGCAAATCTTGGACAAGAAAAGAAGGAAGAAGTAACCCTAAATGAAAATGGATAAAAGACTTATATAGGGCTAGCCAAAATATGACCGTTGGGGTATTTTTCTGGTCGGTCTGGTAGTACCGGTTTGGTCCGGTACGCGAAGAAAAGGAAGGCAGAAGCAGTGTCGTGTGCAGCGCAGGAAACATGGCGAGGTGGGCCAGCGCAACAGGTCAAACGGGGCAAGAGGCAGCGCGAGGTGGGGCCGAGCAAGCGGCAGCAGCGTAGAAGCAACAAAGATGCAGCGGCAGAATGCGCGAGCGGGGCTAGAAAGGCGTAGCGGCAATGAAGGCAAGTCGCAGCGAGCAAAGAAGGCGTTAGCGTCACGCGCCGCAGCGCCGCAGAAGCGTCGGGCGAGGCCAGCCGAAGCGACCCAGGCCAGAGAGGCGCAGGCGCTGCGGATGCTGCAATAGAGCAAAGCAGCCATGAAGTCAACATATGCGCAGAAAAAACGGGGCAGACGAGCTAGATCTGGATTAAAAATAAACTGGGCCGACCGGTACTACCGGCCCACCCGGGCGGTACTACCGGTAGTACCGGATTTAGGTACCTAGCGAGGCAGAAAGAAAACGGGTCGTTTTTAGGACCGGGCGGTAGTAGCGGCCCGTCCGGGCGGTACTACCGCTCGGCCCAGAAAACAGACAGACAGGCAAATATTCAACGGCAATAAATTTTGACTGGAAGCTCCGATTGACTGGAAATATTGATTATCACCAAGTGAGAAAGTATCAAGTAGAATAATGTGAAATACCTCACTTGGTGGGAAACCTAAAAGCCGCATAAATTAAAATCGCAACAAGATATATATGGGAGATCCGATTTTGATGAACAAGAGCTTGTTATGGAGATTACCACAAGCTCTATATCCTTACATGGATAAGACCAAATAACAACCAAATACGATGATGCAAGTATGCAAAGGTTTGAGCTCTCTCCGAACGATGTGACCGAATTACTCATACGAGAGCCCCTCTTGATAGTACGGTTATCTATCCTAGTGTGTGTGAGACCGACAAAAGGGAAAACCTACCAAGATTATACCTTTGCCTTGAGCATTCTACTTGAGCTCGATGTAGATGGTCTTGCCCTTCTCAAGATGGAACGCCTTTCTTAATTCCTCATCATCGACCTCGCATATTGAGCATGCCCAACATATCTTCTTTGCATTTCATCGACCTTGAAGCCAACACATGCTCCAAGCGATGCCAATGGACAAATCCTACAAGTATAACTTAATACACACATTAGTCCATAAAGATTGTCATTAATTACCAAAACCACACATGGGGGCCCAACATGTTCTTTCAATTTCCATTTTGCTATACTCTTAGTTTTTGTGTGGATTTAAATTTGAAATTAGCAAGCTATATTTTCCCAATTTTCATGAATTAGCTCTGTGCTAGAGGCTTTGAGCCTACCCTTTATTTTTGTCCTGGATTTGTCACTGATGCCTAATTATGGTGGAAACTTGCAGCATCACCATAGTGACATCTATGAAGCATTCTTCTTATATATAAAAAAAGAGACACATTGAGAAAAGAGGAAAGAGATAAAAAAGCACCATATTACCATGGTAAATAAGAAGATTGCTGAGATGCTCATTGTCTGCTTGCCTTGTCATTTTGGTTATGGGAAAGCTCCTGTACCATATGCAAGGGGTACCCCGTTGGCAGTTCTCAATGATATGCAAATACTTATAATGAAAAGAAATTACAGATGACTAAAGTTGAGTAGCATGAGGCGTGGCCCTCGTATTCAAGGGACTTGAGATTGCCAACTTATACTTCGTCAAGCATATACTCCATCTTTGTTCACTTTAAACTTAATCACTTCAAGATGCTTATGATAGGGGCAATGAGGGATGAAAGCTAACAAGTACCATAATTTTTGGAAGCTCTTTTTGAAACTTGAAATCCCTGCTTCCTTTATAAAAGGCCTTTCTTCCACCATTATTGGAGTCTCCCCTTCTACCTTTAGGCACCATTAAGATATCATAGTTGTCATTCTGTGTGCAGTGTTTCAAAGCTTATTGATTGATGCATATTGTGATATTACTTGTTCTTGTGCTACTTGTTTCTAGTCACCCTTGTGAACTTTGAAGGTGTCCTATGCATCTATATTTCTACTCTATGAGGGACAAGCTGATTGCCACTATGCTATGTTTTCTACATATGAAACAAACAAACGTTTTTCAATGCATGTTATTCATGATCTTTGTTTGTAGATTTTCATGTTGCTTGCATAGTTACTATGTCCTATTGTTAGAACTCCATCTTTTATGCACATGTTTAGAGTTATTTGATCCCAGCTTTCAATGCTTGCAAATGGTTTGATCTTGGTTTTGATGGTGCATGTCACCTCAAAAATTATTCTTTTATCACTTACCTACTCGAGGACGAGCAGGAGTTAAGCTTGGGGATGCTTGATACGTCGGAAACATATCTATAATTTTTTATGCTCCATGCTTGTTTAGTATCTACTTTGCTTTGCTTTGTGTATACTTTGAGGTGTTTCTATATATTTTTTGGAACTAACCTATTAACAAGTTGCCACAGTGCCAATTGCCTGTTTTCTTCTGTTTTTGATTCTAGAAAGGCAGAAAATCAATATTCCCGGAATTGGACGGGACAAAAGCCAAAGTTATTATTTTTCACGGAGCAACACGGAACCACGAAGCAGAGCTGGAGGGGGACCACAAGGTGGCCAAACCCCCCTAGGCGCGGGCAAGCCTTGGAGGCGCCTGGAGGGGGTGTGGGCCCCCTAGACCCCCACCGACCTTGATTCCTGCGCCTATAAGAAGCCTCCGATGGGAAAACCCTAAAGAATCCAGAAGAAATCCACGAAAACCTCCATAGCGCCGCTGCCACCGAAAGGGAGATTCAGGGGGACAGAAAGTCTCTGTTTCGGCACCCTGCCGGGACACGGAAGTGCCCCCAGAGCCATCTCCATCGATATCCACCACCATCTCCATCGTCGTTGCTGATTCCCATGATGAGGAGGGAGTAGTTCTTCCTCGAGGCTAAGGGCTCTACCGGTAGCTATGTGTTCATCTCTCTTTCTATGCATGATCTTGTTGTGGTCATGATCTTTGTAATCTAGTAGATCTACCTTGCTACTCAAGTGATTTAATAGATCTCTGCTATCCCCATGTGTGTGAAAGTGACAGCGTGCACGCCATGGTGGCACTTAAGTTTGAGTCTACATAAATACTCTTTATGCTTTAATAGATCTATGCTTTCCCCACATGTGTGAAAGTGACAGCGGGCATACCGTGTGTGGCACTTTGGCTAGATTGAATATTTTATATGAGTTATATTTGGAGTTGGATGTCTCTATGAAATTGTGGTGTTTGTTGGAACCATCTAGTGCTTAAGGTGACAGTGTGGGATTATCTAGATTGGGGAAGGCGGACTTTGAGGTGTGTTTTTATAGCCCTACCTTGGATTAGAGTGTCCAACCGGAGAGTAGTTAAGAGTAGTATCATGAAGAGAAGATATTTATATGAGAGAGTGTTCACTAGTGAAAGTATGATCCCTAGGCCTTGTTTCTAAACATTGAAACACCGTTTCCTACTAGATCTGTTGCATGTTTGCTTGCTTTAGTCTTTATCTTACCGTCAAGCTATTTTCTGGCACCGTTATCACTTGTATTTCACTACATCTTCGCCTAACTAGTGCACCTATACACCTGACAAGTGTATTGGGTGTGTTTGGAACACAAGAGACTTCTTGTATCTTGATTGCAGGGTTGCTTGAGAGGGAATACCTTTGACCACTTCCTCCCTGAGTTCGATAAACCTTGGGTGATCCACTTAAGGGAAACTTGCTGCTGTTCTACAAACCTCTGCACTTGGAGGCCCAACAACCGTCTACAAGAATAGAAGTGCGTAGACATCAAAAACTATGTTCAAAACCATGACCATCAAAGAGACAAATCCATATTTTATAGAGTTATTTGTAAACAATATGACCATCAAGTAAGCACATAAAGTAAAAGGACAAGGACAAGTTTAACCACTTCAACTTCAACATCACGTAGATAGTTCACAACAAGTACATGACAAGTCCACGAGAACATCAACTAGTTCACGACAAGAACATCAAATCAGTGACTAGACCAACAAATTTAAGAAAATAAACATGAGTATGCGGAATGCTTGATATCAAATCCTCCCATTCACCTTTTTCCCTTGCCAACATGTTTCTTGTCCGCCAATGCTCCACGCCTTCTCCTCCCAAGAAGTGGCAACGGATCCTCTTCCTCCTCGGAATCACTGTCAGCCTCGATGACCAGGCCCTTACGTTCCTTCCTCACGTATTCATTCGAAGTATAAATATCATGTTCCGCGTATTCCCTTGGTTTCCTCGGCTTGAATTTGAAGTGACGTTGTTACTGACTAGGCCGAGGTGCATCGGGGATGTGCGAGGTGTTCATCTCATCATGTGTGTTTCCCACATCCTCTTCTCCCTCACCATCACCCACATCCTCCTCTCCCTCACCATCACCCACATCAGAGTCCTCGAGTGAGCCGTGTGTCTCGGGACACCATCGATCAACGAGTGTCGTGATCGCACAAGGATCATCTTTGACGTCGAATGATACACGAGCATGATGAAAGAGAAAAGCCCGATCTTCCGGATATGCTTCGTATATCACTCATCATACTTCATCTTATCATGAACCCCACCAGACCTTAGGTGGAGGCGTGGAGCTAGTCAAAGACCCTCTCATCCTCCTCCATACACCGTACACGGTGGAATTTATCGTCATGCAAATATTTTGGTGTAAGTATAAAACTTGAATGAGCATTCCTATGTAACACAAGATTCAATACTAGTACAACTAATACTACTACAATGCTAATTTGGTCGTAAGATGCTAGCTACAAAAGGCCCCTAAAATTACATATTCAAATGCTAATAGGTAACACTAGTTAGCAATCCTAATCGATGAACTAAAATGTTTAGACGTGTTAAAGATATAGACCATATCAGTCAGAAAGTTAACATGTAAAGAAACTACTCATTAAAATCAAGAAACTACATGGCAAGCATCAAATTATTTTCTAAGAGGGGTCATATATAAATCAAACAAAGTTCATAGCAAAGAACGAAATTTGGCATGCATCAAATATCTTGCAGGAGCCGACGCTGGGGACACCGATAGAAACTCCGGTGGAAGCCCACTATAGCCTTCAACGTGGAGGGTAGCTCGTGCGACCAACCTACATGGCGGAGGGGAGCTCACAGGCGTGAACGGGGGTTGGAGGGGTGGGAGAGGGGGCAGGGGTGCGGCGTAGAGACCACGAGGATGGAGTGGGCCGGACAACCGGGCAGAATGGGGAGAAAGATGGGGCCGCCGTGGCGGGGTCAGGGTTTGCGAGCTCAACGGCGTTGGCGCAGGAATAGCGGGGAGACACGAACCTAGCCTGTCGTATGTCGTTTACTTTACAACCTAGAAACACCCTGATACAAGGCATTATACCCCATAATGCCCCATACCACAGCACTGTACTCCGTCCTGCAGCTCTTTGAGCCCTCGCATTATGCTTCTCATCGCCGGACCCAGCCATCCGACGTGGTTGTCAATAGAACAACACGACACATTTGACCAGGACAGTATTGTGCCTAACATGGCAACCCTGGACCGGGCGTCATAGAGAAGAGTTAGTCCCGTGAAATACTTTCGTCAAATGTTTATTTATTTTTGTCCGTTTTGCCTGGGTGCTCAATCTTTGAATACATTCGCACGGTAAATCCGCGTGCGGCAACTCCGAAGAATTTCCTCGCACGGGCCGCCCTTGGTCAAGTCTCCTCCCCCACCTTTCCTCCTGCATCCCTTTCCCACTTCTCCCTCGCCTCTAGTCCCAACCCTCACTCACCTCTTCTCCGGCCGCCGCTCGCTGCCGTACGGTCTCCGCCTCCGGATTCACACGCCCTCCTCCTATTAGCTCACTAGCCCGAGTCTCGCTTCTGGGGGTGCTCCGCCGTGCTGCTCTTCCGGAAAAAGCTTCCCTGTGAAAGGGCCGCAACTGGCTTGGCGCACCTGTTGGGGGGCAGGCAGGCGGCACGGATGGATCGTGGCAGCGGCGTTGGCGGCGCCCCGCGGCTGCATCAGCAGATGCTTGATGATGTGGGCCTCGCCGCAGCGGCCGACCCCCAGTTCGTTGTGCTGCGCAACACTAACCGCGACAAGATGTAAGTGCTCATGGATTTTATCTGCTCCACTTGGACTGAACAGAGACTTACTATTCAGTAGTGCTCACTGTCAGTTGCCGGGGTTTTAATTGTATGCTCTAAACAGCAATATCAAGTTTATTACTGCGTTATTTCATTCCCAAGATTCCCGAGGTGATCATGTACTATACACCATCACTAGGTTCGGAAAAAAAATGTATACACCATCAAAGTCGTCGACTTCCATGAAGTTTCCAAGGGCTCACATATAAGTTTTGGAACTTTGTGGATGTAGTTGATTGTCGAACCTGTAGTTTCCAAGGGCTCACATATAAGTTCTTAGTGTCGATTGTTGAACCTGCTGTTCAGAATCTGATATGAAGCAAAGGGAATTTTTTAAAGTTCATATCTTGCTCTTGGATTGACAGAATGGAATACATAGGAAGGAAGCAAACGTCGGCTGACTGGCGACGGAGGCTGCCAGAACTAGCGAGGCGCCTCGAGGAAATCTTATTTAGAAAATTCCCAAACAAGGTGCTGCTCGCTTTCCTTCTTCTTTTGTAGCATTGATTTTTCTAGCAATCAAATCCGTTTGGAGCAGAAGTAAATTTTACTGCTTCATCATTTAAGCTGTTGATATTTTTGGTTGTTTGGGCAGAGTGACTACTACAATATGTTGCGGGGACCAATGGAGCCACACTTGCAGTATGCTATTAAGTTCTTGAGTGCTCAGAATCAACGAAACCTAGAAAGGTCAAGTCAGGGTGCATCTTCCCTGGGCTATGGGACGATAATGCCGACACCTAGTGTCGCGCAAGGCGCAAGTGGAAATTCTAGAATGTCTTATGTAACACACCACATGGGTCCTTCCCCATCTGGTGCAGGCATGGTTCCTCAGAATGCCAACACAGGTACCTCGCTGCCCGGAGATAGTTTATTTTTAGCCTGTGCTTATTTCCTTCGAGATGTGTACTTAACATGAAATTCTTCTGTAGGCATGCTATAGGGCCTCTAGCCTAGAAATCGAATAGCCAACACCATATTGCTCAAAGTTAAACACCGCATTTTTAGAGCCTAACTCCTGTGTTCGATAAAAAAAACATCCGGTTGTTATATAATTAAAGAGATCTAAGTAAAATGTTTGCCTGGAAGATCCGTTATCAGAAATTGGCATTATATTCCTTTAGACTGTCAATTTGTTTTTTGTATGACTCACTATCAATTAAAAATGGGATACCACAATGTTCAGCCTCACCGCATGTGTCAGTATCCATGTATATAATTCCAAATTATGCTGCATATATTATTCTTTCTTAAAAATTTATGTTCTACACATCTGTATATTTCTCCCATTTCCTAGTCTGCCTTGTAATACGAAAGGGTCGAGAGGAGCCTGGCTTTAAATTAGTAAATCCAAACAACCAAAGAGTAGCATAGTTCCACAACACCACAACACATACACACAAGATTTGTAAGCTTATTTCAGACATGGGAATAACAAGAAAACACAGGCCTAACGCAACCAAATGAGGACTACTGTGTAGTGGCCCTGCATAGTTTCTTGCTTGCCTTGCAGGTCTCATTTCCCTGTTATTAACTTTAGTTTGTGCTGCCTTCTTTCTAGGGGAAGCTCCTGATGAGCATGTGAACACACTGCTATCTCTGGGGATGAATTCTACACATCTACGCTCGAGAGTATCCAACAACAATCCTGTAATAAACATTTTGGGCTCTCACCTAAAATTTTCCAATACCATAAAATAGTAGTTACCAGCTCCCGAAGTCTTGTTTTAACACTTGAACCTATTGTGACGCAGGCACCCCCCGCACCTGTTGAGGAGGTCCCAAAGGAACCAAAGTTCAGTTGTCCAGTCTGCATGAATGAGTTGGTTGATGCGTCATCGACAATCTGCGGCCACATCTTCTGCCAGTACTGCATCGGGGCCTCCATCCTGGCTCAGAGCAAGTGCCCTACCTGCCGGAGGACGCTGAGCCTGAATGACTTCCACCGTGTCTACCTACCGACGATGGAATGAACTGGGATTGTGTAGATTCTATCTGAACAGGGATATCATTGGCATTCAGTTTCCCCCTGACAGTCTAACAGGCAATGCTGCGATTGGTATTTCTGGGACTTTGTTACCATACCAAATATGCACCTGTAGCGCCAAAGAGTACCGTAGTGTATTGCTGGAACTCTGTGCTTGCTACTGTTTGATTCGTGTGCGAAGAAATATCCAATATTTTGCTGCTGTTAGGGGCCTTGTATAATGTTCTTATATGATGTCAGTTTCCATCCTACTGATCGTGGATTTGATGGCCATGCACCTAAATCCAGGTCAACTGGACCGTGTGGGCCTAATCCCGTCGGGCCTAGAAAACAGTTCTTCCCTCGAAACAAAGAAAAAAACATTTCAACTACATGCTTTCCACTGAAAAAAGTGTTCATCAGGGCAAGTCGAGCCACCAGGTCCATATACCAGACCGAAAGATTTTAGGGGTTGCACAACTATGTCTGGCCATTGTCATGTCCAATCATATCAATTGTAAAATTAAAAGTAATGCACATCTGATCTCCGGAATTGCCTTCTTCATTTTCACTCTGATTTAATTTGGTAAATTGCCTGCTACGACAATATAAGCCCATCCCATCGCAATTTATCTCTCTAGAACTTTATATCTACTCTCACCATAAATCCAGGTCAACTGGACCGTTTGGGCCTAATCCCGTCGGGCCTAGAAAACAGTTCTTCCCTCGAAACAAAGAAAAAAAACATTTCAACTACATGCTTTCCACTGAAAAAAGTGTTCATCGGAGCAAGTCGAGCCACCAGGTCCATATAGCAGTTCAAGTGTTCAACCACTGGGTTTCAGCTCCCTTGGCCATTGAACGCTCGCGTTCCTACTAGCCGGCCAGTGCATGCAAGAGAAAGATTTAAGTGATTGCACAACTATGTCTGGCCATTGTCATGTCCAATCATATCAATTGTAAAATTAAAAATAATGCAATTGTAAAATTTAAAGTAATGCACATCGATCTCCAGAATTGCCTTCTTCATTTTCACTCTGATTTAGTTAGGTAAATTGCCTGCTACGCCAATATAAGCCCATCCCATCGAACTTATCTCTCTAGAACTTTATATCTACTCTCACCATAAAAAATGCTCTCTAAAAACCATCTCTCGACTTCCACTCCAGCTATGCCTCTTGGTGGTTGTCGGACATCGATGACATTAGCGACGACCACTCGCCTAGGTGGTGCCCTTGGTGGGAGCGACACAACAAGGAGTAGAAGGAGGAGGACGACGACGACGACAACGTCTAGTACAATGCCCCCACCGACGACAACACCGAGAGTTAAGCCCCTAGGGGCGTCATCGAGGGCAGGTGAGCACAATTGCAGGCGGAGGAGGCAGTAGAGGAGCAGCGGGAAGCGACGATGGCCAAGTTGGCGGTGGAGGAGGCGTGTTTTGGCGACTCCGATTGAGAGGCAGCGATGAGAGATGAGGAGGACCATGAAAGCAGTACGACAAAGGGTTCCAGACTCCGCCAAGGGGTGGGTTTTTTGCAGAAGGGGTGGGTGTTGTTGTCTCCCTCCTCCGAGGATGGAGGTGTCGCGACCAACAAGAAGTGTAGCGGTTCCGGAAGTGCGATAGGGCTCTCCAAGCAAAAGAAGAATTAGGGTAGATTGATATTACTATCTAGTGGTAAATATTTTGTTGTAATAAACTATGAAATTAGTGAAAACACGGTTTGATCTTGAGTTCCAGAATTAAGGTTAGTCTTTTTTTGCTATAACGATCAATGCATTGTCCTTTCTAACGTTTAAGTGAATTCACCGGAGCTTTTAGATTTAGATGTGATGGTGTGCATCTCACCATATCTCAGGGTCCCACTATTATCAACTCATGGTCCCATTTGTAAGCGGTTTATGGTCCCACCGCAAGCAAATATTCTATGGTTCCACTTGTAAGGGTTTTACTTTTACTAATGTATATGCGTCTCATGGTCCCACTTGTAAGCATTTTTCGGTCCCACTAGTGTGAGGTTGTCGGCGTAGTATAGATCAAAGAGGTTGACTCGACGGAAACACTCTTTGTGAGTTATCATGAGTCTATGATATGTAGAGGAGGGAAAAAGCGACGAGTGTTTTAAGCTGTCAGAAAAACTGAGTAGTATAAATTTTTATTGGGCATACCTTTTAAAATCCTTTATTCAAACAGACCCTTAACATGTGAAACTAACAATGCACCAGCATGGTAGTGATAATCCGAATTACCATTTGTATTCGGGAAATTAAATATGGTCATGGTAATATTCAAATCCGGACAAACAAGAAAATGAAAGTGGTAAATATCTAGATTCGTTTTACAAATACAAATAATGGAAGTGATAAATATCTTCTACTTCCTCCGACCCATATTAGATGACTTAAGTTTGTCTAAATTTGATGAATCTAGACACTATTTAGTATATAGGTTCATCTAAATTTTGTCAAATCCAAGTCAACTAATATGGGTCGGAGGAAGTATAAAAAATGAAAGTGGTAAATATCCGGACGAACAAGAAAGTGGAAGTGGTAAATATCCCTAAATATATTTATCTTTCCATCGTTATACAGATAATTCACCATTAAAGATAGGTCTGTTATTTGGTTACCGCTACAAACTCAGAGAACATCCGATCCGTAATATCCATATTCGTTTTAAAAATATAAACGTATTCGTTTTAAAAATATGATAACAGATTTGGAAAGGACTCTACCCCGCGACCAATCCGTTTCCACCCTAGCCAACACCGGTGAGGCGAAAAGTTTTCCTTCGGGTTTTGTTCTCGCGCCGAGGCGACTCGGCGGCGAGTGCTTCTGTTTCTTCCTGGAACCCTGTGAGGGAAGCTCGGGTGTGGTTTGGGCTGATCAAGGGGCAGACGATTCTCTCCCCTGCCTTTGCACCTTGCAGCTTTCTCTTTCCAGGTTTCTCTAGGCCTTTTTCTAGCAAGTTTAAGATACCGATCTAGGGTTTGGCAGATGGCGAATCAAGCATCTGGATCTGGTGAGAAATCGCAGGAGGAGGATCTAGCAAAGCTTATGGATGAACTTGGGATTGGAGAGGAAGATCTGGATGATGTCATCTTTGAGGAAGAAGGTCCTCCGGTGGAGGAACTGTCACGATGGCTAGCGGTGGCGAAAGTTCATACAGAGATACCTTACAGTCAGACCTGGTTCTTCTCTAACATGCGATCTGCATGGGGGTTGGCGCAAGACGTTAAATTTAGAGCAATCGAGAGTAATCTGTACGTGATGCAATTTTTCTGTTTGGGAGATTGGGAGAAAGTGATTCAGGGAGGACCTTGGAACTTCCGCAATGCTCCGGTTGCAATCGAACCATATGACGGGTTCACAAAACCAAGCACGATCAAGCTCGATTATGTCTCTGTCTGGGCGCAGATCCATGATATTCCTGAGGCATATAGACCACTAGCTCCCAACCTTGCTAGGCGTGTGGGAAAGTTCGAATCAGTAGAGCCGGACTCAATGGATTTTTTCGGAAACTTCTGCCGGGTAAGGGTGAAGATTGAGGTAAAAGAACCTCTGAAACGCGCGGTCTCGATCTCGCGTGGGGGAAAGAGAGATATCTTTAGGGTTCGCTATGAGCGGATTCCTAACTGGTGTGAAGTATGTGGACTAATGGGGCATGTTTACAAAGAGCATGGTGATGGTATCCATTCCGAAAAAGACCGTAAGTTTGGTCCCTGGTTATTGGCCGAACCAAGTTGGAGAGGTCGAGGACGTGGCCGCGGAGGCCAGGGCAGAGGTGCAGGCCGTTTTGGAAGAGGAAGGGGGCGAGATCAGGATGTTTACATGGGCGATGAAGTGTACAAGGAAGAGGCGGATGGGGTTGTTAATGCACTTTCTGTCCTAGGTGATCCAAAACTTGATATTGATATGGATGAAGCTGAAAATAATAGGAAGCGTGCCTTAGCTAATTCTCAACAGGCAGCGTCTGTGGTTGCATTAGTAGATCAGTTCGAGAAATCTCCTAGCGTTGGGGTATCCCCTGCAAGTCCACAACCTAAGAGGGATCCGAAGAGGCACAGAAAGGAGGGTCAAGAGGAGGATGAAATTAATGGTAACTCTACGGATAAATCTAATTTGGCGGGCTCCCATGAGGGGCGCCGCCAGGACCAATGAGGATCCTAGGTATGAACTGTCGGGGTTTGGGGAATGACCCGGCAGTTCGATCGCTTTTGGACGTCCAAAGGCGCAGCAACCCCGATGTGTTGTTTTTGTCGGAGACACACTTGGACATCTATCCGGCAGAATGCTTAAAAAGAAGGCTTAAGATGGATTTGAAGATTGTTAATCCAAGCAAATGGTAGGAGTGGTGGTGTGTTATTACTTTGGAGGAAGGAAATTAAAGTGGAGCAGATTTTTTCGGCTCCTAAATATATTGATGTTCGAATTGTGGAGAGGCCTGATAAAATTTGGCGGTTAACAGGGATTTATGGCGAACCTAGATGGGAAGATAAACATTTGACTTGGGACAAAATCAGAGAACTCCATAGTCAACATGATCTACCATGGGCACTTATTGGGGACTTTAATGAGATCTTATATTCACATGAGAAGGAGGGAGGAAACCCGCGACCACAAAGTTATATGCAGGCTTTCCGTGATGTTATTTCTGATTGTAACCTTATTGATATCGATTATAGGGGAGAACCGTTCACATGGAGCCGTGGCCGAATCCGGGAAAGACTAGATCGAGTCTTGGTGAATGAAGCTTGGAATACAATGCATCCTGATGCTACCCTTCAACATTTGGACTATGCAAGATCTGACCACCGGCCCTTGCTATTAGAAACTGAATTCCTTGCAGCTCCAAATCGTCATGGTACAACTCGCAGATTTGAGGCAAGATGGCTCCAAGAAAGTAATTTCAGAGAAGTTGTCGAACGGGCTTGGGTAGAAGCAAATGGTGCAGTGATTGATGGGGGGGGGGTGCTTGGGCGTCTGTCTCATTTGCATGGGTCCCTCCATGCTTGGGATGCTGCTTACTTAAAGAAGCCCAAACAAAGACTTCGACAAGCTCAATCAAAGTTAGAAAATGTTCTGAATGGCCCTCTGACCGAAGAGAGTGAAAAGGTAGCAAAGGAATTGTCCGAGTTGGTTGAGCTTCTCCTGGAAGAAGAAGAAATTTACTGGTTTCAACGCTCCCGAGCAAATTGGGTGATGCAGGGGGATCGAAACACAAAATTTTTTCACCTATTTGCAGCAACTCGAAGGAAGAAAAATTATATCAAACGTCTCAAGGGGCCGAATGATGAGTGGTATGAAGGTACGGAGTCTCTAAAGCCAATCATACTTCAATACTTCTCTGACTTATTTTCTTCTGAGGTTCATAACACCGATCAGACTGTGCTTGACAAAATCAACTCAAAAGTGACTATTGAAATGAATGAGATGCTCATGAGGACGTTCACAGCTGATGATGTTAAAAAGGCCGCTTTTAGCATTGGAGATTTCAAGGCCCCTGGTCCGGATGGTCTCCATGCAATTTTCTACAAAAGGTTTTGGGACATGTGCGGTGAGCAAATAACTGCTGAAATTCTACAGGCTCTGGAAACAGGGATTATACCTGAAGGCTGGAATGATACTACAATTGTTCTTATCCCCAAAGTTGATATCCCAGAGCAGGTAACACAATACCGACCTATAAGTTTATGCAACGTGATATACAAAATTATCTCTAAAATGCTAGCATTCCGGCTAAAGCAAGTACTCCCTGACGTGATTTCTCCAATGCAAAGTGCTTTTGTACCTGGTCGTCTTATTACTGATAATGTGCTAGTGGCATATGAGACTGTTCATGCTATAAAAAAGAAGAAGCGTGGCAACTCTGGGGCGTGTGCTGTTAAGCTTGATATGCACAAGGCATATGACCGAGTTGAGTGGATTTTCCTAGAAAACATGATGAAAAAGTTGGGATTCTCTGAGAGGTGGACTTCACTGATGATGGCATGTGTGAGGTCAGTGAGGTATCAGATTCGTTTTAATTCTGAGGAAACAGAGATGTTTACTCCTACTAGGGGTCTCCGTCAAGGGGATCCTCTCTCTCCATATTTGTTCCTTATATGTGCTGAGGGTTTATCTAGCCTTCTGTTGCATGAAGAAGAAGTTGGTGGTGTTGATGGGTTAAGAGTGTGCAGGAATGCACCGTCAGTCTCTCATTTACTTTTTGCTGATGATTCTCTTATTCTCATGAAAGCGGATATGAACAATGCAACTTCCTTGCAGCAAGTGTTGGACACCTATTGTGCAAATTCAGGTCAACTGGTGAGTGCAGCAAAGTCGAGTATCTACTTTTCCCCAAATACAAATGCCATAGTCAGAGCAGAAATATGTGAAACTCTGCATATAGACACTGAGGCCCTATCTGACAAATATCTTGGCCTCCCAGCGTTGGTGGGTGCAGATAAAAGTGATTGCTTTGTTCACTTTGTTGAACGCATTATTCAGAGGATTAATGGATGGAAGGAAAAATTTCTATCTATAGGAGGTAAAGAAACTCTTTTAAAGGCGGTTGCTCAAGCTATTCCGGTTTATGCTATGTCAGTATTCCAGTTACCTATTGGGGTTTGCAAAAGAATGACCGAAGCCATATCTCAATTCTGGTGGGGGGACGAAGAGAATAGTAAGAAGATGCATTGGCTGGCATGGTGGAAACTTTGTTATCCCAAAGCAGAAGGGGGTATGGGTTTTCGGGACTTTCACTCTTTTAATTTAGCTATGCTTACTAAACAAGTCTGGAGACTTATATCTGATCATGAATCCCTCTGTGCCAAAGTTCTCTGTGCAAAATACTACTCACATGGTGATATATTAAAGGCCGGTCCTAAGACAGGTTCCTCTTTCACTTGGCAAAGCATAATGGCGGGGTTGTCAACATTCAAACGCGGTTATATCTGGAGGGTCGGCAAGGGCGACACTATCAACATCTATTCCGACCCATGGATCCCGTCCAGTGCAAACAAGAAGATCATCACGCCAAGGGGAAACTCTCTATATACGAAGGTCTCTGAACTCATTTGTCCAATCTCAGGTACCTGGGATGATCAACTTCTCTGTAGCTTATTTTGTACTGTGGATGTGAATCGTATCCTCCAAATACCGCTGAACACCCAGGGCTTTGAGGATTTTGTTGCCTGGAACCCTACAAAACATGGCCGGTTTACTGTCAAATCGGCCTACTATTTGCAATGGCGACATAGCTTTGGGCCGAGAGAAGGTCAGTTGGCATTACCGGGTTCATCTGCAAATAATCCAGTGTGGAAGTTATTATGGAAATTAAGGATCCCAAGTAAAATTAAAATTTTTACTTGGCGGGCTCTCCATGGCATCTTACCACTAAAATCAATATTGGCAAATAGACATGTTGGGACGAGTGGAGCATGTCCGGTCTGCTCTATGGCGGCGGAAGATATTCTGCACCTCTTATTTAAATGTGAAGCTGCCACAGCGCTTTGGGACAGTCTGGGGATTTCTATGATTATTGACACAGCTATTACTGATGAACGATCAGGCTCTGAG
Source organism: Avena longiglumis (assembly GCA_030063025.1). NCBI lineage: Eukaryota > Viridiplantae > Streptophyta > Magnoliopsida > Poales > Poaceae > Avena > Avena longiglumis. The sequence goes on along the minus strand of CP125973.1, from coordinate 89,313,520 downwards.
GTATTAGAGATTCTGCTAACCCAGCCAAATAATAATTTTCCAGGTTTTGGTCAAGTGGGTCTCAAAGAGGTGATTGTCATTGCATGTTGGTACCTATGGTGGCTGAGAAGGCGTCGTGTAAGAGATGAACATGTCCCATCTATTCCGAAATGTCGGATGTCTATTCTCTCTATTGCTACTAATGCAGTTAAAGCCCACTCTAACAAAACTATGACGCAGGCAAAGTGGATTAAGCCGGGACCTAGACAGTTCAAAGTGAACGTCGACGGTTCTTTCCATGGTGATACTTGTTCAGGTTCTGCAGGTGCCGTAGTAAGAGACCAGGAGGGACGATTTATTGCAGCAGTGTAACACCCTCAGAATCGGCCCTATGCAAGTTTTAGCGAAACCCGCCAAACCCGCATAGAAACGATTCGAAGGTGCCCACCAGGCACTTGCGTGCGGGTGGAAACAAAGTAATAACATTACACAACAGTCCTCGATGGGACCCGCAGAACAGATATATATACAACAGCGACTCAAAGAGTCAAGAATACAAATATAATATACAAAGATCCAAATCACCTTGAAAATGATCGAGCGTCCGACTACGGACAAGATTCAAATGGGGCTAAGAGCCCTGAAGAATAACCAATGGCGTCCATAACACCGGGCCAAGCCGGAAGGGTAACCACCTAACGGCGTCGATCTCAAAACCTGCTTAAACAAAGGGGTGCCGAAGGGCAAAGGAAAAGAGGGCGTCGATCGAGGCCAAGACAGCGAGGCTAGAATTGGCGGTCCTCCTACATAGGTATGGTGGGATCGGCGGCGGCAGCATGCACTAAACAACCTATAGAGACTCGATCCAACTGGCGGATATCAGAGAGGGATAAGAATGACCTAACCGGATCCAACCTGAAGCTATCACCAAACAAACCCATCCTGGCGTTTCCCCCTCGAGACCAAACGAGGAAGTCAACCGAGGAACTCACACAGTTGGCAGTTTTACTTATTCAGTTATAGTTGCGGCACTTTACTAGTCAGGTTTAGATAATCATCCTGATAAAAATAAGCAGTGGGCACTTTTAATTGACCATTCCGTGACAGTTGCAGCACTTACTAGTCAGATACATTTAGCATGAGATAAACCCAAAACCCAGCAGTTGTTGGTACTATTACTTAGCCATTCCGTTGTAGTGAAGCTGATTACTAATCATATCGGAAACAAGTCAATTTAAAACAATAAACTTTAGTTATAGTTGTCTATGATCAAGCACTGTGCTCCAAGTCGTCCATAACCGCGGACACGGCTTCTCGAAAAGATTTAACCTGCGAGGTGCACCAAAGTATCCACAGCACTTGACCCTTTTGCGGATCAATTAACATACACCCATCGGTATGTCGGCGGGGCCTAAGTCACGACGTTCCCGGACCAAAGCAAGCACGGGCCACCCCACTAAGTCTACCGCAACAAAGTCGGCGGTCTCGAGACGGACTTAGGGTTTGCGACAATGGTCAGAACGCGACAGATCCCCAATCGGGGATCGATACATGAAAACATTCCGCTTCCTAAACGACAGCGTGCTCCTCACAATCGTAAATAAAGCGGTAAAGCATGGCATAGGTACAGGATAGTAAAACACCTCAAACTAGTTGTGGCCCCAAGACAATACTTTGAAATCGGTAATAATCAATGGGGGCCCATATCTCCCCACCGTGGTTAGCGCGCTCGATCTCGGAGCAGTGTCAAGAACTCGGGTCTCGGGACACAAGTGGGCGTTCGGAAAACCAACATTACCTATCACCCACCGATGCCTCTGCTTAATTCAATTTTAGTTGTTAAACAGGAATTAAAGTGAAACAATAAGTAAACCAGGATCATCTCCAACGTCAACATGCAGCAATCCCCCAACAATTGTGGTACTTGACGACAAGCAAAACACTTGAGTAAGCGACTACGACACGCGGGTCCAACTATCTACCAAACAACAGGTAATAGGATGTGTCCAAGGCTATATATGGCTGCAGGGGATATCACGGGTACGAAACTAGAGCATCACAACACAGATAGCAAAGATCAACAGGAGGGAAATAAATACTAGAAAAGTAAGATAGGTAGAAAGGGGGGAGATGCTCGCCTGAAAACATTGTTGAAGGGTTCATCCGAAGATCGGGGCGAAGCTCACATCAACTCAACGGCCTTATCCGCGAAGAAGCAAAACACTAGAAGAAACACCGGATGCAATATTTAATACAACGGCAGAAGATCGGCATGATGCATGTATGATGCATGACATGGCAAGGTGCGATGCAATTAGGTCATATTAAGCGGAACCAGGGGTCCCGACAATTAATTAGGCGGTTCAAGTTGTTTAGATACCCCGCAGTTTAGATGTTGTTTTAACAAGGCAAGGTAAGTTACCGGTTCGCTACATCAATTTAAATGAGGCCAATATGAGACTAGATTTGCCCGCATATGGGCCCCATATTTAATTATGAGGTGAATCGGCATAAGGCCCCCAAGCCAATGATATGCATGCGAGATGACAATTAAGTATGCAACAAGTTGATATCATTTATGAAAATAGGGTATCGAGGGAAAAGGGTCACACATTAGGGTTCGGCGATCTTGGGGTTCCGGGGTTCGGGGTCGGTCTCAGGGTCCAGGGTTCGACGGAACGGTCTCGACGGAAGCGTTCTTGGATTACTGGGGTCGATCTTGTTGTTCGGGATGAAGCACTTGTCGCTTTGGGTCTCGTGTCGGATGAAGTACTCGGCGTCTCGCGTCGGTGGCCTTGCGGTGGTATCGGGTTCGACCGATCCGACGCGGTCTTAGCGCCCGTCGATGTCGCTATTAACTCGGGCTCGATCTGGGGTCCTTCGGATCCTTGAGGCGATCTTGGCGTTCCGGGCATCTTCGGTCCTCGGATCCGAGAGGGGTACTTGTTGTATTCGTGTCGTGGCTCTGGTCGGGGTTCAGGGTTCCGTGTCGAAGGCCTTGGCGCTTCGCCTCCTCGTGATGGTCTCGGGGCGTCGAATCCGGGAAGGAGATCTTGGTGGTCTTCATGTTCAGACTTCGCCCCCGGGAATGGGCCTTGGCGTTATCGTGAGTTCTCGGCGTCGGCAGATCTTGGTGGGGGTCGATGCACTCGTCACGGGTCGGTCTGCGGTTCAATGGGTCCACGTGGACGAACTTGGCGGGCCCCGGATTCCGATAACGGGTCTTGGCGGAACTTGGCGTTGATCCATACTTGGAAGATCTTGGCGAGGCCTTACAACACGGTGCAGATACCGACTCGAGGACGGGCGGCGGCCGCGAGGTGCTTAGTGGTTGACGGGCGACGCGAGGCGGCGCGAGGGCTCGAAGCGGCGGCGGCGCTGGGTGGGGCTCAGCGCTGGGCGCTGAAGCGGCTCAGGAGGAGGACCGGCCAGGTCGAGCACGGCAGCAGGAGGTTAGCGGGCGGCAGTGGCGAGAGGCCAGACGGAGAGTGGGAGGGCGGCGAAGCGGCATGCGCCCGGCTTCAGCGAGCGAGAGGAGAGGGACTCATGAGAGGAGGGCGGAGCTTGAGGCGAGCCTTGTGAGAGGAAGGCGAGGGAGCCTTGGCGGCAGCGTACGGCAGGCCCAGCTGGGCAGCCGGAGGCGGGGCGGTGGCCTTGGCCAGCGAGGCTGGAGGCTGGCGGCGCGAAGGCGCGACGCGGAGAAGCCTTGTGAGCGCGGTGAGCCGTGGGGCGGGTGGGAGAGAGAGAGAGAGGCCAGGCGGAAGAAGAAGGGGCAGAGGCGGTCGCGGTGCGTGGGATGGGCGGTTGGCTCGGTGGGAGGTGGGGCCAGGCGGTGGGGGATCGGGTATGGGGAGGGTTGGTGTGTGGTGTGCGTTGGTGAGTGCTGTGTGGTGGGGAGAGAGAGGAGGGAGGGGTGAGAGAGGCCACGTGGCGGGTTGGGGTTGGTGGGGATCTGGGGTGGCTGATGTGGCGTTCAAGGATTGGAGGGGGTGAGGTGGCCAGGGGGTGTGGGTAGGTTTCCTGGTAGCCTTAGGATTTAGAGGTTGGACCGATCTGTTTTATACGGGGGTGGTCGTTCGGGTCGGGTTGGCCCGTTCGACTGCCCCCACTAAAAATAATATAATTTTTATTTGTTTTATTAACACCGTTTGCAAACCGATAGCGGACAATAAAAATAAACCGGTGACCTGGTTTTGATATTTGAATAAAGATGGGGCGTTTTAGAAAACAAAACGGGCTTTGTGAAATAGTTTTATGCAAACAATGCATGATGATGACGATGCAATGCACAAATTCAACGCGATTTTCTGGTAGTGGTTTTGCGGGATGCCACAAGCAGCTACTCTATTTATTCCTAATGTGACATCGCCTTTGGCAGCTGAAACAATTGTAATGCGAGAAGGGCTTGCTCTTATCAATCGGCTGGGATGTAATAATGTGATTGCAGAATCAGACTCAACGGAAATTATCGAAGCTTGTAATGGAGAAGAGGCATGGTGGTGTGAATCCTCAGCTGTCCTGGCGGATTGTATTGACGAGGCATCTATGATTGGTAATGTAGTATTCCAACACTGCCCATCGAAGGCCAACAGAATAGCGCATGAATTAGCTAGGTCTTGTTTTTCTAGTATGATTTCTTGTAATTGGGTCGGTGACCCCCTAGCTTTATCTTAGAATCTCTTGTAAACGATGTATCAAATGTTTGATGGGCTGCAAGTTCCAGACGCACTTTTTTTCCTTACCAGGGTACCTAAGGGGACTGGAAGGTTTTAATGAGGCGGCTTGCATGCTTAATATATGATATTTCAAAAAAAAAAAAAACACAAGTGTGGCAAGATTTTCAGGAAATAGACCGCCCTTGGTAAGTTTCCTCCCGGGGTGTAAATGGCACCTAAACGGCGGCCGCATGTTGTTAGTTATTTTTTCGAATTTTTTTTAACTAGAGTATTAATAAATAGTATTATGCGGGATTAAATAGCGCGCTGCTTACGTCCCCCTGCGTCCCGCCTCAAGTCCCAAACCCTCGCTTACCCTCTTCCCCGGCCGCTGCTTGCCGCCGTACGGTCTCCGCCTCTGGATTCACACGCCCTCCTCCTCACTCACTAGTCCTTTCCCCGTTTGTGGGTGCCCAGCTCGCTGTTCTTCTGTAAACCTTCGCTGTGAAAGGGTTGCACCCTGTCGGGGCAGGCAGGCGGCACAGATGGATCGGGGCAGCGGCGTTGGCGCTGGCGGCGGGATGCCGCCGCCGCCGCATCAGCAGATTACCGATGATGTGGGCCTTGCCGCACGGCGCGATGCCCAGTTCCTTTCGATGCGAAACTGCTTCCGCGAGAGGATGTAAGTGCTCATTGTTTTTATCTGCACCAGTTGAATTGGATAGAAACTTTACTTAGTACCAGCTATGAAACTTACTAGTAATGTAGAGTAAAGTCGTTTAGTTGTAGTATGCTCTAAACAATATTATCAAGTTTATTACTGTGTTATTTCATTCCCAAGATTCCACAGGCGATCATATATACACTTGTACAGTATCAAAGTCGTTAACTTCCTTGAAGTTCACAAGGGCCCGCATATAAGTTTTGGAACTTTGCGGGTGCAACCGTGCAGTTGAATCCACTTCTCAGTTCCCATAATGCACATATAATATGAAACCTGTTGTTCAGAATCTGATATGAAGCAAGGGAATGGTTTATTTTTGTTTGATATCTGTTCTTGAATCAACAGATTCGACTACAACATACGAAGGACGCAAATGCCGTCTGACTGGCGAAGGAGACAGCCAGAACTAGCGAGGCGGCTTGAGGAAATCTTGTTTAGAAAATTCCCAAACAAGGTGCTCCTCTCTTTCCTTCTTCTTTCGTAGCATTGCTTTTCTAGCAATCGAACCCATTTGGAGCAAAAGTGTATATTACTGCTTCACCATTCAAGCTGTTGATATTTGTGGTTATTTGGGCAGAGTGACTACTACACTATGATGCGGGGACCTATTGAGCCACACTTGGAGTATGGTATTAAGTTCTTGCATGATCAGGACACACAACGTCAACGAAACCTAGAGATGTCAAGGGAGATTGCATCTTCCCCGGGCCATGGGACGACAACTCCGACACCTGGTATCATGCAAAGCACAAGTGAAAATCCTCGAATGTCTTATGTAACACATCCGACGGGTCCTTTCTCACCCATTGCAGACTGTGTTCCATGGAATGCCAACACAGGTACCTTGCTGCCTGATGGAGAAAGTTTTTTTGAGCCGGTGCTTATTTCTTTTCAGAATGTGTACTTAACTTGAAATTCTTCTGTAGGCATGCTATAGGGCCTCTAGCCTAGAAATCAAATAGCCAGCACCATATTGCACAAAATTCAACACCACATTTTTGAGATTCTAGCTCGCGCGTGTTCCAAGAAAAGAAACCCACTCAGTAGTTTTTATATGATAAAAGAGCTCCAAGTAAAATGTTTGCCTGGAAGATCCATTATCAGAAATTAGAATTATATTCCTTTAGATTCTTAATTTAATTTCTGTATGACTTGCTATCAATTAGAATTTTTTATACCACAATGTTCAGCCTCACAGCATGTGTTATAATGTATATCATTTCCAAATTATGCTGCATATATTATTCTGTCATAAAGCTTTATGCTCTACACATTTGTACATTTCTTGTACTCCCTCCGTTTTAAAATATAAGATGTTTTAGCTTTGTGAAGCAAATGTATCTAGACTTCTTTTAGTATATAGATTCACTCATGTTTGGAGTGAATCTACACACTAAAAGAAGTCTAGATACATTTTCTTTACAAATCTAAAACATCTTATATTTTGAAACGGAGGGAGTATTTCCTAGTTTGCCTTGTAAGATGAAAGGGTCGAGAGGAGCCCCAGCTTTAAATTAATAAATCCAAACAGCGAAACGAGTAGCATAGTTCCACAAGACCAGAACACTGGGTTTTCGGCCGGTTCCCCTGCAAATGAACCGGTCAATTCTCTTCTGCTTTTTTAAATAAAATAAGACATAATTTCCCGTTTTGTTCAAAAAAACAACACCAGAACACATACACACAAGATTTTAAATCTTATTTCAGAGATGGGCATAACAAGAAAGCACAGGCCTAACGCAACCAAACAAGAACTACCGTGTAGTGGCCCTGCATAGTTTCTAGTTTGTCTTGCGGGTCTCATTTCCCTGTTATTAACTTAGTTTTGCGTTGCCTTCTTTCCAGGGGAAGCTCATGATGAGCATGTGAACACACGGCTATCTCTGGGGATGAATTATACTACACATCACCGCTCGAGATTATCCAACTACAATCCTGTAATAAACATGCTGGGCTGCCATCTGTTTCAAATTATACTTTCGCAATACCGTAACATAGCACTCCCTCTGTTTCAAATTATAGCCTACCCGAAACATCTTATAATTTGAAACAGATGGGAGTACTTACCAGCTCCCTAAATCCCGTTTTAACACTTGATCCTATGGTGATGCAGACACCACCTGCACCTGTGAAGGAGGTCCCAAAGGAACCAAAGTTCAGCTGCCCAGTGTGCATGAACGAGCTGGTCGATGCCTCATCGACAATCTGCGGCCACATATTCTGCGAGTACTGCATCGGGGCCTCTATCCTGGCCCAGAACAAGTGCCCTACCTGCCGGAGGACGCTGAGTCTGAGAGATTTCCACCGTGTCTACTTACCGACAATGGACTGAGCTCGGATTCTGTTGGTTCTATCTGAACTATTCTGCAGAGGGAGGATACCATTGCCGTTCAGTTTTCCCCTGTGATATGATAGTCTAACAGGCAAATGTTGCGGTTGGCAGTTTTGAGACGTTGTTACCGAATCTGCATCTATAACGCCAAAGAGTAACCTAGTGTGTTGCTGGAACTCTGTGCTTGCTACCGCGTGATGAAGAAATATCCAATATTTTGCTGCTGTGTTAGGGGCTTGTGATAATGTTCTTATTTGATGTCAGTTTGCATCCTATATATAGGTTATGGATTGTATGGCCATGCACCAATCCAGGTCAACTGAGAAGTTTGGGCCCAGATCCTGTTGGGCCTAGGAAACAGTTCTTCCCTCAAAACAAAGAAAAACCAATTCAGCTATTCTTGCTTTTCCACTGAAAAATTTCCTTATCTGAGCAAAGTCCAGCACCAGGTCCATATACCAGTACAACCACTGCGTTTCAGGCTTTCAGCTCCGGTGGCCAAAAGGATCTTTTGAGCTAGCCTATGTGCCTGAATAAGTAAAGTAGACCAAGAAGATGCCTTGGTCTTGAGGGTTCTTATCGACGAGTTGCCATCTAGTTAGCCTAAAGCAAGGGGCGCTACTCAGCTGCCGCACCATGGATGCTGGCGTTGACGGCCTGACGGCGACGGGGACAGGAGGGAGGAGGCGGTGGCCGGTGGGCGTATGGATGTTGACACGGCCGCATGACACTATCCTCTCCGCGTCCTCCACTCGACCGGCCATATATGCTCGTGCTGTGCCTGTGGGTGGGTGGCACCAGGTAACGCCTCCCTCTTATGGCGGCTAAGCTACTAGTACTACTAGATTTAGGGGTGCGCCTTGGCGCACGACCCCGTGAAATCCACACAGATTTACACTATATAACGGCCACAAAAATTATGTGGCAAAATGATAATGTGTTCTTTAGAGAATTGAGAACACCACGTACAATATTAAATTCAAGACGATAAATATTTTGTATAATTCTATTAACCATGGATAAAATCTATTACTCTAAATGTGTAAGCTGATTTGTTCCAAATGTAAATACAGAAACAACTGAGCAAAAACAACATCCACATAAGTTGCACAAAGAGACTGTTCTATAAAAAAGGACATAATCCACATAAGTTGCACATGGGGATTGTTACGATTGTTGTGAGTAGCGAGAAATTTGTCTTCCGTTAGCCTGTTTGCCGCACATGCTTTACTTGTATGGAATGGCACCACCTTGTCTCAATCTATGTGAAAAATAAAATAAAATAGATCCCATGTTACTTAAGTAGGAAGGTATATAACACCTCACGAAAATTTGTATATGTTCTGTATTTACTACAATAGGAGAACAATTATCCTTAAACTTTACATGAAAATATTATCAAAATTTAATCCTAGTTTCCCCATGGAAAGGAATTTTGGGTGGAAGAACTATGAAACTCTCAACCATACCAAAAATGGTACATGATGGCAAGGAAAATGGTACTCACCACTCACCACTCTGCTTCATCTATTTATGGCGGAACAACTATCCTTATAAAGTTCACAATTTTTTTGCCCAGGTAATGGATAACAGGTTGAATATAGACCTTCACAATTTGCAATTACAAACCTAAGCCATGGTAACCAATTTAATGTAATCTTACATCATATCTTAACAATTACCAAGAACAAAGTAGTCTTAGATCAGTAGAACTCACCCTCGGTAATCCTCATGCAGGAATATCTGGCAAGATGACGACCTGCAAATAAAACCAGGAAGAACAGACAACCATGTGAAACAACCCAAAAAGGAAAATACGAAGGCATTGGTAAACACGGTATTAAAAATTTCAAGAAGATAGAAAGCTCAAAGACGTACCAAAAAGTAAGAGAGAAACTAAATAGTTGACAGAAGCATGACAAAAGTAAGAGAAAGATAAGATAATGTGAAACCTGAAGAATAGATTGAAAGCAAGAATAAGAATAAGAGGATAAGTATCATTCCCCTTGCACAAAATCTCTGAAAAACTTTGATGGTCTAGCAAGATCTGTGCACACATCTCATCTTCTTATAGGATAAGAAAAACAATGAGATGTCCAACAATGCAAAAGGAAAAAATGCTCGTGTAGTAGGTATATTCTCTTGTATGCCAGTCATGCTTTTTTTTGCTATAGAAGAAGTACATATGTGTTCTAGTTCTTCCTATTGGAAGGATTATTCTAGACAGTTAGGTGTATGCCACCTATAAATGGTTATAAACCATAAGAAGATGGAAGCAAGACAGACAGAAATGAAATACAAAGATATGAAATACAAAGATCAACCAGGCTGCAAGAAATAATCACCTTGCATGGAGATCCAGTCGATGAATCCACATTTCTATGCGAACGAGGGCTCATTGGGATGAACCAAAAACGCCAGATTAAAGCCTTTCTCTTTGCACGGACACACCCCTGGTAGATGTCTACAGAGGATACATAGTTTTTTTAGCGGCAACTGTACACAGTGGATGGGATTAAATAGCAAGGCTATATAACAGCAGGAACAGAGAGATGCAATCCTACAGCAACCACAAGAGATAAATTTGATCGGTTGGTCAAGATAGTTACTCATGGAACCTTCCATTAGTGTTTCTACATTAGCAAACATGCCAATCAAAATATGATCTTTAACATAGAACAAAAATTCAAGAATAAGGCGATTTGATAACTAAAGGGACATGATAAAAAATAATTGAGATGCTCTAAGATGGACCTTATTCAGCATCATGGACTATACTTCAAGCATTTACAGATATAGAAGACCATGCTTTGTTGTTAAACCGCCACTATCAATGCACCTTCAGAATCCCATATTCAGCAACTAATCTCCCCGCAGCAGATGAAGCAACCATGAGGATGATGAGTGTCAAATATTTACAAGCATCTCATACAAAAGCCTGAATAACAGTGACAAAACACCAGGAGTGAGCACCCTAGAGAGATGGGAACAACTCCCATATAAATAATAAGAGAACCATCTGCATACCAGGAAGCTTCTCCCTTTTTTACGGGGGTATGTATTGGATCAAAATGCATTTTGCCTTGCCTTTAGATCTGGCTCGTCTCCACTTGTTACCTTCTCTCTCAGATTCTTTTCGCATATTTGCTACCCCTAAAATCTGTAGGGAAAGTTAAAAGGTGTAATATGTTACAGATAGATGTGAAAACGCAGCAACATCAGAATTAGCTCGCCCCCATACCCATATTCTTCAATTCCAAAGCCGAGTGCACCATCGACATGTGGAACTGAATCTGAATTCGTATGACCAATGTCAAATCATGCATAGTATAGATTAGGCCACCACTGCATGTGCTAACAACAATTGAAATGGCTATGTTTAATTTATGAAGCATGATTAAAGCATCCAACTTACTATCCAATAATATTTTAAAGGCAATGACCTAGATTAATTTTTTAAGGTAGTGACAGATAGAGAGGTAGTGACAGATAGAGAGGTAGTGATAGATAAAGTATGTATTGTAAACTGAATTTACAAACTGAATTTAAAATTAAACAACGTGTAGTGTATCTATTGTACTGGCTACAACCTCCACATGAACCGCGTAATAGAAAGAAAATAAGCTTCTTGCCGAGAGAATGTGATAATGATATCATAATGCTGCAAATTATAAAATAAATATGCAAGAACAAGGTAACGATGGTTAATATTTACTAACGATGTTTCTCAATACATCAAGCAAAGCTCTAGGATTTATAACCAAACATAAAATGGGAAGAACATCTTACAACTCCTATATCAAATAGATCGATTGCTATAGCCAATATGTCAAAATCGACAAAGCAGACAAAATCATCTCTCGAAAGAATGAGAAAACATATTCATAAATAAATAGAGGTTGTTAGTGCTTTGTAAAAACCACTTCATGGAGCAAGCTCTGGAGTTCAATGGAGTAATACCTGTAAATAAGAAGCAAGCAGGGTTGCATGGGCCGAAGAATAGCTTTGATTGTAATAAAATGTTATACAACCAATGAACGCTGCAATATTACACAAGTTACAGAAGTCAACTACACATACAGTTTCTACATTGTGTTATTATTCATTAATATTTTTACTTGCAACCACATCTGGTGCACCATATTATCTTTCAGATACATCCGTAAGAGATCTACAACATCTTCCAAAAACAGAGAGACAAGTCGTGAGAGAGAGAGAGAGAGAGGAAAGTGAAACCACCTTGTGGCGATAACATCCATGACAAATGAGGTAGCAAAATCCTACAGATGAGGTCCTTGTCGAGAGCAAGCACATGGCGAATCCGTTGCCTCTCCTCGGCTTGTTGACCTCATCCATCTCCTAGGCGATATGTACAATCTTAGTAATTTGGGAACGCTAGGTGTCATACATGAGGTATAAGTTGATTTCAGAAATGAAAATACACAAAACTGAATCTGTACATGCGTGTGTCTCAAAATTTCAGATATGACGCCATAAAAGGCTGAGATAGAATCTGATTCGTGATATCTTTCCAATATCCATTTAACAAATAAGAGACACAAATATTGGAGAGGTAATATATATACGTTTCTCAACAGTAAGTACAACTAATCTTGTATGGTAATAAAATGAATCAAACATGCGTGAGATCAAATATCAAATACAAAGGGGAAAAAAAGGAAAAACCTTGTTCCATTTGATAGCCGTTCCATCTGGTATTCAGCTCGTGTGCTCCCTAAATCAAGGAGTGCCAAAAAAAAGGCCTGCAACACAACACAAGAATATTCAATCTGAAATTTCAGTATGTAGGATATTGAATCAATCTCTTCATTGAAGAGGAGATTCACATCCTTGTCTGGCAAGATCAAACGCATCTCCCCTGCACGCACCTCTTCAGGCTGCTGCACATATCAAGTAGAAGTTTATAGATGTAGGCATTCAGAACAAATCAAACAACCACATGTTAAGTACTCATACACTACCCACCTCGGTGACAAATTCATGAAATCTGTGGGGCAAAGTACAGAGAAAAGAAATCAGGAAACAATATCCCTCGAAGATCAATGTCTCCACCACTCCTTCATGAGCATGAGCCAAGAGAGAGAGAGAGAGGGGGAGAGAGAGAGAGAGATACTTGTACGTGTCCTTGCCACTGGATTTGAGGGAGGAGAGCAAGCGAGAGGCGTTCGTGACGGCGAGCCAGGGACGGCTCTAGCAGAGGTATACTGCTCACCGCCGCTACTCGATGTAGATGTGCCGGGACGGAGGTTCCAAACCACCACCTCCTGCCGTTGCCGCTCCACCTCCTATGCCCGTCCTCCCTATGCCGCCTCCTCTCTCCGCGTTAGCCGGAACCATGGCGTGTTGCTGCTGCTCGCGCATCTTGGGGGCTCGCCGGCGGCGGCCGGCCGACCGGCCAGGAGATGGGAGTGGACCGACGGGACTGAGGGACAGAGATGAGGCAGGATTGGGGAGGTGCGCGGAGGCGGGGATTGGGAGAGATGCAGGGCTCACACCGGATGGGCGGGGGATGGGCGGGGATGGGCCGGCGAGGTGGTTGGGATTTTGCCCCCGCTAGACTCAGGACACCCGCCAAGCGCACAAAAAAAATCCTGCCCACGAGACCGACATGCGGACCCGGCATCTCTCCACATGAAATAAACGAGGATGGCTAGAGAGGAGGACAAGCCTGGTGCGTGAAAGGTGTGCAGCCAACGATTTCTTTTTTTACTGTACACAGGGTTAAAACAGTCTTAGCATCATTGAACGGCCCAGATCTCGTTTTAGAGTCCGATCCAACGGTCTACATCATCTGGCCGGCCTGGGAGCCCCATGGAGGAGCATCAATAACACCTTTAGATGCTAGCTTCGAGAATCCACACTTTGACCACCTCTCCTTGTTTATCTTTTTTATTTCGGACCAATTGCATGGTCCAACCTTTTTTCTTTCTAGAATTTTGGATTAAAAAAATATATTTTCAGAAGAGTTCTATTTCGTAGAATGTTTTTCCCTGCGGAGCATATATGCTTGATTTGTACTAACTCTGTCCCAAGGTTCAAGGCATTTAACTTTTAAAAAAAAAATCAACTACTCCCTCCGTTCCAAAATAGATGTCGCAGATTTATTAAAATTTAGATGAATCTAGATACTATTTAGCATATAGATTCGTCCAAATTTTAGAAAACTTGAGACATCTATTTTGCGACGGAGGGAGTACCTAAAGTTTGGCCAAGTTTTTAGAGAAAAATATTACTATTTACAATATATAATCCATACCCTTTCATACATCATGAAACATATTTTCACTTGGTATCTATATAATATAATAGTTTTTGATAGTTTTTTTTTAAGTTTGGTCAAACTTTACATGGCTTGACTTTTTAAAAAAGTTATATGCCTTAAGCCTTGGATGGAGGGAGTAGGACTAAAAATCAATGAGTCAATTCTAGAGAAATTTTTCATCAAGTACCATCTCGTTAGGGTTAGAAAATTGAACGAAGTTTCCTGAATTTCTGTCATTTTCGTGGGTATCAAAATATTTTTTTTCACGAAAACTCAAAAACTTTGTGTTTCGATGCATTGATACATCAAGAAAGACTTAGTTTACAAGTCTAGAAAAAACCAACACCTGCGCCATACAACTCAATCCAAGGAGGCGGAGCAAAGCTAAGACAAAGCTAGTCTACGGGAGTATCTGGCGCAACCCTCACGCCCCAGCCTCCGCCCACGACTTAGCCTCAGTTTTAATTATGTCTACAAGGAAAGCCATCGAGGGAAACTCATTGTTGAAGACGATCATGTCCTTATGCTACCAAATACACCACGTCATAAGCATGATCACGGAGGAGGTTCCTTTGCGCATATGACGTGGGCTGGAGCCCACCACCAGCGCCCACCACTCCGCGAAGGGTCCTTCAGCAACCGGAGGTCTAACGGTATCAAAATATTGGTAATCTCAAAAATTTGGGCTAGATTCAAACAGAGTTTAATTCAGGTGAAATTCACTAAAATACGGCCAATTTGATAGATCGAAATCCGATCAAAAAATTTATGTCTCTGAAAATTTGGATATTTCGCTAGTGTCTGAAACTTTCTAAACGTTGCCGATTTTTTCTTTTCAAAATTCGTTCGTGGAAACTTCTTTGCACCAAATTCTCTGGGAATATCTTTTGTGTTTCTTTTCAAATATAACAATATCATGGCATACAATTCATAAGCGAGACAATGTTCCAGCATTAGTTTGAAGAGAAGTGTGAGTGCTTTTAAAATAGTAAAACATTGCCGCTGCTTGATCAAACTTGCAGCGCAGCGCCGGACGTGGTGTTTGCCGAGCGCTTCCGCCATGTGCGGCCAGCCTGTGTGCGGCGTTCGCATCCCGGCGGCCGGACCGGCCGGACATGGCGATGACATGTACTAACGCACAAGGGAAGAAGCGTGGCATGGCATGACGCGCGCGAGCGAGCCGCGCGCTGGGTGGGAGGTCCTGTTTGGCTGCCGATCACTCACACGTGACACGTCTTATTCGGCGACTTCCGTTACGGATGCGGCAACGGAGGTGGGTTCCCCGCTGAACTGGTGTGAGTTTCTCTTGGAACCTCGAAAAGGACACTGAACTCCAATAATTTGTGAAGAAAAAAGAAGACGATGTCTCCCTCGTGAGAGGATTCATACAGAAAACTCAGCAGTGCCCAATTTTTTTACTAACACTTTCCATTAAGCAACAGAAATAACCAGTTCGGTGATTGTGATTCCAAAGGGAGATAACGGATCGGGCACTAGAGAAAACCCGCTGTGGACATTGGCCCTCAAATGCCCACTATGGGACGAAAGTCCGCTATCATCTCAGCACATTATCCTAAGCTTGACAGTACTGTAGCAACTTCGGACCAGGATCAAACCACATCACCAGCAACAAAACAAACCAAAAGCAGGTGCTAAAGCCCATAAGTAGAGCACCAACGTGCAAATCAACATATGGTTGGATGGCTAGGAGGGTGGTTGTATCCTCGGCCCACCAGAATTCAAATCCCAGATTTGATACTGTGTGTTGCATAAAAACGAAATATTCTTTTATTGGTAGGCGATGTTTCCGTCGACAGCGAGGTTCTAAGTCAAACTTCTTTGAGTTTGACCGAGTTTATGGAAAAATACCATCCAACTCTTTTCTTTTGTTTGTTTTGGGATGGGATTAACATCTAGAAAACCAATTTAGTTTCATTATTTTCATACTATACATATTTTGAAATTATAAATATTAACATGTTTTCATATAAACTCGGTTAAACTTAGAGAAGTTTGACTTACGATAAACCTATTGCTTCAATTATTTTGAAACGAAGGGAGTACATATTTGAACTACACTAAACCCTAGCCACCGCCCATGTCTTCCTCTCCTCCGTCCATCCCGGCCCTGGTCATAGAAAGTCAAAGGGTAAAGCCTCCTCGATGGACATCGGTGGCGGGCTCTCGTTGGAGGACATTTGGCCTAGTGTGTCGTTCGGCCCTAGACGGCGTCACATTGGTGGAGCTCAAAAATCTGGGTCACGGATCTGGAACTCTTTAGTGGTGGTATTACCGCGGTTGTTGCAAGGGAAGCGCGGAGGCAACCTATAGATCTAGGCAGTGGAGGCTACGACGACAATATGGGTGGTGTCAAGAGGACTGAAGCTGGAGTCACCAACCATGGTGGCGGAGTTGACTCGCTCTACGGGTTTGTCCCGACCTAAGGTAAGGCACAGTGGATTCATGCCTTCCAACCTGTAGAATGGGTTTCTTGCGTGGTTGCAGTTGTGGATGTACAATGCAAGGAATTTTCGAAGGGAATCCCTCCTTTTCCAAGTTCGTCATCTGCTGATGGCGAGTATAATATGGGTATAGCGGAGATGTTGTTAATGTGGGTTTCTATGGTGTCTACCATTCTCGTCAACGCCCATCAAGAAGCTCACACGAGCATGATTTTTCTTCGCATGGCATTGATCACGTGAGAACTATGTGTGTGACTCTCTTCGTTTACATTCTCTACTCTTTAATATTGTTTGCCTCATGAACAAAAAAACTCTCAATACACTCTTGCTTGAATCAAAGACAACTTGCATGTACTCTTCGGTGAATGCATAACGAGAGGCATAAATACCATCATTGTAGCTCTCTGTAGTTTGATACTCTTATTTCAAAACTAGCTACATACAACTTGTGTACTTACAACCATCAGATGTCGAGGCGGTACCGACAGTCGTGTTGGTCGCTATGGCTATGTCCCCATTAGCCGCCATGAAGAGAAACCACCACGTTATTTCGATAATTCTATCCTTACCTCGAATCATCCGCCTAATTTTTTTGCAAAGAAGACTTTAGGATGATTTATGTATAGTCGAAATGACCTTTATGTGTTGATTGGTTCGGTAGATGATTTATGGACAAATAAAGTTAGGTGGAAACAACAATATGCTCACTATTATGTTGTTCCCTGGTTTTTTTTGTTTGGGATCATCAAAACCAAGATTATGGTGATGGTAAATCTGCTTGGTTTGACTACTGTGGTGTCGATTGGCTAGTTGCTATGGTAAATAACATTGTTGAAGAACTAGGTTATAAAGGTGGTAGCATGGTTAAGTTATATACCGGTGTTTGTCTAGAAAGATGCTAGGTGACTGTGGTGCTCTTCGGTGCATCTACACGGAACACGCCATTCTTGCTATTGTCGACAGTGTGAAGACTGGTAACAATTTTGAACTCATTAACATAGACCATAATGAGACTATGGGAGCATTTGATCTTGACGATGTGGCAGCATATGCACCTGCAAAGCTCCCTTTAGTGATCATTAGTCCATATAAAATACAACATCAACACAAGAAGGCTAATGGTCCAGGTTTATAATTTTTTGATTGATCTTGATGCTTCTCAACCTAGAAGAGATTCCGCAGAGTGCACATCGATGTCGATGTTGGTCTCGTGAGAACAACAACCAGAAATGGAGCTCCCATTGACATAACCGACTCACGCGGGAGGGGCTAAGTGCAAATTTTTAGGGGAGCGGCTCTCCTGTAGGTGGGACTCGTATTGTCTATGTCAGGAAAATTTGGATGCTAAATCCGGTTTAGAAATTAATCGAGTCAGATTGAAAAGTTTATGCATAAAATTCTATAGATTGCGAATGAGAGAACTAAATCGAGTCACACCCAAAAATACAGTACTAGTGTATTTAAGGGCTTGTGATCATACGATCACCACGTCCGGTATGTTCTGATCAGATGATGGTTGGCAGGCAGTTTTAGCGT
Organism: Avena longiglumis; assembly: GCA_030063025.1. Lineage (NCBI taxonomy): Eukaryota > Viridiplantae > Streptophyta > Magnoliopsida > Poales > Poaceae > Avena > Avena longiglumis. The sequence goes on along the minus strand of CP125973.1, from coordinate 89,295,549 downwards.
GAATACCAAATGTGTGCTTTCATCTGACGAATTTTACCGTGCAGAACGAGGTACCCGTAGTAGGCCGTAGCCCTCGTACCGCACGTGTCCTATCTAAAATGGAGATTCTTCAAAGTTCAATGTTACGGGGATGATTTGGCTCCGCAACCATTTATGGGCAGCCCTACGCGTTTCTCGTGGATTTGTACTTTTTTATTTTTCGGGTCTCCAGCCAACCACGTGTTCTCTTTTTTGGGTCAAAATCCCGCTTTTGCTACAGAAAGTCCTTTTTTTACTATAACTAGTGCCGCTTTTGCTACATGTAGCAGAAAACGATTCGGTCTAAAAAATAGAAAATTAAATTGGACCTCGCCGGAGATTTCGCCGGAGATCTCGCCGGCGACCGTGTAGCAAAAAAGTTATGTTAATTTAGCAAACCCGACCTCACCGGAGACTCGTCGGAGACCTCATCGGAGAATTTCGTCGGAGACCTTGTAGCAAAAACTTTGCGCTATTGTAGCAAAACCATAAAATGGTTGTAGCAAAATATTTTTTCTAATGTAGCAAAAGGGACATCATCGGATATTCCTCGCTGGAGATCTCGTACAAAACCATAGAGATTGGTTGTAGCAAAACCAAAAATGTTGTAGCAAATACTTTGTGCTATTGTAGCAAAAGCATAGAAGAGAAATAGCAAAAACTTGCTTCTATTGTAGCATTACCCTATAGCAAAAATATCAAAACACATCTATTGGCCGGTAGCATCACGACTCTTCATCTGTAGCAACGATGACCACTTCTAGTAGCATCTCCGGACACCGTCAGTAGCAAGTCGGATCGCCTTAAGTAGCAACTTTGCTAGTCATATGTAGCGCTGTCAGTGACCACCGAAGGCCACCTGCAACATGTACCGCCGGAGAGGACACCAGCATAGGCCTCGGCCGCCATGGCGGCAGGCCACCTTGACCTCACTCCCCCTTGGCAGCAGCAGCAAGGCCTCGTGGGCGTGGAGGCGAGCAGGATGGGGTGGAGGAAGGCGCGTGGCGACGCCCTGCCCAAGAGCACCATGTGAGCGCGGCGGAGGAGGGCGTCGCGGAGGAGCTCGGTGGAGGAGGGCATCGCGAAAAATCTCAGCGGAGGAGCCACCCGGGGAAATCAACGCGATGAGATCTGAGAGAGAGGTTGGAGGTAGAGAGAGAAAATACAGGGCCAGGGAGAAACGTATGTTTCCTGGTAAAGGATGTGGGTGGACCCCAGCCCACCGTTGTCACCGCACGGGAGGAGGAACCGGGGGATCGCATCCCCCATCATTTTCCTTCTGTTATTCTAAGAGCATATCCACTCGGCTACCCAAGACGCCGATCTGGACGCCGAATTTCGGTCTGGACACCGAAAATTGGCCCAGTCGCGTATCCAAGGACTTGTTTTCGTCCGAATTTTGGCGTGTTTTGGTCCGGCCTACCTAGGCCGAACCCAGGATCCTGGGTACGCCCTGGGAATGCCGGACGAAGCAAATTCGACGAGTGGACCCGCCTAGTCAGCATATATTCGCCCTTATTTATCCAAATTTCGCCCATATTCGCCCAAATTTCGCCCATATTCGTCCATATAGACCATATTCGTCCAAAGTTGTCCATGTAGACCATATTCGCCCAAAGTTCGCCCAAAATTCGGGCATATTCGCCCAAAGTTCGTCCGTATCGCCCATATTCGTCCAAATTTCTCCCAAAGTTGTATATATATACCAGATTCGCCCAAAATTTGCCCAAAGTTGGTCCGTATCGACCGTATTCGCCCAAAATTTCGCCCATATAGACCAGATTCGCCCAAAGTTCGCCCATATTCGCCCAAAGTTCGCCATATTCGCCCAAAACCGCTTATATTCGCCCAAAGTTTGCCAAAATTTGTTAAATTTTAGCCAAACGTGGAAACTCGCCAGACGCTGTGAACCCACAGGCAGATCAAATCAGCTTCGTCCGCCAAAAGTCGGATTTCGCTGGGCCTCCAACGAGTGGAGATGCTCTGAGAACGAGGTTTCAGTTATGGGTGCTCCTTTTTTTTTAAGTCAGAATATTCTTCTTCAGTTTTGCACCTGCAGAGGAAAATATAGCATGGAGATGATGCAAATTGCAATATTGCTTTCCTTGCGGAACGATTTTTGGTGATGCATGATGCGTCAGGTCATTTCGTATGCCGTCCACGACTCCACATGGAAACAAGAAAGATAGTTGTAGGACGGGCGAGTACAGGAGAAGGTGCGCGCTTCTTTCTCCACGCAAATTCCAACTTTTAAACCGTCCCCTCCAAGAGACCAAGACCTTGTCACCTCGATCGAGGACGGTCGTCACTTGGTTCTGTTGACGGAGACCATGGCTTAAATTTCTCCAGAAGCGACCAAGCCGTTCTGGTATTCACAAGATACCAGAAAATGAAAAAGGAAAGGAAAGGGAGATCCATGATTGGTGATTCGTGTGGTGTTTAGCCTACTACGGCTGTTTTCCGGTTGCTCGATGACGACGTGAATACGGCTTTGTTGGCGGATGCAGCGGCACGTACGTTCTTTGGCATAAAAATATATTTATAAAATAGCGGTTATTTTTCTATATCATGGAGAGGCATATATGTAGACTATCTTGTGTAGTGGCTTCGTCTGAGTGGAGGAGCTAGGTAGCTATCTCTATCTGGTCCAGTATATTATGCATTTCTTTTCGCTCATCCTACCTTCAGCTTGAAAAGACCATAACTTTATGAATGATGAATGATGGATACCTTTCTAATTTATTTATTTTTGGAGCATTCGTGTTTTCTATTGCATCGATTGGAATAAGCCGCTCGTCTTGGCATGAAAAGCAGTCGATTCTGTGAAACCGACCGCAACGCAGCACTAGTAGTTCATTGAGACAAATAAAGTCGACCGAACTACATCTGAGTTAAAAAATAATTGACTACCCAAATATTGGCAATTTGTACCTTTTTTCTGGTCCAACCTAGAAACAGCGCGATTAAAAAATGTAGTATAGTGAAAACATTGGAGTTTCACTTCGATGGTTCACATAGTTCATGTAACCGGGCAACATTTGTCTTTTGGCAAAGGTACTCATAAACCCCTAGAGGAACCCTATGACCAATTTAGGCAGCAGCGGCATTGTCGTCGTTTTTTTCTTTTTTGGGGTGTTGCTTGGCACGCGGCGTTTCGGAGTGCTAGGAGCATAGTGAAAATAATCCGGAGAACACAGCGGTGGCGAATCATCTTTATTTTCATCACGCCGTCAGTATCAACATTGTTTTTTTTTTGCTTGATCATGTTGCGCCCCAATCAATTTGTTGTATCGTGTGGTTGTTATATTTATATAGCGGGCATAAAGCTGCTCCGAGGAAAGCTACTCACAAAACACACACTCATGTTAAAAAACCGTCAGCTGAACATAGGGCGGCACGTTTTTCTCTCTCTCAAAGCTTATGAAGAAGATAGGCAGAGGATCCGATCATGGTAGGACTATGATGGAGTAGTTGAAGATTTCCTACAAGGCGTGCGCAATGGAGACGGTGTCCCACACCTTGAAAGCCACTCCTTGGGTTCACCGGTACTGGCCAGAACCCGAACTCCTCTTACGTCAGATAATCTTCTCATCCGTAATATGTGGGCCCCGCCTCCCACTGACACGGCAGTTTCTGTTCATTCCCCTCTTGGCATGCCGTCTCATTAATTTGGCTTGCGCCCACCAAAAGTTCTTGCTTAAATATGACTCGCCCTATTTATGTTATCACAATAATGAAATCAGATCTAAATATTTTTGGATTTTTTTGGATTTAGAAAAGAGTTTGACTATTAATGGAAATGATCAACAGACAGTGAATGACTAGCTGGGGAATTACTACTTGTGTATAGTTGTATTTTTGACAGAGTTGATAGGATTAATGAGTATAAAAAAGGGTGTGCCTTTTATATTCTTTTTAGTAAGTATAAAAAGGGAGAAATATTCTTAGCTGGCGGAAGGAAATAAAGAGAGAAATGACAACTCCTCGAGCAAGCGGAACGTGGAGTCATCCGTCTTGACTTTCTTCAAAAATAATACTCTACTAGCATCTTTCATTACAAACCCTGGCTTTCACCTTTTTTGTTGAACATCAAGTGTGCACTTTTTTTTTCTGTAACTAGCATGCCTTTTCATCAGCATCCAACCATTTTTGTGATGTTTTGACTAATTAGAAGTAACCGCATCTTCTGGACTATATAAAAAACCAAAAAATCTTCTTAGCTCGAAGTCATTCACCTAGCACTCGTTGACTTCAAACTCGTGTACATTCACGTTGTTAGCCCATCATACACATCGGTGTTTTTGTCTGTCTGACATGGCCTCATATTAAGCAATCGTATAGTGCTAGGCATCCCCGGACGATGGGGAGCTCCCATCGTCCTGCTTCCGGTGTCTACACGTGTCATTTTGCTGCAAAACATCCCGCATTTGCTGCATATGTCCCCGCTTTTGCATCCGAAGCAAAAAAAAACGGTTCGTTTTAGAAATAGAACGTCTCGCCGGAGATCTTGCCGGAGACCATGCAGCAAAAAAAATGTCCTAATGTAGCAAAACCGACTTCGCCGGAAACATCGTCGGAAAAACTCGCTGGTGACTCTCGCCGGAGACCTTGTAGCAAATACTTGACACTGTTGTAGCAAAACCACAAGACGATTGTAGCAAAAAAGTTCTTCTAATATAGCAAAACCCTACTTCGTCAGAGACATCGCCGGAAAAATTTAGTCGGAAGACCTCGCCGGTAAACTTGTAGAGAAAGCCGGCCATTTGGAAGCAACCACGGTCGCCCATGGCGACCAAGGTCGTCCATGGAAGCAAGATTCGCCATCATTGAAGCAAACTCGGCCGCGGCGAGCAAGCCGCCATGGAAGCGAACTCGCTGCCATCGAAGCAACCACTTGCCCATGGCAATAAAAGGCTGCCATGGAAGCAAGCTTGGCCACCGTCAGCAAACTTGGCCACCGTCCATGGAAGCGAACTCGCCGGCCATGGAAGCAAGCTCGACCGCCGTGGAAGCAAGCTCGAACACCGAAAGCAAGTTCGTCAGCTTGGTGGCAACCACGGCCGTGGCAGCTGGTCGGATGCCCATGGAAGCAAGCTCGGATGCGTATGGAGGAACCCTAGGCCATGGAGGTAGAGGCGGGCCTCGTCTCGACGCCGGCAGCCTAGATGCAGGAGGCGATGAGACTCGCCGAAAGAAGAACCAGGGGTCGTGCATGCCTGGCCCACCGCGGAGGAGGAGATCGTGGGGCCCATCACGGAGGCGCCCGCGGAGGAGTGGCCGACGAAGGAGCAGCGCGAGGCGGTGGAGACGGGTGCAGAGGAGGCGACAGAAACTGGAGGAGAAGGCATGGCTGGCAGGAGGTTGAAGACGCGGTCGTTTTTCTCCCAGGCACAAAAGCAGGTGGTGGGCCTATGCAGCCTACGCGACGTGCGCGCGATGGAAAAGGACCCGGACGACCATCGTCCGGGGGATGTACATCATTTTCCTAAGCAATCTGAGTAAGAAGGATGTCGTGGATGCTGCAACGGATACACGGTGGCACCAACACTTTCCGATCATATATTACTAGATGATTTAACCAATTTGATAGTCAGAATATCTAGATTAAACACTATATGAGTTGAGTGAACCCTTTTGGTTAAATATAACTAATGATGTATGCACAATAGTTGATGATATAGCATCAAAATGTCATAAATAAAGGTGAAAACTAACAAGGCGTTTGTACTTCAACGTGATAAAATTTAAAAAATTAGCGATGGAATTTAGTTGTTAATGCATCATGTCTTCGTATTGAAAATTAAAGAGACAAACATCAACGGCTTGGGAAAGGACCAACACAAGGTGGAGACAACAATCACCTCTTAAAAAAAGATTAGAGACAATCCACTAAACCATAAACCTTTTCCTGACATACCTTTAAATAAGTAAAACATCAGGGATATATACGCGAAGAATAGAAATGCCATCCCGAAACGAAACCAGAAAGTGGGAGTCACGAGGGGCTAAAGCATTAAAAATACCCCTCCATTTCCATTTACTCTCGCCTCCCTCCCTCCCTCCCAACTCCTCCTCTTCGTCTCCAATTCCGACTTCTTCCGCGCGTCCTCGCAGAGGGTTCTGATTACGAACTCCGTCCCATCAGATGGTCGCCGGCGGTTGGCGTACACCCTCTTCATCCTCGTGAAGAGAAGATCGCGTCTCTGTCCTCGCCATGGTAAGCCGCCTGTTTCTCCTTCTTCTTCTTGATCTCCTCTGTTCTTTTCCAATCATAATTCTCCCTCCGACGGATTCATTCGGAGCTCGGGATTATCCATTCGAGGTGACTTGGATGGAGTTCCGTTATGTTCCAGTAGTATTCTTTTTCTGTGAAAAGATAGCCGTAACCTCTCCCCCCTGAATTGGCGCCGCTCTCTGCCGTCTTTTGCGAGCTGTTCCGTTGCTTCAGCGAGTGCGGCGCAGACAGTATACTCGTAGGTCAGAAATCGAATCACTCCATGAGCTTACTGGATTGCCTTCGAAGATTGTTTTTTTTCTTCCGATTTCTCGGAAGAAACAGTTGGGGATTGTGTCGCCTTTCTCGGTGCGAATTCAGTTACGTCGTACAGGCCCTGCGCTCCGGCAATTCTCTATTTGTTTCCTCCGATTATACACTTTTTTCTTTCCAGAAAATTTCCCCCTCTTATTGCAGCTATATGAGGTGCAGCCTGCAGGTGCTCTGCTTGCGAGACTGAGTGAATCAGAATTTAGTTTTTTTTCGAAAAGGATTGAGAATTCAGATATTATTTACTCCTCGACAGGTGCTCTGTTGGCGAGAAAGGACTCAAGTGGTTCAGAATTCAGACAGAGATTACTCTGGTTCCACTTGACTGATCCTGATACATGTGGATTGGTATCTCACGAGCATTTCCTAGACTGAGCTCGTGCTGTTTCGATCGGAACAGCAAAATCCTCTCAAACAATTTCTCCCCGCGCGCACGTCTGCTTCTATTTTTAGTCTCTTTTATTTCAAGTGCCACAGAGGTTGCCGTTGCTGAGTTCTTTGTTAACCCTGGTGAAGGTTTCTTTGCTTAGGGGCCACACCTGCAGTAGATTTCACAGAGAGCCTTAGCATAGCTTAACCCTCCTCGCTTGGTTTTCCTCTCTGAATGCGGACACCTCTGTTTGCTTCCCGAGGATGTCCTTAACCTGCCTTGCTCAGTTGCTCTTACATTGCTTTCTGTTTCCGTCTCTAGAATTTTGGAGGACCTGTATGAATCATGATATGCAGACTCGCTGTTGGTTCTGATGGCTCATCCTCGCAGGGTCCGGCGCCGGGCGATGCGTCGCATAAGCGGTTCTCCGGCATGCTGCCTCCGGCGGCGCTCCTATTTCTGGTGCTGGTGTTCGTCGCCGGCGCCATCGTCACGCTCCATCACAAGGAGGTGAGTGCTGTTTTACTGTACTGTACTGTAGATAGCAAAGCATGAGTATCGCATTTCACATCACACGAATGAGGTGTCGATGCTGCATATAGACATGTCCTGCAGAAATGTCACGCCTGACACGCTTGATTTTTTGCTGCAGACTCTGTCGATACTGCAGCTGCAGCCACGGAGGGTGGCCGCTGACGAGGAGCCATCCAGGCCTGCTCCTCCGGCGAGCGATCTGCACATAGACGCCGCCGCCGTTAGCGAGACGCACACGGACACCGCTGCCGTTACCGAGACGCCTCGGGCGGAAGAACCCGCCGACATCTGCGAGGTCAGTCAGAGACACCGGGTGCAGGAACTTTTATGCACGGACACGTCGATTTCAGCTTCAGAATCAGAACACTGAACAACTGGTGCTGTGCAGAACCAGTGCAGGTCTCCAGGCAGCGAGGCGCTGCCGAGGGGCATCGTGCAGGACAGGTCCAACTTCGAGTTCGAGTCTCTCGGCGGCAACCCTGGACGGGGGAGGGTGCGCCAGCCGTCGAAGAGCCTCCTGGCGATCCCCGTCGGCATCAAGCAGAAGGCCGTCGTCGACAAGCTCGTCTCCAAGGTGCCGTCACCAGTTATTTCGACCACCTGCTTGTTCGTTCATCCTAGCTCGCTTCTCGACAAATTAAAGGCGGCAGTGATGATTCTGTGACGATGACAATGCAGTTCCCGGCGGCGAACTTCACGGTGATGCTGTTCCACTACGACGGCGCGATGGACGGGTGGAGCGACCTGGCGTGGTCGCGGCGCGCGGTGCACGTGGCGGCGGCGGACCAGACCAAGTGGTGGTTCGGCAAGCGGTTCCTGCACCCGGACCTCGTGGCCGAGTACGACTACGTCTTCCTCTGGGACGAGGACATCGAGGTGGACGGCTTCGACCCGCTGCGCTACCTCGACATCGTCGGCAAGGAAGGGCTCGAGATCTCGCAGCCGGCGCTGGACTACCGGTCGCAGATCCACCACCGGCTCACGGCCCGCACGCGGCGTGGCGGCGGGGTGCACCGGCGGTTCTACAAGACGGAGGGGGGCGGGCGGTGCTACGGTAACAGTACGGGGCCGCCGTGTACGGGGTGGGTGGAGATGATGGTGCCGGTGTTCTCGCGGGCGGCGTGGCGGTGCGCGTGGCGGATGATCCAGAACGACCTCGTCTTCGCCTGGGGCCTCGACTTCAAGCTTGGCTACTGCGCGCAGGGGGACCGGAGCAAGAACGTGGGGATCGTCGACAGCGAGTACGTCCTACACCGAGGCATCCCCACGCTCGGCGACGCCAAGAAGGTGAAGCCATCGTCGTCGGCGGCGTCGACCGCCGCGGACAGGTACGCGGTGCGGCAGCGGTCGTACACGGAGCTGAAGATATTCAACAAGAGGTGGAAGCAGGCGGTGGCGGAGGACGAGTGCTGGACCGATCCTTACCCACAGCCGCCGCCGACGGCGACGCCAAAGGGATGACCGACGGTGATCAGCCGGCGATGGTCTTCGCGTTTGCTTAGATGATATAGATACAGCAAAATTTAAAGGTCTAGCTAGAGAGAGTTTCAGATATTGATGTCATGTACAGATCTCTGCATTCCTCTCTTTCACCCCGGGAAATAAGGTTGAATCAAATGTGATGTAATTATCATAACTTTCGGTGAAAAGGTGGATTAATGAAGTTTTGACATGCCAGGTTACCAGGACTTGCCAGGGTTTAAGTTTTCGATATTATTGAAAGTGCCAAAAGCATGATCATGTTCCGATCTTACTTTCGAAAAAAAATCCTAGAAATTGGGCACTGAAATTTCAAGGATTTTATGATTTGGCCTCATTAAAACACACTTATTCCACTACCCTAGAAATCACTGAAATTTGGCACTTATGAGCTAAATTGCAACGAATTTTAAACCAGATTTCGCTGCTTCTACCTAAAACTTGACGTACCTCGGTTCAATTTACGGCTGGAGCCGTATATTCGCTGTGCTTATTTTATAATCGGCTGCTAAAAATTAATCATGAAAATAGAGAAAAGCAATCAAAACAAACAATAATAAAGTACTAGATAAAATGTGTTGAAATGTTCGGTTTATGATAATCGCTACACGAAATTCGTGAAAATTGCCCCGTTCAAAAGACAATTGGACGGTTCCTATAAGAAAGTGGTATCATATACATGGGCAGATTATTTTTGCAAAAAAAAAACTCACTCTGTTTGGAAATATAAGATGTTTTAGGTACGTGAAGCTAATGTATTTAGACATATTTTAATGTATAGATTCACTTGAACCTATACACTAAAAGGTGTCTAGATACATTTGTTTCACAAACCTAAAACATCTTATATTTTTAAACGAAGGGAGCATACATGGGCAGATTAACATCCGTTCAGCATGCCCGAACTTGTCGGATGTGGGTGGCCTTACATAAGTGCATCTTCATTTCATTTGAACATTTTTTTTCAGCATATCATGCCTTTAGTTTGTATTTTCCAAGCTTTCAAATGTTTCTGATCTCTGGATACTATAAGCTTATCTTTAGGGGAAAAAAGATAATAGCACTATCTTGATAAAATCTGGATACATGCTAAAGTTTTGCGTACTTTAAAAATTATGTGTCTTCTAATCATTGTTATATGTAGTACTCCCCCGTCTCAAAATAGATATCACAAATTTATTAAATTAGTGTTTAGATAAATCTAAATTTAGACAATTTTGTGACATCTAGATACATCTAAATTTAGACAAAGTTGGTAAGTCTGTTTTAAGAGGGGGAGTAAATATTTTCTTTTTGAAATGAAAGAAAAAAAAAAGGCTGTGTAGTCGGCGGTGATCACTGACAGACAAAGGGACCCATGTACGTTCGATTTTCCGGATCATGGCCGTTAGAACTGTGGCGGGAGGAGCACCAAGCCACGAGCCAACCAAACCCTATCCCCTCCTGTCCCACCACGTCGTCTCCCTCCAAAACCCCAGCAGAATCCGATCCCCCATGGCACCCGCCCACCTCCAATGGCGCCGCCGCTCGCCGCCCCGCGATTCCACGCCGCCCTCCCCCGCCGCCTCCTCCTCCGCCCCCAGAAGGCCCTCCCGTCTTGGCGCCGCGCCGCTCGCCCCGACGACCAGGTCTCCCGCGCCCGTTGCCGCATTTGTGATCTGTGGTTTTGATTTTGATGTTTTGTGCTTACTGTAGGATCTGTATGTCGACGACGACATCGGAGACGGCTTCTCCTTCAGCGGGGGTGAGTTAGTGCTCTGTTTGGGCCACTTGGGCCGTGCGGAATTGTACCGCGCACAATTTCAGTTGGATTCCTGTCGGGTCTTTTTTTTGCTAACTTTTGTGCTTGTTGCTTTTGTGTGGGGATTGATGCAGGGAAGTATGCGGAGGCGGAAAGCCCGAGTAAGTCGGATGAGTGGTTCGCTCAGGGGAGAATGGTACGGCGTGATCACCCTTTCACTCTGTTCTGTTCTGCTCTGTTGTTTTGCGCTGATCAATACACAGCTATTCATTGAGTTTGTGAAAATGTTTGGATGTTTGTGTCTTCCGCTTGCTAATTTAGTGCCGTGCTAATGCTTCATGAACTTCTGACTTATCAATTATCCGAGTACAGTAATCCTAGCTGGTGACCGTAATGAGTCTACACTTGTGCTAATAAGTGGTTTTTCTTGTGGCGTGGTTGGATTTTTTATGAATTATTATCCAATTTTTTGCAGGTAAAAGCTCATACGTTATATGGTAACAAAGAGAAGGCAAAAGATCCCTTCTTTGGTCTCACCATGGGTAAGGAATCACAATCTTCGGATGATGTTTTCAGGTGAGTTGAAACATATAAGTTGTCTTGCATACGGTAGATATGATAATACAGCAAATCAGATCATAGTTCTTCTGTGTACTTCTTTATTGTGTTTCAGCTGGTTTTGTGTGGAGTCAGGGAGCTCTTCTAATCCTACTGTACTTCTAATTCATGGATTTCCATCTCAGGTGGTTTTTAGATTGCCGATTGCTTCCATTTTCTTTGTGCATTATGCTCACAATGGCTGAACTGAGGATTTTTTTTGTTACAGGCATACTCTTACCGAAAGGTGCTACCTGTACTATCAGACAAATACCGCTCCATTGCTTTTGATTGGCTTGGTGAGTCATACACATCTTTTGGTGCTTGGTAAATTCAGAATATTTGATTAAATTGGCAAAGAAAAAATTTGTAACACATATTTCGGCAGAACACATCCTGGAAAAAAATATTGGTCATCACTGGTACCAGTCATCATCCTCTGTTGACAACTTGAGATCAGATTTCAAGAACATAAGAAAGAGATTTGATTTGGCTTACCACCCACTTTTGTGTCCATTTTGGAAAATCCCTTCACAGTTTTACAGACTAATAAATAACTGGGGTCCTTTCTGTGGTGTTTTGTCCCCACAAGTTAGCAACGGTTAAATATTTATCTAACATTAGAACCAAAAACTTCGTGTTTGCAGGTTTTGGATTCTCAGACAAGCCTCAACCTAAATATGGTTTTGACTATACTCTGGACGGTAAAATGATCTATAAAGTATTCAAACACCTAGTGTTGAACTACATAGTAATGTGAACTGCTATGTTCCAGAATATACTTCAGCCCTGGAATCGATAATCGATGCTGTTGCTCCTGATAAGCTATCCATCGTTGTTCAGGTGCTTCTCATCATAATGATGTTCTTTAATGCATTTCGGCATTTTTTAAATACAAGAATCTAAAAACTTGCAGGGCTACTTTGCTCCAATTGTGGTCAAATACGCCATTGAACATCAAGACAAGTTGAACCATCTTATACTAATTAATCCACCGGTGAGTTTTCTTAGCGTATATTTTGTACATGCATTCTCTTGAGACATGTAATTTTGCCCTCTAAAGCTTCATTATATATTAAGAGTTGCAGGCTTCAACTAATTTTTATGAGTTAAAGGCTTCATTATAGTTTCAAGAGTTATAGGCTGATCAAAGGATATCTCATATTATAGATAACCGACAAACATGCAAAGCTTCCATCTACTCTTGCATGTTTCAGCAACTTCTTGTTGGGTGAGATATTTTCCCAGGTTAGCAGCTATGATGCCAATATAGTCTGGACCCTATATAACCACATTGCTTTCTGTTTTTAAATTCAAGATTGTTGTTTGAACTTCTTCAGGATCCTCTAAGGGCTAGCGATAAGGCCTTGACTAGTAGTGGTCCATACATGATGAAGGAGGAAGATGCTACTGTATATAGAAGGCCATACCTTGTCTCAGGTTCATCTGGTTTTGCACTGAATGCAATAACAAGGGCTATGGGGAAGGACCTTAAGGTAGTTTGCTCATCTATCTCCTCGCCATGGTTTTGTTAAATTTCAATCTTCTAAATGAATTTTTTAGTACAGGTTTACATCGAATCCATGAGGAGCATATTAGCGAGTGATTCCTGGAATACAAAGACAACAATATGTTGGGGCATGAGAGATCGTTGGCTCACATATGACGGGGTGGCAGATTTCTGTGACAACCTAAAACATAAGTTTGTAGAGCTGCCAATGGTTTGTTTCTATACTCTCCTTACAGCTATTTTCTTAAATAATACATTTTTTTAATCATTTCCAGAAATAATACGCGAAATTGATCATTTTCAATTCTAGCGGCCGGTCTTTAATTCAAAAGACGACCGGCACGCGTCTTTAATTCAAAAGACGACCGACAGTATTCAAAAGACAACCGCACTAATCATCTTTTGAAAAGACGACGGCACTAATCATCTTTTCAAAAGACGACTAGCCCATGGTCGACGACCATGAGCTAGTCGTCTTTTGAAAAGATGATTAGTTGCTTGTTGCTTTATTATCACATTAGAGAAGCGGAACCTCCAAGCTCAGACATCTCGAACTCAGAAACTACCCTTCTATCCCACCCTGCTCCTCCGGCATAGGAAGCAGAACTACCTGACCGAAGGAGATAGACAGGAAGGGAAGACGGTCATACAAAAAAGGCCGAATAAAGCTCTCTTGAAGCTGCATCTGAATAGACCTAAGTTCCGTCGTCTTTTCAAAAGATGATTAGTGCGGTCATCTTTTGAATTAAAGACCGGCCGTTAGAATTGAAAATGATCAATTTCGTGTATTATTTCTGGAAATGATTAAAAAAATGTATTATTTTAAAAAAATTAGCCTCCTTACAAATGAAAATGAAAGTTGTTTGGTCAAAATACTTCTTAATCGATAATGAAAGCGAATGAAAGTAAAATTACTGCAGTTTCAGATTATTTTCATGTTTCCTTGTGTTAGTCATAGGTCACTTTGGGTTGTGTGGTTATATACACGTGTTCTGCCTAGATCATTTCTCTTTACTTTGTGTGGTATTAGTTTCAGATATTTGGTACCATGAATTATTTTGCAGGGTGGGCACCATGTTCAGGAAGATCGTGGTGAAGAGCTAGGCAATATAATTAAACGTATACTGAGGTAATAGTGTTGAAACTCTTATTTACTTCGTTCCACAGTTTCCTCCTACATTCCGATGAAGCAAATGAATAGTTCAACGTTATCCTTCAGAAATATCATTTTTACTGTTTCAACCACTGCTAAAGTGACTGGCTCAGAGAAACAGTTCCAAAATCAAGCGCTCTTGTAATACATTCCTCTGAATAATAGAATTAGTAAGCCTTCTTGTTACACATTGTGTTAAAAATATTCCTTAGCACTCAGATAACTCCCATTGCAGTTCTATCTTCTATGGGATGAGGAATGTAGGTATGAGATATTTCATAACATTCACTGTCAGCATTTATGTTTGGGCAGCCTCAGGGGAAAACTATATTTTTCTGAGTAACCAAGTCTCTGCGTCTACCCAATTAGCTCTAAGACTATATAAAGTCCTACTAGCAATGGCAGCGAGACAAGCATCCCAAAAATCACCCTGCAAAATTGAACAACAAGCTGGTGTAAGACTAAGAAATTTCTGTCTGCATAAGATTTTGCCTTCATCTATTTCTAGATTGTAATAAGTTCCAAATACTTACGCAGTACTTAGGACGTCAGCATGCAGCCCGTATTCTTTTGCAAATATGAATGACGTGATCGATTGAGGTAGTGCAGCCTGCAGAATGTTCAGACAAAGCTTAGTCAGGTTATATTCCTTATTTAGTCTCAGACAAACTGTCAACAACATTGTAGTGTGGTACCTCTGCCGAAATATATTTCAAGATTTATACTTCGAAAGTTCCAAAAAGGTACCATTAGGTCCATACTTGGAAGTACTTTGAAATTATCGTCATTTGGTATTTGTTTTCAGAACTGAAAAGGAAAGATATGCAGAGAAATATTTTCTTGATATTTGAGATCAGACCAGACATAACCCTATCATCAGCTACCAGATGATAACTTTTCCATTATGTCGGTGGAGACCAATCCTCCCTCTTGTATAGGCCACAAATTCTTGGAGACCAGAACTAAGTTCAGACTTGTTCCGAGGATAGTTTTCACAGAAAAATTCCCCCTATTACCTCTAGTTTTGTAAGTTGAAGCGATATTTACCTTAATAAACAGTAGTGCTTGTCTCAGGAAAGCCAAACTGGCACCGCCGTGCATCTATTAGAATGTTATATATAGGGTTGGAAGTGGCAAAGCAGGTTATTATGAGGGGATGACATGGATATCAGTAAGGCATCAAAGAGGAGAAAGTATTCTTTAACCATGATCCACATCATTATTACTGATTCAGACGAGGCTAACTCATCACCAGTGAAATGCGCATTAGCTGACATGATGAGGAGTAGGACCGATTTGGTGCATCGTCTAAGTGGCAACTCCACAATAGCAACTACTGGTTAAAAAAACCCTGAACCTGATTATGTTGTCGAACTTTACATATTACTATATGCGCGCTAGTGTTTAACTAACAGTTTAGTCTGATTCATGCCTATGCGATAAGCATCTGATGAGTGGTCGCTAATGACTTGCTGTTTTTGACATGGCCTTTTGTTCAGAGGATGACCGCAATCATATGGGCCCAGGCTCTAGAAGATGCCAAAAACAGGTCCTGTGCCCTTGCTTGCAACTTTTTTTGTTTAATTTAAGCACACTTTTGATTCCTGTCCGATTTCAACGTCTCCTCCCATATGTTGGCCAGGGGTCAAAATGTCGCAGAGCAATAGCCAATAGACACATGCACTCTTCTTGGTATGAACAAGAGAAGCTGCACCGCCCCATTGAAGGCCAATCCAGTCCATGGATAAGCCAGGGCCCTAAAGTGGTGCTGAATGTCTCTGGACAAGAAACGGCAATCACCGGTTCATCAGTTTGCCCTATATTTTTCAGTGTTTGACCTTTGTTTTTTGCATGATTTGAATGCTATTAAACTAGACCAAGCTAGGTGGCCAAGATTATAGCTCTGCTGACTGCAATTTCACAACTAAATGTTCGGATTCTGCACCTGCGCACCAATGTGATTCTAGATTATAATTAATCCGGTATTGCTCTTTTGGTGCATGCTTACCTTTTAAGCATTAGGCTTCATGTTTGTGGCTCTGGAAGCAGCGTTGGCCTTAAAGCCCAAAGTGGTGAGGTTAGTGGTGCTGACAAATTAGGACTCGAATCTCACGTAGGGATTGTACATTTAAGTGTGTGGTCTTGAGACAGTTATACCTAATCTAGCTGCGCTTTTCTTTCGTGGACTAAAACAAAACATTTGGGTGGCTTCATGATGGGATAATATTTTGCTTCGGATGCAAATCAAATGTCGGGGATCTGCAATCATGGTAGATGACTTGCGAAATCTTTTGTTTAAAAGTGCTAGCTGCAGTAAAAAAATGGAGCAAAAAGCTCTGGCTAAGCAAGAGAGAAGAGACGTTTTCCTTTTGGTCAAAAGTGTAGTTCCAAGACTTTGCTGTAATAAAGTTGTAAAATTTCTACTACTCCGTACTTTAGTTTTTCATGTCTAGAAAGCCAGATGCCGGATGGATTGACATCAGCATACCATCATCAACTCTATGTGTATAGCATTAACCAAGTGTTTTTTCCTCAGATGTTAGGAAACAGAGCCTAGCTCCTTTTTTTTTTGAACTCTAAAAACAGAGCCTAGCTAGATGTTAAAAAAATGCACTCACCCTGTTAGATAACAGCATTCATTTTGGATTTCAAACAGTTCCGTCATTTATTATGTAAATATGATAGAAAATTATTTTAAATAATTGCATTGCAAAAATATTTTCATCACCAATCTATTGGTTGCATTTTTAGATAACAAATTCAAAAAAAAAAAATTGGTACGTGCAACTCTTTGAGGATGTAGGTAGTTGTCCTTTAGTATTTGCCAGTCCGAGTTAAGTCCGAGCTAAGTGCATGAGTACTTGGAGTGTATGGGAGTGTACTGATTCAGTTACGCACCTGTATGATGGCGACGCGGAGGACGTCTCCGCGGAGGCCGACGGCGATGGAGCCGATGGCCATGGCCGCCGGGCCGAGGGCGAACTTGAGGGCCAGGCCCAGCGCCGCAAAGCTCGGTCCGCACGCCAGGATCTTCTCCTGCTGCGCCATGAACAATCCTGTGGAGAGAAAACGACGCATGCGCTCAGAAAAGTTAGCTACGTGAGTCACACTTAACAGTACAAGCGTAATCTCTTAATTATTTTCACAGTAGAATAATAGTAATACAGTATCTTGATTTAAATTTCTCTAGTTAATGTTCTTTTTTTTTTACTTTCACCTTTTGGTTGTTCTCAAATTGTTGTCGACCACAACATGCATGCGGTGTACAGATAGAACCTGCAACGACCTGTGCCTTTTGGTTTGATCGATCGATCGATTCCTCCGTAAATATTCTGCTGCTTTTTAAGTAGAATTAATTCTTTGTACTATTTCTTTTTGGTAATTATTATCAGCAAGAATATTGTGTATTACTACTAGCTAGGTGGGGTATTAGATACTATACGGATTGAAACATGCAAGTAGTGATGTGAAGCTGGGGAAGAGATAACTATGCGATATGCCTCAGCGATTAAGATTAACACTAGCCAGCGGTCTACGTACATCTGGATATACAAAAATGTGCACGGTTTTGCTTAAGTGTATATAGAGAGAGTCGATTGTTATGGCTCACCCATGCTGAACATGGCCATCCCTGTGCCTGACTTGGACATGATGAGCACCGAGTTCTCCAGGACACTTGGCAGCTCGATGTGTAGCCTGCATGAATATTTAATTGGTTAGTTCAGAAAGCACACAAAAGTTGTGGGTACTTTTTAACCGGGTAGAATTGCGACGATCATGTATACTCTCTCCGTTTTATATTACTCCGCACCTTTGATCAAGTCAAAGTCAATCTTTATAATGTTTAACCAAGTATAGCATACAATACATCGATATCTACAATATAAGATATCTATAATATAAAACGTATATTTTAGAAAGTGTGTTTCATTATGTTTTCAATACTAGTATTAATTTAATTTTGTAAATGATTATAATTTTAAATTTATAATTGGTCAAACTCGATAACATTTGATTTTGACTAAACCTAATATGCGAAGTAATATGAAACGGAGGGACTAGTATGAGAGATGAGACATTAGAAGAATACTGAGTAAAGGGATTGTGGAGGTAGCATTAGTTAGAGGGCGATCCGATCAGCATGCACGTACGCATGCGCATGGTGAGCGACACGTCGGAGTGCACGTACGTACCTGTTGGCAACACAGGCCCAGGTGATGCCGACGAAGCTGGCGTACGTGTTTGGGTTCCGCGACAGCTTGTGCGCCACCGTCTTCACCAGCCTCCACACCGACGGCTTGCCGCCGACGGTCACCGCCACCACGCCGTCCGCCTCACCGACACCGCCGCCGGTCGCCGCCTCGACGTCGGCCTTGACGGGCGACTCGGGGATGGCGTCGTGGACGACGACGCTCTGCTTGGCGACGTCGACGTACATGCCGATGGCGGCCTTGCGGACCTCGAGCACGAAGAGGAGCAGCGTGAGCCAGACGATGGCCTGGAACACGGAGAGCTGCACGACCAGCTGCTGCGCCCACTCGCCGTACATGGCCCGCGCCATGGGCACGCCCACGACGAGGGAGTTGGTGAGCGTGGAGAGGGAGAACCCCGTGATGCACCAGCTTCCCGCGGTGCCGCCCTTGCCCTTGCCGGCGCCGGAGAGGAAGAACCTGGCCCAGACGGCGATGACCGCCACGATGACCGCCTTGGAGATGACGTCGGCCGCCACGGCGCGGTAGTTCACCTCGAACGGGTCCGTGTGGAGCGTGAACTCGAACGTGAAGAAGGGGAGCGCGAAGAAGGCGACCAGCCGGTTCACGGCGTCGCACTGCTCCCGCGTGAAGATGCGCCACCACCGGACGGACCCGTAGCCGAGGAACAGGGCGAAGTAGAGCGGCGCTGTCGCCGCCAGCACCTTGTACAGGTCCCCCCACCCGATCATTCTCAGATTGATTAAGCTTCCTCCTCCTCTCCGGTGGGTGCCGGCTACGACGACCCCTTCGCTCCCTGCGCCGCGCCTCCTTGCTGTCGAACTGATTAGCTTGCGTGATCTTGAGCAAGAGATCGATCGAGCAAGCTAAGCAAGTGCAATGTGATTTGTGGATCGCTATAGTGTGAGAGGCTGGGTGTGCTGGGGTGGCGAGTTTTATAGCTAGCGGGCCGAGGAGCTGCTGTGCTAGCGGCCCTGGCTGTGTGTGGCCAGGCGTTGGACAAGTCACGGAGCTAGCGAGCTAGTGGGAGGTTAAGGGACGGTTAGGTTTAAGCAGGGAGGGGGGAGGATCTTGTTCGCGCGCTTTTGGCTCGGAATTCATTCGAATCTATGTTGCTGCATGCGTGCGCGCGTGCAGCGAGAGAGACATCTGTAAATTTATCTGGGTTTGCTTTGCTTTGACGATCGAGTAACCGAAGGAGACGAGGAGACTGAAATGGACATACATGCACGCGCGTGCATGCGTTCACGTGCGTGCAACGGTGGTAGTACGTGCGGCCGAAAGATGCCAAGTGCTCAAGTCCGATCGACGAGACTCAAATGGTCGAACGTGTTTTTTTACGACCGTGTCACTACTTCTCGTCCAAATTATGAACGTATATCACTACGATTCGGTCTACTGAAAAATGCCATTACTTTCTATAAACTCGTTACGTCTATATGCATGGCTCTAGATGCATCTGTAACTTGCCATCTATTTGACATGTTGCATTACATGTGGGTCCTATCTAGCTCACTCGTTGTTGTGACCCTTATTCTGACGGATGGGCCCAATCACCTCAATAGGCATCCTAGGTTTTGTTCCCCACCTCTCCTTCTCCGCTCCTCCTGTCGTGCACCACCCTGCACATATCATGGCCTCCCTTAGCCCTCCGTTCTCCACCTCGCCATTCAGGTCGTTGTACTTTGCCCTGTTGTGTTTCCCTCCCTCATGGTTGTTTGGGTAGTTGGAATCGAAAAGCGTGTGGTACGTCTACCCCAGTCAACGTGAAGCGAATCCGGCACAGAGATGGATCATGCACCGTTAGAGAGCACAAGCGGTGGCGACGCAGGGGCAGAGGACGCAACGTGTAAAGCTTTGCGGCTCTGGAGCCAGGTGAATTTGCCATTCATCCTCCCTAGTGGTAAGAATTGAAATACCTTCTCTGATTTGTTTAATTAGGGATTTGAACCAGTAGTAATCGCGAGGATATGTGTTAATAACCGTAGGCCATTTTCTGCATCTAGATTTCTACTGAAGATTCAACATGGGTGTTGAGCTGAAGCCATGCTAGAAGGTAGAATTATAGTTAATGCCGATTTTAATTATCAATTGACAGTGACGCATCAGAACTAACTCTAAGTGACTTTTACATGGAATTGGGCAAGTTTCTCATTAGCTGGAACAAGAAATTCATACCTAGGTACTATGACAACAATTCTGACAGTTTCTGCAATGTTAGGACTGACGAGGCCTTGACCCTGGTCTAGGGTAAACATCTGGGTGCAAGGACTGTGTTGATGTATGTCCATGTTGTTAACAAAGAGAATGTGAATGTACTATTGGCAATGATATAACTCATCTTCTATGCAAACCAGTCAAACAACTAACATAGCATGTCTCCTTGCTCACCCAAGCGTGATCGTTCAACTTGTCATTGAGTATGAAAATGGGCGGGGTTAGATGATGATTTATTTCGAGGATTATGATGATCATGATGAAGAATCATATCTAGATGTGGCTGTTGATTCTGATAGGATGGAAAATAGGAAATATGTCTCTAACTATGGGACCGATGAGGATAATGGGGAGGTTGAAAATGTGGAAATGGGTTGCAAATATGATGATGAAGGCAAGAACAAACAAAAAAACTACTTTGACAAGGACAACCCTAAATTGATGAGGGGATTTTCTTTGAGTTTGTGGAGGACTGCTGATATGCAGTTGCCAATTCTGCAATAAAAATTGGGTTTGCGTATATGAGTGAAAATGATGACAAAAAAGGATGCATTTTATGGAAAGTAAAGCGTGCAAATGCATACTCTATGCATCCCCAATGAGGGATGTGGACACCCATTTGAGGTTGCAATATTTTCTCTTAATGTGTATTTTTCTATCTTATATGTTGAAATGTGTTCTATTTATTAATTTATTATCAAATGCAGATCGAGGTAAACACCAAGAAACAACAACTAACCTAATACCATGTTAAGTGAAAAAATAAGACCGAATTCAACCAAGTGGATTGCTGCTACTATATTTGATTGGATGAGGCAAGATCATTTAGTTGGACCATCAGAACTCAGATCGAATCTTAGTGATAAGTTCAACGTGCTAATTCCTTATGGTAGAATTTTTTGTGAAAAGAAGATGGATTTGGACGCGATTCAAGGCAAGTGGAATGATAGTTTCTACATGTTGCAAAGTTTTAAATCTGGCATATAAAATACATCACCTGGTAGTGTTGTTGACATTTATTATTAGTTAGTGAGTGGAGAGAGAAAATCTAATAACGAAAGAAGTATGAGATGGGAGATATTTTGTTTGCCTGGAGACATGCTAGAAGGGGTTTCTAGAGGGTTGCATGTCATACTTAGCAATATATGAAACTTCTTTATCACAGAAGTCTAGAAGATAGCTATGGCATGTGAAGTATATGCCCATAATTGGATTTTCCCGTAGCTTATGCTATTCTCGAGGGTGAATCTAATAAAAGTTGTACATGGTTTTTTGGAAAGACTCTATGGAGTAATATGTCACCATGAAGACTTAGTGATACACATCAAAGCAAAGAACTAAAGGAAACAACGGATGCAACAGTTAGTGTTGCGGTAAAAGATCCGACATATTCATGATATGTATGCATGGCATGGAGAAGATGATGCAATTTAATTAGGAAAATTATGTCGAGTTGGAATCCTAACAATCAATTAGAGGTTCAAGTTGTTTTTTTGCTCAGCAAAATGAAATATTGCTTTCCATGGGAAAAATGGCATGGGTGATCTACACAGAATTAAATGAAATTAGGATAAGATATCAACATCCCGCACAATCCAAATTTAATTAATAGACGATTTGGCTAATTACCCAAACCCACACAATATACAATGTAAACATGAATGTTTATGATGCAGGTTTTGAGGTTATGATTCAGGAAGCATGATCATGATCTTATCGATTAAGTGTTAACCAACGAAGAATGTAATTAAGAGTGAGGAAGAAAGGAATTACATATCATAGGAACGAGAAAAGAGACATAAGCTGGCACTAGCACGACCACTATCTCGCCTAAGGCTTACCACCAATATTGTGAAGCAAAAGGAATCAGATAGAATGTCACATTGAGAGGCTACTTGGTTTCTGGGACTCAGCATGCTTCGCCAGAAGCCACTACTAACAATTAGCTTGAATGTGACTTAGAGATGTGTCCGACTTACTAAGAGCATACAGGGTCACACACTTAAGGGAGTGGATCAAGGAGGATAACAACATCTGACTTACACAAGACGGATAAATGGAGACCTGTTTCAACAAGGACACGTGTCACTGTGTAGGACCCACTTTGACTATGATTTGGGTTCTAGACCAAGGTACACTAGATGTCCACCTATTTACAATATAAAGGAGGTGCAGTCACAACTACAATTGAGAGTTCCTTCACCGATAATCAGAACCACCACCTCCTATCCTGAGAGCGATGGGACCGAGGGTAGCACCTCATTGTCATTGCTCCATCTTGTGTGTGTTTGTGAACTAGTAGTGGCACCATGTTTGGGGTGCACGGCGGGTACCCGAGTTGCTTCGAAGACGAAGATGTGACCGACATCGAGAGACTTCACTCGAGCCGTACATGAGACGACGGTACAAGGATTGCATTGCCCCAACGCGCTTCATTGATTCTTCAACCACATGTCTAGGGTCAAGAACCTTTCTCCCTGAGATGGATATTAGCAAAAGCTCACCGGAGTTTAGTCCAAAAAATTGTTATCAGATCTAGCTCCATGCATGGAGCAATAGTGATTGTGGCGTTGTCATTCCATCATAGGTTGAGGGTGGACTAGAGGTTCCCCACCAGGTCGAGGGAGAAATGGAGGTGACATGGGTATGCCCTACGGGTGCCGAATATTAGCCTATCTGGTTTGGACCAACAAAATCCCATGTAACAATGCACCCCTAATGATGAAGCCCAAGAGTAATTCGGGTGGCCCAGGCCCATAAAGGACAAGACTCCTTGAAAAACACGACTAGTTCTAGATAGAAAATTAAAAGGGTAAAACACTAATCTGTAACCGACTCAACCTAGACCCGAGACCTAGCCTCCCCATATAAAGGCCATGAGGGCACGACGAGAAGGATATCCACAACTCTAGCATACTCACCCGCCAGATCTCATATGTGCACCCCTGTAACCTTTGATTTCACCATCAATCAAGAATAGACAAGCATGAGTAAGGTTTCCCTCCGGGGGCCCGAACCCGGGTAAATCTCACGTCCTGCATTGCTTGTTTGTTAGCCATTCCTGATCTCTAGCATTCACCTCTTCACCAAAACCCAAGCCCGTAACAATGGGCATTGACGATTTGAAACCTCGTCAATTGGCGTCGTATGTGGGAACTGAGGATGCTGATGTTGTGATCGTGTCGACCCCATCACCCGCTGATGACCCACAAGTATAGGGGGTGTATCGTAGTACTTTCGATAAATAGGAGTGTCGATCCCAACGAGGAGCAGAAGGTGCTGAATAGTGGTATGGAGCAGGAAATCCCAATGAATACTTAGCAAACGGTTTTTTAGTGGTTTTCTGACAAGGCAACAAAACAAGGAGCAATTAACAAGAGTAACGAACAAACGGAGCAAGTGGTCCAATCCTTTCTTAGCAAAGGACAAGCGGTGGAAATACTTATAAGGACCAAACGTTCTCGAGGACACATGGGAATTCTGCCAAGTGCTTTCGCTTCAAATAGCTGAGTACTCTTCTTTGGTGTTTGTAAGTGTTGTGTTGGTGAACCTGTGCTAACATACCACCCTTCCTAGGACTAATACATACTTGTGATTAAACCCCCTGCAAACATCCGTAACTACAGGAAAGTAATTAAGATACAAATCTAACCACAGCCTTAAACTCTGAGATCCTACACTCCCTTGTTCAAAGGTGTCCTAACGGGGATCCGGGTTTCTATCACTCCGGTAACCCCGCGATTAGTAGCCAAATACACAATGCATTACCATAGGCCCATAAATGGTGAAGTATTATGTAGTCGACGTTCACATGACACCACTAGAAGAATAGCACCACAACTTAAATACTAAACCATTGAATAATAACTCATCACAGATTCACTACTAACAACATGACTTCTCCCATGTCCTCAAGAACTAAACGAACTACTCACAAGACATCATATGGATCAAGATAAAATATGATATGATAATGGATAACAATCTGAACATAAACAATAATCCAATGGTTCCACTCACAAGCATCAACTACAATAGTAATTAACACCGGGAAAGTTTCCCCTAACAAACTAAAGCAATATCCAACACAATTGTTACAGCGGAACGGAGTGATGGTGCTGGTGGAGATGATGGTGTGGATGATGATGATCTCGATGAAGTCTAGCTTGATGACGGTGTTGATGGCGACGGTCTTCCCTCTCCGGGAAGGAATTCCCCCTGCAGAAATCTGTCTGCCGGAGAGATATTTCTCTCTCGATGTTTTCCGCCCCCGAGAGGCGGTAGAAATCTATCTGTGGTCGCCCTCCTGGTATTGGGGTTTCGTAGGGAAGATA
Organism: Avena longiglumis; assembly: GCA_030063025.1. Classification (NCBI taxonomy): domain Eukaryota; kingdom Viridiplantae; phylum Streptophyta; class Magnoliopsida; order Poales; family Poaceae; genus Avena; species Avena longiglumis. Next base: position 89,270,841 of record CP125973.1, on the reverse strand, counting down.
TAGGAGAAGGGGCTGAGTCGGAGGCCGGGCAGGTGGGCCACACCTGCCCTTGGCGCGGGGTCAGGGGGCCCGCGCCTACGGGGTGTGGGCCCCATGAGGCCCAACTCCATTTTGGAAACATGAGAAGTATGCCCTCTCAAAACAGGTTTTTAGCTAGCAAGGCTGGGTAGCAAGTAAGAGAGTTGAAAGAAACAAGATAACATAGAAGTAATAAAGCCAAACATGCAATCTTCCTTGAAGACACAAAAGAATCTTAAAATAAAGAATACTAAGCTTATGAGCCAACATGAAAGAAAACAAATGATACAAAATACCTGTAAGCTTTTTTTCTTTCTTTCTTTTTCTGTCAAACTAAAGCCACTGACCAGAACTCGGTTTGCCAAAACCAATTTAGATCCACTTGATGATCCCAGAGTGGTGACAATACTGAACATACAAGATCCATCATATAATATAGATTGCAAACTAAAACAAGAAGTGCAAAAAGTAAAAGATGAGACTTCTTATTAATATTCCGATAAAGGCACTCACACCAAGGGATACAAAGAAAATCAACTAAAGGAGAGATACTTCCACATGCAAACCAAACTATAAGATAACCTCTCTACCACAGATATGAATCTATTAAAAAGGTAAAAGATAATAGATAGTGGTGGTGATACCGCGGCACTCCCCCAAGCTTGGAACAAGCCAAGGGGATGCCAAACCTGATGATGAATTACTCCTTCGGTGGTGGTGGTGTTCTATTGATAAGCTCCTCAATAAGTTTCTTCAACTCCTCGAAGTGAAAGGTAAGAGTACAGATTAGCTCCAAGTTTTGCTCTATACGGTTCATGATCATGTCAGTCCGAGAATCCCAGTTCTTGTTGTTCTTTTCCCACTCTTCATCCCTAGCATGATCCTTCTCTGCATTATTAGAACGACGCATATCCCAAACCGAAGGAAAGTTTCCTTTGGGCACATGTTGATATTGATATTCATGTATAAGTGTACATAAGGGTCTCTTGTTACGTGGAGGAGATGGTTGTGGATTGTAGAAGAGACGTGGATGTTTCCCTCATGTAGACATCTGTGCTGTCTTCTTAAGCTTGGTCGGTAGTGCCACCAAACCAATGCTTGTGATGGTAGCGCGGGTGTCTGGTTGCTTGTCCTCCTCCATGTTACCTTCATATCCTTCCTGGATCTCTTCCTCCTTGGAATCTTGAGGTTCTTCTTTCTCGGGCTTCTTGCCTTCGTCGTTGGCGGAGGCCATGGTGCTAAACTTGAGAAGATTTCCTGACAGAAACAGATCGAAACGAAAACACAACGAGAACACGGTGCACGAACCTCGGGGGATCCGGGGGGTTATATATTATGAAGATTCAATGCATAAGGAAAGTCTTGACACGGAAACGAAGCAGAGACGGAGTTCAGGGGTGTCAAACCCCTTCCAAGCGCGGCCAGGCTGGGCCCGCGCCTGGGGTGGGTTTGTCCACCCCGGGCTCCGTTTCCTCGTCAGTTTCGTCTCGTAACTTCCCTTATGTATTAAAAACATAAAAAATATAAAAATTTGGAGTTTCACGAACCTTCTGTTTTCACCACTTTTACCTATTCAAAGATGAACTCTGCAGATTCCTTCTCTCTTTCTCCTGAGAATTTCCTTTTTACAAAACCCTTGCACAAACTCAATGACAACATTTTTGTAAGCAAAAACAAAAACCCTTTGGTATACACTTCAACTGAAAACCCATCAAAACAAAAGATTCTGTAAGAGGCAAATGCAAATGATGGCAGAAATCTGTCAAAACAAACCAGCAGGTAAATATTAATTTTTCCGAAGACCTTCTGTTGCTCAAATCAAAAAGTGTAGAACTGATGAAAGTTGGGTAACAACTTGGAGAACATGCTCAGAAAATGCAGCTCCATCCGAAGTACTGAGCTCCCTCAAGAGTTTTTACGATGTAGCACAAAAATCTGTCCCAGGACAGCCACTTTTCACAACTCCTCTACTTCACAAAAGTAGTTGAACTTGACACAAAAACCAAAACAAAAAGGATAAGGAGCGGTTATTATAGAGGTAATAACTTCCAAGACTCGACAAAACTCTTGGGTTATCTCCCAACAAGTACTTTTCTTTAATGCCTTTAAGTTAGGCTTGAAACGTCCAAAGATGCTCACATATGATATATATATATATCTTGAGTGAAAGAGAGCATCAAGAAGCAAATAACCAACACACTTGAGTCTAACCCACTTCCTATGCATGGGGGTATCATGAGAAAACAAATTGTTGAAACAAAAGACCACAAGCATAGGAAGACAAAACAGATGCAACTTTAAGGCTTTCAACATAAAAGGGGAAACTTAACATCATTGAGATGCATAAAACCATGTTTCCCTCTCTCAAAATAACTTTCAGTAGCACTTTGAATAAAGTTGACAATATAAATGCCACTGGAAACAACCTTATCATCAGAAGAATCATACTTACAGTCACTAAAAAAGGTCCAACGTCATAGACTAGATCAATAGAAGCAAGTTGTTCCATCCTGAAATCTTTATTAGGCAAGCTATTTTCACAAGGAGCTTTAGCAAATTTGGAAAAGTTATACTCATAAGAATCTCCATCGAACTTATTTAAAACTTTTTTCCTTCTTACAATCAATAATATCTCCACAAGTATTCAAGAAAGGTCTACCAAAAATGATAGGACAAGTTTTGCTAGCTGCTGAATTAAGCACTAGAAAATAAGCAGGATATTTAATCTTACTACAAAGGACCTCCACATCTCTTACAATACCAATGGGTCAAATGGTATCCTTGTTAGCAAGGTGAATAACCACATCAATTTCCTCAAGCTCACAAGGACCAATCTCATGCATAATTTCCCTTTAAAGCTCATAAGGAATAACACTAGAACTAGCACCAATATCTCATAAACCATAGTAGCAATGATCACCAATTTTAACAGAAAGCACAGGAACACTAGCTTTTCTAAATTTACCAGGATGAGAGAAAATATTAGAAGCGTCTTCACAGAAGACAATATGTTCATCCTCTATATTTCTAGTGACAGTATCCTTCATAATAGCTACCACAGGTTCATCACTCAAATGCTTACCAGGCTCCACAGTTTCCATTGTACCCTTGTTATTTGCACTAATAATCATAGAATACTCATTTTCTCAACATGGGGTTCAGGCACAATATGACTAGTAGTGCAAACTTGAGTACTTCTAACTGGAGCATGATTAACAACATCTTTATGAGGAGCATGGTACTTATTCCACTTCTTCTTGGGAATTTCTATGTAAGAGGCAAAGGCCTTAAAATAGCTGGCAATACTTTGGGAATCAAGACCAAACTTATTGCGAATATCACGGAAGTTATCAGTACCCATAAAAGATTTAATGCATTCATAATCATAGTTTATACCTGACTTTCTCCCTTTGTCATTCTCCCAAGCCTCAGTGTTATCTTGAATACAGTCTAAGAGATCCCATTTAGCTTCTTCCTTCATACTTGTGAATGATCCAGCACAAGAAGCATCTGGTAAATCTTTATCATGAAGAGAAAGCCTAGCATAAAAGTTATTAAGAATAATATTGTTAGAGAGTTCATGAATAGGACATTTAAGCATTAGTAGCTTCAATCTCCCCCAAGCTTGGGATGTACTCTCTCCATCAAGACGCCAAAAGTTATATATAAGACTTCTATCCTTATGGATTTCACTGGGAGGATAAAATTTAGAGTAAAAGAGAGATGTCATCTCTTTCCATTCCATGGATTGTCCATTCTTCAGTAGCTTATACCATGCCTCAGCTCTTCCTTTCAAGGATATGGAGAGTAACTTCCTCTTCACCTATTCAGTTGTGATACCTACTCACTTAAACAATCCGCATAATTCATGGATAAAAAGCAAGTGATCACCAGGATGGACAGTTCCATCCCCAAAATAATAATTATCCATAACACAATTAACAATACTTGTAGGTGTCTTAAAAGGATCGATCTCAACAGGAGGTGGTTCATCTACTACCCTACCAGCGGTAGCAGTTTTCCCAAACAGAAAACCAAGTGGGTTATCCATATTGGAAACAAAGTAACAAGCAGGGACAAAAGCAATACTCACAGTAAAAGTTTCCTTTACCAGTTCCACTCTTCACTAGCGCTTCACTCCTCAGCAACGGCGCCAGAAAATATTCTTGATGACCCACAAGTATAGGGGGTGTATCGTAGTAATTTCGATATATAGGAGTGTCGATCCCAACGAGGGCGAAGGTCTTTGAGCGTGGTATGGAGCAGGAAATCCCTGTGAATACTTAGCAAACGGATTTTTAGTGGTTTTCTGACATGGCAACAAAACAAGGAGCAAGTAACAAGAGTAACGAACAAACGGAGAAAGTGGCCCAATCCTTTCTTAGCAAAGGACAAGCCGGTGGAAATACTTATAAGGACCAAACGTTCTCGAGGACACATGGGAATTCTGCCAAGTGCTTTCGCTTCAAATAGCTGAGTACTCTTCTTTGGTGTTTGTAAGTGTTGTGTGGGTGAACCTGTGCTAACATACCACCCTTCCTAGGACTAATACATACTTGTGATTAAACCCCCTGCAAACATCCGTAACTACAGGAAAGTAATTAAGATACAAATCTAACCACAACCTTAAACTCTGAGATCCTACACTCCCTTGTGCAAAGGTGTCCTAACGGGGGTTCAGGTTTCTATCACTCCGGCAACCCCGCGATTAGTAGCCAAATACATAATGCATTCCCCTAGGCCCATAAATGGTGAAGTATCATGTAGTCGACGTTCACATGACACCACTAGAAGAATAGCACCACAACTTAAATACTAAACCATTGAATAATAACTCATCACAGATTCACTAGTAACAACATGACTTCTTCCATGTCCTCAAGAACTAAACGAACTACTCACAAGACATCATATGGATAAAGATCAAAGATGATACGATAAGGGATAACAATCTGAACATAAACAATAATCCGATGGTTCCACTCACAAGAATCAACTGTAGGGTTTCGTAGCATGGAAAACAAAAAAATTCTATCGCATACAAACAAACAAGCCAAGATCTATCTATTAGATTGTAGGAACGAGTCGATGGAATAACTTACCCTCGAAGATTCCAAAGTGTTTAACGAGAGCGGATTCTCATGGGTGATGTAGTCGTACTCTTCCCGATCTCAAGATCGCGTAGACGATCCTTCCGGCTGCGTTAAATAGCTCCCAGATCGGTCACGTTAAATTTTCGGCGAAGACCTTCCTCCCTTGTTCCGATGGCGGAAGTTGTAGCACTCTCCTCGCGATTCCGGCTGGCGTGATCTGGGAAGTAGAGGGAGATCTCATGAGGCTTCTTAAGCGGGAGCGAGTATGGTGGAGTATGAGAGAGTCCTTGGTGTTCTAGGGTTTAGACACACCAAGTAGGAGGTGCTAGAGCCGGAGGCTAGGGTTCCGGGGACCCCCAAGTCGGCGGCTAGGGCAAAACCCTAGGGGGGCGGCGGCGGCTATGGTGGTGGCGCCAAGCTAGGGTTTGAGGAGAGGGACTTGTGTGTGCTAGGAGGGAGCCCCTCTTTATATAGGTGGAGGGCGGCGGCCAAGGGGAGTGGGGAGTCCCTTCCAACTCGGCTTGAGGCGGCTGGGTTGGAGGAGGATTCCTCCCAACTCGCTTTCCACTTCCTCCTCTTTTCCTCTTTCCAAATTTAGCCGTTTGACTTTTCAATTTAGCTATTTGACTTTTCAAACTAGGATTTGAATTAATCCCTTATTTGGAACAGCGATGACACTTAGTACATGATGCAATCATTCCAACTTGCAATGACACATTCATGTACCCTCCTCCGGTCTTGGGACATTCGGAACCTTCTAGAACATTCGATGAAAACAGGAATCATTCCCGAACTCAAGCGGGACTTTCCTTATATGAATCTTATTCTCGGACCATTCCGGATCTCCTCGTGATATCCCGGATCCCATCCGAGACTCCGAACAACATTCGGTCTCTTTCTCATCATACCATAACTACTCAAACAACGTCGAATCCTTAAGTGTGTCTCCCTACGGTTTGTGAATTATGCGGACATGATCGAGACACTTCTCCGAACAATAAGCAATAGAGGAATCTGGAAATTCATATGGCTCCCACATATTTCTACGATTACTTTGCGATCGAATGAACCACTTACATACGATACCAATTTCCCTTTGTCTCACGATAGTTTACTTATCCGAGGTTATGATCGTCGGTATCTCTGCATACCTAGTTCAACCTCGTTACCGATAAGTACTATTTTCTCGTTCCCGTGATATGTGATCCCTTGTGAGCCAGTCACATGCTTGCAAGCTAATTGGATGACATTTCACCGAGAGGGCCCAAAGTATATCTATCCGTCATATGGATGGACAAATCCCACTCTTGATCCATGTGTCTCAACCAATACTTTCCGAACACTCAATTCCACCTTTATAGCCACCCAGTTACGGTGTGGTGTTTGATGTCAGCAAAGCATCCATCCGGTAAAGGTGATATGCATGATCTCATGGTCGAAGGAATTAGGTTACTATGTATCAGAAAGCATATAGCAATTGAACTATTGAAATGACTTGATCTTCATGCTACGCTTAACTATAGGAGTATGTCCACCATATCATTCTCCTAACGATATGATCTTGTTGTTAATAACATCTCAATGTTCATGATAGGGAAACCACAATCATCTATTAACCAACAAGCTAGTATTATATAGAGGCTTTACTAGGGACTTCAAATTAAGTTTACAAATCACACAAGTATTAATGTTTCCTAGTTAATACTATTATAGCATGAATGTAAACATTTATCATAAACACAAAGATATAATAATAACTATATTTATTATTGCTTCTAGGGCATATCTCCAATAGTCTCCCACTTGCACTAGAGTCATCTAGATTACATGGTAATATACCAAACACCCATGGCAGTTTGGTGCTGGTCATGTTTTGCCCTCGGGAGAGGTTTAGTCAACGGATCCGTGACATTCAGATCTGTGTGTACTTTGCAAATCTTTATATCCCCTTCCTGGATATGTTCTCGAATAGCGTGAAAACGTAGCTTGATATGCTTCAGCTTCTTGTGTGATCTTGGTTCTTGCGCATTGGCCATGGCGCCCATGTTATCACAGTAGATAGACATTGGGTCCAGCGCACTAGGAACCACACCCAGCTCTGTAATGAACTCTTTCATCCATATCGCTTCTTGCGAAGCCTCCGAAGCAGCCATGTATTCCGATTCAGTTGAAGATCTCGCCACAACGCTTTGCTTTGCACTCCTCCATTCTTGCTACACCATTCAAAATAAATACGTATCCAGTTGTGATTTAGAATCACCGGATCGGTGTTCCAACTAGCATCGGTGTAACCATTAACAACGAAATTCATCACCTCCATAAGAAAGAACCATATCCTTAGTTATTCTCAAGTACTTAAGGATGTTTTTGACATTGTCCAATGATCCACTCTGGATCACTTTGATATCTGCTAGTTAAACTAACGACATATGCAATGTCGGGTCTAGTACATAGCATGGCATACATTAGAGATCCTATGGTGAGGCATGGGAGTCTTACTCATCCTTTCTCTATCTTCCGATGTCGGACTTTGAGTTTTACTCAAGGTCGTATTAGGCAACATGGGCAGAACCCTTTCTTGCTATCTTCCATTCAAACCTCTTTAGAACTTTGTCCAAATATACTACTGTGACAATGATATTTGGCGTTTGATCTATCTCTATAAATCTTTATGCCTAATATGTAAGCTGCTTCGCCAAGATCCTTCATTGAAAAACTATTATTCAAATATTCCTTGACACTATTAAGAAGGTCTACATCATTCCCAATCAACAATATGTCATCCACATATAGTATTAAGAATGCTCTGAGCTCCCACTCACTTTCTTGTAAATACAAGCTTCTCCATAAGTTTGTATAAAACCAAAACTTTTGATCACCTTATCAAAACGTTGATTCCAACTTCGGGATGCTTGCTTCAATCCATAGATGGACCGTTGAAGTTTGCATACCTTGTTAGCATCTTTAGGATCGACAAAACCTTTGGGTTGCATCATATACAACTCTTCATCAATGTCTCCATTGAGGAATGCTGTTTTGACATCCATCTGCCATATCTCATAATCATAATATGCAGCGATTGCTAACATAATCCTCACAGACTTTAGCTTCGCTACCGGTGAGAAAGTCTCATCGTAGTCAACTCCTTGAATTTGTCGAAACCCTTTTGCGACAAGTCAAGCTTTATAGACAGTAACATTACCATCAGCATCTGTTTTCTTCTTGAAGATCCATTTGTTATCGACAGCCTTCCGGCCATCTGGTAAGTCCACCAAAGTCCATACTTGGTTTTCGTACATGGATCCAATCTCGGATTTCATGGCTTCTTGCCATTTATTGGAATATGGGATCATCATCGCTTCCTCATATGTCTCAGGGTCATCGGTGTTGTCCACCAACATGACACTCATAACGGGATCATACCAATCTGGAGTGGTACGAGTTCTCGTTGACCTCCGAGGCTCTGTAGCAACTTCAACCGAAGTTTCATGATCATCATCATTATCTTCCTCTCTAATTGGTGCAGGCACCACAGGAACTTCTTCCGGTGCTGCGCTACTCGCAATTTCGAGAGAAGGTTCGACAACCTCGTCGAGTTCTACTTTCCTTCCAGTCACTTCTTTCGAGAGAAATTCCTTCTCTAGAAAGGATCCATTCTTAACCGAAGATTTTGCCTTTGGATCTATGATAGAAGGTATACCCAATATTTTCCTTCGTATCCTATGAAGACGCATTTTTCGCTTTGGGTTCAAGCTTGTCCTAACAGTAACTTCTTTACATAGGCTTCGCATCCCCAAACTTTAAGGAACGACAATCTAGGTTTCTTCCCAAACCATAATTCATACGTGTCGTTTCAGCGGATTTAGATGGTGCCCTATTTAAAGTGAATGCGCTGTTTCTAATGCATGACCCCAAAATGATAGTAAATCTGTAAGTGACATCATAGAGCGAACCATATCTAAGAGAGTTCGATTCGACGTTCGGACACACCATTTCACTGTGGTGTTCCGGCGGTGTCATTTGTGAAAGTATTCGCATTTCTTCAAATGCTCGCAAAACTCATAACTTAGATATTCACCTCCACGATCGAGCGTAGAAATTTAATCTTCTTGTTACGTTGATTCTCTACCTCACTTTGAAACTCCTTAAACTTCTCGAAAGTTTCGGACTTATGTTTCATGAAATAGATATACCCATATCTACTCAAGTCATCCGTGAAGGTAAGAACATAACGATAACCACAGCGATGCTACACTCATTGGACCACACACATCGGTATGTATGATTTCCAATAAGTCATGGCTCGCTCCATCATACCGAAAATGGAGTCTTAGTCATTTTACCCATCGACATGCTTCGCATCTTTCAAGTGATTCAAGAAGTCCATCGAATGGAGTTTCTTCATCGTTTCACTCAATGTGACCAAGACGATTGCCACATGTAGGTCGAATTATCGCTGATTTCAAGCGTTTAGCCTCAATGTTGTTGATATGTGTATTTCCACTATCGAGATTCAATAAGAATAGACCATCTATCAAAGGTGCATGTGCATAAAACATATTACTCATATAAATCGAACAACCATTATTCTCGGACTTAAACAAGTAACCATCTCACAATAAACAAGATCCCGATATAATGTTCATGCTCAACGAGCACCAAATAACAATTATTTAAGTATAAAACTAATCCGATGGTAGATGAAGGGGTAGCGTGCCGACCGCGATCACATCAACCTTTGATCCGTTTCCAGCATCGTCACCTCGTTCTTCGCTAGCTTCCATTTATTCTGCAGACTTTGTTTGAGTTACAAATATGAGCAACCGAAGATCAAATACCCGAGCACTACTACAGTACTAGTGAGATACACATCAATAACATGTATATCGGATATACCTTTCTTCTTGATGTTGCCGTTCTTCAAATCCGCCAAGTACTTTGGGCAATTCCGCTTCGATGACCTTCTCCCTTGCGGTAAAAGCACTCGATGTCGGGCTTAGGTCCAGCCTTGTTCTTCTTCGGGGCGTGGTAACTTTCTTACCACCCTTCTTGAAATGTCCTTCGCTAGACTTGACTTTCTTGAATTTGGTGGTCTTATTGACCAACAACACTTGGTGCTCTTTCTTGATCTCCACTTCAGAGACTTTAACATAGCAAGCAGTTCGCAACCGCTTGTTCATGTTCGCATGTTGTAGTTCATCACAAAGTTCTTGTAACTTGGTGGTAGTGATTGGAGGACACGGTAAATCCCCAAAGCATTAGGAATCACTATACCCAAGCTTTGAAGTTTGTTTGCGTGCCCGGACATCTTAAGCACATGCTCATTGAGCTGCTCAAGGGTTTAGCGGCATAGTAAATCAAAATTTTCTACGGATGCGAGCAGAGGAAAGCCAAGATCTAATCTAGGAGATGCAATCAACGAGAGATTGGATTAGATCTTCATACCCTTGAAGATTCGCACAGCGGAACGTTCGTTGGCGTGGGTGATGTAGTCGTACGCTTCTCCTCCTCGTGATCCGATCCGATCTAGCACCACAAGTGGCGGTGCCTCCGTGAGATGCACACGGCACCTCGGCGTCTCCTCCTTCCTCGGACCAGCAAGTATGGTGGAGAGATAGATTGGATCTACAACACGACGTGGTGTATATGGTGGAGAATTTACCTGCGGGGCTTCGCCTACAAGCGATCGGGAGGGAGAGGAAGGTAGCAAGGCTGCTGGGGCTTGGAGGAAGGTGTGTCTGAGGGGAGGGGTGCACCACCTCTATATATAGAGGGGGGGCGGCCGACCCCTCCTCCAAGCCTATCTCTAGTTTAAACAATTTAAACTCTCCCTTATCTAGAAATCCTATCTCTAGTTTAAACGATTTAAACTCTCCCTTATCTAGAAATCCTATCTCTAGTTTAAGCGAGTTTAAACTTATCTAGGATCGGCTGGTCCCTATGGGGCCTTGTGCCTATTTAATCGCAGGACACTCCCTCATAGGCCCATGCCCCTCCCGGAAGGTGGGGCCACGTTGGTCCCCTTCCGAAGGTTCTAGAAGCTTCGGTACAATACCGATGAACCGGAACAATTCGAACTCCAAAAACTGCACGCCTTATATGAATCTTATTCTCGGACCATTAGGAAACTCTCGTGATGTCCGGATCCCATCGAGACTCGAACAAAAATTCATAAACCAATTATCCAATCTATCCTAGCGTCGAGATCGTTAAGTGTGTGACCCTGCGGGTTCGAGAATATCTGAGACATGATCTTCTATCAATAATCAGCGAGTGCAGGCACCCATATTGACTCCCACATTCATCGATGATCATATCGGATGAACCACGATGCCAGGATTCAATCAATCCCATATATATTCCCTTCGTCTCGCGATATTTTACTTGCCCGAGATTCGATCGTCGGTAGTCATACCTAGTTCAATCTCGTTCACGCAAGTACTTTACTGTTCCGTAATCCGATATCACTTGGTGATTAACTCCTTAACCACATGCTTGCAAGCGGTGTTGATATCGATTACCGAGTGGGCCAGTATATCTCCGACTTGGGAGGACAAATTCCATCTCGATACATACAAGCAGATACTTTCCGATCACACGAGACACCTTTATGATCACCCTCTCATAGGATGATGTTTGATGACCTCAAAGCTTTCTTCGTACCAGGGGTTGCATTATCTCATGGTCTAAGGAATACAATATTTGACATAGGAAAAGCTTATAAGATGAACACGATGAACGATCTAATTGCTTCCCGTTTGGGTCTATCCACCATATCATTCTCCCAATGATATGATCTCATTATCAATTGACAACTCATGTCTATGGTTAGGAAACCTTAACCATCATTGATCAATGAGCTAGTCCATAGAGGCGTACTAGGGACATGGTGTTGTTCACAAACCACACAAGTATTAAAGTTTCCGCTTAATACAATTCTAGCATGGAATATAAACTTTATAATGAACAAGAATTATAATAATAACATCTTTATTATTGCCTCTAGGGCATAATTCCAACAGTCTCCCACTTGCACTAGAGTCAATAATCTAGTTTACATTTGGCAACAATCTCACACCCATGGCACTGAGGTGTTGATCATGTTTTACACGTGGAAGAGGTTTAGTCAATGGATCTGCGACATTCAGATCCGTATGTACTTTGCTAATCTTGGATCTCCATCGCTATATAATCTCGGATTATATGAAACTTGCAGTTGATATGCTTGGTCTTTGGATGATATCTTGGTTCCTTAGCGAGTGCTATGGCGCGGTGTTGTCACACAATATCTCCGATGGGTCAATGCACTTGGAACCACGCCAAGCTTCGATGATGAAGTTTCGATCCAAACTCCTTCACTTGGCCTTCTGCGGCAGCCATGTATTCGCTTCTCATGTAGATCCGCGATCACGCTTTGCTTGCACTTCTCGACTCCAGCTCCTCCATTCAAAATATAAGCGTATCACCTAAGATTTAGAATCATCCTTGTCGATTGTCGAAACTAGCATCGGCGTAACCTTTTACGATAAAGTGTTCATCACCCCATAGACTAAGAACATTTCTTTAGTTCTATTTAGGTACTTTAGGATGTTCTTCACGGTGTCGATGTTCCACTCTGGATCACTTTGATATCTGCTTTCGTCAAACTAAGAGCATTGGACACATCCGGTTTAGTACGACATGGCATACATGATGGAACCTATGGCGAGGCATAAGGCACTTTGCTCATAGCTTCCCTATCATTTCTGGTAGGCTGGACACTCGCCTTGCTCAATATCTTACCCGACAACATAGCCTTGAACCTTTCTTTGCCTTATCCATTACGAACCTTTTGAACTTTGTCTAGGTATGTACTGCGGCTTAAAGCTATCAGCGTCTTTGTCTATCTCTATAGACCTTGATGCCCAATATATAAGCGACTTCACCTAGGTCTTTCATTGAAAACACTTGTTCAAATAACTCTTCACATCGTTAAGCATGTTGATGTCATTTCCAATAATCAATATATCATCCACATATAGTACCGTAAGCGTCACCGAGCTCCCACTCACTTTCTTGTAGATACAAGCTTCGTAGCAATTTGGAACAAATCCAAAGCTCTTGATCACTTGATCAAAACGAAGGTTCCAACTCCGAGATGCTTGCTTCAGTCCATAAATGGAACGCTGAAGTTTGCATATTTTACTAGCATCCTTAGGATCGACAAAACCTTCGGGTTGCATCATATACAACTCTTCATCAATGTTCCCATTGAGGAAAGCAGTCTTGACATCCATCTGCCATATTTCTTAATCATGAAACGCAGCAATTGCTAATAGAATCCGAATGGACTTAAACATCGCTACGGGAGAGACAGTCTCATCGTAGTCAACACCTTGAACTTGTCGAAAACCTTTTGCGACAAGCCGTGCTTTATAGACGGTAACATTACCATCCGCGTCCGTTTTCTTCTTGAAGATCCATTTGCACTCAACGGCCTTTTGGTCGCTAGGAGGTTCTACCAAGGTCCATACTTGGTTTTCGCTCATGGATCTCAATTCGGATTTCATGGCTTCTAGCCATTTCTCAGAGTCTGGGCTCATCATCGCTTCCTCATAGTTCGTAGGTTCCATCTTCTACTAACAAGACGGTTAAGGCGAGTTGCCGTACCACTCGGAGAGCACGCGACCTTGTCGACTGCGACGTTCGATAGCGACATCGTCCAAAGCTTCATGATCCTTGTCATTAGCTTCCTCTATTGTTGGTGCGGTGACCTTTGGAACAATTTCAGGTCTTTGCGCTACTCTCCAATTCAAGAGAAGGTTCAATAACCTCGTCAGCTCTACTTTCCTCCACTCACTTCTTTCGAGAGAAACTCCTTCTCAAGAAAGGAACCGTTCTTTCGACAAACACTTTGCCTTGTTGCAGTGATAGAAGGTATACCCAATAGTTTCCTTAGGGTATCCTATGAAGACACATTTCTCGCTTTGGGTTCGAGCTTGTCGGCATCAACTTCTTGGCGTAAGCTTCGCATCCCCAAACTTTAAGCGACAACTTAGGTTTAGCACCAAACCATAGTTCATACGGTGTCGTCTCAGCAGATTTAGATGGAGCCCTATTTAAAGTGAATGCAGCGGTTTCTAATGCATAACCCCAAAATGATAACGCAAATCGGTAAGAGACATCATTGATCGGACCATATCTAATAGGGTTCGATTAAACGTTCAGACACACCATTCTGTTTGTGGTGTTAGGGTGGCGTGAGTTGTGAAACGATTCCACTTGCTTTAAGATCGCGAGAAAATCATAACTCAAATATTCACCTCCACGATCGGATCGTAGAAACTTAATCTTTACATTACGATGGTTCTCCACTTCATTAAAATTCTTTTAACTTTTCAAACGTTTCAGATTTATGTTTCATTAAATAGATATACCCATATCTACTTAAGTCATCGGTAAAAGTGAGGAAATAGCGATATCCACCGCGCGTCGAAACACTCATCGGTATGTATGATTTTCAACAAGTCCGTTGCTCGCTCCATCATCTGGGAGAGCGGGGTTTTGATCATCTTGCCCATGAGGCATGGTTACATGTGTCAAATGATTCAAAATCAAGAGACTCCAAAGTCCATCGAATGGAGTTTCTTCATCGCTTTACACCAATATGACCTGAGCAGCGATTGCCACAAATAAGTAGTATTATCACTATCTACTTTGCATCTCTTAGCCTCAATGTTATGGATGTGTGTTTCATCCCTTTGAGATTTAGAAGAAATAAACCATTCACAAGAGGTGCATGACCATAAAAGATGTTACTCATATAAATAGAACAACCATTATTCTCCGATTTAAATGAATAACCGTCTTGCAATAAACATGATCCGGAAATAATGTTCATGCTCAATGCGGGCACATAATAACATTTATTAAGGTTTAAAACTAATCCGAAGGTAAAACTAAGTAGAGGCGTGCCGAACCATCACATCAACTCTTGATCCGTTGCCAGCAGCGCGCCGTCACCTCATCCCTAAAGCCGCCGTCTATTCCGTAGCTCTGTTTGAGTTACAAATATTAGCAATGAACGGTATCAAATACCCGAGCACTACCACGAGGGCTAAGGAAAACATCAATAACATGTATATCAAATATACCTTTGATGGTGCCACCTTCTTGTCCGCTAAGTACTTGGACGGTTGCTCTTCGATGACTCTGTCCTTGCAATAGAAGTACTCGATGTCGGCTTGGGACGGACTTGAGCTTCTTCTCGGCGAGCAACAGCGCTTGCCGCCGCCTTTCTTGAAGGGCTTCCTTTCTCCCTTACCTTTCTTAAAGGTGGGGGGATTGTTGACCATCAACACATGATTATTCTTTTTGATGTTCACCTCTGCTAATTTCATCTTAGCAAAGAGCTTAGTGATCATATCAGTGGAACCAATATGATTGTGATCAACTACAAAACTTTTGTAGCTAGGAGTGTCAATCTTGAGCTCCTCTGGAATCTTGCAGTCCAGTTGCTCAAGGCGTTGAGTGTAGCCCGACATCTTAATGGCGTGCTCACTAACGGACCTCCCTTCCTCCATCTTGTAGTTAAAGAATTTCTTAGAGATCTCATATCTCTCGAGCGGGCTTGAGTGCGAAACATGTTTTTGGCTCCTCGAGAATCTCAAAGGGCCGTGAACTCCTCAAAAGCGATTTTGAAGATCCGATTCCATAGCATACAACATGGCGATCTTAATCAAATCATAATCATCCTTGTTGATAAACAGCTTTTTCATCGGTAGCGCATCTATAGAGGCGTCACCTAAGCGCTTTCTCAAGGACATAGTCCTTTTGTCATGAGAATGATTCTCGAATCGGAACCATTTGGTGAAGTTAGACCCATTGTTTCTAAGCTTTTCTTTCTCGAAAAGCGTTGAAGTTGAAGTTGGACTTGGCCATTGGATCTACAGTATTTGCAAGTACAATTTAGACTATGTTCATGATAAATAGTTCAACTTA
Source organism: Avena longiglumis (assembly GCA_030063025.1). Lineage (NCBI taxonomy): Eukaryota > Viridiplantae > Streptophyta > Magnoliopsida > Poales > Poaceae > Avena > Avena longiglumis. The sequence goes on along the minus strand of CP125973.1, from coordinate 89,254,750 downwards.
ATCAAATTACTAGATGAACTCCCACTAAATTCAACATCCCTCAAGTTGTTTAGTGAACACGATCCAAATTCACCACACCTAATCCGATCATCACGAGAAGAGATGTGGTTTCAATGGTGGACAACGAAGTGTCGATCATATCATTCATATGACTCATGCTTAACCTTTCGGTTCTTGTGTTCGAGGCCATATGCATACATGCTAGGCTCGTCAAGTTAGACCCAAGTATTTCCGTGTGCAAAAGCGGCTTGCACCCGTTGTATGTGGCGTGAGTCTATAGCACCGATCATCACGTGATGCTTGGACACGACGAACTTCATAGCAGTGCATACTTGGGAGAACACAGTTTTATCTTGATCTTTAAGTGAGGAATCATCTTATAATGCTACCGTCGCGATCTAAGCATAATAAGATACATAAGGGATAAACATCACATGCATATAACTTTATGTAACATGGTATAGCCAATCTTCGCGCAATGATCTCCATCTTGTGCGTTCCGGCATGATCTCCATCACTCCACCATGATTGCCTCCACCACGAATAGAAACTACAAATATTGCTAACTACTTAGCGATAAAGTAAAGCTATTACATGGCGTATCTGAAGTTGACTCATGGTCATACACAATTATAAAGACAACCATATGGCTCCTGGGTTGTGTACTCATCGACATGCAAGTCGTGAAACATTACAAAACATGATCATCATACAATATACACATCACATCTTGGGCCATACCATATCACAAAAACACTCCTGCAAAAACAAGTTAGGCGCCTCTACTTTGTTGTTGCATGTTTCACGTGGCTTATGGGAGTAGATGCTAAACGATTCTTACCTACGAAAAGCCACAATGGTGATATTATGGTTGCCAAACTCGGTGTTAATCCCATGACAACTATAGTGAGAGAAACGGCATCCACCGGCCGCATGTGGAACAAGCCACCACGTCAAGTGCGGGCGGTCTATAAGCGGCGTCGCGTAAGGTTGGCTGGACCGCTTCAATCTCACTATCCGCGTCATAAGAAGAACACAAACAAGAGTCTTGCAGCAGAAAACATCAGCGCCCGCAACAACCATGTTGTGTTCTACTGCGTGAAACACATCTACGCATAGATCTAGCTCGATACCCTTTGAAGGGTTTGGCGGCATAGTAAATCAAAATTTTCTACGGATGCGAGCGGAGGAAAGCCAAGATCTAATCTAGGAGATGCAATCAGCGAGATAGATTGGATTAGATCTTCATACCCTTGAAGATTACGCAGTGAGCGTTAAATCGGAGCGTGGGTGATGTAGTCGTACTGCTTCTCCTCCTCGTGATCCGATCCGATCTAGCACCACAAGTGGCGGTGCCTCGTGAGATACTGCGTGCGGCACCTCGGCGTCTCCTCCTTCCTCGGACCAGCAAGTATGGTGGAGAGATAGATTGGATCTACAACACGATGGTGTGGTGTATATGGTGGAGAATTTAGCTGCAGGCTTCGCCTACAAATAGTCGGGAGGAGAGAGGAAGGTATCAAGGCTGGGGCTTGGAGGAAGGTGTGTGTCAGGGGAGGCGCACCACCTCTATATATAGAGGCGGCCTGCCCTCCTCCAAGCCTATCTCTAGTTTAAACAATTTAAACTCTCCCTTATCTAGAAATCCTATCTCTAGTTTAAGCGATTTAAACTCTCCTTATCTAGAAATCCTATCTCTAGTTTAAGCGAGTTTAAACTTATCTAGAATCATTTGGGCCCTATGGGGCCTTGTGCCCTATTGTCTGCCAGGACACTCCCTCATAGGCACATGCCCCTCCCGAAAGGTGGGGCCACGTTGGTCCCCTTAGGAAGGTTCTAGAAGCTTAGGTACAATACCGATTAACCGGAACAATTACGAACTCCAAAAACTGCCTTGCCTTATGAATCTTATTCTCCGGACCATTCCGAACCTCTCGTGATGTCCGGATCCCATCGAGACTCGAACAAAAATTCATAAACCAATTATCCAATCTATCCTAGCGTCGAGATACGTTAAGTGTGTGACCCTGCGGGTTCGAGAATATGCAGACATGATCTTCTATCAATAATCAACAGCGGGGTCTGGGCACCCATATTGACTCCCACACATTCATCGATGATCATATCGGATGAACCACGATGCCAGGATTCAATAAATCCCATATATATATTCCCTTCGTCTCGCGATATTTTACTTGCCCGAGAACACGATGAACACGATGAAACGATCTAATTGCTTCGCTTAGTTTGGGTGTATCCACCATATCATTCTCCCAATGATATGATCTCATTATCAATTGACAACTCATGTCTATGGTTAGGAAACCTTAACCATCATTGATCAATGAGCTAGTCCATAGAGGCGTACTAGGGACACGGTGTTGTTCACAAACCACACAAGTATTAAAGTTTCCGCTTAATACAATTCTAGCATGGAATATAAACTTTATCATGAACAAGAATTATAATAATAACATCTTTATTATTGCCTCTAGGGCATAATTCCAACACTGCCCTCTTCCATCTTGCAGTTAAAGAACTTTTCAGAAGCCTCATAACTTTCAATTGCCGCATGAGTCTCAAAAATCAATTTGAGATCCTCGACAATATCATATGGGTCTGAATTCTCAAACCTTTTCTGAAGCTCCGATTCCAAACCATACAAGATAGCACATTGAACTATGGATCTTGTTTTTTGAGTGAGGTAAACATTCTTTACTTCATCGGAAGCATCAGTGCATTGGGTCACCTAGCGGTGCATCCAAAGACATAGGTCAAATTACGGTGTGAGGACAATCCTCAAATTGCGGAACCAATCCATGATTGCTTCCATTGTTTTTCAACTTTTCTTTCTCTAGGAACGCATTAAAATTGATGGTAGGGGCTGTCATTGATCTACAACATATTTGCAATAGTTTAGACTAAGTTTATGACAAATTGAGTTCAAATTAATAATAAAATTAAACTAGGTGAACTCCCACTCAAAACAACATCCCTCACATTGTTTAAGTGATCACACGAACCAAATCCACTACATCAACACCGATCATCATGAGAGTTGATATAGTTTCAATGGCGAACAATCGTCATGTTCATCATATCTACTATATGATTCATGCTTTACCTTTCGGTGATCCGTGTTCCGAGACCATATGCATACATGCTAGGCTCGTCAAGATCAAACCTTAGTTTCTGCATGAGCAAATCTAGCTTGCTCACGTTGTATACACTTGCGGAATCTAACACACCATCATCACGTGGTGCTTGAAACAACAAGCTTTAGCAGCGGTGCTAACTAAGGGTGAACACTTTATGACTTGAAATTCATGTGCATGAGGATCATCTTATAATGCTACCGTCATCTACTAAGCAATACAAGATGCATAAAGGATTAACATCACATGCGTTCATAATATGTGATATGATATGGCCTTTCTTCTTTGTGCTTCGATCCCCATCTTCTAGCACGAACATGATCTCCATCATCACCGCATTGCATCAAGGTCAATGGCGCCTCTCCATGGTTGTCGTCCACGGCTTCAACTATTACAACTACTTTGAATAGACGCGGGTCTTAACATAAATTAAAGACAACCATATGGCTCCTTGGGTTGCCAACTTACAATAAGGAACATTGCATACATCAAATATAATCACAATCATGGCCATATCACATCACTCCACACCTGCAAAACAAAGTTAGACCTCTACTTTCTTTGCATGTTTTACGTGGTTTGGGGCTTTCAATAAGTGTCGTTCTAACTACGAACATGAACCACAACATTGATACTAGTATTGCTAATCACCCATTGTAAATTGGATCTTAACTATGCTAGGAGAAAGCAGGCACCTAAAGCCACTTATGCAATACAAGTTGCATGTCAAGCGTGGAGAAAGTCTCAGAACGATGTCATGTAAGGTTAGCCGGCCGCTTCATCCCAACATACCGCAAGATGCAAAGTACACAAGAAGCAATCGACAATAAAAGCATCAACGCCCACAATGACCATTGTGTTCTACTCGTACGAGATCTACATATAGACACGGCTCGATACCACCGTAGGGTTTCGTAGCATGGAAAACAAAAATTTCTATCGCATACAAACAAACAAGCCAAGATCTATCTATTAGATTGTAGCAACAGTCGATGGAATAACTTACCTCGAAGATTCCAAAGTGTTTAACGAGGATTCTCGTGGGTGATGTAGTCGTACTCTTCGATCTCAAGATCGCATAGGCGATCCTTAAGTGCTGCGTTCGGCGGCGCTCATGATCGGTCACGTTGATTCGGCGAAGACCTTCCTCTCCTTGTTCGGTGAGCGGAGGTTGTAGCACTCCTCGCGATTCCGGCGGCCTGGCAGTGTAATGAAGTAGAGGGAGATCTCGCGAGCCTTGGCGGGCGAGTATGGTGGAGTATGAGAGAGTCCTCGGTGTTCTAGGGTTTAGACACACCAAGTAGGAGGTGCTAGAGCGGCTGGGGTTCGGGGACCCCCAAGTGACTAGGGCAAACCCTAGAGGCGGGCGGCTATGGTGGTGGCGCCAAGCTAGGGTTTGAGGAGAGGGACTTGTGTGTGCTAGGAGGGAGCCCTGCCCCTCCTTATATAGGTGGAGGGGCGGCCAAGGGGAGGAGGAGTCCCTCAACTCGGCTGGAGGCGCCGCCATTGGAGGAGGATTCCCTCCCCAACTCGGTTTCCCAATTCCTCCTCTTTTCCTCTTTCCAAATTTAGCCGTTTGACTTTTCAATTTAGCTATTTGACTTTTCAAACTAGGATTTGAATTAATCCCTTATTTGGAACAACGATGACACTTAGTACATGATGCAATCATTCCAACTTGCAATGACACATTCTTGTACCCTTCCTCTCGAGTCTGGGACATTCCGAACCTTCTAGAACATTCCCGATGAAAACACGATCATTCCCGAACTACGAAGCGGGACTTTCCTTATATGAATCTTATTCTCCGGACCATTCGGATCTCCTCGTGATATCCCGGATCCCATCCGAGACTCGAACAACATTCGGTCTCTTTCTCATCATACCATAACTACTCAAACAACGTCGAATCCTTAAGTGTGTCTCCCTACGGTTCGTGAATTATGCGGACATGATCGAGACACTTCTCGAACAATAAGCAATAGAGGAATGGAAATTCATATGGCTCCCACATATTTCTGATTACTTTGCGATCGAATGGACCACTTACATACGATACCAATTTCCCTTTGTCTCACGATAGTTTACTTATCCGAGGTTATGATCGTCGGTATCTCGCATACCTAGTTCAACCTCGTTCAAATAAGTACTATTTTCTCGTCCGTGATATGTGATCCCTTGTGAGCCAGTCACATGCTTGCAAGCTAATTGGATGACATTTCACCGAGAGGGCCCAGAGTATATCTATCCGTCATATGGATGGACAAATCCCACTCTTGATCCATGTGTCTCAACCAATACTTTCCGAACACTCAATGCCACCTTTATAGCCACCCAGTTACGATGTGGTGTTTGATGTCAGCAAAGCATCCATCCGGTAAAGGTGATATGCATGATCTCATGGTCGAAGGAATTAGGTTACTATGTATCAGAAAGCATATAGAAATTGAACTATTGAAATGACTTGATCTTCATGCTACGCTTATCTATAGGAGTATGTCCACCATATCATTCTCCTAACGATATGATCTTGTTGTTAATAACATCTCAATGTTCATGATAGGGAAACCACAATCATATATTAACCAACAAGCTAGTATTATATAGAGGCTTTACTAGGGACTTCAAATTAAGTTTACAAATCACACAAGTATTAATGTTTCCTAGTTAATACTATTATAGCATGAATGTAAACATTTATCATAAACACAAAGATATAATAATAACTATATTTATTATTGCCTCTAGGGCATATCTCCAACATCAACTGCAATAGTAATTAACACCGGGAAAGTTTCCCCTAACGAACTAAAGCAATATCCAACACAATTGTTACAGCGGAACAGAGTGATGGTGCTGGTGGAGATGATGGTGTGGATGATGATGATGACCCCGATGAAGCCTAGCTTGATGACGGTGTTGATGGCGACGGTCTCCCCTCTCCGGGAAGGAATTCCCCTGGCAGAAATCTGTCTGCCGGAGAGATCTTTCTCTCTCGGTGTTTTCCATCCCCGAGAGGCGGCAAAAATCTATCTGTGGTTGCCCTCGTGGTATTAGGGTTCCGTAGGGAAGATATAGGCGAAGGGGCGGAGTCGGAGGCCGGGTGTCGCATCCCAAATTTTAGATTTGGTTCTGCATATCATTCATGTCATTGCATCATACTTTTACATGCAAAACCATCGATTGAAAAGAATCGGCGAAATGCTATTTTCAAAACCCTATGCTATTTTACTACGAGGCTCCTGCGGGAGACTTTAGTAGGACTAGCGTTGTACACCCTTGTAGCCTAGTGGTTTCGCTCAACCATTGACCCTACATTGTTCCCCTCGATTTTACAAAACCGTAGGAGCAAGAATCGCTCGATTCGGAGCTCGTACGGAAAATTTATCGTCGTTTTATTAAAAGATAGAAAAACGGGCCGATTTTCGGGCCGATTTTTCCGTCATCAACCAAGCTGGCGAATCGGACTAGGACCCCACGGGCCCAAAAAGACGCCGCCGCCTCGTTTTCATAACTTGCGCGCCTCGATCGCCGCCCGCCGCCGCCTCTCACCGCGCGATACCTTCGCCGCCGCGCCCACGCCTCCCAGCCGCCTTTCTGCAGCCGCCGCTACCTCGCCGCCTGCCCGCCAACAGCGCCGCCCGCTTGGCCGCGCTAACTGCTGCGCTTCTTTGCCGCTGCTGCTTGCCGCCTCATTCTTGCCGCGTCGCTTTCGCGCACAGTACTGCCTTGCTTCATTCTTCTTGCATTGCGCCTCCCGCTTCGCAGCGGCTGCTTTGCTGCCGCCTTACCTTGTTGTCTTACGCCGCCTCGTCTTTGCGTGCGCATGTCGCCGCCCGCCGCGATGACCGTCTTGATCCATGCTGTTGTCTCTTTCCCACGGGGAAAGCAGCGTCGCGGAACCGATCGCCGCCACTGCGGAACTTCGCGCCGTTCGTTTAAATCGTTCGTTCCGGTGAGTCGGCAGCCATCGTTAGATCTCGGATCAGCGATTCAGATCAACCGTTGACGGTCAGCACTCAGCATTGACTAGTCGGACGCCCGGTCGTGACGCGTTGACGGTTAAGAACCGATTGACTGGTTATTTTCGTTAATCGTTTTAATTGACAGATTTTGGTAGAAACTTATAAATTGCGTAGAAATTAAACCTCTAGGCCAAAAATTTCAAATAAAATATGTGTAGATTCAGTGAGTCGTGTAGAATCTTGCTGTACCTTTGGTTCAGACTTTTGCTGCAAGATTTAGTACAGTTTAATCAAATAGGTTAATGGACTTTTTGGACTAATTAATTCGTAGAAAAAGATCCGCAGCTCCAAAAATCGCGTATGATATATCCCTGGATTCAGTGGAACGAGGGGAATCTCATCGTGAATTAAAAAGATAGGCTTACAGTGAAAACTTCTGCATAAACTGTCTAGTGGCTTTCTGCAGTGTTTTAATTACTCGTGGAGTTTTATAATTCCTTTTCGAGTAATTCCAATTGGTACTGTTCCTAAATAGCTATGCCTATACTGTAGAATTTTCCCAAGATTTTTACAAACAGTATACTACCGGTAGTGAATTATTTGAGTTCTAGCTCTAGTTTGAGCATTATATTTTGCATATTAGTTTTCCTTGCGCTAAAACTATTTTCCATGCATGCAATCAGTAGCTTTATTGAATAGGATTATGTGGTGCAGCTGTAGCACCAATCCACTTGTCTTGCATACCTTCATGCATCATCTTTGTTGCATATGCTTGTGGATTGTTTGTTTATGATTGCAATTATGTCGTGTAGATTGTGACGAGTGCAACGCTTGCTCGTGTGTGGATTGTTCTTCCGACCGCTACAACCAAGGCAAGTAGATGCTACTTTGTTCATGATATCGTCCTACTATTTTCAATGCATTGTCGTGTATTTTGTAGATGCATGTGTAGGATGATACTATCGCTATGCTATGACCTATTATGTGGTAGGGCTTTCCTTGTAGATGAACCACCGTTGGTAGATGTGCTTAGCCATGCTACGTTGAACGAGGGCTGGGTTACATCATTGAGACTTGTTTCTAAAAGTATTGGTTTGTGAAAACTAAAACAACTTAATCAATGAATCCCCTGGGTGTGATGGTATTGATAATTTTTGGTGGTTTCATTGCGGAAAGGCACCCAGGTATCGAGAGAAATTGATTGGATTCTTTATTGTATAGATTACGTGTACAACCATGTGCCAATAATGAAATGGGCGGTTGGTTGGACTTAGTAGGTTGTGGTAACTCGAACCCGCGTATCCAGAGATGTAGAATTTTGGTAGGTTGGACCGGTGCGCGTCGGGATTGAGGAGCTACTTCCCGAACAGTCTCTTCTTAGACTTCTCCCTATCACCACTCAAAATGAGAGTGATGGTACGATCTGGGCTGGCCAAGTCACATGGGTAAAGTGTACTAACCCCTGCAGGGTGTATAATCTAATCGATTAGCCGTGTCCTCGGTTATGGACAACTGAGTTGCTTGATATTGACTCCATGACATGTTTCTCGCTCATTCCAACTTCATAATTGTTTTAATATTGTTGGGTTAACTTAATTGGGATCTTTTCAAAGAAAAATAAAAAACTCTTTATGAAAGTAGGACAAATGTATTTGCAAATGCAAGCCAGACACAGCTCCAGTTGCCAAATATGCATGTAGATGTTAGTACTATTGTCTCCATTACTAGCTCTACTTGCCATACATTCCATGTATTGACCCTTCGGGGCTGCTACGTTTCATGTTGCAGGTTATTCCGATTCTGAGAAATCGATATAGGCCACGAAACTCCACTCGGCACTTGTTCACTTGTGGGCAATTTGAAGAATGGAGGATTTACTTTATTTATGTTGTTGCCTGAATAATTTGAGCTAGCCTTGAGCTAAGCTTTTATTTTAATAATGGTACTCTGGATCATCGTTATTTATGATACACGGATATTTTGCTATGTTATTCATCTCATTCTATTGTGGGCCAATGAACCGATCCAGGGATTGGCGTGTCACATAGAAGCCTTTGTCTTTTCAGAACCGCGGTGTTACACCGGGCAGGTGGGCCACACCTGCCCTAGGCGCGGGGTCAGGGGGGCGCGCCTAGGGGGTGGGCCCCCTGAGGCCCAACTCCGCCCCTCCTTCTGGCTTCCTTCGTCTTCTGGTAAAATAATATGTTTCCATATTTTACTGGTATTTTTTTGATCTTCGTGAAATTGCACCGAAACGCCTTCTTTTCCATCAGAATCCAGACTCCGGCAGTCCATCCTCCAGGAATCATCCAACATGCATAAACAGATAAAAAGCCATAAGTAATACCTCATAATAAGACAAATACCAATGAATAGAGGTAAATTATGATATAGAAAGGTGATGCAAATTGGGCGTATCACCCGCGATCTTCCGATTCCTCTACGACGGAGAAACATCTCCTTTTCGGCACCATTGACTTTATCGTCCACTCGCCGGCAACTCGCCCGGCCTTCGATTATGTAGGAGATGGAGTTGACATGATGCTTGGGAGCCTATCTTTCTAGGTTGTCCAGATCGACACGCTTCGCCTTCCTGAGAGGGTGGATTCCGATCATTGTTCCGACTCGATCAAACTCCTTTGACCTTCGATCACCGCATCTGGATTTACGTGTCACAGCCTACCCCGATGGAGGAAACGGCCCGGTAGGGGTATGTCGTTCCATGACCTTAGTAGTATGATCACAGAAATCAGATCTACCATTCCCCAAGTACAGTTGTTCCAATCAACTTCGTATAAAACCGATCTATCTCATAGATCGACCATCAAAACATCACATAGATCCAATCTATAGCCAACCGCATATCACATATGCAAGATCTCGAGCCTAAAACCAGAAGCTATCGCTCTGATACCACTGTTGGGCCATGCAGAGATAAAACAAAACTTTTTCCTCTAACATGGTGATCCCAAGATCCAGCTGAGGTAGAAGGCCACGAGGTTTACCACTAGACACGCGGTTGCGGATTACTGATGAAGCGCGTTAGTTGATGCAGTGTAGTCCTTGCGATCTCGATCCAATCAATGATCATTCAATTGCTGATGGTACAACGCCTCAGTTGGTGTCCACACGTACAAGGAGGAGTGCCGACGGTGAACTGCTAGGTTCGTTACGGCGGCAGGACTGCTGTGGAGTTAGGGTTTCCAACTCATGGAATGACCTAACCGATCACCTCACCTGGGTTTCTGTGCCCCACTATATATAGGGAGTAAACGTGGGCTCCACTTACTCATGGCCCATTCACTAAAACCCATATAATATTAGTCACTATGAGTCCGATTCACTGATTCAGTCCAAATCCGGCTCGGGTCCAACCCAACCAGATTTCCAGTTCAGATCCAATCTGAACTTGATTTCGCTCTTAAGTCTGTGATCCCACAGTTTGATGGTAACTTGGATATGATTGGAGTCCGATTCTCAATTGATCAATTGGTAGCGGATCCTAGCCGAACGTGCCGACTCCCAAGTACCAAAGAGTCATGACGACTTGCCTTTCCAATGCGACTTACGTTCGAGTCCCTTTTGCCTCATGATATACCTTGTAAGACTATAGGTGAATATTTGTCATCCCTTAAATAGTCTGACTCTCTTATCGATCCGAGATAAGTGATTCATCTAACTAACTCTTAGTCGATCGCCTCAGTTAACACTTAACCAAGTCGTGCATAGCCTTGCTTTTCGAATCATATCATCCGAGAGGACCCATAGAATATCTCTCCAACTAGAGGGGCAAAATCCCATCTTGGTTATTCTCATCACGCAGCTTGATTCTCAGTCGACCCAAACTCTGCCTTTATAACTACCTAGTTACAGATCAGCGTTTGACCAAACCTAAGTCGGTGATTCTCAACTCAGACTGTGCAACAACCTCGGGTCTAAGGATTACATTGATTGATATATACAAATGATAACTTGTTCGTTGTACCTCAATATGGATCAATTCGACTCGCTAAACTCTTTAGCCGAATTTGTGTAAGTCAGAATAGCATCTCCATGCCCATGACAAGTGGAACCGAGTCATCAACCGACTTTCACATTGGTCTAAGTTGTGTGTCCAGCACAACCTTGATGACCAAGGATATTTCGTACAAACAACATTAATGTATAGTTCCACAACCGAATCACACATTCAATGATACACATCACATGTTTATACAAGGACAACTTAGTATCTTTATGAATACATGGGAAATATCATCATACATGATTGCCTCTAGGACATATTCCCAACAGGATATATATTCCGCACCCGCTAAGCTCGTAGACTGCGTCACCGAAGCCGGGCTGCCTCTTCAAGGCATAGAGCTTCTTGAAGAGGCCAAAGTACGGCTTGATACTGAGCCAACACTCGCAGAGGGTTATGAAGCAAGTGATGTGGAGGATAGAATTAGGCGTCAACTGGTGCAGTTGAAGCCCGTAAAGGAAGAGAAGCCCACGAACGAAATTGTGGGTGGGAAGAGAAAGGCCTCGAAGGGCAATGGCGAGGAACATGACCTGAAATCCAGCAAGAGGGTTGGGGTTGCCTCTAGACTAGGGAGTTCTGAGTCTCCCTCCTTGGAAGAAATCAAATGGGCCTCGCGCAGGTGCCAAAATTCCAATGGCCTCATTGTCGACCCCTGCCAACCGTTGTTGGTGACGTGGCCTGCGATGGTCTTATTGTCGGCGCCGGTGATGCTCGTTCCAGCTTTGGTGGTCTTCTTTGGCTTACCCATCTTAGCGCGGTGTGCCTTATGCTGCGCTCAAATGAGGGAGGAAGGAAAAATGCGGAAGTTTTCCGGTGCAAGGAGGAGCAATGGAGGCAGGAGGAGACACATGCAAGAGAAGCAAGCAACAAAGGAGACAGAGTGAAGAAGAGCCTTCGGTCATATTAAACGACGGATACGATGAAGCAGAACCGTTGATCTACAAAGATCAACGCGTGTCACGCATCACAACATACACATGGCAGTTTTCGCCTGAACCTTCGCCAGCACGCTCTCCACTACGCACGGAAATCGAGGAGACATAGTTAAAATCACGTAATCTACGCGTGAATAGTCAAATTCTAGTCAGAATATGGGACCCACAATCATCTCGTCCCATCAACATTGTCGCCGCAGACGGATGAGCTCACCATTCGTTAGCAATGACGTCATCAATCACAAAAGCAGAGGCAAAGCAATGGCTTTATATCGTTTGAATCAAGAAAAGTACTTACTCGATTCTACGACTCGACCGAATACTCGGGGCTACTCCTATCAGGAGCACTGGTCGCGCACCTGAAGAATTAGTCAGGTCCCTGAGGTATTCAAAGATAACTCTCATCAAGAATTGGTTATGCCTCGACTCCTTCATCGAGTCCACGACTTGATTACGGACTCGGGAGCTACTAACATAGGGAGCGTTGGTCACTATCCGGTTAATTTGAGTCATCAACAACATTTGCAATATTAAAGTCTTTGCTCGAGTCTATGACTCGAATAGACACTCGGGGGCTACTCCCATAGGGAGCGTTGGTCGCGCACCCCATGAATCAGCTAATTATGATCCTTCGGATCCTATGCAACTACTATGTCATAAAAACCGACATACATTCAACAAAATTGGCGACTCCGCCCAAAAATGTATGCTAAGAGATAACGTCTCCTTGGCCACCCGAAGCGTCTCAACGAAGATAAACATTCGGATGTTGTGTATGTGTAACATCCCAGCATTAGAGCTTAGAAATAAGCTGAACACAGATGTGTGCATTGCATTCATGCATAGAAAATCCGAGGAATTTCCGCGCTTTTGAACAAAAATTGTCAAAGTGATTGAAGCTTCTCTCAACTTGATGGAAATGAAGTAGATCATCAAGTTGAATATGATAAGCTTCAATATGATCTTTGCTAAAACCTTATTTTGGGTAAACATGATTTGATCTAAGGGTAGATCAAATGTAATAAAATTAAACCCTAATACATTAATTAATGATTCATATTTGATCCTTAGGTGATCATATCATAGTATTCATTATAATCAATCATGAGTACCAAGTTAAGGATATAACACAAATAATAAGAATGTAACAACTATATCTTAAATCTCATCTACTTATACCATGAGTATCATGGTAATACTTATCCTTAATTCTTTAGTGAGATTGAGTAGGAAAGAAACCAAGACAAGATCATTCACCATATATCTTTTTATCCATATCAATATTTACCATTCCTATTGGAATCATATTCCAATAATTGTTGTTTATCAATGTTGAGTAATCAACTATTGATTCACAAATTCTTAAACTATTAATTCTTGAGCTATCAATTCTTGTCCTTATCATAGCATTCGCTTAAGACCTATAAAGAAAGAAGTAAGAAGAGGTAAATAGTAATGCTAGATTTTAATATCATTTATAGGATGGGAGAGTTGGAAGAGAATTAAATCCATATGATAATTGATGGAGTTAACTCACTCCTGAAATGATAGAAAAGTTATTGGAATATATAATTATATGGTAATAAAGAAGATTACAAGGATGAATACAGAAGATATTTACCAGGAGTAGTCCTATTGGATCAAGTAGGTATAGTCAATAATTATATCTCTTAATCCAATAGAGCTAAACAGAAGATAATTATAATACAATTGTAATGTTGTATGGATGGAAGCCTTGATTATCCAACTGGAAACCTAAGCCATAAACGATCAAAGGATTATAATGGACCATTCTTTAGTCACCAAGATTGAATGCTTATATCATGTATAAGTGACATTGGTGGATAAAACATAATTGAAAACCTAGTCTAGATATACTATCCTAGGTTAGCTATGACAAGTCACATTAATATAATGTGAGGTTGGAGTATGAGATACTGGAGTTAAGTAGAGACAAGATAGTATGATCAAGATGATGCTAGAGTAACATTGGGTTATAGAAGTAGTAGTTTCCTCTTGGGAAATACTAACACTTGAGGTGAAGTAAAGTTTTATATGTACAACTATTGGAGTAATGTTGGTAATGGATGATGAAGAAAGATTATGAAAGCTTCTGTGTCAAGCTCATTGGAATTATAAATGGATTTAGAAGCATAAAAGGTGGATAAGAAGATTCTTGTGAAGTAAAGCTCATCATGTTAACACATGAGGTTGGATAGGAAGAAGTAATATATCTAGGAAAGGAATTCCTTAATCAGAAGTCCAGAATTATGAAGTATGGAAGATAAAAATCCTTGGTTGCCACATCCCCAGATTTTCAAATCTTGTAATGTGAAAATAAATGAATAAAATAAAATTTTGTTTGAATTACAGAGCCAGAAGAAACTTTTTGAATTCCAATAGGAATTTGCAAACCTATTTTGAACACTTAAATCCCAAAAGGATTTAAAAACTTAAAACAATTAACAAAGGAAAATAAAGTATTTTGGAAATACCATTTTAGGTCTTTTAATAAAAGGATTTGGTATTCAAAAGAAAAGATGGATTTATAAATAAGGATTATTTTATAAAGCCAAATTAAACTTGGCCAAGATTTTGAAACAAAAGAGTTTTTCTTTAATTAAAAATAATAAAGGTTTGATCAAATAAAATAATAAGGATTTAACATCCAACCTTATTTGAAGATAAGAGGTTTTATCAATTTAAATTGAAACATCAAAACTTATTTAAAATAAGTTTTCTCAATTAATTGAAATTCACAAATAAAATCTACTAAAATGTTTTGGCTTTATTTTAAATTCAAAATAAATATCTCAATAAAATAAAACCTATTTGAAATATTAAAGAAAGTCTATTATATTTAATTAATAATGGACCCTAAAATAAGAGGTTATTTTGTTTTAAACAAGATTTCCAAATGAATTCTATTTTCAAATAAAACCTGCTGATTTGGTTTTGAAAATATTTGGATTGCAAATGGGGATTTTATTAATTAAACCAAACCCTATTTTATTAATAAACCATAGTCCATTTTATTTAAATAATAAATGGAACCTAAAAAGATTTAAAATATTATTTTATTTTGAGTGTTGGATTATGTTGATAAACAGAACCAAAAACACAATGCAAAGTTTAAATTATTGATTAAATTGTTGAATTATTTGAATGCTTGAATAAAAGTTTGAAATAACAAATGAGGAAATAGAAATAGAAAAAAGAAAAAGGATTAGACAGAAAAAAATAGAACAAAACGAGCAGCCCAACCATCTGGCCCAGCTCCAGCCCATCTAGCCCACCTCCTCTCCCGAACCGTTTTCTTCACCGCAGAAAGAACCCCTGAACCACTGACCGGTGGACCTCCCTCACATTTTCTTTCCCACTGACACAACGACCCCACCTGCCACTGTTCTTCCTCCCCACCCGCAGACCTCGCCTTCTCCCTTGCTGCCATTGCTGCCTTCAAAACGCGGATTCATTTCGCCTTAACGCGACCGACGTTACTCGAGTTGATCACGCAGACGTAAACGCCCGTGTCTCCCCTATAATTCCCCTCTGACACCCCGCGCTGGCACGCCTTAGACCGCCCTCAATTCCTCCCCGAGCACCCTCTGCTCCGACGAGCTTCCATCTCCGATTCCGATCAAACCTCGCCGCCCCTAGCCTTCTCGACCATTCTCTCGTGATCCACACCTCCTGGCGATCATCCCCGTAGCACCAGCTTGCCCCAGAGCGACCCAGAGCGTCGACAACCATCGTCTGCCTCTTTCTCCGACGAGCCCCATAGGTAGATTCCGGTCACCCCTCTCCTCCCCGAGAACACGATGATGATATCCAAGCTCAGACGAACCTAACGGCACTTTCTGTTTGTATTAGGGCGCCCCCAATCTTCGCCATCGTCAAACACTGAGCGCCGCCGCGTCTGCCTCACTCCGGCGAGTACCCCAGGTAGTTTCCGTCCGCCCTTTTCCCTCTCGTTCACACACACATCCTCGCCAGATCAGGCGCATCGATCTCGCTTTCCGCTTGTCTGGTACGCTGTAGCCTCGTCCTCGACGACGCCTGAGCAAGCCCGACGCTGACAACGTCTCCGACGAGCAATCGTCGCCGTCCCCGTGCGCCCCCTGCCCAACGACGAGCACCTTGAGCTTCAGTGCGACACCACGATCACTGTAAGCACCCTAACCTCCTTCCTCGTTTCCTGTTTCGCCAGTGCCGCCACTATCTGACCGTCGCCGCCGCTAGCCACCGCCGGCGCCGCTCGCAAATGGTCGAGCACGTTAGCACCGTAGGATCACGATCCGACACACCCGATAGAATGACTTAAACACGAAGGGGTACTCAATCTGGGCCACTCGATCTAACTAGATCTAACGTTCCACAGAGCCGATCTAGCCGAACCGGTATCGACCAGTAAGAACACGCCGCGTGTCACCTTTTTGATTTAAAAACAGATTTGAAATCTGATTTAGATAGGATTTTCAAACCCTTGTAACTTTCAAACCACACGTCCAAATTTGGCAAATTTTATATCAATGAAATCAGGAGAACAAGCCCTAGCCAACCATGGCCTTAGTTTGACAAATAGTATCTGATTGGTTGTTTGAATTTGCAGAAACATTTGTGTACTTGTTTAGAGTATAAAAATTATTTAAAATTGATTTTGGGATTAAATCTTTTGCAAAATGGATTTGTGTGACCTTACTGACCCTAGGAACCAAACCATAGTGTTAAAAATGATTTTTGTGAAATTTAAGTTGAATTATTTAACTTAGTCATTTTCTAGCCAAATAAACTCATTAAATTTTATTATGGAAAAGTTTTTGTAAGAAAAACTTTGGGAAAATGTTATGGACCAAACTTACTGACCCAAAACACCAAGCCATGCCAAGGGCAATTCACTTGGTGAAAAATATAAAGTTTACTTTGAAAAAAAGAATAATTTTCACCACATAAAATGTTAAATGGATTTTAAAATAAATTTTGAGCAAAACCCTCTAACTAATGACTTTGCCATTTTGGTAAATGACCAATGTGGACCCTACAAAGTTTATAAACCTAGTAGAGACCAACCTTGCCACAGAACCCTCTTTTGCATGACTTAGGATCCATTGCTTTGTGTGTGAGAAATATTGTTTGAGTATTGGTTTGGAATGCTACTTGATACTATGTTGGTTTGATTGTAGTGAAAATTAGCAAAGTGTGAGACTAGCAAGATCAAGGAGTAACCCTCATTCTCTAACAAAAAGGCAAGTTACACCATCATATAAAAACCTACTATTTTCATTATACTTAGTGGATTTTGTAAACCTGCATGAAAGTGTTTTATACTTATGCTATGCTAATCCTAGTAGGATTCCCTATACACTCCTTAGTAAAATATTGAAGTTGTACATGCTTAGCCATGCTATGTTTTGAAAAGAGATACATGTTGAGATTTTACAAAGGATGAGAAAAGGACTTGTGTTTTACATAATAAAACAAGGACTCAATGAACCACCTAGGTGGTGGACACTTCATGTTTTGGAGAAGGTGGCAACAAAAGGGAACCATGTCTATGGCAATCACTTTGTGTTGTGCTCCAAATGAAAACCACCTAGGAAACTTAGATATTAAACATGTTTCTCCAATTGTGGCTTTCGTGTACAACCACATGCTATTATGGCTCTGGCTTAGTCAACTACATTAGGAAGACCCATACATTGTCTTTAGTTACCGGACATGGGGATCTGGTATGCTTCATGGGGGCTGAAGACAAGCTAGCAATGATGTATGGGAGGACCTCTTGGAAAGACTTCGTCACATTCTCGATGCCAAGACTCCATCTTGGTGAGCACTAATCCAGTAGGCCACTGGTGGCAACAAGATGGGATTGTGTCATGTGGGTAAAGTGTACTCCTTCTGCAGAAGTTAATAAAATCTAAGTACTTAGCCGTGTCCCCGGTTATGGACAATACTGAGCAACTAAAGTTTGAACTATGGGAGATCTCGACATTCCAACTTCTAATAAAAAAAACTTGTTGCACTTGGGGAGTTACCAAGGGGCTCAAGAGTATGATGTACTTGGGGTTACCAAGGAACTCATGAGTTTTGATAAAACTTGTTGCACTTGGGGTTACCAAGTAGCTCAAGGGATTTTGACAAGGACTTGAACACTTGAGTTTCTACCAAGGAGTTCAAGGAACTTGGAAAAAGAGATTTAACAAAGAACTTAAAACCCTTTTTGAAAAGATAGGATAAAATATTGCTTCATGCAAATAAGCCTTAAACTCTACTTAGCCAGATATGCATATAATGATAGGATCCACTCTTATTATACATAAAAGTGAAGCTTGCAAATACAATTCAAAATGTATTGACCCTTGTGGCTGTAACTTGTAATGTTGCAGGTTGATTGTTTTAAAATGAAGATTGTTTGATTGACTAGGATTACAAAGTCTACATCCAACATCTGCCTGTGGCACTATGAAGATGAAGGACCCATGACTATATTTATTCCGCTGCAATGTAATGTAATAGCCAAATGAGCTATGTATGATGTAATAAAACTATGTTATTCCTGGTTATAAATTTATATTATGACCTTTGTTTCTTGATATTACATCTTCACTGTGGATGCTAGCTATTGATCCAGGGACTAGCATTGTAAAACACGGAAGGACTCTACCTTACCAGGTTGGGACCTCTACAGATGGTATCAGAGCATTGTGTTGCCTGTAGGAATTGTAAACCTAGGATTGGACAAAAATCTTAGAAAATAGGAGTTGTATTTTGATCCAAAACTTATTTACAAAGCAAACTTGTAAATTCTTTCCTCAACCATTTTGGTTTCAACTCTACATCTCTTCTACTTCAACTTGATAGGAAAACCTACCTCATGACCAAAGACTACACTATGTGCAAAGGACTTCTTCGAACATCTTCAGCTCTAATGACTTCAACATCTTCAGCATATTCCCCAAGGACTTCCAACTTGAAAACTACTAAGGACCACAAGTGAAACAAGGAAATCTTGCTCAAGAGTTAGAGACTGAGGAAATGCAAAAGGTAGAAAGGAGCCTACATCACTTGAAGTTTGAGACCAAGAAATTCTTCTAAGGAAGCCATGATCTCATGCAAGAAGGATCAATCAAGAAGGATGGAAAGATC
This sequence comes from Avena longiglumis, assembly GCA_030063025.1. Lineage (NCBI taxonomy): Eukaryota > Viridiplantae > Streptophyta > Magnoliopsida > Poales > Poaceae > Avena > Avena longiglumis. Next base: position 89,235,525 of record CP125973.1, on the reverse strand, counting down.
ACAAGTGAACCATATAGATGGACCACCATAATTTAGTTAAGACAAAACACACCAACTTATGTGGTGTAACAAAAATGTTTTGTTGCCTAAGTTTGTGCTTGAACCTTGTTGTTTGAGTGCAAAAGTTGATTGTGAATGTTTGTTTTGTGATTGCATGCATTGTGATGTGTGTGATTAGGAATATTTCCTTAGAAATATCTTGCCCATTCTAATCTTCCTTCCACCCAAACAGATGACTACTCCAAAGGACTCCAAGGTTGATGACACCAACACCAACCAAGCTGACAGCCTGGGAGAGCTCATAGCAACCCAACATCAGTTGAACAACCAACCGATCAGCCCTAGCCAACAATAGTGATAAAGATCCAGCACTGCAAAAGTTTTTGGAGGAACAATCTCAACTAATGCTTAAGGTGACTAATCAAATGATTAGCATGGAAGAAAGCTATCCTAGAAGAGTGTATGATAGCAAGTATGACAAAAATGTTGTTTTAGATGGAGCCCCAGCTTTCATTATTTGTGGAGACAAGGATCATACTGCCACAGAGCATGAAGGACAATGCCCCAATTGTGATGAAGACCATCCTGTTGGACAATGCCCCACCTCTCAAGCTACTTGCTACCTTTGTGAAGGAAGTGATCATACTCCTGGCCTATGTCCCATCTATGCCATGGTAGAACAAAGGAAACAAGAAGGATCCAAGTCTACCAAAGGGAAAGGACCACTCATACCTCCAAACAAGACAACCCAATTCAAAGGATCAAAGAAAACCAAGAAGCCCAAGCAAGACATGAGCCTTGCACAATGTCGTAAATGTAAAGAAATGGGACACTACTCCAGTCGATGCCCAGAGAACAAGAAGAATAAAGGGATTGACCAAGTGTGGTGCAACAACTGTAATGAACCAGGTCATTATGTAGCAACTTGCCCACAAGAGCCACGTAAAGAACTCAATGACATTCATTGCTTCAACTGCAAGAATCCAGGACACTATGCAAGCAACTGTCCAGAAAGGATGAAGAACAAGTTGAACAAGCCTATGGAGAAACTCAACCTTGGTCCATGAGTCAAGCATAGGAATAAAGCAAAGGTTTAACAAAGAGAAAATTCCAGGACCCAAGAAGGCCAATATGTAATTTTTGTTTGAAAAATTTTAAGGGTGGTAGTACCCTAGTTGTTTTGAACTTGCTTGTAACCTTAGCCTCCCCAAATCTTGGGACGAGATTTATTTTAAGGGTGGTAGCCTGTCACATCCCCAGATTTTTCAAATCTTGTAATGTGAAAATAAATGAATAAAATAAAATTTTGTTTGAATTACAGAGCCAGAAGAAACTTTTTGAATTCCAATAGGAATTTGCAAACCTATTTTGAACACTTAAATCCCAAAAGGATTTAAAAACTTAAAACAATTAACAAAGGAAAATAAAGTATTTTGGAAATACCATTTTAGGTCTTTTAATAAAAGGATTTGGTATTCAAAAGAAAAGATGGATTTATAAATAAGGATTATTTTATAAAGCCAAATTAAACTTGGCCAAGATTTTGAAACAAAAGAGTTTTTCTTTAATTAAAAATAATAAAGGTTTGATCAAATAAAATAATAAGGATTTAACATCCAACATTATTTGAAGATAAGAGGTTTTATCAATTTAAATTGAAACATCAAAACTTATTTAAAATAAGTTTTCTCAATTAATTGAAATTCACAAATAAAATCTACTAAAATGTTTTGGCTTTATTTTAAATTCAAAATAAATATCTCAATAAAATAAAACCTATTTGAAATATTAAAGAAAGTCTATTATATTTAATTAATAATGGACCCTAAAATAAGAGGTTATTTTGTTTTAAACAAGATTTCCAAATGAATTCTATTTTCAAATAAAACCTGCTGATTTGGTTTTGAAAATATTTGGATTTCAAATGGGGATTTTATTAATTAAACCAAACCCTATTTTATTAATAAACCATAGTCCATTTTATTTAAATAATAAATGGACCCTAAAAAGATTTAAAATATTATTTTATTTTGAGTGTTGGATTATGTTGATAAACAGAACCAAAAACACAATGCAAAGTTTAAATGATTGATTAAATTGTTGAATTATTTGAATGCTTGAATAAAAGTTTGAAATAACAAATCAGGAAATAGAAATAGAAAAAAGAAAAAGGATTAGACAGAAAAAAATAGAACAAAACGAGCAGCCCAACCATCCTGCCCAGACCCATCTAGCCCACCTCCTCTCCAACTGCTTTTCTTCACCGCAAAGAACCTGAACCACCGACCGGTGGACCTCCCTCACATTTTCTTTCCCACTGACACAACGACCCCACCTGCCACTGTTCTTCCTCCCCACCCGCAGACCTCGCCTTCTCCCTCGCTGCCGTTGCTGCCTTCAAACCGCGGATTCATTTCGCCTTAACGCGACGGCCGTTACTCGAGTTGATCATGCAGACGTAAACTCCCGTGTCTCCCCTATAATTCCCCTCTAACACCCCGCGCTGGCACGCCTTAGACCGCCCTCAATTCCTCCCCGAGCACCCTCTGCTCCGACGAGCTTCCATCTCCGATTCCGATCAAACCTCGCCGCCCCTAGCCTTCTCGACCATTCTCTCGTGATCCACACCTCCTGGCGATCATCCCCGTAGCACCAGCTTGCCCCAGAGCGACCCAGAGCGTCGACAACCATCGTCTGCCTCTTTCTCCGACGAGCCCCATAGGTAGATTCCGGTCACCCCTCTCCTCCCCGAGAACACGATGATGATCTCCAAGCTCAGACGAACCTAACGACACTTTCTGTTTGCATTAGGGCGCCCCCAATCTTCGCCATCGTCAAACACTGAGCGCCGCCACGTCTGCCTCACTCCGGCGAGTACCCCAGGTAGTTTCCGTCTGCCCTTTTCCCTCTCGTTCACACACACATCTCGCCAGATCAGGCGATCTCGACCGTCTTCCGTTTGTCCTGGTACGCGCTGTAGCCTCGTCCTCGACGACGCTGAAAGCAAGCTGACGACAACGTCTCCGACGAGCAATCGCCGCCCCCGTCGCCCGCCCAACGACGAGCACCTTGAGCTTCGAGCGACACCGCGATCACGAAGCACCCTCACCTCCTTCCTCGTTTCCTGTTTCGCCAGCGCCGCCACTATCTGACTGTCGCCGCCGCTAGCCACCGCCGGCGCCGCTCGCAAATGGTCGAGCACGTTAGCACCGTAGGATCACGATCCGACGCACCCGATAGAATGACTTAAACACGAAGGGGTACTCAATCTGGGCCACTCGATCTAACTAGATCTAACGTTCCATAGAGCCGATCTGGCCGAACCAGTATCGACCAGTAAGAACACGCCGCGTGTCACCTTTTTGATTTAAAAACAGATTTGAAATCTGATTTAGATAGGATTTTCAAACCCTTGTAACTTTCAAACCACACGTCCAAATTTGGCAAATTTTATATCAATGAAATCAGGAGAACAAGCCCTAGCCAACCATGGCCTTAGTTTGACAAATAGTATCTGATTGGTTGTTTGAATTTGCAGAAACATTTGTGTACTTGTTTAGAGTATAAAAATTATTTAAAATTGATTTTGGGATTAAATCTTTTGCAAAATGGATTTGTGTGACCTTACTGACCCTAGGAACCAAACCATAGTGTTAAAAATGATTTTTGTGAAATTTAAGTTGAATTATTTAACTTAGTCATTTTCTAGCCAAATAAACTCATTAAATTTTATTATGGAAAAGTTTTTGTAAGAAAAACTTTGGGAAAATGTTATGGACCAAACTTACTGACCCAAAACACCAAGCCATGCCAAGGGCAATTCACTTGGTGAAAAATATAAAGTTTACTTTGAAAAAAAAGAATAATTTTCACCACATAAAATTTTAAATGGATTTTAAAATAAATTTTGAGCAAAACCCTCTAACTAATGACTTTGCCATTTTGGTAAATGACCAATGTGGACCCTACAAAGTTTATAAACCTAGTAGAGACCAACCTTGCCACAGAACCCTCTTTTGCATGACTTAGGATCCATTGCTTTGTGTGTGAGAAATATTGTTTGAGTATTGGTTTGGAATGCTACTTGATACTATGCTGGTTTGATTGTAGTGAAAATTAGTAAAGTGTGAGACTAGCAAGATCAAGGAGTAACCCTCATTCTCTAACAAAAAGGCAAGTTACACCATCATATAAAAACCTACTATTTTCATTATACTTAGTGGATTTTGTAAACCTGCATGAAAGTGTTTTATACTTATGCTATGCTAATCCTAGTAGGATTCCCTATACACTCCTTAGTAAAATATTGAAGTTGTACATGCTTAGCCATGCTATGTTTTGAAAAGAGATACATGTTGAGATTTTACAAAGGATGAGAAAAGGACTTGTGTTTTACATAATAAAACAAGGACTCAATGAACCACCTAGGTGGTGGACACTTCATGTTTTGGAGAAGGTGGCAACAAAAGGGAACCATGTCTATGGCAATCACTTTGTGTTGTGCTCCAAATGAAAACCACCTAGGAAACTTAGATATTAAACATGTTTCTCCAATTGTGGCTTTCGTGTACAACCACATGCTATTATGGCTCTGGCTTAGTCAACTACATTAGGAAGACCCATACATTGTCTTTAGTTACCGGACATGGGGATCTAGAATGCTTCATGGGGGCTGAAGACAAGCTAGCAATGATGTATGGGAGGACCTCTTGGAAAGACTTCACACATTCTCGATGCCAAGATTCCATCTTGGTGAGCACTAATCCAGAGGGCCACCGGTGGCAACAAGATGGGATTGTGTCATGTGGGTAAAGTGTACTCCTTCTGCAGAAGTTAATAAAATCTAAGTACTTAGCCGTGTCCCCGGTTATGGACAATACTGAGCAACTAAAGTTTGAACTATGGGAGATCTCGACATTCCAACTTCTAATAAAAAAAACTTGTTGCACTTGGGGAGTTACCAAGGGGCTCAAGAGTATGATGTTCTTGGGGTTACCAAGGAACTCATGAGTTTTGATAAAACTTGTTGCACTTGGGGTTACCAAGTAGCTCAAGGGATTTTGACAAGGACTTGAACACTTGAGTTTCTACCAAGGAGTTCAAGGAACTTGGAAAAAGAGATTTAACAAAGAACTTAAAACCCTTTTTGAAAAGATAGGATAAAATATTGCTTCATGCAAATAAGCCTAAACTCTACTTAGCCAGATATGCATATAATGATAGGATCCACTCTTATTATACATAAAAGTGAAGCTTGCCAATACAATTCAAAATGTATTGACCCTTGTGGCTATAACTTGTAATGTTGCAGGTTGATTGTTTTAAAATGAAGATTGTTTGATTGACTAGGATTACAAAGTCTACATCCAACATCTGCCTGTGGCACTATGAACATGAAGGACCCATGACTATATTTATTCCGCTGCAATGTAATGTAATAGCCAAATGAGCTATGTATGATGTAATAAAACTATGTTATTCTTGGTTATAAATTTATATTATGACCTTTGTATCTTGATATTACATCTTCACTGTGGATGCTAGCTATTGATCCAGGGACTAGCATTGTAAAACACGGAAGGACTCTACCTTACCAGGTTGGGACCTCTACATTGGTAAACACTAAACCCTAAATCTATAACCCAGCTTAAAATCCATTTCATCTGAGTGATTTATCATCCTATTTCCACATCGTCTTATAGGAATAATTTCCTACAGCAAATCACTCAAATATATCTTTGACAATTTCAAACCGTTAAATCATGTGTAGCACATAATTGGTAATTACTATAAACCAGTATGCCTAATATTATATCCATATATTAATCACACTTAAGCAAGTAGTGAATTACTAGTTCCAAGCAAAGAATTATGAATATTCAAAATAAGAAGGGTGGTTAGGATTCACCTATTATTAGATTTTGAATAATAGAATTCACCATATAAATACTTCCTTAATATTATGAGTTAAAGAGAATAAAATCTCATTAGTTAATAGTAAGGTATTCTATAATAAGTTTGTGAATATTATCTCAATTATATTCATATCAAAAGCCCTCACAAATAATAATAGGAAATATATATATATAAAGAAAATGAAGAAAATATAAAAATTGATAATAAAAGTTTGCAAAATGATTTATAATAAATTTATTGTTGCTTCAAGTATTCAGCAAATAAATACCATAAAGAAAAGTTCAAAGCAAATATTAAAATACAAATCTAGAAACAAAAACCCTAAAACCCTAATTCTTATTTATTCCATTCAATAAATAATTTTTGATATAATTGTGAGCATTGAAAAATATCAACATGATTAGAGTAATCAATCAGTATAGTTATCCTTGGAATATTTAAAATATTATACAAAAAAATATGGTATTTAAAACCTTGAAGAAATTTGAATTGAAAGCAAATTATTAAAAACAGAAAACAGAAATGAAATAATAAAAAAGTTTCTGCTTAATAAAAAAAGGGAGCCAGAGCAGTAATGGCCCACGGCCCACTTCCTCACGGAACTAACTACCGCTCACGCGCATTCCACCGAAGCACAGTAGCAGCCCATCAACTGGCCCGATCTGTTTTTCTCTCTGGCTGACGAGTGGGGCCATGGAGGGACTGCAGAGCAAATCAGAAGAACACCAGGGGGTTTTCCACAAAACGCCATCGTCGTCTTCCTTGACGACTAGAAGCAGCTCGCTGGCGAGTGCTCCGTTGTACGCCGCCGTTGCTCCGCGATTCATGCTGCCGCCGACGTCACTCGGGAGGATAAGAACGCCAACGCGACGCCTTCTCACCTTCATCCTCTTCCACTCGCCCGCTTTCTTCTCCTCTGCTGTCATGCGGCCGAACCCTAGCTTTAGACGCTCCGGTGTTCCAGACGCCTCCGGCCTCCCGAACCTCGCCGTGATGCCAGGGAGCTCTGCCTCATTCATCTCAGTCGATCGCCCCGAAGCTTGCAAGCAGGCGAGGTCTCCAGTGCTGCAATTCAACCCTCTTTCCCCGCCTCCGGCCATCGCGCTCGCCATCGATTCCGGCCACCTCGCTCCTCAACGACCCCTATGTCCGCCTCGTGGTGAGCTCCTGGTCCTTAGGGACCTCCTGTAGGGGTTCGTAGCATGGACAACAAAAAATTTCTACCGCATGCACGTAAACAAGCCAAGATCTATCTACTAGATTGTAGCAACGAGTCAAAAGAGGAACTCACCCTCGAAGATTCCAAAGCGGTTAACAAGAGCAGATTCTCGTGGGTGATGTAGTCGTACACTTGCCGATCTCAAGATCGCGTAGACGATCCTTCCACGCTGCCTAAGCGCCTCCAATCGGTCACGCGCTGCAGATTAACGAATACCTTCCTCTCCCTTGTTCCAAAGAAAATGGAGGTTGTAGCACTCTCTCGCGATTCCCCAAAGACAACGGCGTGGTACCAAGTAGGGAGATCTCGCAGGCTTCGCCTCAAGCCGGAGCGAGTATGGTGGAGTATGAGAGAGTCCTCGGTGTTCTAGGGTTTAGACACACCAAGGAGGGGATGCTAGAGCCGGCGGCTAGGGTTTGGGTCACCCCAAGTCGGCGGCTAGGGAAAAACCCTAGGGGGGCGGCGGCGGCTATGGTGGTGGCGCCAAGCTAGGGTTTGGAGGAGAGGTACTTGTGTGCTAGGAGGGGCAGCACTGCCCCTCCCTTTATAGGTGGGAGGTGCGGCCAAGGGGAGGGGAGTCCCTCCCCAACTCGTCTTGGAGGTGGGCCGCCGGTTGGAGGAGGGAACTCCTCCCCAACTCGGTTTCCACCTCTCCTCCTCTTTCCGAAAACTGTCGTTTGACTTTTCAAACTAGCCGTTTGACTTTTCAAACTAGGATTTGAATAAACCCTTTATTTTGGACAGCGATGACACCTAGTACATGATGCAATCATTCCAACTTGTAATGACACATTCATGTACCCCTTCCCCTCCGGAGTTCCGGACATTCCGGAACCTTCTAGAACATTCCCGATGAAAACACAGGAATCATTCTCCAACTCCGAAACGGGACTTTCCTTATATGAATATTATTCTCCGGACCATTCCGGATCTCCTCGTGATATCCCTAATCCCATTCGATATTCCGAACAACATTCGGACTCTTTCTCATCATTCCATAACTACTCAAACAACGTCGAATCCTTAAGTGTGTCTCCCTACGGTTCGTGAATTATGCGGACATGATCGAGACACTTCTCCGAACAATAACCAATAGAGGAATCTGGAAATTCATATGGCTCCCACATATTTCTATGATTACTTTGCGATCGAATGAACCACTTACATACGATACCAAGTTCCCTTTGTCTCACGATAGTTTACTTATCCGAGGTTATGATCATCTGACCTCGCATACCTAGTTCAACCTCAAGTTCGATGAGTACTCTTTTCTCATTCCCGTGATATGTGATCCCTTGTGAGCCACCACATGCTTGCAAGATAATTGGATGACATTCCACCGAGAGGGCCCAGTATATCTATCTGTCATATGGATGGACAAATCCCACTCTTGATCCATGTGTTTCAACCAATACTTTCGAACACTCAATGCCACCTTTATAGCCACCCGCCACGGTGGTGTTTGATGTCATCAAAGCATCCATCCGGTAAAGGTGATATGCATGATATCATGGTCGAAGGAATTAGGTTACTATGTATCTGAAAGCATATAGCAATTGAACTATTAAAATGACTTGATCTTTATGCTACGCTTATCTATAGGAGTATGTCCATCACATCATTCTCCTAATGATATGACCCTGCTGTTAATAACATCTCTATGTTCATGATCAGGAAACCATGATCATATATTAACCAACAAGCTAGTTTAACAAGAGGCTTTACTAGGGACTCTTTTATGTTTACAAATCACACAAGTATTAATGTTTCCTATTAATACAATTATAGCATGGTATGTAAACATTTATCATAAGTATGAAGATATGATAATAACCACTTTATTGTTGCCTCTTGGGCATATCTCCAATAGTCTCCCACTTGCACTAGAGTCAATAATCTAGTTTCAAACCTTTGTGTATTCAACACCTATGGCTTTCTGGTGTCGTATGTACACGATTGCTAGTGGTCAACTGATATTCGGATCTGACACTTCCAGGTCCGTGTGTAATTGCATGTCTTTGCGTCTCTATGCATCACTCGTTCTCTAATGAGATGGCTTCGTACTAATTTGGTCCTTTGTTGTGACCTTTAGTTCTTTGGGGTTAAAACATGTTGATAATATTGTTGTAGAATATATCTTCATAGTACTATCCCATTGTGAACTACACCAAGTTTGATAACAAACTACTTGACACAAATGCCCTCTTTTGCTGCTATAATTGCAGTCATATACTTAGCCTTTTGTTGTAGTATCTGTCACAATGTCTTAACTTTGGAACTCATCCAAATCCATTATGGAACTTTCTTTCCATTATATTGTGCCACCCTTAGTTTAGATTGAGATAAACTTAATTTGTACTTTGTGACAAAACTAGTATCAATGTAGTACTTTTACAATGAACTAACCATCTATTTGTCACTTATACAAATAATATACTCTTAGTTCTTCCAAAAGATCATAAGAATATCCTTACTATTGCCCAATGATCATCTTATGAATCATTCTGGTATATGCTCATAACATTTAGAGCATAGGACATATCTGGATTTGTACATATCTACAGTATGATTGATATAAATACTCTTTGTGATTTCATACATCAAGTATCAATCTATACTTGAATCTTTGTTTCACTTACCAAGTGTCAATACACTTGAATATATCATAAATATTGAACTCATTTAATCCTTTCTGTGCGACAAGAACCTTTCTTGTAGTTTCTATATTGAACTCATTCAATATCTCATCTATGTACTTCTGGCACAACCATATTGGCGTCTATTGATGCCAAATATTTGGGTTTTGCCTAAGTCTTTCATCAGGATGAAATTCTTAATATGTGTTAATAAAAGATACATCATTTCCAATCAACAATATGTCTTCCACATAATGTATTAGAAACATGTCTTAGCGCTCCCACTTAATTTCTTGCAAATGCAAGCATCTTCATTGTCTCTGATGAAATTAAACTCTTTAATGCTTCATCATAGTGAAGATTCTAACTCCGCAATGCTTACTTCAACCATTGAAGTTTGCATATGCATTTAGCATCCCTTGAATTAACAAAACCCTTTGGACCGTGTCATGCACACGTCCTAGGTAACCCTTCTATTAGAAGAACTTGTTTTGTTTATCCAACACATAACAAAATTATATGTCGTAGTTGCTACATTAATCCGTCTAGACTAAATATCGCTATGAAAGATCAAATCTTGTCATAGTCAACCCTTTGAACATTGTTGTTAACTCTTTCCCAACATGTCGATAATTTCATAGATGTGAAACATCCATGTCTATTTCTTTATAGATCCAAACACAACTGTAAGGTCTTACACCTTTCTCGAGGGTCCTTCAAGCTAAAAACTTGATTTCTCGTGTATGGAACTATCACGGATTTTATGGCTTCAGGCCATTTTACGGAGTCAGGGACCATCATCGCTTCTTTGTATGTAGTCAGATCATTATTATCAAATAATGATTTAACTCTCAAATCTTGGTATTTGATTGTTTACCCGACCTACTTGTTTCAATAGAAACTTTGACCTTCGTAACCACAACCTTTGAGGCACGTGAGCCATGAGCATTGTTGCTACCTCCGGAACACTTTTCGGCGCTGCGCAACTTTGCACATATAGCTAAGGTTCTTTCAACCTTATCAAAGTTCTATTATCCTCCCACTTAACTTTTCACGAAAAATTCCTTCTCAAAGAAACTTGACGTTCTAAGCAACAAACACTTTTGTCTCCGGTGTTTATGGAGGAATACTTAATAATTATACAAAGACAGGTTCATCCGACTTTGGTTGCACACATCTTTCTTATGCATAGCATACCAATGTTTTAAGAAATGACTACTTGGGTTTTATCCCAAACCATAACTTTATATGGTGTCATTTCAACGGATTATGATGGAGCTCTTTTCAGTGGAAAACGGTAGTCTCTAAAGCTTTTAATCTTTAAAACATAATGGCAGTTTTATGAATTATACCTTTGATCTTACCATGTCAAACAAGGTTTTAATCACATATCTCGAACGCTCCATACTCTTATGGTGTTTCGGGAAATGCAAATCCATGGAACGGTTCCTTAAATCTTAGGTATTATGCTAAACTTGTAACTCAAATATCTTCCTTTATGATCTTATCATAAACTATTCATATTCTTGTTACCATGATTTTGCACTTCATCTTGAAAGTCTTTGAACTTTTCAAATGTTTCATACTTTATCCTTATTAAGTAAATATTCATATATTCACTCAAATTTTTGGAGAAAGCATATGAAGTTGAAATTCATCGCTCTTGACTTCACATAATGGACTTCGTACAACAATATGTATAAGTTCCAATAAGCTAGTCATTCGTTCCTTTTTGGCCTATGAACAAAGTTTTAATTATCTCTAGGAAAGTTTCATAAGCGTCATTTGATCAAAAATCAAAAGACTCCAAAATTCCATCCACATGGAGTTTCTTCATGTTTTTTTTCCAATATAATTTAAACGGCGATGTCACTTCCGAAGTGATCTTTCAATCAATTTGTCTTTCGACATTTTTAGCACTAGTTTTATGGATGTGATTTCTCCAATGAGATTTGTGAATCATCCATATTTTATGGATTACGGAAATTATTTGAACAACCCTTTTGTTCTCATAATACCTGATAAAACAAATCCTGAAGGCAAGCTTTGATGTTTAACGAGCAACACAATAACCCTTTATTTGTTCTCGATGAACATCATCACATATTCTTTTGCTAGTTACTTAGGCCATTGTAGTTCATGAATTGTGTTGTTTCGTATGACGATTCATACCAACAAATTCAGTATCAAATACTTAGGAACCACATTGTTTAATAAGCAAAGAATATAGCCATAACACGTATATCATCTATATACTTAAGATGAACAATTCTAGTCTTTTCTTTTCTGCCACATACTTATGAGATTCTCTTCAAGATTTCTTTTCAGTTTGAAAGAATCTATCAACATCAATAGTGGAGTCATACATATGACACATAGTCCAAAGCGTGTATAGTTAAATACCAATGTCTTTGGACTTGCACTTTGAAGTAGATCACCATCATCAAATGTTTGGTGTTCTTTCAAATTCCTTTCTTTAGTAATCTCTTGGTGTAGTAAACATTTTACCTACATCAAATATTCACCCTTATCATGGAATCGTCCATGACCAAGCTACTTGTAGCTTATAACGATGAATTACGAGTATAATGTTGCTATCCAAAACCTTTTGGTGGATTAGGACAACTAGTGTCTCCAACCTTTTGCAAATTCTCATCAAATATGAGAATATGACTTTTGCCATATTATACTCTATCATGTTGTAACCAAAACTTCGTTTCAGATATCACAATATCTTCCACACATCATGGTTTCTGAAACAACTCTTTCAGATCCTAGATAACCTTGATATTAAGACAATCCTTTAAATATCAATAATCATGGAGACAAACATGATACTCATACACTAACACTTGGAATTGTCACTCTTGTTTTAATACCAATTATTAAACTTCATGGAGTAACCGGAACTTACTGAAAGTTTGCAATAGGACTTTTAAAACTTTAGATTAACACTTCAAAAAAATACGATACCAGTTCGTAAAGTAACTAACCAGAATTCTATAGTTCTATCATCTCAATTATAACTAAGCGCAAGGTGGTAAACGGATGCCAATGACTACAACAACTATGCAATTCACTTTGATTTAATTTATGATAAATAGTGTTCAACTTTTAATTATATTGTTGTTGAACTCCCACTCAAAACAATATCCCTCACATTGTTTTAGTGATCACACGAACCAAATCCACCACATCAAAACCGATCATCACGAGAGTTGATGTAGCTTCAATGGCGAACAATCAACATGTTCATCATATCTACTATATGACTCATGTTTTACCTTTCGGTGATCCGTGTTCCGAGACCATGTCTGTACATGCTAGGCTTGTCAAGATCAACCTTAGCTTCCGCATGAGTAAATCTGGCTTGCTCACGTTGTATACACTCGCAGAATCTAACACACCCGATCATCACGTGGTGCTTCAAAACAACGAGCTTTAGCAACGGTGCTTACTAAGGATGAACACTTTAAAACTTGAAATTGTGTGCTTGAGGGATCATCTTATAATGCTACCGTCGTGAACTAAGCAATACAAGATGCATAAAAGGATTAACATCACATGCAATTCATAATATGTGATATGATATGGCCTTTCTTCTTGTGCTTCCGATCTCCATCTTCAAGCACGAACATGATCTCCATCATCAGCGACATTGCATCAAGGTCAATGATGCTTCTCCATGGTTGTCGTCCACCGGCTTCAACTATTACAACTACTTTGAATAGACACGCGGGTCTTAACAGAAATTAAAGACAACCATATGGCTCCTGCCGGTTGCCGACTTACAATAAGGAACATTGATACATCATATATAATCACAATCTTGGCCATATCACATCATCGCACCCCAAAAACAAAGTTAGACGCCTCTACTTTCTTTGCATATTTTACGTGGTTTGGGGCTTTCAATAAGTGTTGTTCTAACTTACGAACAACAACCACAACATTGATACTAGTATTGTTAATCACCCGTTGTAAATTGGATCTTAACTATGCTAGGAGAAACAGCAAGAAAAGCCACTTATGCAATACAAGTTGCATGTCAAGCATGGAGCAAGTCTCATGAACGATGTCATGTAAGGTTAGCCCGGGCCGCTTCATCCCAACATACCGCAAGATGCAAAGTACACAAGAAGCAATCGACAATAAAAGCATCAACGCCCACAATGACCATTGTGTTCTACTCGTGCAAACAGATCTACATATAGACATGGCTCTGATACCACTGTAGGGGTTCGTAGCATGGAAAACAAAAAAATTCTACCGCATGCACGTAAACAAGCCAAGATCTATCTACTAGATTGTAGCAATGAGTCGATAGAGGAACTCACCCTCGAAGATTCCAAAGAGGTTAACGAGAGCAGATTCTCGTGGGTGATGTAGCCGTACACTTGCCGATCTCAAGATCGCGTAGACGATCCTTCCGGCGCTGCGTTTTGGCAGCGCTCCCGCAGTCGGTCACGCGTTCGGTACTCGACGAAGACCTTCCTCTCCCTTGTTCCAGAAGGCAGCGGAGGTTGTAGCACTCTCCTCGCGATTCCGGCAGCACAACGGCATGGTACCGGAAGTAGAGGGGAGATCTCGCAGGGCTTCGCCTCAAGCCGGAGCGAGTATGGTGGAGTATGAGAGAGTCCTCGGTGTTCTAGGGTTTAGACACACCAAGGAGGGGATGCTAGAGCCGGCGGCTAGGGTTTGGGGCACCCCAAGTCGGCGTCTAGGGCAAAACCCTAGGGGGGCGGCGGCGGCTATGGTGGTGGCGCCAAGCTAGGGTTTGGAGGAGAGGTACTTGTGTGCTAGGAGGGGCAGCCCTGCCCCTCCCTTTATAGGTGGAGTGCGGCCAGGAGGGAGTCCCTCCCAACTCGGCTTGAGGTGGGCCGCCCGGTTGGAGGAGGAACTCCTCCCAACTCGGTTTCCACCTCTCCTCCTCTTTCCAAAAGCTGCTTGACTTTTCAAACTAGTCGTTTGACTTTTCAAACTAGGATTTGAATAAACCCTTTATTTTGGACAGCGATGACACCCGGACATGATGCAATCATTCCAACTTGTAATGACACATTCATGTACCCTTCCCTCCGGAGTTCGGACATTCCGAACCTTCTAGAACATTCCGATGAAAACACAGAATCATTCTCCAACTCAAACGGACTTTCCTTATATGAATATTATTCTCCTGACCATTCCGGATCTCCTCGTGATATCCCTAATCCCATTCGAGATTCCGAACAACATTCGACTCTTTCTCATCATTCCATAACTACTCAAACAACGTCAATCCTTAAGTGTGTCTCCCTACGGTTCGTGAATTATGCGGACATGATCGAGACACTTCTCCGAACAATAACCAATAGAGGAATCTGGAAATTCATATGGCTCCCACATATTTCTACGATTACTTTGCGATCGAATGAACCACTTACATACGATACCAATTTCCCTTTGTCTCACGATAGTTTACTTATCCGAGGTTATGATCGTCGGTATCTCTGCATACCTAGTTCAACCTCGTTAATGATGAGTACTCTTTTCTCGTTCCCGTGATATGTGATCCCTTGTGAGCTAGTCACATGCTGGCAATCTAATTGGATGACATTCCACCGAGAGGGCCCAGAGTATATCTATCCGTCATATGGATGGACAAATCCCACTCTTGATCCATGTGTTTCAACCAATACTTTCTGAACACTCAATGCCACCTTTATAGCCACCCAGTTACGGTGTGGTGTTTGATGTCATCAAAGCATCCATCCGGTAAAGGTGATATGCATGATCTCATGGTCGAAGGAATTAGGTTACTATGTATCTGAAAGCATATAGCAATTGAACTATTAAAATGACTTGATCTTTATGCTACGCTTATCTATAGGAGTATGTACATCACATCATTCTCCTAATGATATGACCCTGCTGTTAATAACATCTCTATGTTCATGATCAGGAAACCATGATCATATATTAACCAACAAGCTAGTTTAACAAGAGGCTTTACTAGGGACTCTTTTATGATTACAAATCACACAAGTATTAATGTTTCCTATAAATACAATTATAGCATGGTATGTAAACATTTATCATAAGTATGAAGATATGATAATAACCACTTTATTATTGCCTCTTGGGCATATCTCCAACACCTCCCCGTTGCCTTCCTCTTTTTCTTTACTAAGCTTGCGCCGAGCAACTGTCGCCACCGTCGCCGTTCGCCATCACTGGCCGTGCTCCGGCGACTAAAAAATGGCGGCGTCGCCACTGTAGGGTTCCTGGCGATGCCCTCTTTCCTTTAAACCCAGCCACAGCCCCGAGTGTGCACTGAATTGGAGGATCGATCGTCGATCTGTGGTGTTCATCTTCGGATGACATCACCGTGACATCATGACTGCATCATTCCCCGCCACGTCAGCGTGTTGGACTTAGTCTCCTGCTCGCGTGGAATATGACGTGGTCACTGGCCCACTGGTCAGTGACCGTGGGTAGGTTTGGCTTAGGTACAAAATGACTTTTCTGTTTAGGAATTAGGTAAAACAATATTATTTCCGATATAAATAAAATGATTAAATCTTGTTTCATTAATAACTTTTGTTTTATAAATCAGAAAAATGTGTATAATATATGAAAAATTGTAGAAAAATAAAATATATAACTTAAAACTATTATTAAACATTATTATGTTAACCATTTAAATAACTATTATTTAATAAAGGTTTTATAAATAATAAAACTTTGATAATTCATATTTTAATAATGGTAAATGTTAATAATATAAATAAAATACCAAAAATTTTAGAAAAATAAGAATTATAATTTCAAACTATAATCATGCATTATTATTCCACTCAATTAAATGTTTATTATTTATTAAGTCTTTATAAAGTAATAAGTATTATTAAAAATCATATCTTATTATTTATAAATCACAAAAATAAATGTAATATACCTAAATGATCACAAAAATAATACCTACATGTTAAAAATATAATATTCAAATTTTAAAGTAAATAAAAAACTTAATACTATAATAACTTGATTTTAAAGCTATTTCCTTAATTAATAATCTATATAAAGGTAAATAAAATTTGCTAATAATTCTAAAAATTAGTCAATTGAGTCTAATAAATAGTAATAGTCTTAAATATTGGTAGTATGAAATCGAAATGAATTAACACACTTTAAATACAATTTTATTAAATTATCTCTCAACCATTAATGTAGATTATTTTATAAAAGGATCTTATCCAATCTAAAATCTCCCAGAATAATTGTAATGAGATAAAACCCATTCCTTTACTTTAACCATAAGTTTATAAACAAATCAAAACACTATAAGTAAGCTCAGAAGTAGTAAATAATATTATTTACTTATTCACAAACCTTAACCACACCCTTATAGGGAGGTAAATCCCTTTATACATTTATAATGTAAAGAAACCACTACCAAATAAAAGTAATACCATTCTTAAGTAACTTTAAAGAAACATTATGAAGTGAACAAGGTACAAGTATAAGAAGCAATACACCTAAATTCCATCTATGTTTTAAAGTTAACTTTAGTCTACCAGACTTTAAGTATAATACTAAAAACTTTATTATATACTTTATAGTTAACTTTGATCTGTTATAATTAAGTTATAAAGCATCTCAATACTAAACTAACCAAGTTAAAAACCAAGATAGATAAGTCTCAAATACTACTAATATCATTATTCAAATAAAGCAATTCTTTCTTACTCAAATACTATAACTTGAAAGAACACCTAATAAGGTTAACTTAAAGTTTAAATACTTCTTCTTAGCTAAATAAGATTTTCTTCAAACATTATTCTTTTAAGATACATTATAAAGCTAAACATAAGCATTCCTCTAAAGGCTCTAAATGATGATCAAACCTGGTATACACCATCTTTAGGAACCTCCCACACTTATATGTTTTAATATAATATGCTACTTGTTTTGTTTACCTATTGTTACACACACTCACAAGCATTAATAAAGAAGCACAAGTATGAAACTTATCTAAAAGGACAACACATTCTAAAGTAACCATTTCCAGTTTCCAAACCCTAGATTAACGTTATCCCCAGGATTCGCATTCATATAGTGCATTACATTACTTACGCATAAAAGCATCTTGCTTCTTTAAACATTAGTCCTTACCGGACCAATGATACTGATTTCAGATATTGGATCTTATATTGTCTCGAAGACCGTGGGTGCATAATTTTGCAATCACAAAAGGCAAGTTCACACTTGCTCATGTCCTTTGTTTATTTTCTGTAAAGTATTTTCCAAATCCAGTGTTCTCATCACCTGCATTTGAAAAAGGTCAGAAAACACTATTTTTGATAATAATGTGAACTATTGGTTACTGATCCAGGATGATCAGCTAATCTATTAAATCTGGTAGTTGGGATACCACTGTTCAGGACTATATCACCTAGGATTTAACAACCAATGTCACCAGTGATTCTTGCGCCGTATATTACGCGTTGACCATGACATTTGGAATGGGACGAAGAAGTCAGCTGTATCTTTTCCCTCTCGCAAGGAGCCGGATGTGCGGGTCATGGCAGTTATCACTCGTACCGTGCATATTAATTGGTAATTCGTAGAGGATATGCAGCATATGGGTGGGAGCCCTCAACGTCCTACGATAGTTCCGGCATCTGAACGATCTGTACTGCCAATTGCCGTAATTCAATAGGTGGGCAGGCGTACACCAAGGAGACATGCGGGGTCGCAGAGAAGGCAGTGATTGGCTTGGATCTTAGTCTAGGACTCACACCAAGGAAGTGTGAACGAGCCTATAACTCGGATGTGCAACAAAGCTAAGATCGCTCATGGGTAAAGTAACACACCTCTACAGAGTGTAAGAACTGTAACTTGTTACTCCCTGTTCCGGGAAGGAGCTGCGAACGTGGCGGAAAAGGAACTCCATGAAAGTTCTGGTAAACCCGTGAAGGCTAACGGACATAGCTTTTCAGAATAAAAGCAACATTTGAAGAAATTTTTATGAAAATTTGCATTGCCTATGACCTACGGTCTGTGGCTGTAGATATAGTGCATCAAACACTCTTTTTCTAGTGAACTTGCTGAGTACGCTCGTACTCAAAGTATCTTCTTAACCCTTGCTAGGTTCTAAAGACAGTATAGACGATGTCTACATCAAGTATGCTCCAGGAATTATCATCAAAAGCTCAATCTCTTCAATGAAGTAAAGGAAGTCAGCATATACACCAACTCAAGTGAAGACGAAGTTACGGATTAGATAGAAATTAAATCTCTAGCCATAGAACCTACTTCTGTAAAGTATTGCAATAGCAGCAATACAAGCCCCAATAGTTCAAATACTAGTCTATTAGTAAGTTGGTTTTGAGTTGTTTATTTCTGATTCTTCTTTGAAAGAAGTTTCTTTCTCTCTCTTTAACCTAGAGTGTTCTCTGGATCTTGTGTAAAGAGTTGAGTTGTAACCTATAGTCATGTCTTGGACCTGCTATATTTCTGTTGTACCACTTTGAGGGATGTAATACTAGTGAATGGTGTTTCATTGGTGTTATGTCAACGACTACAGTGTACTACATCATGCAGTGATATGCTGGGTCACCATAGTCTCCGACACAAAGATAAGACCTACAGACATAGTCTGATGGCCTAGTAATGCACCCAAATGCGCTCTGCCAGTAATATTCCGTGACAATAGACACGATAAAAAATCCCGACGGACGCGTTGGTTACATACTTAAAAACACTCGAATTTGACTCCTATAAGACCTCTGTGGCCTGAGTCGAATTACACCAGCAATTTTCCGAATTTGATTCCCGGGACTTGAGTTTGAGTATATAGCGTTGTTTATCCCAAATGCAGTTAACTGACCCCGATCCGTCGGCTGAGTGAGGCACGTGTATCAACTATCCCTATGAACTAACACTATGACCCAAAAACCTGATCGTATGAAGGCACTCGAAGACTTTATAGTCTCCAGTCGAATCTACGATTCGACTGAACACTCAGGGGCTATTGACATGGGTATACCCTATGGGTGCCTAATATTAGGCTATCCGTTTTAGCCCAACACAAGCCCATGTAACGATGCACCCCTAATGATGAAGCCCAGGAGGAATTCGGGTGGCCTAGACCCATAAAGGACGCGACTCCTTGAAGAACATGACTAGTTCTAGATAGAAAATTAAAAGGGTAAAACGCTAATCTGTAACTGAATCGACCTAGACCTGAGACCTAGCCTCCCCATATAAATGCTAGGAGCGCACGACGAGGAGGATATCCACAACCCTAGCATACTCACCCGCAAGATCTCATCTACGCACCCATGTAACCTTCGGTTTCACCATCAATCAAGAATATACAAGCAGGAGTAAGGTTTCCCTCCGAGGACCGAACCTGGGTAAATCTCGTGTCCCGCATTGCTTGTTTGTTATCCGTTCCTGATCTCTAGCGTTCTCCTCTTCTCCAAAACCCAAGCCCATAACAATAGGCATTGACGAGTCGAAACCTCGCCAGCAGGTTTCGGAAGTGGAGGCTATCCTATGGCATGATGTAATGGCCTGGCAGGTCGACGTTACGTGTAAGGCCTTAAGTGGCACCGTGGCCACCGATGAAGGTATGAATTGATGAGGAGCCAATCGACGATGGTCCAAGTTGGCGGAGAAATCCCCTACCTAGTGTGCCAGCTATCAGGGTTTGGATTCCTGGTTGTAAATCTGTATGTAGGTGAGGCTTGTGGCCACGGTCCGATGGGATAATAACCTCAGGTGCATACAGATTTATATAGGTTCAAGCCCTAGGAATAGATCACCGGAAAAAACCTTGCTATGTGTTTGTATTGATCGGAGTGTGAGGTGCTCACTGTGTTTTGATTGTTTTGATTGGGTGTACGACTTCTGGGGAGCCGAAAGATGTGTATCTACTTTCCTAATAACGAAGAGGCGACTTACTTATATGGTTGAGTGTTGAGTGATTGATCCATTCATCCCGCATCCCCTCTCCCGGGGTTGATCTGCTACTTATAGAGAGCGGCATAGCCTCACCGCATGGGAGGCCATGGCCACATGTCCCTTTTGGACAAGATGCTGAGGGTCTTGTACACGATGCCCTATGCCGAGTGACATGGGCGTACGTGGTAAAGTACCACACACTATGTAGATCGCCACACGGTCTCAAAATGATGTGGGGTTAACACGTCAATGCACATGGTTGATGGACTTGGGTTTCGAGAAAGAGGGGTGCACTAGAGACTTCGCTCGGCTAACAGGCAAACAAATTGGGGACACGAGGTTTACCTAGATTCAGGCCCCCAGAGGGAAAACCCTACTTCTGCTTGTCTGCTCTTGATTATCGATGAACCGAAGGTTACACAAGGTTCCTTGATGGTGATGATGTTCATATGTAATCCGGAGGATGTATGCGCTAGGATTTCTGATGTCCTCCACGATGCTCCCTCCTGGTCTTTATATGGGGAGGCCAGGTCTTAGGATATCAGCCGAGTCGGTTTACAATTTAGGGTTTTTCCCTTTAAATTTTCTATCTAAAACTTGTTGTATCCTTCAAGGAGTCATGTCCTTCATGGGCCACCCAAATATTCATGGGCTTCGCCACCGGGTACGGATCGTCACGTGCTCCATTAGGCCAAACCGGATAGGACAATCCTGGGTACCTGTAGGGCATACCCATGTCACAAAGTCTTCGAGTATGCCGTGTGATTTCGGATTGCTAGGGACGTGACGGGAGGAGCTCACCAAGACTCTAATTTTTCATGTCGTGTGTGGCCGTACAATGGCCATAACGAGCCATCATGCCTCCGCTCTGACATCCCATGCCCGGAGCTTGGACTTCGGGAAGTCGGCAAGACCTGGCGGTAGCCGCCTTCGGCAGAAAATGGTTGAGGCCTAAGGTGGTGGTTGCTAGTCTTGGCCGCCTGCCAAGACTCTCATCCTTTGGGTACTGGGTCATCACTCATTTTTTGATAAACAGAATATATTAATATAGCAAAAATACTAATTACACCCACCCACTGTAATAATGAAATGTACTAAATACATTACGGATGCACATAATCCTATTACAAAATAACAAGAAGAAAATAAAAACAGAAGATCCCACTACATTGATCAAGATATTGGAGCTGCAACACGAAACACCGCCAAGACAACACCCAGAGTCCATGCTTAGAAAAAAATACCTTCAACAAGGTCATGGTCAGGCACAACCAATTAAGATCAGACCTTGGACTTTCACCCTCGAGCAAGTACACCCTCTCAAAACAAAGCCTTCAAACAAAACCATTACCAGGCACAACCAATTAAAGCTAGACCTTAGATTTTCATCCTAAAATATAAGACCATGTGCTCCTCCTGTGTCGCTGCCCCCGTCTTCCATTGTTGCTGCCACAAGTCAAGAACCACCAAGCAAGGTCCTCATTGCCATGAGAACACTAGCCTCAGACCTTAGTCGCCTGACATTCTACGCCATTGTCTCCTCCATGGAAATCGAAAACCGACATGTCCCATGATTGCAAAAGACATCGAAGCTTCACGTCGTTCCTTTCTGATATGGGAGCACACGACCGAACCACATACAATCTAGCAATATCCAAGCAACTTGTGAGCACATGAGATCGTCCGCGAAGCCTTCCGGAACTCGTCACCATCAAGAAACTGAGAGTCGGCATCAAGCATACCATCGTCCAGGAGCGAGAAGACACGAAGGATCGCCCCTTTATTGGACAGATCAGCAGACCCCCACGCCACCGCTCGCCGGCCAACCCCTCCAATGGAAGAGGAGACTAGCCTGCGAATGAACCACACACGTACGTTGCGAGCAAGATGCCCATACCACGCCGTGGTGAGGCCGACCGCAAGCACTGTGCCACCTCCCCACGCAACTATGGCGACCGACGGCCGCACCGATAGCGGGTCTAGGCGGGACCCTAGACCTATAGCCGCCGCCTCCACCTCATGCGCGGACGCCCAAGGGAGGCCGCCACCTCCACATGACCGACGCCCACCCCATCGCCGTGAGCATACGATCTCCACCCCGCATGGATGCTACACCTGAGGGAACACCGCCGCCTCAAGACCAAGGTCGCCGCCCGAGATCCTGCATGCAGAAGACCACCAACGCCGTCCCCAACCACCACCGGTGATCCGCGGCCACGAAGCAACCCCCGTTACTTTCGATGTCAGGCCCGCCCCGCGGCCCTCGCCAACAGCAGCGGCGGTAGGGGAGGCCTCTAGGGCTTAGTTTTTTGGCGGCTAGGGTTTCGCCCCGACGTCTTGGTCATCACTCATTTAATTATTATTTTAAATATGTCCTCGTGCTAACTAGGAAAATCTACGAGGAGCCTTGTTGTTTTCAAAAAAACATAACTCACTAGTAAGTACTCCCTCCGACTCGTATTAGTGACTTAGATTCATCTAGATATCAATGGGTCAGAGGGAGTAAAAAAATGGGTTCGATGTATTTATGTAATAGCTGGGAATATCATTCCAGTAGCACTTCGCATTGCAACTAGTAGCTACCTAGCTGACGGTATATAACTACTCCCTCCGTTCAGAAATATAAGACATTTTAGCTTTGTGAAATGAACGTATCTAGACCTCTTTTAGTGTATAGGTTCACTCCGAACCTCGATGAACCTATACACTAAAAGATGTCTAGATACATTCGATTCACAAAGCTGAAACGTCTTATATTTCTGAACGGAGGGAGTACATGTAAAGCGTAGAAAGAGAATGATGGGAGAAATGCTAGCATGATACTACTACTCATGCATGGATGCTTCAAGTGGCGGTCGATCAGCTCGGTATATTTCTTCAAAAGTGCACTACTAGCTTCCTAGTAGCATCTCCTGCAGGGAGCCGCAGCAATCTAAAATATATTCTTTCTCCTATAAAACCAAATAAAATATATTCTTTCTTGCCTACGTACCTGATGAGAGTGAGAGAGACGTATCGTATGCGTGGTGGTCGACCAGGCATATATGTCTGCATGAGAGAATACGGTCCCCATGCATGTTGCCCAAATTATTGTTGTTCATTGTTACTGCTAGCTCCGTACGCATCTCTCTTTGGTTTTTAGATAATGGAAAATGAGAAATTAAACTCTCCATGCCTAGGCATCCAGAGATGCACACGGCTAAATCTATGGTCGATCTCGAAACAGCGAGATGCCAATGGAACAAATATATGCTGTGGTATTTTTTTTCTTGTTCAAAAGATAATGTACAGAATTGGAGAGTATTATAGTTTGGTTGGCTTGGAGAGATTGGGATATATACCTTGCATTAATGCCTTGCTATTGATTTTGATGTTTGTAATGCTAGTATTCTCTTCTTGCTAATACTACACAAGATTTTTTCTTGTTAGCATATGCGATATGCATACGACTGAAGGAAAATAAGTATTGTCTCAGCACTAGAAGCATTCTTCATCTTTATCATTTTTGTATTTCGCCTTTTTTGGTTTACTTTTCTTCTGAATTGTTGCAATTGTGTGAATCCTAGTTATACGGGACTTAAACTAGCATGATGGTCAAAATGCAACTCGCTCACTCAATTCTGCTGAATTAGTGCTACCTGAAATTCACAAATATCACAACTCAAATATTCAATATTTCCAATGAATATCTATTTTTTGGATAAATGACACTTTATTACTCATAAGATAGCATCATGTGTGGTGAAATAACTACTATGCTCTACTTAAGTTGCCGTTGAGAACCATCTGATCAAACTTCAGAACTCGTGCAAATGCAAAATCTTGATCCGGTGGCTATCGCTAGTTGATTGAGAATTACATACTATCTGTATGTAGACTAGACATTGTCACTACTTCCAGTAAGACACTTCATTTACTTTACTACTCACACCATAAATAACATGGCGGTACCCCAGATCCAAGTGTCCACGTGCATTCAGAACACATAGCATTCTCTAGCATACACAAAAAAAGCTAGAAAAGGCCCTTTCAATCTGAACCAATAGTGGTAATCATCTAAGATGGGCAGCTCACCTGACCAAATCCACAATCCATTGCCAAATTCCCCACTTTTATTTTTATTTTTATTCAGAAACTAGAATACCATCTTACAAAAGCGACGAGATCTAGCGGTGTCCCACTCTCCCGCTGATCAAAATTTCCGAATCCCATCTCAGAGTCATGTCGATCAGCCGCTGTTTCATGGGATAGGTTGCTTGTCTCTCTTTTCTGAAAAAAAACAAAATTGAATGAGTTCTCCTTTGCACTAGAAAACTTGCTGTAGATGTCACCTCCCTTTCAGGTAGCAGAAAGGATCTCTGTGTCAGCGAATTGTGCTGATCTAGAGGCTTGAGGTGAAGCCTGGCATATTGTTTACTCTGTTCAGCCAGAATGAACAGGACACATGATGGGTCTCTGCTCTCTTTTATTTTCACTTTTTAGAGCATGATGACACAAGGGAATTAGTTCTTCATTTCTGAATTTGCATCAATAAGTTTGCAATTTGGTGAACTTTTAGTTTATCGGTATTTACGGACATCGATTTATTTCGAGTAATATGCTTGGCAGGTCTTCATATTTTTCTGAGAAAAAATGGCGACTGCTAGCTTGGAACAAAGCCAGGCTGACCATAATTAATCTGAAAATGCTCCTGCAGATGGGTCTCTCTTTTGTTCAGAAAAAGAGATGAAAAGGGCACAATACCGAGTCACCGAGTGGTCAGAAGGCAGATTTTGGCAGATCGCTCAACTTGCACACTGCGCATGGCTTATACTCGAAGAAAACCAGCATCTGTACGAGCACCTGAGCATATATTTGATGACTACATCCTGGTTGAGCATTTCGTATATAAAACCATCTATACCAAGCATATTATGAGCGTATTTTCTCTCTGAAATGCAACAGCGATGGCATGCGTTTGGCCACATATCAGATGCAGCGATCTGAGTGCACAGTGAAGCCACTGATTTGTGTAGATACCAAAACATCAGTGGCTGAATCGTATGCTGCTTCAGATAGACACACAGATAAAAAGCTACATTGCTGCTTCAGATACAGACAGACAGATAGCTACATTGCATACTTGGGAGTCCATTATTTGAAAAGATTTAGCTCCACCGGTGATCTTCGGTTGGAGCTCTGCATTATTATTGGACATGGCAGATTTCGCCCACAAACAAAGAAGAGAGTTCAGGACGACAAAGTTCTCGGTCACAAAACTTCAACGGATCTGAACAACACAAACAGCACACTGCATGTTCAGTTCATGTTCAGTCCACACGGCCAGCAGAAGTTGTACATCGGAGCAGAAAACAAAACTAGAACACAGGCGGACGAACGACACCTCCCTATCGCTATAAGGAACGACACTGACAAACCTGACAAACTATGTAACGAGGCAAAACCTGAACCTCGTTATTACAACAGTCTCACATGGATGGATGGCAGACAGTACGCAGGAAGCCTAGAATGCAAGCAGTCGCGGTGGCATTTGGTGCTCACATCTGCACTTCCCTGCCATATACCCAGCTAAAGGGCATCTTACCGGCTTGCTTGGCTCTAGATTGAGCCCTCTCGTCCAACTTCCTGATCCTTCCAGCGAGGGTGCAAAGGTAGTCCTGGGCCTTCTGTCCCTCGCCAGAAAGGCCAGTCAGGTCCGGAACCTTCCACCTACCAACAAGGAACTCGAGGATGTCGGCGTAGTCCCTGGCGGTGTAAACACCAAGCCTTTGTGCCACCATGGAGAAGTGGTCAAACAGCTTGTCATCTTGTCCATCAAACATCAGGTGGGCAGGCATTGCGATCTTCTTCCTCATCATGTCAGCTAGAGCGAGCACGGTGCCATCTGGATCAATCTCAAACAGCTTCTCAACAATCTTGGTGTATGCAGTCTCATGCCTCTTCTCATCTGACGCGATGATACCACAGATCTGTGCGAGCTTTAGGTCACCAAAGTCCTTGGCATGGCGAGCAGTGTTTCCATGCGAGATGAAGGTCGCACGCTCTTGGAAGGAAGTGTAGATGAAGCCAAGATATGGATTGTTCTCTGTCCTAGGATCCTGAAAATAAAACAGCAGACAGTAAGTTCCCACATACATCTCTATGCAGTAGCGAACATGAACAAAAAGTTTCAAAGTAATAAAAGGTAGATAATCAATTTGAATATGTCTCAACAAATTCTCTAAGCATAATTTTCTGTGTTTCACATGCTCTAAGAAAAAGAATTTCATGGAAGCATCACATGTTCACATGCCAACTAGGTAAAGATCACCAAGGTAAAAGAAGAATGAGCAGGCAAACAAACATGTCGCAGTTCAAGAGGTAGTAAAATAGCTAATACTGTAAAAGAATTGAAGAGAGCTGTTACCAACTTACCATTCCAGAGCCAATAAGATACTGAATTGTCTTCTCAATTTGCCTCATGTCCACTCTCCCAGTGAGGTACAGATACTTGTTTAGAAGGTCACCATGCCTATTCTCCTCAGCAGTCCATGCCCTTGTCCAAACAGCCCAAGCTGTGGGGCTTGCACCTGTTTCATCTCGGACACCATCAAGGGTGTTAAGCATTGTCTGATATGTAGGAAGAGCTTCCTCAGTAATCATGTCGCCAACCAAGCAAACAAGATAATCATCAGGAATTTCCTTGGCACGTTCTCTTAGTTCCTTTACTTCATCATGAAATCCATCAGATGCTGGATCAGGGAGGAAATCCTGTGGCTGCCAACACTTCTCAACTGGCTTAAGATGCAGCAAGAGATTGTCTCTAGCCCAACCATCAAGAGACTGGAATATTTCCATCTTCTGAGGTGGCATCGAATGTGTAACCTGGACATGCACCTCCCTTGGAGGAGCAAATGGCTTCTTACTCTCAACCCTGGAATATAAAACAGAACTATGTTCAGCTATACCCAGTTACATGATACCTCCTTCACCTTCTTTAGGCATTTGAAACGACAAATTTAGGAGAAGACATACGTAACCTTTTTATATACTCAGCCTGCAAAGATAAATAGGATTTCTGAACTACAGAGATTTAAACCACTTATTTACCTATATATTATAAAAATCATATGCATTGCCACAGATACTTTCAACTGTATAGCAAAACAATGGAGGAACTTAATCTGATCCCTATTTAACTGCCCCAGGAAATTAACAATTTTACAGTGTATGAGTATAGCCTGCAAAGACAAATGAGATTTCTTGTCCTACAGAGATTTAGATAACTTATTTAACTATATTATATAAAGCATATGCTCTGCTGCAGTATGCTATGCATGGTACAGCGAAACAATGAAGAGGCATGTGCTCAGTTCATACATGTCATGACAACGGAAGTTATAGATTATGATCCATATTTAACTGCCCCAGGAATTTAACATTTTTACAATGTACAGGAGCATGACATGGTCTAATATATCAAACATATGACTGCAAGGAAAAGCTAAGATGTAGTAAATTTATATAGGCTGACAAAGATAGTCGACCAGGTCATTTCTTTTCTTTAGCTTTTAAAACTAAATTAGTTATCCTGGACCTTTTTTTTCATTTTTTGCCAAAAAACTATATAAGAAGCAGAGTATCCATTAAAAGCAGATTGTACTCTAGTGTCATAGTTCCTAGTGCTGGAATCACTAAAGTTCCACTTCAGTTGAATCTGAAGCCATGCCACCAAAGGCTACATGAGATACGACCTCTCCACAAAAGATTACATGTCAAGATACGAAGGGCTGGAGCAACTATCTAATATTGTTGGGTTATGATGTTAGCTTCAGATATGATGCATTGAAATGCTAGTATACGTCCATAAATGCAGATATTCGGTTAGGTTAGTAGCTAATGTTATTGACCTTCCCCAGACTACAGGCCCATGCTGCGTCCCATGATGTAACTCCCATAATGAAGATGTTAATGCAAGGATTCCATCTGCATTACTATTAGCTAACAGTATTTCCTTGACGTCTAAGTCTCCAGATCTGCATATCGCTGTCAGTGAGCACGAATCTTGGATGTAGGAGGAACCAAGAGAGCATGAGGAACAGGAAAGCGACTGCTAAGAGCAACCTGTCACGTCTGCTACTCCAACCTCCTTGCCAGATCCAACTCAAAAATGTACACGCCAGTGCAGACCATGGTTTTTTTCACAGCACTACTTAGGATGAAAACTTCAACTGGCATATCTATCCAT
The DNA here is from genome assembly GCA_030063025.1 of Avena longiglumis. Classification (NCBI taxonomy): domain Eukaryota; kingdom Viridiplantae; phylum Streptophyta; class Magnoliopsida; order Poales; family Poaceae; genus Avena; species Avena longiglumis. The sequence continues at coordinate 89,206,577 of CP125973.1, read as the reverse complement.
GTTTTGACAGGCATCTCATCATCTTGAATATTTCAATGTGCAAACGTCAACTGGTGGAGTTTCTAAAGAACATAGGCCGTGCTGGCCGGCAGCACGTAGCCATGTATAATCAATATACCAAGGGGCATGGCACAGTCAGTCAGTCAGTCTATACCCATTCCGATGCCATACTGTATTTAATATCTTCAGGTAGCCGTCAAGCGGGCAGATGAACACCACAGAGCCCTCATAAACCAAGAGCAGCAACAACCTAAGACAACCAACGGTACCGAGCAACTCGAATTAAATCGCCACCACACTGTCAGCAGTCATCCACCGAGGGGGGTGGCATGGCATGGACCACCAGGGTCTACCGAATCAGGCAGACAACGATAGTCCACCTCTGCCTCCGATGTAAACGAAGTGGAGCGCTACGGAGAGGGGCGGTGATGATTGCAGGTTGTTGGGGCTGAAATCGACCTGAACCACCGATTTCCCTCATCGGCCAGGAGCCCAGGACAGACAGCACAGCAAACCAACTGATGGGTGCATGGTGGTGGTACTAGGGGGACGCAAACTGAAAGTAATTAAAGAGATACGCTCGCGGGGAGGCCAGGTCCCAGCAGAGTTAATGTGGAGGGAGAGTAAATGAGGAACGGTTTGGCGCACACACGCACACGAAGGGAAAGGTCAATTCGCAGAGGGGAACCGACCCTGGGCATGCAGAATTAAATGGCGAATTTGTAGTGATGTTTGCGGCTGATCTGAGGACGAGAGAGAGAGAAGCCCATGTGATTGTGCAGATGCTAGCGGGAGCGCTCTGGGCGAACAGGGACGAATCTGACAGTCCTGGCCTGACACGAGAGAAGGAAGGAGAGAAGAAGGAACAAAAATACTGTAGTAGAGGCAAATCAGTCGAATCCGGAATTCCTGATCCGGCATTCCGGGCGCGGGGAGGGGGAGAGGAGCGCCACGAGGAGAGGCCGCCCGTGTCGCGACCGCGCAGCAGCAGCCACGAGGAGGAGCGCCACGATCCATCCAATTCCAATCCGCGAAACCAATCTCACAGACAACGGTAGTAGTAGTAGTAGTAGAGGCGGAGGAGAGACGGCTTACTTCGGGGACGAGGCGACGGCGAGGACCCTGACGCTGCTCCTGCGGCGGGTGCCGCGCCCGCCGGCGGCGAACGGGGAGGAGAGGCGGAGCGCGACGTCGTTGGGGCAGAGCGCCATCCTGGAGGCCATCGCCGGGTGGTGCAGTTCACCTCGCGCCGCCGCCGCCGCCGCTTCCGAGGAGGAGGAGGAGGAGGAGGAGGAGTGGGCTGCTGGTTGCACGGGAGCGCGGCGGAGGCAGGGAGAGATTGGGAGATGTGGGTGGTGGTGGCGAGGAGCGAGATGGGGTCGGGCGCGATCTCCACCTCAGGTTTTTGGTTTTTGTCCCGCGGCGGTGCGGTGTGGCGCTGGCTCGGGTCTCGGGAGCGCGATAGGAGCCACGGGTGCACCACAACTGGCCTTCTGGACGCTATTTATCCCTCTCCGCTAACCTTCTCGGTTTTACCGATTTGGCCTCGCCTCACTGATTAACACTGTAGATTAGTACAGTACAGTGCAGTACGTGCCATCTTTTTTCTTCTTCTTATTCACACTACCATCTCACTGGATCCCACACCCAGGTCGGCACCGCGCGGCTAGCTAAGCCGAATTGTCCTGTTCTTTTGCGCGGGGAAGAGTCTAGATCTGCTTGACGTAAAGTGGAAGAGAAGTCATCTCTGCTTTGCTTTTTTCTCCGTGAAATAAATCACTATGTTTGTTGGTATCACAGTTTATTTTCTTTCTTAAGCTGTACCTGGTTTGTGTTTCTTGTTTATTGCATATTTTTCTTTATTAATTCATGAAAAATAAATATATTTCTTCATTTCTCTAAACATATTATAAAACTATTGTGCTCTCAAATTTAGTCATGGTTAGGAAGGTGCACTGTCTAGTCAGTTATCATCCCAAGAACTAGGGTATGTAAGAGAGAGAGAGAGGGGGGGGGCGCTTGGAGGGGGTGGCTAAACCCATGTAGGTTCCTTTCCTTCCGTCGGCGATGTCGTTTGTCCGTCTTGTTTCTGACAGCCTTATAGCAACTTTAGCAGTCGCGCTATTGTTCAGCGCTCTGCATCTGGATAGAGCGTGCGGTGCCGGCTTCTCCTCCACCGAAAGCTCTACATTCGACGTGCCAAATGTAGCACAAGTTAGCCCCTGTCAGGCACGCTAAAATACAGTGCCTCAAACACAAGTTGCACAAAAATAACACTTCCTCAAGATCTAGAAAATAAGCTAATTTTGTTGATAGAACAGAAAATAAACTCTAGTGTATATATTTACATAGTACACGAAATAGATAGTGCAGAAAATAAATAAACTAGTGCAGAAAATGAACAAACTAGAACGAACTAAACTAAAACTCTAGAACTCGAAATCGGAGGAGTCCGGTGTTGTGGACGACACCGGAGTCGACGACCATAAATCATCCCAACGGGGGTCATCGTCGGGGATGGTCGTCGGAACGGCCATCTGCGCCTCGGTGTAGGCTCGTTTCGTCGCCTTGTCGACCCTTCGCCGGAGGCGGTCCTCCTTCTTTGCGGCCTTCTTCGCCTGCGTTCGATTGGCGTAGTGTTGCCTCTCAGCGGCGACGTCCTCCGGGAACCGCTACGCCCACTCAAGTCGGTGATGAGAAGGAGGCGCTCGAGGGCGCGTTGATGTGCGCGCACCTCCTGGGTGATGATGCACGACGGAGGCGCGAGCGCCTCGGCTTGCTCGCGCGTCCACATATCTTGAAAGTTCATCGAGGCACACGGTAGCATGAGTCACCACGCCACCCCGCCATACGCGTGCGTCGCCTCGTGCGCGATCTCGAACTTGTCGAGACCGATGTGCTCGTCGCTGGTGCGGATCATTGACGGGTTTTTTAGCACGTGGTCAATTTATCACGACTGCTGGAGTTGCTCTTAGAGCCTTGGAGGTGGCGGATCACAACCCTCGCAGGTGGAAGGTCTCGTGTTTTATTTAGACTGTTTTTGGTGCCTTATTTAGGATGTTGAGACTGTGGCTACGTCATGGGGTCAGAATATCCTCGTCGTATGCTAGCTCTTGTGGTGCTCTAGCGTCGGCGGAGGACGTGTGGAGTTGTGTGTCCGGAGAATCTCTTGGGATTCGTTCGTTTCTTGTACTCGTCGGTGTGGTTTGAGGTAAGTCTCTTCCGATCTATAGGTGATTGTTGTTGCTTTAGTGCGCTGGTTTTTTAGGTCTTAGCACGACGAGTTTTTATCCATCCACTATAATAAGCTCTACTAAGATAAGTTTTGGCCGGCTCCGGTGATAGAGGGGCGATGACGATGACCCGTCTTCATCTTGTACTAGTGTATGTAGTCGTCCAACGACCTATTTATAATTTTTATTGCTTTTAAAATTCTTTGTATAGTTGTTAATAATTATTAATAGATTGTCGAAATTTTGAAAAAAAAATAAAAGTGCGGTATCAAATAGAAATGTTTGGCAAATAAACTATTAGTAGAAGAAAAATGAAGTGAGCTAACGGTGAATATATGAATTGGAGCTGGTACACACCACGTCCGGTTAAAACTAAAACGGTGGGCAGAAGAAGAATCTTTTTTCGTGGGTGAGAATATGTGGCCAGTGCTTTGGGACGCCATCGCTTTCTTGAGAGGCATGTGCGGTTTTTCCAAGGCTACACGTCGACGGCAAGGGCACGACTGGAAACTCCACATGCTGCTGTTCCGGTGCACTGGTGCCGGTCTCTCCCGCGATGCACGTTTTCTGGCCGCGCGCGCAACGGTGTTAGTATTTACTGTTAGGTGGCGAACTGGCGAGCAGCGACGCCGCCAAGACTGCTTACGCCGGCGCGTTCGCGTCGTCACGTGCTCACGTATGCCCGCCGCCCGCGCGCACGCAAAGCTGGCGGCGGCAGCTAGCCGTCCGTTCGCCGGTGCTGGGGGGGTGACAGGTGTGCGGTGGCCGGAGCATCGGCGCGTGCGTGCGCGGGACGGCGGGAGCACGTACGTCCAGGTGGATCGAGAGCATATGCTTTCGCCGTGGCGCTTTCACGTGGCCGAGGGCGAGGGAGGCGCGGGCGGAGGCAGCGTACCGGTGTCTGGTGGTCGATGATACCGAGGCGCGCGCGGGCGGGCGGACGGACGCGCGCCCCAGGCCAACCCGGCCGGTTCGGGTTGCGTCAGCGGAGGCACGGATCACGCGCGTGTTCGCTAGCTTGCTGGGGTGGCCGTGTCCCTGTGTGCAACGCATGCAGGACACGGTGCGGCGACTCCCGTGCCAAGTGTACTACTACGTGCTTGCACAGTGCTCCTGGTTTGTCTCTGTCTGCCCATGCCATGCCATGCGCGGGCGCGGCACGGCTCGACGCCCCATGCTGTTTCGGCGGACTGACTGACTGACTGACTGTGCTCCTGAATTCAATGGAGTGGCGCTGTAGCCGTGACATCGGGATCTCGGTTTCCTGCACCTGCACGCACGGCTCGTCTCGTGTGACACCATGCGTGCGCACCGCGGCGTGTTTCACGGTTTCTTCGTGCCACTCCTCGACGACGTGTGTGTGTGTGTGTGTGTGTGTGTGTGTGTGTGTGTGTGTGTGTGGGGGCGCCACCGACGCGGAGCACCAGCATCACCCTCCATCCACGTTCTCACTCCCTCAGTCTCAAGATAATTGTCATAGACTAGATTTATCTAAATTTTAATAAATTCGTAATATCTATTTTATGACGAAGGGAGTACCAAGAACAGACTAAAAATCTATTCGACATTTCTATGCCAGTCCTGACCCATAGATAGTCCGGGGCATCGACAACCGACGCCGCGTTGGATTGGTTGGACGGGTTCCCTCGACAGCAACCCAACCATTCCCCACCTTCCATGATCGTCTGTCGTTGTCCCTGCTGCGATGCGCTCCTCTGCATAGCTTCCTAGCATCAAAACGCGTCGCCGCTCCGCAGTAGTCGTTCGATACCCCTCACTCTCTAACCGTCGCCGCCGAATCTGCGGTATGTTGCCCAGACCACCAAGTCTCCTGCATCATGACCCAACGGCCACCACTGGCTTGGGAGCACCAATGCGGTTTCTACTGTCACCCTCATCGATCGACGATTGTTTGTGGACTCGCCAGCACATAGGTCTGGCCGAGACCGCCTAGCACAAAGTGTTGAGTTTGTGTCGAATATTATGTACGAGTTGGGTTAGGTCTGGAATTGTGTTATAGTGTGGATAGGATACATTGTAGTGTTGGAGTCGGACACTTATAGCATAAACCTCCTATATAATGTGAGGGTGACACACAGTGTAATCAACGATGACTTGATAGTAGCAGGTGCGCAAGGGGAGACAGCGTCTTGTGCCGACGACCAAGGCGGTCGGTGCAGCGGTATCAATGGAGAGGAGCGCCCGCAGTCATGCCCCAGAGAGTACGGGAGTTTGCCAAACTGCGTTAACAAATCTTGGTATCGTCTTCGTGTGTTGTGATTGCTTGGTACTTGGTAGGTCAATTTGGTGCCTACAGATGTAACAGATGGTATCAGATTCCCCATGGCCGACTCATGTTCATCACTTCTCGTCAATCTTAATAGACCCAGTCACCAACTTGAACCTGGTACTCGTCAAAGGCTTTAGAGAGCACATGGCAATATATTATGTGTTGTTCATTGCACATGGCAAAGTGCAGGTGATAGCATGTAGAAGGAGGTGTTGGAATTATGCCCTAGAGACAATAATAAAGCTGTTATTATTATAATTCTTGTTCATGATAATGTTTATATTCCATGCTAGAATTGTATTAAGCGGAAAATTTAATACTTGTGTGGTTTGTGAACAACACCGTGTCCCTAGTACGCCTCTATGGACTAGCTCATTGATTAATGATGGTTAAGGTTTCCTAACCATGGACATGAGTTGTCGATTAATAATGAGATCATATCATTGGGAGAATGATATGGTGGATGACCAAACTAAGCGAAGCAATTAGATCGTGTCATCGTGTTCGTCTTTTGCGAAGATTTTCTTATGTCAAATATTGTATTCCTTAGACCATGAGATAATACAACTCCCGTATCGAAGAAAGCTTTGAGGTCATCAAATGTCATCCTATGAGAGGGTGATCATAAAGGTGTCTCGGTGATCGGAAAGTATCATTGGGTTGTATGTATCGAGATGGATTTGTCCCTCCCAAGTCGGAGATATACTTGGGCCCACTCGTAATCGATATCAACACCGCTTGCAAGCATGTGGTTAAGGAGTTAATCACAAAGTGATATCGGATTACGGAACAAGTAAAGTACTTGCGTGAACGAGATTGAACTAGGTATGGCGATGCACGATCAAATCTCGAGCAAGTAAGATATCGCGAGAAGAAGGGAATATATATATGGGATTGATTGAATCTCGGCATCGTGGTTCATCCGATATGATCATCGATGAATGTGTGGAGTCAATATGGGTTACCAGACCCAGTTGATTATTGATAGAAGATCATGTCGCATATTCTCGAACCCGCAGGTCACACACTTAACGTGTCTCGGCGCTAGGATAGATTGGATAATTGGTTTATGAGTTTTTGTTGAGTCTCGGATGGGATCCGGACATCACGAGAGGTTCCGAGTGGTCCGAGAATAAGATTCATATAAAGGCAGTTTTTGGAGTTCTAATTGTTAGGATTAAGATTGTAAGCTTCTAGAACCTTCCGGAAGGGGACCAACGTGGCCCCACCTTCCGGGAGGGGCATGGGCCTATGAGGGAGTGCCCTGGCGCATTGGGCAGGAGCACAAGGCCCCATAGGGCCCAATGGCCAAGAGAGGTTTAAACTCGAGATAGACCTTCTAGAAAGGGGGTTTCCTTGCCCCCACTCCTTATCCTTTGGGGCCTGTTTGGGCTTGGGGAGGGGGCTGCCCCCTCTATATAAAGAGGGGGCGCACCAACCCCACACCTTCCCTCCAACCCTAGCCTGCCCTCCCTCTCCCTCCCGATCGCCAGGCGAAGCCTGCTGCAGAAATTATCCACCATATACACCACGCCGTGTGTTGTAGATCCAATCTCTCCACCATACTTGCTGGTCCGAGGAAGGAGGAGACGTCGAGGTGCTGCACGTGCATCTCACGGAGGCACCGCCACTTGTGGTGCTAGATCGGATCGGATCGCGAGGAGGAAAGCGAGTACGACTACATCACCCACGTTCCGGCGTAACGCTCCGTCCGAATCTTCAAGGGTATGAAGATCTAATCCAATCTCTCTCGTTGTTTGCATCTCCTAGATTAGATCTTGGCTTTCCTCTGCTCGCATCAGAGAAAATTTTGATTTACTATGCCGAAACCCTTCAAAGGGTATCGAGCTAGATCTATGCGTAGATGTGTTTCACGAGTAACGCAACATGGTTGTTGCGCGTTGATGTTTTCTGTTGCAAGCCTCTTGTTTGTGTTCTTCTTATGACGGGATAGTGAGATTGAAGCGGTCCAGGCCAACCTTACGCGACGTGGTTCGCGAGACCGCTCGCACTTGACGGTGGCTTGTTCCACACATGCGGGCCGGTGGATGTCAGTTGCTCTCACTATAGTTGTCATGGGATTAACACCGGAGTTTGGCAACTATAATATCACCGTTGTGGCTTTCCGTAGGTAAGAATCGTTCTTAGCGTCTACTCCCATAAGCCACGTAAAACATGCAACAACAAAGTAGAGGCGTCTAACTTGTTTTTGCAGGGAGTGTTTTCTGTGATATGGTATGGCCCAGGATGTGATGTGTATAATGTATGCGATGATCATGTTTTGTAATGTTTCACGACTTGCATGTCGATGAGTACACAACCGGCAGGAGCCATATGGTTGTCTTTATAATTGTGTATGACCTGTGTGTCAACTTTTTATGCGTCATGTAATAGTTTCATTTTATCGCCAAGTAGTTAGCAATAGTTGTAGTTGCTATTCGTGGTGGAGGCAATCATGGTGGAGTGATGGAGATCATGTCGGCATGCACAAGATGGAGATCATTGCGCGAAGATTGGCTATACCATGTCACATTAAAGTTATATGCATGTGATGTTTATCCCTTTGTGTATCTTATCATGCTTAGATCGCGATGGTAGCATTATAAGATGATTCCTCACTTAAAGATCAAGATAAAAACTGTGTTCTCCCCGAGTATGCACCGTTGCGAAAGTTCGTCGTGTCCAAGCATCACGTGATGATCGGGTGCTATAGACTCTACGCTCACATACAACGGGTGCAAGCCAGTTTTTGCATACGCGGAAATACTTGGGTCTAACTTGACGAGCCTAGCATGTACAGACATGGCCTCGGAACACATGAACCGAAAGTTTAAGCATGAGTCATATGAATAATATGATCGACACTTTGTTGTCCACCATTGAAACCACATCTCTTCTCGTGATGATCGGATTAGGTGTGGTGAATTTGGATCGTGTTCACTAAACAACTTGAGGGATGTTGAATTTAGTGGGAGTTCATCTAGTAATTTGATTAAGTTGAACTATTCATCATGAACATAGTCTAAATTATACTTGCAATACTGTAGATCACATGGCTAAGTCCAACTTCAACTTCAACGTTTTCGCTGAGAGGAAAAGCTTAGAAACAATGGGTCTAACTTCACCAATTGGTTCCGCAATCTAAGAATCATTCTCTCTGGCGGTCAAAAGGACTATGTCCTTGGGAAAGCGTTAGGTGACCCCCCTAGAATCGAGCCGATGAGAAAGTTGTCTATCATCGCAAAGATGATTATAGTGTGATTAAGAGCACCATGTTGTTTGCTATGGAACCGAACTTCAAAATCGTTTTGAAGACTATCCTGCCCTTTGAGATTCTCAAGAGCTGAAAACCATGTTTTACTCAGCCCGTTCTAAGAGATATGAGATCTCCGAGAAGTTCTTTAACCGCAAGATGGAGGAAGGAGTTCCGTTAGTGAGCACGCCATTAAGATGACGCTACACTCAACGCCTGAGCAACTGGAATGCACGATTCTAGAGGAGCTCAAGATTGATGGTTCGCAATCACTCCTCCCGGCTACAAAAGTTTTGTAGTGACTCATAATCGATTGGTTCCATCGATACGATCACCGAGCTCTTCGCAGTCAAGGCATGAAGTGGACATCAAAAGGATAATCATGTGTTGATGGTCAACAAGCCCACCTTTAAGAAAGGTAAGGAGCAAAGAAGCCCTTCAAGAAGGGCGGCAAGAAGCGCATTGCCCTTGAGAAGAAGCTCAAGTCTGGTCCTAAATCGGACATCGAGTGCTTCTATTGCAAGGACAAGGGTCCTTGAAGCGCAATCGTCCAAGTACTTAGCGGACAAGAAGGTGACACCATCAAAGGTATATTTGATATACATGTTATTGATGTTTTCCTTACTAGCCCTCGTTGTAGTGCACGGGTATTTGATACCGTTCGTTGCTAATATTTGTAACTCAAACAGAGCTACGGAATGAGCGGCGACATGAGGGATGAGGTGACGATGCGCGTTGGCAACGGATCAAGAGTTGATGTGATGGTCATGACGCTCTCCTTAGTTTTACCTTCGGATTAGTTTTAAACCTTAATAAATGTTATTATGTGCCTGCGTTGAGCATGAACATTATTTCGGATCGTGTTTATTGCAAGACGGTTATTCATTTAAATCGGAGAATAATGGTTGTTCTATTTATATGAGTAACATCTTTTATGGTCATGCACCTCTTGTGAATGGTTTATTTCTTCTAAATCTCGAAAGGGATGAAACACACATCCATAACATTGAGGCTAAGAGATGCAAAGTAGATAGTGATAATACTACTTATTTGTGGCAATCGTGCTAGGTCATATTGGTGTAAAGCATGAAGAAACTCCATTCGATGGACTTTGAGTCTCTTGATTTTGAATCATCGACACATGTGAACCATGCCTCATGGGCAAGATGATCAAAACCGTCTCTGGTATGATGGAGCGAGCAACGGACTTGTTGGAAATCATACATACCGATGTATGCGCCGATGAGTGTTTCGACGCGGTGGATATCGCTACTTTCTCACTTTTACCGATGACTTAAGTAGATATGGGTATATCTATTTAATGAAACATAAATCTGAAATGTTTGAAAAGTTCAAAGAATTTCGTAATGAAGTGGAGAACCATCGTAATGTAAAGATTAAGTTTCTACGATCCGATCGTGGAGGTGAATATTTGAGTTATGATTTTCGCGCATCTTAAAGCAAGTGGAATCGCTTTCACAACTCACGCCACCCGAACACAACGCAATGGTGTGTCTGAACGCTGGAATCGAACCTTATTAGGTATGGTCCGATCAATGATGTCTCTTCGATTTGCCGTTATCATTTTGGGGTTATGCATTAGAAACCATTCACTTTAAATAGGGCACCATCTAAATCCGTTGAGACGACACCGTATGAACGTGGTTTGGTGCTAAACCTAAGTTGTCGTTTCTTAAAGTTTGGGGATGTGAAGCTTACGTCAAGAAGTTGATGCCGCAAGCTCGAACCCAAAGCGAGAAATCGTCTTCATAGGATACCCTAAGGAAACTATTGGGTATACCTTCTATCAGCAACCAAGGCAAAGTGTTTGTCGCAGAGAACGGTTCCTTTCTTGAGAAGGAGTTTCTCTCGAAAGAAGTGAGTGGGAGGAAAGTAGAGCTAGACGAGGTTATTGAACCTTCTCTTGAATTGGAGAGTAACGCAAGACTGAAATTGTTCCAGGTCACGCACCAACAATAGAGGAAGCTAATGACAAGGATCATGAAGCTTTGGACGATGTCTGCTCGAGCGTCGCAGTCGACAAGGTCGCGTGCCCTCGAGTGGTACAACCTGTCTTTGACCGTCTTGTTAGTAAAAGAAGGAACCCACGAACTATGAGGAAGCGATGATGAGCCCAGACTCTGAGAAATGGCTAGAAGCCATGAAATCCGAATTGGGATCCATGAGCGAAAACCAAGTATGGACTTTGGTGGACCCTCCTAGCGACCGAAAGGCCGTTGAGTGCAAATGGATCTTCAAGAAGAAAACGAACGCGGATGGTAATGTTACCGTCTATAAAGCACGGCTTGTCGCGAAAGGTTTTCAACAAGTTCAAGGTGTTGACTATGATGAGACTTTCTCTCCCGTAGAGATGTTTAAGTCCATTCGGATTTTATTAGCAATTGTTGCGTTTCATGATTATGAAATATGGCAAATGGATGTCAAGACTGCTTTCCTCAATGGCAACATTGATGAAGAGTTGTATATGATGCAACCCGAAGGTTTTGTCGATCCTAAGGATGCTGATAAAGTATGCAAACTTCAGCGTTCCATTTATGGACTGAAGCAAGCATCTCGGAGTTGGAACCTTCGTTTTGATCAAGTGATCAAGAGCTTTGGATTTGTTCCAAATTGCTACGAAGCTTGTATCTACAAGAAAGTGAGTGGGAGCTTGGTGACTTTTCTGGTACTATATGTGGATGACATATTGATTATTGGAAATGACATCAACATGCTTAACGATGTGAAGAGTTATTTGAACAAGTGTTTTTCAATGAAAGACCTAGGTGAAGCTGCTTATATATTGGGCATCAAAATCTATAGATATAGACAAAGACGCCTGATAGCTTTAAGCCAGAGTACATATCTAGACAAAGTTCTGAAAAGGTTCAGAATGGATAAGGCAAAGAAAGGTTCAGTGCCTATGTTGTCAGGTAAGATATTGAGCAAGGCTCTGTCCACCACGATAAATGATAGGTAAGCTATGAGCAAAGTGCCTTATGCCTCGGCCATAGGTTCTATCATGTATGCCATGCTATGTACTAGACCGATGTGTCCAATGCTCTTAGTTCGACGAGTGTATCAAAGTGATCCAGAGTGGAACATGGACACCGTGAAGAACATCCTAAAGTACCTAAATAGGACTAAAGAAATGTTCTTAGTCTATGGGGTGATGAACATTTCGTCATAAAAGGTTACGACGCTAGTTTTGACAACCGACAAGGATGATTCTAAATCTCGAACGGGATACATGTATATTTTGAATGGAGGAGTCAGAGTGGAGAAGTGCAAGCAAAGCGTGATCGGGATCTACATGAAGCGAATACATGACCGCCGTAAGCGTCAAGTGAAGGAGTTTGGATCAGAAACTTCATCACTGAGCTTGGCGTGGTTCCAAGTGCATTGGACCCACTGGAGATATTGTGTGACAACACTGGCGCCATAGCACTCGCTAAGGAATCAAGATATCATCCAAAGACCAAGCATATCAACCGCAAGTTTCATATAATCCGATATTATATAGCAGATGGAGATCTGAAGATTAGCAAAGTACATACAGATATGAATGTTGCAAATCCATTGACTAAACCTCTGCCACGTGTAAAACATGATCAGCACCTCAGTGCCATGGGTGTGAGATTGTTGCCAGATGTAAACTAGATTATTGACTCTAGTGCAAGTGGGAGACTGTTGGAATTATGCCCTAGAGGCAATAATAAAGTTGTTATTATTATAATTCTTGTTCATGATAATGTTTATATTCCATGCTAGAATTGTATTAAGCGGAAACTTTAATACTTGTGTGGTTTGTGAACAACACCGTGTCCCTAGTACGCCTCTATGGACTAGCTCATTGATTAATGATGGTTAAGGTTTCCTAACCATGGACATGAGTTGTCGATTAATAATGAGATCATATCATTGGGAGAATGATATGGTGGACATCCAAACTAAGCGAAGCAATTAGATCGTGTCATCGTGTTCGCCTTTGCAAGCTTTTCTTATGTCAAATATTGTATTCCTTAGACCATGAGATAATACAACTCCCTGTATCGGAAGAAAGCTTTGAGGTCATCAAGCGTCATCCTATGAGAGGGTGATCATAAAGGTGTCTCTTAGGTGATCGGAAAGTATCTGGTTGTATGTATCGAGATGGGATTTGTCCTCCCAAGTCGGAGAGATATACTGGCCCACTCGTAATCGATATCAACACCTTGCAAGCATGTGGTTAAGGAGTTAATCACAAAGTGATATCGGATTACGAACAGTAAAGTACTTGTGAATGAGATTGAACTAGGTATGACTGCATCGACGATCAAATCTCGCAAGTAAAATATCGCGAGACGAAGGGAATATATATGGGATTGATTGAACTCGACATCGTGGTTCATCCGATATGATCATCGATGAATGTGTGGAGTCAATATGGGTTACTAGACCCTGTTGATTATTGATAAAGATCATGTCTGATATTCTCGAACCCGAGGTCACACACTTAACGTGTCTCGACGCTAGGATAGATTGGATAATTGGTTTATGAGTTTTTGTTCGAGTCTCGGATGGGATCCGGACATCACGAGAGGTTCCGGAGTGGTCCGAGAATAAGATTCATATAAGGCGATGCAGTTTTTGGAGTTCTAATTGTTCCGATTAATCAGTATTGCAGGAAGCTTCTAGAACCTTCCAAGGGGACCAACGTGGCCCCACCTTCCAGAGGGGCATGGGCCTATGAGGGAGTGCCCTGGCGCATTGGGTCAGGGCACAAGGCCCCATAGGGCCCAAATGCCAAGAGAGGTTTAAACTCGAGATAGACCTTCTAGAAAGGGGGGTTTCCTTGCCCCCCACTCCTTATCCTTTGGGGCCGCCTGTTTGGGCTTGGGGGAGGGGCTAGGGCTGCGCCCCCTCTATATAAATAGGGGTGGGGGAGCACCAACCCCCTACACCTTCCCCTCCAACCCTAGCCGCTGCCCTCCTCTCCTCCCGACCGCTTGTGGGAAGCCTCACGCAGAAATTCTCCACCATATACACCACGCCGTCGTGTTGTAGATCCAATCCGTCTCTCCATCATACTTGCTGGTCCGAGGAAGGAGGAGACGTCGATGAAGGGTTTCGCGGCATAGTAAATCAAAATTTTCTACGGAGCGAACAGAGGGAAAGCCAAGATCTAATCTAGGAGATGCAAACAACGAGAGAGATTGGATTAGATCTTCATACCCTTGAAGATTCAAGATGGAACGTTCGCCTAACGTGGGTGATGTAGTCGCATTTCTCGCTCCTCATCGCGATCCGATCCGATCTAGCACCACAAGTGGCGGTGCCTCCGTGAGATGCACACGCAGCAAAGACTCGGCGCCTCCTCCTTCCCGACCAGCGTATGGTGGAGAGATAGATTGGATCTACAACACGACGGCAAGTGTATAAGGTGGAGAATTTCTGCAGGCTTCGCCTACAAACAATGGAGGAGAGAGGAAGGCAAGGCTACTAGGGCTTGGAGGAAGGTGTAGGGGGGGCGCACCACCCTCTATATATATAGAGGGCGCCACCCCTCCTCCACGCCTATCTCTAGTTTAAACAATTTCAACTCTCCCTTATCTAGAAATCCTATCTCTAGTTTAAATGATTTAACCTCTCCCTTATCTAGAAATCCTATCTCTAGTTTAAATGATTTAAACTTATCTAGGATCATTTGGGCCCTATGGGGCCTTGTGCCCCTGGCCCAATGAGGCCAGGACACCCTCATAGGCCCATGCCCTCCCCGGAAGGTGGGGCCACGTTGGTCCCCTTCCTAAGGTTCTAGAAGCTTCCGACAATACCGATTAACCCTAACAATTCAACTCCAAAACTGCATTGCCTTATATGAATCTTATTCTCCTGACCATTCCGAACCTCTCGTGATATCCCGGATCCCATCCGAGACCAACTCGAAAAAATTCACAAACCAATTATCCAATCTATCCTAGCCGAGATATCGTTATGTGTGACCTCGGGTTCGAATATGCGTACATGATCTTCTATCAATAATCAACATGGGTCTGGGCACCCATATTGACTCCCGCACATTCATCGATGATCATATCGGATGAACCACGATGCCGTGATTCAATCAATCCCATATATATATTCCCTTCGCTCGCGATATTTTACTTGCCCGAGATTCGATCGCTTGCACCGCCATACCTAGTTCAATCTCGCTCACGTTAGTAATTTACTGCTCAGAATCCGATATCACTTTGTGATTAACTCCTTAACCACATGCTTGCAAGTGGTGTTGATATCGATTACCGAAAGTGGGCCCAAGTATATCTCTCCGACTTGGGAGGGACAAATTCCATCTCGATACATACAACCCAATGATACTTTCCGATCACCGAGAGACACCTTTATGATCACCCTCTCATAGGATGACGCTTGATGACCTCAAAGCTTTCTTCCTACATGGAGTTGCATTATCTCATGGTCTAAGGAATACAATATTTGACATAGAAAAGCTTCGCAAAGATGAACACGATGAAACGATCTAATTGCTTTGCTTAGTTTGGTCTCCCCATCATATCATTCTCCCAATGATATGATCTCATTATCAATTGACAACTCATGTCTATGGTTAGGAAACCTTAACCATCATTGATCAATGAGCTAGTCCATAGAGGCGCATTTAGGACACGGTGTTGTTTACAAACCACACAAGTATTAAAGTTTCCGCTTAATACAATTCTAGCATGGAACATAAAGTTTATCATGAACAAGAATTATAATAATAATATCTTTATTATTGCCTCTAGGGCATAATTCCAACAGCCTCCCACTTGCACTAGAGTCAATAATCTAGTTTACATCTGGCAACAATCTCACACCCATGGCAATCGAGGTGTTGATCATGTTTTACACGTGGAAGAGGTTTAGTCAAGGATCCGCGACATTCAGATCCGTATGTACTTTGCTAATCTTCGTATCTCCATCTCGCTATATAATCTCGGATTATATGAAACTTATGTTGATATGTTTGGTCTTTGGATGATATCTTGGTTCCTTAGCGAGTGCTATGGCGCCAGGTTGTCACACAATATCTCCAGCTGGTCCAATGCACTTGAACCACGCCAAGCTCAAGGATGAAGTTTCTTATCCAAACTCCTTCACTTGACGCTCGCAGCAGCCATGTATTCCGCTTCATCAGATCCCGTGATCACGCTTTGCTTGCAGCCTCACAGCTCCTCCATTCAAAATATACACGATCCCGTCCGAGATTTAGAATCATCCTTGTCGGTGTCAAACTAGCGTCGACGTAACCTTTACGACAAGTCGCTCATCACCCCATAGACTAAGAACATTTCTTTAGTTCTATTTAGGTACTTTAGGATGTTCTTCACGGCTGTCAGTGTCCCACCTCGATCACTTTGATATCTGTCACAAACTAAGAGCATTGGACACATCCGTCTAGTACACAAAGATGGCATACATGATGGAACCTATGGCCGAGGCATAAGGCACTTTGCTCATAGCTTCCTTATCATTTACAGAGTGGACACGAGCCTTGCTCAATATCTTACCCGACAACATAGGCACCGAACCTTTCTTTGCCTTATCCATTCTCGAACCTTTTCGTAACTTTGTCTAGGTATGTACCGCTTAAAGCTATCGCGCCTTTGTTCATCTCTATAGATCTTGATGCCCAATATATAAGCAGCTTCACCTAGGTCTTTCATTGAAAAACACTTGTTCAAATAACTCTTCACATCGTTAACATGTTGATGTCATTTCCGATAATCAATATGTCATCCACATACAGTACCGTAAACGCCACCGAGCTCCCACTCACTTTCTTGTAGATACAAGCTTCAGAGCAATTTGGAACAAATCCAAAGCTCTTGATTACTTGATCAAAATGAAGGTTCCAACTCCGAGATGCTTGCTTCACCATAAATGGAACGCTGAAGTTTGCATACTTTATCAAGATCCTTAGGATCGATAAAACCTTCGGGTTGCATCATATACAACTCTTCATCAATGTTGCCATTGAGGAAAGCGCCTTGACATCCATCCGCCATATTTCATAATCATGAAACGCAGCAATTGCTAATAAAATCCGAATGGACTTAAACATCGCCACGGAGAGAAAGTCTCATCGTAGTCAACACCTTGAACTTGTCGAAACCTTTACATGTCCGTGCTTTATAGACGGTAACATTACCATCCGCCCGCTTTCTTCTTGAATATCCATTTGCACTCAACGGCCTTTCCCGCTAGGAGTATCCACCAAAGTCCATACTTGGTTTTCGCCATGGATCCCAATTGGATTTCATGGCTTCTAGCCATTTCTCGTAGTCCGCTCATCATCGCCTCATAGTTCGTGAGGTTCACCGCCTTCTACTAACAAGACAACAAGACAGGTTGCCGCATTCACTCAGAGGGGCACGCGACCTTGTCGACCGCGACGCTCAAGCAAGATCGTCCAAGCTTCATGATCCTTGTCATTAGCTTCCTCTATCGCTGGTGAAAGCGGCACCGAATAATTTCAGTGCCGCTACTCTCCAATTCAAGAGAAGGTTCAATAACCTCGCCTAGCTCTACTTTCCTCCCACTCACTTCTTTCGAGAGAAACTCCTTCTCAAGAAAGGAACCATTCTTTTACATAAACACTTTGCCTTCTGTTATGTGATAGAAGGTATACCCAATAGTTTCCTTAGGGTATCCTATGAAGACGCATTTCTCCGCTGGTTCGAGCTTGTCCGCATCAACTTTGACGAAGCTTCAGATCCCCAAACTTTAAGAAACGACAACTTAGGTTTAGCACCAAACCACAGTTCATACGGTGTCGCCTCAACGGATTTAGATGGAGCCCTATTTAAAGTGAATGCAGCGTTTCTAATGCATAACCCCAAAATGATAACGGCAAATCAAGAAGAGACATCATTGATCTGACCATATCTAATAGGGTTCGATTCCTGCTCGTACACACCATTGCGCGTGGTGTTCCGTGGCGTGAGTTGTGAAACGATTCCACTTGCTTTAAGATGCGTGAGAAAATCATAACTCAAATATTCACCTCCACGATCGGATCGTAGAAACTTAATCTTCGTTACGATGGTTCTCCACTTCATTCAAATTCCTTGAACTTTTCAAATGTTTCAGATTTATGTTTCATTAAATAGATATACCCATATCTACTTAAGTCATCGGTAAAAGTGAGGAAATAGCGATATCCACCGCTGTCAAACACTCATCGGTCCGCATACATCGGTATGTATGATTTCCAACAAGTCCGCTGTTCGCCCATCATACCGAGAACGGGTTTTGATCATCTTGCCCATGAGGCATGGTTCGCATGTGTCAAATGATTCAAAATCAAGAGACTCCAAAGTCCATCGTAATGGAGTTTCTTCATTCGCTACTCCAATATGACCTAGACGACAAGCACAAATAAGTAGTATTATCACTATCTACTTTGCATCTCTTAGCCTCAATGTTATGGATGTGTGTTTCATCCCTTTCGAGATTTAGAATAAATAAACCATTCACAAGAGGTGCATGACCATAAAAGATGTTACTCATATAAATAGAACAACCATTATTCTCCGATTTAAATGAATAACCGCCTTGCAATAAACACGATCCGAAATGATGTTAATGCTCAACGCAGTACATAATAACATTTATTAAGGTTTAAAACTAATCCCAAGGTAAAACTAAGGAGAGCGTCGACGCCATCACATCAACTCTTGATCCGCTGCCAACGCCAAGATCGTCACCTCATCCTCGCAAGTCCGCTCATTCCGTAGCTCCTGCTTCGAGTTACAAATATTAGCAACCGAACCGTATCAAATACCCGTGCACTACAACGAGGGCTAGTAAGGAAAACATCAATAACATGTATATCAAATATACCTTTGATGGTGCCAGCCTTCTTGTCCGCTAAGTACTTGACGGCTTCCCAAGGACCCTTGTCCTTGCAATAGAAGCACTCGGTCCTGGCTTGGGACCGACCAGCTTCTTCTCAATAGGGCATTGCGCTTGCCGCCATTCTTGAAGGGCTTCTTTGCTCCTTACCTTTCTTAAAGGAGGGCTTGTTGACCATCAACACATGATTATCCTTCTTGATGTCCACTTCCGCAGCCTTCACTTTGCGAAGAGCTCGTGATCGATCGTGGAACCAACTGATTATGAGTCACTACAAAACTTTTGTAGCCGGGAGGAGTGATTACAACCCCGTCAATCTTGAGCTCCTCGAATCGTGCATTCCAGCTTTCACGCTGAGTGTAGCCCGACATCTTTATGGCGTGCTCACTAACTAACTCCCTTCCTCCATCTTGCGCTAAAGAACTTCTCGTAGATCTCATATCTCTCGAACGGGCTTGAGTCTCAAACATGGTTTTCAGCCTCGAGAATCTCAAAGGGCCCGGATAGGTTTCAAAACGATTTTGAAGTCTTCCATAGCAAACAACATGGTGCTCTTAATCACACCATAATCATCTTTGCGCGATCGATAGACAGCTTTCATCACCAAGCATTTTGCGCAGGGGGTCACCTAACGCTTACCAAGGACATAGTCCTTTGTCCGCTGCAGAATGATTCTTAGATTAGGAACCAATTGGTGAAGTTAGACCCATTGTTTCTAAGCTTTTCCTTCTCAGAAAAAACATTGAAGTTGAAGTTGGACTTGGCCATTGATCTACAAGATTTGCAAGTACAATTTAGACTATGTTCATGATACATAGTTCAACTTAATCAAATTACTAGATGAACTCCCACTAAATTCAACATCCCTCAAGTTGTTTAGTGAACACGATCCAAATTCACCACACCTAATCCGATCATCACGAGAAGAGATGTGGTTTCAATGGTGGACAACAAAGTGTCGATCATATCATTCATATGACTCATGCTTAACCTTTCGGTTCTTGTGTTCCGAGGCCATGTCTGCACATGCTAGGCTCGGCTGCTAGACCCAAGTATTTCATGCAGTAATTGGCTTGCACCCGTTGTATATGTGAGAGAGTCTATAGCACCATCATCACGTGATGCTTGGACACGACGAACTTTCGCAACGGTGCATACTTGGGGAGAACACAGCTTTTATCTTGATCTTTATGAGGAATCATCTTATAATGCTACCGTCGCGATCTAAGCATAATAAGATACATAAAGGATAAACATCACATGCATATAACTTTATGTGACATGGTATAGCCAATCTTCAAGAATGATCTCCATCTTGTGCGTTCGCATGATCTCCATCACTCCACCATGATTGCCTCCACCACGAATAGCAACTACAACTATTGCTAACTACTTAGCGATAAAGTAAAGCTATTACATGGCGATAAGAAGTTGACACACGTGTCATACACAATTATAAAGACAACCATATGGCTCCTGCCGGTTGTGTACTCATCGACATGCAAGTCGTGAAACATTACAAAACATGATCATCGCATACATTATACACATCACATATTGGGCCATACCACGTCACAGAAAACACTCCCTGCAAAAACAAGTTATACGCCTCTACTTTGTTGTTGCATGTTTTACGTGGCTTATGGGAGTAGATGCTAAGAACGATTCTTACCTACGGAAAGCCACAACGGTGATATTATGGTTGCCAAACTCCGTGTTAATCCCATGACAACTATAGTGAGAGAAATCGACATCCACCACCGCATGTGTGGAACAAGCCACACGCCAAGCGGAGCGGTCTCGCGAACGACGCCGTAAGGTTGGCCGGACCGCTTAATCTCACTATCCCGCCATAAGAAGAACACAAACAAGAGGCTTGCAATAGAAAACATCAACGCGCAACAACCATGTTACGCTCTACTCGTGAAACACATCTACACATAGATCTAGCTCGATACCATCAAGGGTTTTCAAGGCATAGTAAATCAAAATTTTCTACGAGCTAAGAGGGAAAGCCAAGATCTAATCTAGGAGATGCAAACAACGAGAGATTTGATTAGATCTTCATACCCTTGAAGATTCGACAATGAACGCTCGTTTTAACGTGGGTGATGTAGTCGCATTCGCCTCCTCGCGATCCGATCCGATCTAGCACCACAAGTGGCGGTGCCTCCGTGAGATGCACACGCAAAGACTGACGCCTCCTCCTTCCTCGACCAGCAGTATGGTGGAGAGATAGATTGTATCTACAACACGGCGTGGTGTATATGGTGGAGAATTTCTCACGCAGGCTTCGCCACAAATAGTCGGGAGGGAGAGGAAAGGCAGGCTACTAGGCTTGGAGGTAGGTGTGTAGGGAGGCGCACCACACCTCTATATATAGAGGGGGCAGCCCTGCCCCTCCTCCAAGCCGATCTCTAGTTTAAACAATTTAAACTCTCCTTATCTAGAAATCCTATCTCTAGTTTAAACGATTTAAACTCTCCTTATCTAGAAATACTATCTCTAGTTTAAACGAGTTTAAACTTATCTAGGATCGGCTGGGCCCTATGGGGCCTTGTGCCCCGGCCCAATGCCAGGAAACTCCCTCATAGGCCCATGCCCCTCCCTAAGGTGGGGCCACGTTGGTCCCTTCCGAAGGTTCTAGAAGCTTCCCATAATACCGATTAACCCTAACAATTCAACTCCAAAAACTGCACCGCCTTATATGAATCTTATTCTCCTGACCATTCCGAACCTCTCGTGATATCCCGGATCCCATCCGAGACCGAACAAAAATTCATAAACCAATTATCCAATCTATCCTAGCGTCGAGATACGTTATGTGTGACCTGCGGGTTCGAGAATATGCGACATGATCTTCTATCAATAATCAAAAGCGGGTCTGCACCCATATTGACTCCCACACATTCATCGATGATCATATCGGATGAACCACGATGCCGTGATTCAATCAATCCCATATATATATTCCCTTCGCCTCGCGATATTTTACTTGCCCGAGATTCGATCGTCTTGCATCATACCTAGTTCAATATCGCTCACGTTAGTACTTTACTGCCCGTAATCCGATATCACTTTGTGATTAACTCCTTAACCACATGCTTGCAAGCGGTGTTGATATCGACATGAGTGGGCCAAGTATCTCTCCGACTTGGGAGGGACAAATTCCATCTCGATACATACAACCCAACAGATACTTTCCGATCACCGAGAGACACCTTTATGATCACCCTCTCATAGGATGACGCTTGATGACCTCAAAGCTTTCTTCCGTACTGTGGAGTTGCATTATCTCATGGTCTAAGGAATACAATATTTGACATAGGAAAAGCTTCGCAAAGATGAACACGATGAAACGATCTAATTGCTTTGCTTAGTTTGGGTCTGTCCATCATATCATTCTCCCAATGATATGATCTCATTATCAATTGACAACTCATGTCTATGGTTAGGAAACCTTAACCATCATTGATCAATGAGCTAGTCCATAGAGGCGTACTAGGGACACGGTGTTGTTTACAAACCACACAAGTATTAAAGTTTCCGCTTAATACAATTCTAGCATGGAACATAAACTTTATCATGAACAAGAATTATAATAATAACATCTTTATTATTGCCTCTAGGGCATAATTCCAACAGTCGAGGTGCTGCACGTGTGCATCTCACGGAGGCACCGCCACTTGTGGTGCTAGATCGGATCGGATCGCGAGGAGGAGAAGCGAGTACGACTACATCACCCACGCGTTAAATCGCTCATTGCGAATCTTCAAGGGTACGAAGATCTAATCCAATCTCTCTCGTTGTTTGCATCTCCTAGATTAGATCTTGGCTTTCCCTCTGTTCGCATCCGTAGAAAATTTTGATTTACTATGCCATGAAACCCTTCAGGAGGCAGAGTGTTGTAGTTGTGGGACATGTAGAAGACTATCTGAAAAAGATGAGACGTCTGTGAATTTGACTCAATGTGATTCAAGGGCGACGATAAAATTCCTTCAAGTTAAAACCACTTTCACATAGACCGGTGATCAGTGTGTGACGGTTTCTAATGGAAAGAACATACGGTACTTGCAGGTGGAGTCACATGGAGTCTACTAGTAGCAACAGAGCTCATGGAAACAACCAAGTACAAAGTACATGGAAGTTTGACGCTTGACGAAGGTCGCCTTGAATATTCGCCTAGGTGGAGTTTGTTGAGTATGTGTCGAATATTATGTACGAATTGGGTTAGGTTTGGACTTGTGTTGTAGCGTGGATAGGATACGTGTAGTGTCGGAGTCGCACATTTTGTATCCTAGACCTCCTATATAATATGGCGGTGCCACACAATGTAACATATAATGACTTGATAGCATCAGGCGCGCAAGCGGAGCCGACATCTTGTGCCAACGACCAAGACGGCCGGTGCAACGGTATCAATGGGGAGGAGCTCCTGCAGTCATGCCCCACAGAGTAGGTGAGTTTTCCAAACTGAGTTAAGAAATCTCGGTGTCGTCATCGTGTGTTGTGATTGCTTGGTCCTCTATGGATCAATTTAGTGCCTATGGATGTAACATAGAAGGTGTTCAGCCGATTTCTTTGGTGCAAAAAATCTAAATATTTTTCCTCGGTAAAATAGATTGCGTTCGGTACTTTGATTCGTTTGTAGTTTGATGTGTAGAATATGGATAGCGATGATGAAATAATGATGGAACAAGTGATGCAAGAGGAGGCCGATGATCAGAAGTGCATCACAATCATATGTTGTCTTCTTCGTCTATGGGCGCAAATGCAATCTCCTTGGCGAGGAGGTTCTAGGCCTGGAAAGAAGGAGGAGGAGGAGAAGAAGAAGAAGAAGAAGAAGAAGAAGAAGAAGAATCGACAGTGGATGGCCGGTGCAATGATGTTTGAGGCTGAATATTTTGTAGACAAGCCAACACATCAGCCGCACATCCTTCAGTGGCGCTTTAGGGTGAAAAGGACTTGTTTATGAAGATCGTGCATGACGTGAGAGATTTTGATCCCTACTTTATGTGCAAAAAATACTACACAGGATTGGTTGGTTTCTCATGTTATTAGAAGTGCATGGCTATCTTGAGGAGTCTTACATATGGAGCTCCTGCAGATACATATATGCGCATGGCCGAGTCCACAACCTTTGAGAGTGTGTGTGTAGGTTTTGTCGGGATGTGGGGAGAGTGTTTGGAATAGCCTATTTGAGAGTACCAAATGAAGAGAACACAACTCGAATACTGGCATAGTACATATCAAGGGGATTTTTTAGGATGTTTGGAAGCATTGACTGCATGCATTGGGATGAAAGATTTGTCCTTTCGATTGGCAATGGATGTACAATGGTCATACTGGAGAATGCAGTGTAGTGCTTAAAGCTACGATAGATTATGAAATGTAGATCTGACGCGCTTTCTTTGGCGTGCTTGGATCTCACAATGATATCAACGTGCTGCATCGATTTTTGGTGTTTGGCAAACTTGCTGAAGGATATTCTCTGGTGGTCAATTATGCGATCAATAGTAGGCCATTCATAGGTTCTACCTTGCCAATAGCATTTATCCAAGGTATGCCATATTTGTAAAAACCATCGGGACCCTTATACTGAGAATGTTTTCTATCATATGCCACGAGGCCTACATAAAGGATGTCGAGCAGGTATTTGGTGTGTTCCAAACTCATATTGCAATTGTCAGGTACCATGTTTTTATCTACTAGTCAAGATGGGGATGATGAATGCTTGACGTGATTTGAGAGTCCAGCGATGGGTTATGACGATGAAGCTTAGGGTGGCCTTAGTTGTTCTTTGCTTTGATGTGTGTGGTGTTTGTGTGCATAATCAGCTTAGCTGGGTGCTCCTATTGGTGGCAGATGTGTTCAACGGGTGTCAGTCTTAAAATCTGTATTTTTTCCACAAATATGAAAGATATTAATTTTAAATATTTTATATTTTAAGCTATACAAAAATGATAAAATTGTGGATCCATATATCGCATTTTTCAAATCCTCAAACTTTATTACTCTCTTCGTCCAGACATACGAATCTAGACAAAGCCAAGTCACTTATTTCTAGACTGGAAGAATTTATGTCATTTTTATGTAACCCACGCTACAAAGAATTTCGTGTTGTGATTTAGGATACAACATTGACTACGTTCATAATTAATTAAAAAAACTTCTAAATATAATTATTTTTATTTATTTTTAAATGAAGAGAGCGCCGGATCTTGGGAGCCAGGGCAAAAGCAAGGAACTAAAAAATGATAGAGGAAAGTCACCCCGCACTAACAGCCTAAAACATCAGGCCCAAGCACAAGCACAAAGAGGCCTAAGTGCAAGTAGAGCCCAGGATGTTCTGGCAGACTGGCTTTTACAACACTTCCAGACCATAAATCAATCTGCTACTCATTCTGTTTACATACAAAAAAAAAGGGATGACCTTCATTCTCTGTCAGAACAAGGGTGAAGATTGTGGACACGTCTCCAACCAAGTGCCCGACGATCCAAGAAACATGGCGATGTCTGGGTTAATCTGGAGAGCAAAAAGATCTACTTAGAATAAATGTTTGCTAATGCTGCAGTGCACGACATGCGCTGCAAGGGCATGAAAAGGGGGAAACAGTATGTCAGTTAGGTGTAACAGGCAGGAGGAAGGGGGACTTGCTAGATGTGATTGATCAATGGACTTCCAGGCACAGGCCCGAGTCTGCCTTATTATAGAACCACCAACAACGAATGCACATCCAACAATACACACAATTCAGTTCAGCCTCACGCACACCGAAACCACTCAACTCTGGACAACCACCAAATACAGTCTGTTGCTACTACACGCCTGGCTCTGGCCGCTGGAATCAGGGCGGCTGGTGAATCACTCCCTGGTGACGGCGCCGAAGATGTCCGTGTAACCCACCACGCCGACGAGGACGCCCTCCTCCTCAGCCTCCGCGTCGGTCACCCACACGTGCGTGGCCCGGTGCGACAGCATCTGCGCCATGACAGCCGCCAGGGAGCTTGTGTTCCTGCATGTCAACGGCGCACTCCGCCCCCGATACATGCTCCTCATCTGGTTCGCGTGGCTGTTCAGGAACCCGATGCTCCTGCTGCTGAACTTCTTCAGCAGCCTGGGAGAGCGTCCGGGCTCAGCCTCATCCATCACCGACGAGCTGACGGAAGGCTCCAGGAAGGCCGAGATAGGCGTCGACCCGTTCTCGTCGGCGCCAATGACGAACTGGCCAGCTGATAGGTTCGCCAGCGCCCATGCGGCCGCGACATAGTCACACTTCCACAGCTTGTAGGCAGAGATGTCTCCGATTATCTTGCGAACCCCATCAGGCGTCGTCTCGACCA
Source organism: Avena longiglumis (assembly GCA_030063025.1). NCBI lineage: Eukaryota > Viridiplantae > Streptophyta > Magnoliopsida > Poales > Poaceae > Avena > Avena longiglumis. The sequence goes on along the minus strand of CP125973.1, from coordinate 89,180,563 downwards.
CAGCTACGCCGCACGGGTCTCCAGGGATCTTCTGGATTGCTTCCATGGCCGGTGCGGATGCTTCGACGTGACAGTACTGTGGGTTTATGGCTCCAAGGGAACAGATTTGAGACAGTGGGATGGGAGCAAGAGCGCCGAGGCATCCGATTAGGAACCGGAGAATGTCTTCCCTTGACAGACAGCAAAACCTGACCGCGGAACTGATAAATGGGGACAGCTGCCTACTGCTACTGCTAGCTGAGCTTGGTGATCCTGATTCCGAGTTCTTTAGCCATTTCCCATTGTAAAGCATTGAAAACCGCTTGGTTAGGCCTCTCCAGGAGCCATTCTTGCGAACAAGGAAGCGCTTCACACCATGCCTCATCAACTCCAGCGCATCGATCAACCTTGCAAGACAAAAAACAATGATTGAATAACAGAATACATATTTCAAACAGTACAACTGAAAAAGATGAACTTCCTTGAAAAGTTACGGACTAAAAGAAGTAGAGCAGTACGATAAGTAGACACTAAATGCCAATCAGCATCCAGCTCATACTGTTACCTCCTACTGAATTATTTGTCAATTCTAAGGATGTGATGGTGGCTCAACTACTTGGTGCTTTGTAAATCATTTCGGGAAATGATTGGACTACTTTGCATGTGTCACATATCATGTATGGCTCATTTTATTTATATTATTGACTTGACTCATGAATCCCCCTTAGCAGCCAGTACAGTTCCACATGGATTGTTGTCTTCCTGACTGTGACATTACATTGCCAAATGAAAATCATGTTCACACTCTGTTCCTCTTATGACAACACAATCAGAAAGATAAGTTATGTACCATGTGAAATCCATCTGGCTTGTTTAAGTACTGACATGAAAGGGAACAAAACCTAAAGTCTGCGTATAAATCATTTTGCAACACGAAACTGCTCTTCTGTGTTTCATGAAAAAGAGGGCGTCGAGGTAGGAAATAAGCAAGTACTTGGTGCTGCTGCTGAGCTACTATTAGTTAAATGTGAGTTATACTATTATAAACCTGCTAATTTTTTTAATAAGTTAAATTATTAAACACTCAAATAAAATCTATCGGTTAATCTTAAAGAAGTCAAAAGCAAGACGTCCGAAAACATCAATTTTCAGGCGATAACTGAATAATAACAAATCAACAGACATGGTGAATTTCAACACTTCAGCCAGTTAATTTTTAGTAAAAGGCAGATGAATGAAAAAATTAATGATGGTATCATATTAGAATGATTCCGCAGAATTTATTTCCTAACGAGATTGAGTCATCACCCCTTAATCACCAGTCTGTGGCATTTCTTTGGATACTGAAGAAAAACAGTGTGCGTACAGGTTATCTTAAATATGAGCAGCAGATTTCTGACTAAAGCTGGCTACACACGAACAATATCTAGATTTCTACGTTTTTCCCACATATGGAAATTTCAACCAACAATTTCCATGAACAGGAATGAAATTCAGAAACCTAGAACGACCAAGACATTTCTTCCCAACTCATAAGCAGCAATCCTAAGCCCAGAAAAACCAAGTATCAAGTGAAAGAAAAGCTTCTTGAAGTCTCTGTTTAGAACACACTTATTCAACCTTTTCAAATTTACAAAAACATCAACCCGATCCACTCTGAGATGGCACCAGCCATGACAGACCACCAATTATCACGCCACGGTAAGAAGGGATTGTGGAGATACATTAACAGCACTTACTATCTCAGCTTCAGTATCGATAATGACAAGCACATCATAGGAAGTAAGCAATTAGCATTTGCTTACAGCAAAAGCAGCACAATATCCTAGAATATCTTAACCACAAACCCATGTGATCTATTACAGGTTCAGACAGAAGTAGCAAACACCCACGTACTTTTCCTAAGGTCAAACTAGTCCAAACATGCATAAAGGGCAAAGATCACCAACTAGATCAGATTAAAAAAGAAGGCTTGTGCATTAGCTGTATCAACGCAGGAACAGATCCGTGCTGAGCACGAACAAATAGCTAAGGTGCATACACTGAATTACTGCTAGCCACGACATGAAACCGTTAACAAAGGGATGTCTAGATAATAACACATCAAAAGTACAAATCGCAGTCAGTTTAGCAGGTGAAACATGGGGAAATCTTGCCTCAGACGCAGATCAATAAAAAACATCTGAAAACGGGTCTATTTCTCGACCATTCAGACACCAGAACCCCACGATTCGAGATTGGGCGGAGTTTCTGAGCAGATGGGCTCGGCACGACACTCGACAGCAGCGAGAAGAGAGATATCTAGACACTAGAAGCAACGGCGCGGAGGGAGAGCTCACCTGGTGCCGGGATCGACCTCCCTGAGGAGCTCCGGGTTGTGCTGGACGACCTCGCCGACCGCGGTGCGCATGGCCTGGTCCCCGGTGCCGGCGGTGGCGACGAAGGCGGCGATGTCGACCGCGGAGATCATCCCCAGGAACCTGGCCCCGGAGGGAGGTTCCTCGGGCGCGGCCCGCGCGCGCCATACGGGCACGGCGCCCTCGGGGCTGCCCGCGATGGCCCGGGCGGCATCCTCGAGCGTGTCCGCGTCGCTCAGCTCGACGATCTCGGGCTTCCCGACGGTGAGGTCACCGACTACGTGGTGGAAGAATATGGCGGCCATGGCCGAGAGAGCGCGGGTTATAAGAGGGAGTGGAGGAGGAGCAGATGAAGGAAGAGTCTAGAAGGGCCGAGGCGGAGGGCGCCCCCAGGCGCGAGGACTGCGGCGGAGGAAGGGCGGGAGAAAGGGGAGAGGAAGGCGGAAGGGTCACCGGCGGCGCGGGTGCGGGGATCGCCGGCCATGGCAGATGGAGGGAAAGCCCATTAAAAGCAGGAGCAGGTCGACGGTGGGAGGAGGGCAGGCAAGGGGGGAGAGACCAGCGATGCGAGAGAGAGCTTGGGATTGGCGACGACGGTGGACTCTGGGTTGAATGGATATGTGGCGACCGCTCGGTGTTAAAATCAGCCTCGTGCTTTGAGATTCGGATCGGAGCATGCTGGGTAATGCAGTACTAATGTACAGCGGAAGCACCTTTAGTATTTTTTTAATTGATCCAAATTAATGGTTTCGGATTTATTTAGATATGGATGTATATAATCATATTTTAGTGAGACGGATTGGAGAGGGTAGTGTTTTTCCTTGTTCCAAAATTAGACTAGTATCACAAGCATATATTCTTACACCTACTACTAAAAACTCCAACCTAAACAAATCAATTCTACACCCAACCGTACGAGAGAAGAGAGAGAAGCGCTCGATGAGGCGGCACAAAAATCCATTTAGGGTTCCTTCTCTCTATTGGCGAAGCCATCGGTTCATTTCGTCTATGGCATTCTTAGGGCCTTGGAGACGCGGTGGACCACAGTTGAACGATGTGAAGTCCACGCATATCCGCAGGATGTTTGTGTCTTTTTTGGGACCAGCACGGTGTTAATCAGTCACTCGCTCTCTTTAATTTCTCGGATGAAGTTGGCATCGAGCAGTCTGTTGACTTTGATTCCAACGGCTTCAGCTCTTGGTTTGGATAGTCGTCTCATCGAGTGCTTGACTGGATTTGCGCCGGGGAACACATTGAGTGCGTGCTCAGCGAATTCCCTGGAAACTCCTGGCATGTCCGCAGGAGACCAGGTGAAGATTTCCCAGCGCTTATGGAGGAATTCAACGAGCACGCTTTCCTATGCGGGGCTGAGGTCGTTGGCGACCAGTGCCGTCTTGGAGGCATCCGTTGGATGGACCTGCACCTTTTTCGTGTTTACTGTGGAGTCGAACGACATATTGGATGCGTTTTGCCTGGAGATTGGGGGTGCCCTGTTGTTTGTCACCTCTCTGAGCCGCGTGAGCTCCTCCTGCATGCCGAACGACTGGGATATTCTGTTGAAGTCTCTATCGCAGTGGTCGGATCGGGTGAAGCTTCCTTGGACGGTGATGACGCCCCTTGGTCCTGGCATCTTCAGTAGCAGGTACGCGTAGTGCGGGACTGCTAGGAATCTTGCGAATGCCACGCGTCCGAGGATGGCGTGGTACTGTGATGGTCAGTCCACCACTTTGAATTCTAGTCGCTCGCGCCTGAAGTTTTCGGGTTGTCCGAAGATGACGTTGAGTCATATCTTGCCCAGAGGGTATATGCCCTTGCTTGGGACTATGCCGTTGAACATTGTATCTGATTGTTCCAGGCTGCACAGTGGGATCCGCATCGCTGCGAGGGTGCTGGCGAACATCAGGTTAATGTCGCTGCCGCCGTCCATGAAAACGCGACTCACTCGAATCCTCCAATCTGCGCCTCGAGCACCAGGGCAGCATGTCCTGGGCAAGAGATCTGGCGTGGGTGATCCGTATGGTCAAACGTGATGCAGGACTCCGAGCCACTGAGGTACTTAGGGATGGCTGGTGGGGAAGCTACCCCAGGCTTACTTGGCAGATGATCTTTTTTTTGCACCCTGTTGGTAGGGCGTCCCTTCTGGATCATCAGGGACCCTTTTGGCGGTGGATATCCTCATGTGCCATTGTTTGGCGCAGGTGCGATAACTGTATTCGATGGTCCAATGGGTGGTGGTGGAGGAGCTCCGTGGGTGATGTCGTCTGGTGCAGGTGCGGGTCCAAATCCAGGGTTCACGATCTGTCGTCGCATTTGGGTGAGACCCTCACTGAGCTTCTGGAACTCGCGCAGTCCTTTAGCATGTGGTTGTCCTTCTTCTTGCCATCCTGCTTGTCGATGTAGAAGTGGATGGTGCAAGGACCAGACAATTTGTCGTATGCCGATGGCTCGTCGTCACGGCTACGACATTTCCATGTTTGCGTGGGTCGCCCTCCGTCACGAAAGTTGCCTCCGCGGTATCCATTGTTGCGGTTGCCGTCGTTGCATCGGTCGTCGTAGCCAGCCGCAACCATGTCGACTCCGTCGTGATCGTCGTAGACGCGCGATCTTTGTTTGCTGTGGCGCTCGCGCCTGCAGCCGTAGTGGTCCTCGTCATCCGAATGCGTTCGGTGGAGGGAATCCTCGCCATCTGCCCACCTGTTGGCGATGTCCATGAGGTGGTCGAGCGTCTTGGGCTTGACACGCCCAAGTTCTTCCTTAAAGTCCGGGCGTTTGACGCCATCCTTGAAGGCATCGATTGTCCTTTCCTCGAAGATATGCATGGCGTATTTCTTGATGTGGGACCAGTGTAGGATGTACGAGCGAATGGATTCGCCCATATGTTGGGTGCAGGCCCATAGTTCTTCGATCGAGGCTGGCCTCTTACTGGTGCTCTTGAAGTTGCGGATGAAGCTGTATGCCAGCTCCTCCCAACTTTGGATGGATCCGAAAGATAGGCTGCTGAGCCAGATCCGTTGTACCGCACAATCAAGTCACCGTAGAGCGGTGTTTTCCGCCCGCATCTTCTTGACGGATGAGAGGTGGTCGTTGAGCCAGGCTTTCGGGTCTTGCGTGCCGTCGAACTTCGGAGTGTCCGAAGGGAGCTTGAAATTTTTTAGTATCCGCGTCCGCCGAACGGATCTGCTGAAGCATCTGGCTCCGCACAGCTCTCCGTCGTCCTCCTCGTCGAATTCGGTTGAACACGTGCGTTTAGCGCGTGCCTTGTCGATCTTGCGTTGGGTGAGATCGTTTCGGGCGTCGTAGTCGCTGCTGCGGTGCCGCGGGCTCTTCCGACGTTGAAGCAGATCTTGCTCGTCTTCGTCGGATGAGGGTGTAGGGCTGCGGGTGAATTTTACCGTAGCTTTTTTCTTTGGCTCCGTAGGAGCCTCTTCGTGGAGCGCAGCTCCGACGAGTCCGAAACCAGCCAGTGCGGACTTGTGCATGGCGCTCTTCGGGACACCCACCGGAGATGGATGAGATGCGAGGTATGCAGTGGCCGCCATGATCGCAGCCTAGTGTTTTCGGCATGACGTTGCCGTTCACGTCCATCATCATGAATGACGTGTTGAGGGCCCTAGTGACGTCGCGGCATGCGGCGGAGTCCATGTGCTCCGTGCGGGAGCGATGCTTGTTGGCGTTGTTGCGTGCGAGCTGGAGCCACCAGCGACGGAGAGCGCAACTCGCCGCGCGCTAGACTCCGAAGCTGCCTACTTGCGTTTGTCGAGCTCCTCCTGCAGTTTCACCTGCCGGTTATACTCGCCAATGAGGAGGAGGTGGTAGGCCATCAGCAGATCCCGTGAAGCATTCACAGGTAGGATGACGTTTCCTGCTACGGCCTCGCGTGCTTGGCGCCATCCTTCCTCGTTGAGGTTGATCTTCTGGTAGGCGTTGGCGTCACCTTCATTAGGCCTAAGCGATGGAGCTCCCCCGTTTCCTCCGTTCTTACCTTGTGGTTGAGAGGTGGGTTGGGCGCACTCGAACCTGGCGGCGGTTCTACTTCGCTTTGGATGACCACGGCGCATAGGTAGCATCCGCGAGTTGGATCGCTGCTGCCGCAGCTTTTGGATCTAGAATCGTAGGTTCCTTCATCTGAGGAAGGACCGCACGGATCTGAGTTGCAGCTGTTGCTGTCCTATGACTCATCTGTTAGTGTCGACATGCATAACATGCCGATGGGTGGGACCCACGAAGCGGTTCTAATGGACGGTGATGGCACCCGCTCTGAGAGGCGGAGTGTGCCAATCTGCCCCACCTGGAAGCAGAAGCTCCCGAACATCATCTCGAGCCCATCGCCGTTGGACTCGAAATCCCTCAGGATGGCTGGCGAGTGGGCGGTGAAGTCGAAGGTGCCTAAGAGGAGTTCATTCTCCGTCGCCGACGAGTTGTAGATCGCTCCGGATGAGACCGTCACGATCGCACAATCAACGTCCCCAGTTCCCACAGACGGTGCCAATTGACGAGGTTCGATCTCGTCAATACCCATTGTTATAGACTTGGGTTTTGGAGAAGGTGGGGATGCTAGAGTTCGCGGAATGGTTAACAGACAAGCAACGCGGGGACACGAGATTTACCCAGGTTTAGGCCCCCGGAGGGAAAACCCTGCTCCTGCTTGTCTGCTCTTGATTACGGCGGAACCGAGCATTAGAGGGGTGCGCGGATGCAATCTGGCATGAGGTGCGTATGAGGTGATTATTGTCCTCCTCGATGTTCCCTCCTAGCCTTTATATAGATAGGTAGGTCCCGGGCGCAGGTCGAGTCGGTTACAGATTAGGGTTTGTTCCCTTTAAAATTCTATCTACTCTAGTCTTGTTCTCCAAGGATCCGAATGCGTCATGGGCTTGGGCCACCCGAAATATCCACATGTCGCATATCTCGTCGTGGGCCTTCCTTGAGCTGGACTAGGTATGCCACCTGTGTGGTATAACCATGTCACACAATGCCTAATATGAGACACAATTTATGTGACTACCGATGATTAGATACACACTACAATCTAGTGGAAGCGTTGATGCTTTCGAACTGGTTCTGTCATCTATTCTAGGCGATGGAACTTGGTTCAGTAGTATCATTGCTTCATGACGTAAATCCTTTGTGCTATGAGGCAATTGTACTTTATTCCATGAACACATCTTGTGATAACACCTAGTACAATGCATTCATAGAGCTGGTGCTATCGAAACCAGATGGTATGCACAACAAAATTGGCTGTGTACGTCATCAGGTTCCAGGTAGCACCAGCTCTACCTTGTTTGTGCTAGTAATTCTGAAGCTGATATAGATTTGTTTGTGTTTTGTTTCCTTTGGCCGATGATTACTTAAGTAGCACAATGACATGTAATTCCAAGATCGGATCTGCATCCATAAGATCGCTCACGTGGCGTCGTACTTATTATAGAAGTACTCCCGTTTCAAAATATAAGATATTTTAAATTTGTAAAAAATATCTAAATTTCTATTAATATGTAAATTTACTCTAAACCTCTTATATTTTAAAACGGAGCGAGTACATCATAATCATTGGTCGGCCAAATTGGTTCTGCAAATGCATCTCGTGGCTGTTATCCGACGATGCATCACGTCTGCTAGCTAGACTGCTACCCGGCCCTCAGTTGCAAACTTCCGGTTGCATTTCTTCTCCTCAGTCCCGCACTGATCCATGTGTAATGTAGGGAAGAGATCTGGGAAAATGAACACCGATGGTAACAGTGGATTGGAAAACGAACGGTGCCACGTTACTGGCAGCAAAGCGCTGCGGGTTTAGCAGACCGAAGGCTAGCTAGCTGCTCGTGGCATTTTCACCATCGACTGCACATTTGTGTGGAGTGGAGTTGAGGTGAATTGGAATCTTTCCTAGCTCGACAATGAGGAGTCCGACGCATGCTATTTGATTTTGGCTAGTTAGTGTGTGTTTGGTAGACCGAGGCAACTTAGATATTCTCATCGCACCTTATATTTCTTTGTTTGTTAGCTCGGCTTGGTTTTCTCTAACATTGTCCGTCTCGTGCAAAAGTAGCCCCTCAGCCCCGTCGACTTGTGAAGTTGAAATCGAGCTTCGCAACTGGGTAGGCTAAGGCCATCCCGCGACTGTGCTCCATCCCGATAGGGGTCAAAGCCCCGCATTTCATCCCCCCTCCCCCCTCCTCCACAGGCCGCAGGCAACAAGTCTCGCTCCCTCCTTAGCTCTTGCGACCAAGCCGGCACTGCTCTCTAGTGGCAACCAAGCAGGACGAGCGGCGCATGGCGGGCCAATTCCTCGACGCACGGCGGGCCTATCCCTCGACGTGGTGGTCTTCCTGGCGGAGCTTGACCAGGCGTCCTGCTCTCCCCACGCCCCCGTCCTCCTCTCTCGCCGTCGATGAGATGCCCCGGCCTCCTCTCTAGCACGAACGAGCCTCCAGGCTCTGCCACGGCCTCGCCACCACGCTCCGCCATGGCCAGCCACCAAGCTCCGCCACGGCCAGCCACCGCCTCGCCACCACGCTGCTTCGAGAGCGCTGCCGCCATCACCGCTGCAGGCCGGCCTCACCACCAAGCTCGCGACGAAGGTGCTGGTTGTCCTGGCGGCGCATGGCGGGCCTATCCCTCGACGCGGTGGTCGTCCTGGCGAAGCTCGACCAGGCGTCCTGCTCTCCCTGTGCCCCTGTCCTCCTCTCCCGTCGTCGACGAGATGCCCCAGACTCCTCTCTAGCACGGACAAGCCTCCAGGCTCCGCAACGGCCAGCCACCGCCTCGCCACCACGCTGCTCCGAGTGCTGCCGCCATCACCGCTGCAGGACGGCCTCGCCACCAAGCTCGCGGCGAAGGTGCTGGTTGTCTGGCGACGCATGAGGCTTTCACGGCCATGGCGGCGCATGGTCATGGCGGCCGGAGCCCGACCAACAGGGACTTGATTGCTTTTTGGTTTTATAATTAGGGACCGATTGCTTTTTTATCTTTTTAGCTAGGGATTATTGTTTAATACTCCCTCCGTACAAGAATAGATGTCTTGGATTTTTTAAATTTTGGATGAATCTATATACTAAATAGTGTCTAGATTTATCTAAATTTTGTTAAATTTAAGACATCTATTTTGGAACAGAAGGAGTAATAGCTAGCCTAGCTCATGTCATACGGTGGCACCAAATTCAATCTCAACTGAACATAGCTCGCCTAACATAACCCGCCAAATACCATATTGTAAAAGCACTTGTATCTAGTCAACATAAGCTAGAGTCACCTTGTCTGAGGTGTGATCGCTTACCCAGCTACCAAACACACCCCTCATTGTCTGTAGCTACCACTCAAAAACAAAAACAAAATTGTCTGTAGCTAAACGCTGAGACCACTAGTGCTGACAGGAACGGACTGGAAGCGAGTTTATTTTTTTTTAAGTAGGAAGCGAGTTTATTAGCAGGTCGTCTTAAGAATGCATTGTTGCCATGCACGCGCTCCATGCGGATTTCACTCATCAGGGTGATCGTCCTAATTTCCAGGCATGCAGCCCGTCCCTGCCAGGCTCGATTCTTTATCATTTTCTGCAGCGCAATCATGATGAGACCACACGGGCCGGCGGCGGCCCCTCGCCGGAGAGCTGACCGAGGGAGCTCCGAAAGGACGCTTTTGCGAATGCTGACTTGGCATGCCCATCTCTGCCATGCTTTGAGCGGTTGTCGCGGCGCGTCCAGGTAGTCACGCGCAATTATGGGAAAGCCAGCCACCAAACATACGTACACGTACGTACTACTGGCCAGGATGAGGTGGCACGGCTAGCTAGCGTCTCGCCGGGGTGCGCGGCAGGAAGCGGCTGGGGTCGAGACATTGATGCTCCACCCTCTACCGCGCGGTACGCAGCACTGTAGCCTGCGTGCTTCTTATTAAATGTAAAATCGAGAGAACACGAGAGACAACAACAAATGATTTAACTGTTGTTTTATTCCATTATGATCAACCTATTTATACAAGGGGAACGAACGCGTATATAGGACGCGTCCGTACGAAAAGGCATGAGGAGAGTCGGTTGACAAACCAACCGACATAGGAAGGATTATTATTTAATTAACCTATTAATTAAATCCTAACACTCCCCCTAATCCTTCCTTGTTCTTGGGATCGATCATCTTTGGAATCATCCCCTCCAAAAACCCTGTGGAAAAAATGCGAGGAGTAGTGTGTATAATATGTTGCTAAAACTCCTTTAAACCCAGTGGGAAAATAAGGAGAAAATGGTGCAACATATAATGGTTAGATATCTTTAAAACTCCTTCAAACCAGTGGAAAAATAAGGAAAATGATACGAGATATAATGATTATTGCCTCCATGTTAACTCCATATGAGAAAAACCTTGTAAAGGGAAAAACCCATAGAGTTTAAAGGATAATATATATGTCGTGTATACTTTCCTAAAAACCACGAGTGGGGAAAAAGAAAGTATGACATATAATCTTGTGTTGATATTACCTCATTAAAAACCTTGATGAGAACCGGATAGTAAACTCATAAAGGGAAAAAGTGTAATATGATACTTTGAATAGGAGTAGTCTAGGATGATACTCACTGATTCTTGCAAATCCTGAAGCCGTCAAATACCAATTCCATAAAAATATTTATGGAATATGAAAGTTGGTAGAGACTTCATGAATAGATCAGTGAGGTTATCACATGATTTGACTCGTAAGACGTTTATTTTCTGACTCTTCTGGAGTTCATGAAGATAAACCAATTAATAGGCAATATGCTTAGTGATATTGCTCTCGATGTATCCTATTTGCATCCATGCAACACAAGCAACATTATCTGTATAGATAATGGTCGATGATTCAAGAGAACCAATACCACATGACGCATGTATGTGGTTTATCATTCTGTAAAGCTACACATGACAATGTGGCTTTGTATTCGAATGATTGGTAGGTGTAATCACCAAGTATATTTCAAGACATCAATGGAGTGACACTTCTACCATGTAGGTACACAATATGGGGATCATTCAAGTAGCCAACATCGATTATTACGATGATATTGGAGTTTAGATTTCTCGAAATTACATGAACATATCAAATAATGTGGTGCCTTGGAGATATCGAAGATATTCTTGATTCCCAACCAATTGTCTTGGTGGGTCCAATGGCACTGGGATATGGAACTTCAAGTCCCAACATCCCTTCTACATCATCCCTTGGTTTGAGTGAATCTTTCTCTCGCCTAGAGATCGAACAACCGGTCATGGGAGATGGATATGACATGTCTATTTTTAGGTTTCTCCAATATTTATAATATAGGCAACTTGGTGTACCATAATACTTGAGTGAAGGAGTTCGAGTTGTGGTCTCTAGAACTATTTGGTTTTATCCAAATTCTTCATCTCAAATTCATCTTTTAGATGATCACGTTAGCCGTCATTGTAGGAGTAATCCTTGAGCATGATAAACACGCATGGGTAATCATCATTGTAGGAGTAATCCTTGTGTATAAGGAACTCACTACGTTGGTTGTACCAGAATATACCAACAACAATAAGCCATGTAATGACTTATTGATTTTACACAATGCATGTTGCATTTACATTTCGATTCGTATAGAGATTCCATCGGGAACCATACATGTCCAAATCTAGTGATCCACATGAAATGTCGTCACTACATCTATCAACTGCATAGATAGATGATTTTGCACTGCCAATGATATATGTAATGGAAAAAGAGGATTCCACTCATGTCTGGAGAGTAGGTCTCGGATCTCTGCGAAAACCCGACCTTGTGCTACAAGCCTTGCTTTCTCACCACCTTGTTCTCATTCTATTTCTAGAAGGAAACATATTGAATCCCATGTAGGGAATTTAGTTGGAAGAGCGAGGCTATTTTCTGCTTGGATTGCACCCTTTGATTGTTTCAGTCTGAGTGAGTGGTTTACACTCTGCCATGGCCATGGTCTATGGATCTGAATCATTGTGAAGGTTTTGGCAATCATACAAGAGAAATGTTTGTCGACAGTTGTAGGCTTTTGTTGTATGATTCTCCAGAATCAATATAGTTAGAGGAAATCGCATCCACCTATAATGACTCTTAGTGATTTCCCAATACTCGTGAGTCCAGGTGTTCCGATGTCCCAGCCAGTGTGTGCAAGCTAAAGCTGGGTTGTGGAGGTTTCCCTTCCACTAGGTGTATACTACCCATAAGGTGTTTGTCAACGCTAGGTTGACTTGCATTTCTTGATTTAGAGGATATCTCCTCGATTTCCTTTGTTGCTTTGCGAAGCTAGATCCTGGTTGAGGTAGTACTACTCCCCTCTTCTCAGTGCGGAGAGTTGAGTGGTTTTATTGGTACCTCCACTCTTTGCGCATTTCTAGCCGGACTAAAGGACTTTGTAACACCTTTGAGATCGATAAATGAATCTGGCGTGTTATTTGCAATATGTTGCAAATATGTGAATTCGGACGTGGTCCAAATTCTTGAATACGTGGATATAAGGTGGAACATGGAGTCTAATTGATTTCCGGCATTACTGGTACATAAAGTCTCCCTAATGCACGGAAATAATCCATCATTTAATATAAGCAATCAACATCTTGGGCTATGAATGTATCCCTAATGAGGGGTTCAAGGTACATGTTGCTCGACGGAGATCTATACCCACATAGATCCCAAGTATGTGGGCCCAATGATGTATGTTGTGGTGGTGAGATGATGCGTGAAACGCTTCAAACTTACTGTGATGGGAAATACTCAAGGATTTCCACGTATCAATCTGAGAGGAGAATCTGCGGTATGCGATTAGTCATTGAGCGTGTGTAAATCTGCATGACTCAACGTCAAGTTGGTAGTGCATTTCTTCGACAAAAGTCATGCAATGAGTTTGATCCTCTTATTCGGGATTCAACCAAACCATTATGAGTGTGGATGTATGGGATAGAGTGTTGAACTTCAATCCCCATGGCAATACAATATTCATTGAAGGCACATGAGAAGAATTCTACAACATTTTCTTTCTTGAATTTGTCAAATTCGAATTTCTCGATAATGGGAATGTAACTTGATTACTTCCATCATTATCATGGTAAATGCATGGTTTCATGTGGACATAAAACACATGTATGAGCATCGTATCGATGCATAATTGAGAACCATGCAGAATACCTTAAAAGATCCACACAATGGTTAGGGAATAACAAAATGCCTCCCTGGATGTGTTCAAGGGATTGAAGCGGTCCAACTTATATTTTGAAGTGTGAATGCCTCAAAATTTGCTTCCCTATGTTGCACAATGTGCACACAAAGTCTGATGGCCGAGGAAATTTTTGACTCAAGCAAACTGTGACCAATGGAATTGCATTATGCAACATGTGCTACGGTTGGATGTACTAGTAGTGCAATCCAAACAATAGAGAGAGTACTTTCTCAAATACTTGTTCCTCATCCATCGGATTGAGTCCCGTAGAAATCTATATATCGAGCTAGAGTTCGCTATGGAAATCTTCTCTCAAATATATAGAATACATACAATTCTTTTTTTTTATATCAGAGTGCTGATACAATGTATCGTGATATACAAAACTTATGTTATGTTACAATATCACAAAAGGACATGATTAAATTGATAACAAAGGAGATAATGGGACTAGTCAAAGTCTCCAAACATGTCATTTGAGGCATACTCAACAATCATGTTCTCCGTGCTCATAGGATCCTCGGCGGTTGGAGAGTAATGGTGTTGCTAGGTACAAGAGGAACATCTTGCGAACAACCATCTCCATTGGTGCCATCTGAATGAAGGTTGAAGTTGGCTTCAAACCTTTTCCCTTGAGGTGCTTTGCGTCCTTGGGATTGTTGGTAGAGAATTTCCGGATGCTTTGGGGTCTTGCACTTGTTAGTAGGATCGTGTAGCATCACACTTATCAAGCCTAGTTTTGTCATACTTAGGCTTTGTGGTGCCTTACCCACGGTCCGAGTTTGAGGCTTTTTGTTCAGTTGCTTACGCTTATCCTTAAAGTTTGATTGGTTGTCGTTGAAGGCACCACCAAACTTTCTTTCGCTCGTGACATTCATATGAACTTGTGCAAAGGTTGGGAACCAACCGGGCGCTGAGAGTCATTCTTAGCAAGAAGCTCATCATGCTTTTCAGCCTAAAGTAGAATATGAATAAGGCCTGAATAGACCTGGTAGTCACGAGTGTGGTATTGCTGCTAGAGGATCCTTTCATATGGAATCATAGTGGATAGAGTTTTTCTATCTTTTCCGCATCTGTAGGTTCCTTCTCACAAAAGCGTAATTTAGAACTTATCTTATGAACTTCATGATTGTAATCCCGACGGACTTGAAGTCACGGAATCAAGATGAGTCCAATCATGAAGTGCTTTAGGCACGATAATCGCATACGCTTTTCATACCTCGTTTTGAGGGCCTGAAACAAAGTAAATGGGGATTCCTCCTCCTCCAAATACTCGGACTTAAGATCTGGTGGATATGGTGTCTTATAATGTATAAGGCGCATATTTACCTCTTCTCTCAGTGGTGCGACTCCGGTGAAAGGGGTCCTCCGGTTACGGATGGCATGCACTATCCCACGGGACGCAAGCGATCTTGATGTCCGTGGCCCGAGATAAGGTAGTTGTGGATATTGAGGTCGAGCACATGAACTCTCATTTTCGCCATCTGTTACCATCATGGGTAAACCAGATTATTAATTTACGATAGTAAACCAACAACCATCATGGTCGTGTTGTAGCGAATGCTGCAAAATTATTGATGACTTCAAGAAATGGGCTTGAAATCATTAGTGTGAACTTCAAATTGTTAAGTTTTGACACATTGTAGATACTCCCCAAAAAGAAATTTCAGGGTCCATCTCTCAGCACTAGAGAGTATAATCTGATAAAATCAGTAGATACTCATGTTTCTAATACCTTATGTCATAACTTAATAAAATGTATGGGAGATCACTTGTTAAAGTAATCACGGTAGTGGAGATAATCTGCCATGCATACAGTAGATCTGTGCACTACCCTTGATCCCAAAACATCAATTTGAGGAAATCACTTTAAATTTTTTGGCATATCAATTCTTGCTCGTATTGAACCAAAAATAGCTCAATTAAGATGAATCGATTTTTATTTGCAAGAAATTAAAAAATCTCAATTGCAAATAATGACGTAATTAATCTCAACATGTAGGGAACATGGAAATAAATAACATCAAAATATTCTCTAGAATACATAATACTCAACAGAAATACCGAATAAACATGGTCATGAACCAAAAATACTAGCTATTAGTATTGACTAATCTACGAGAACCAGAAAATACGATGTCCTCTAGCAGATTTGTTTTTGTTTATTCTAGTCCTGACACACTGTTTAGCCTGTTTTGCTAATCCCTGCACATGGAAGGACTATGGTGCAAAAATGGTGAAAGGATAAGGTTCCTATCCCGTTTCTGGATAGATACCAATCGAATCAAAAAGACTCAATTAAGACAATGAATTGATTCATTTGCGAGAAATTAAAAATCTTAATCGCAAATATTGACATAATAAATCTCAACATGTGTACACATGGAAATATATTACATCAACATTTTGAGGAATACAAAACAGTACTAAAAGTCTATACTGAAATCAACAGTGTCTAAAACAGAAAGTAAAATACTGATAGCACTTGTTGTTAGAAAGGTACTCTGCTAAGATGAAGAAATAAATCAACTAGTAAATTAATTAGCAGAGAGATGCCCGTATGGTGTGTTGTACGGATTGCTCAATACTAGTAGTACTAGATTGGTCTCCTTGTACTGAACGAGAGGATAAGGACCAAAGTAAATCAATCCCAAATCCTCGACCGAAAACAGCACCAGACAACCACACGCGACGCCTCCGGGACGCTGCTGCGGCGGAGTTTACCAGCGACGAGCGGCGCTCCGGCCGCCCTCTTTCCTCGTCGGGGATCCTCCAGGGAGTCGTGTCCCAGGGGCGACGTCGTCGGAGGCGCCGTTCGTGATCCCGAGTGGCGGGCTCACAGTGCCGTAGCGCCACATCAAGCCGCGTTGGCGAGTCCGCCGACGGGCTGGCCAGCGGGAGGCCGAAGTACGCGAGGCGGCGTGGCCGGCATGGCAGCGAAGGGGCGTCGTGGCCGGTGTTGGGACGACAGACGCGAGGCGTCGACATCTGCGCGCGTCGCGACAAGGACGGAGGCGCCGCGGGGGCACTCATCACGGTCCTCACGCCAGAGCCGAGGGTGAAGATGGAGGCCCCGGTCGGCATGGCCACGCCTGCAAGCGTCGCCCTCAATCTCGGCTACAACCGCTAGGTCGGAGATGGAAGGCCCGGCTCATGGAGGCCGCGCGAAAGTCATTGTCGCGACGTCGGTCGCGATTCTTGTGCGCCCGGCTTCGCCTCCGCGGAAAGATGATGCCGCGCTGGGCGACTGCAGCGTCGAAGAGACACGCGTGGAGGCCGATGACATTGTCCGGTCTCCGGTTTCATCAAGTTGGTAAGAACATCTCGAATCGAAGGAGAGCACTTCGGTGATTACCTTTGAAATCTTCGATTCTCTGTCGATCTTACCAATTAGCAGTAGATGTATGTCTCTCTACTTCTTTATTCTTGATTTCCTCGTGAAAGAGGCGAAGACATAGGGACTTCCACAGCCAATTTTCTTACTACCTTCATGTTCCTTCCCAATCTCAAATCGCGAGATATGGAGCGTGCTGATAACGTATTAAATGTAAAATCGAGAGAACACGAGAGACAACAACAAATGATTTAACTGTTGTTTTATTTCATTGTGATCAACCTATTTATACAAGGGGAACGAACGCGTATATAGGACGCGTCCGTACGAAAAGGCATGAAGAGAGTCGGTTGACAAACCAACCGACATAGGAAGGATTATTATTTAATTAACCTATTAATTAAATCCTAACACTTCTAAGCACCCCGCTCGTTCGGCGTTTTTAGTCTAAAAATCGACGCTGGATAGCGTAGGATGGATGTAACTTTTGATCTAAAAACGACTAGTATATTTTAGTTACGTTCTCAGGCGTGGTTTCTAGATAAGGTAGAATCGGCGACTTTTCACCGAATTCAGCTCAAATTCACACCGTTCGACATAAATATGAATACAGAGTAATGTTCGGCATAAAATTAAACACAACAAATTTTGGTATAGTTCACCATAGTCTAAAATACAACATACTTTGGCCTTGTTCGGCCAGTTTATGCTCGACATCTATGTGTTTTCCTTGTGTATATATGCTCAACCAGATCATCCTATAACTATTGATGCACCGCCGAGTCTCAGATCTCCTGACGCATGACGATGAAGACAACCCACGATGCCGTCACCTGGTGACCAGGCTCTGCAAGAGACCGCTGTTTGTAATATGGCTTGTCCTGCTCGACCAAATCCGCTGGATACTTCTGCTTATCCTCTATGATCATATTGTGCAAGATCACACAACAGTCAGGACCGGGCCGGCAAAATCCGAGGCCCTATGCGATACTTAAATGAGGCCCTATTGCAGTAGGAAATTTTAACTATTCAATAATGATATAACCTATATGCTAAAGTATCTTACATAACAATTGGATATATCCGAGACCCTATGTGATACTATAAAATGAGGCCCTATTGCAATAGCAAATTTTAACTATTCAATAATGATAGAACCTATATGTCAAAGTATCTCACATAACAATTGGATATATGAATATATTAAACTACCGGTTGCATGATGATTATTTGAACAACATCATTCTCTTAGTATTCTTCTTTTTGATAAACTTGTCCTTTTGCCCCTCTTTGAGATTGAATTAGCTCTTCTTTCTTTTCTTTTATTTTCTCTTATGTTTTTTATAACCAGATTCTTGCTTTCCCATGTTAGCTCCTGATTCACTCCTACAAAAGATAAGAACACTACAATTAAACGAATTTGGGATTGAAGCAGAACTAGGGCGCAAAGAACAAAAGAGAAAAGGTGTAGGGACGAGGTACGCACACACCTACCTATTGATGGACTTGATCCACAAAATCAGTTCTTGGCGATGATTAGGGGAAGAGGGGATTTCAATGGAATCGCCAGGCTGCATCGCGGCAATTGAGGAGACGAACTGACGCCGACGCGTCAGGATCCTCGAGTCTTGGCTCGCACGGCGTCCCTTCATTCGTGGAGGACTGGAGGGATATAAGCTACAACGATATGACAAGTACGATCGATCGATCCGGGCTAGGATTCACTCCTAACTTCGATCGAGAGGCCTAAGTTGTCCCGTTTAATTCCCAGCGGCCACAAGCCAGAATTCCAGTGAAAGAATGAAGATTTATTTTTGCTCCATATACCTATATAAGCATATACCAAATATTTGGGCCCCCAAATTTTATGGGCCCTGTGCGGTTGCACAGTTGGCACTCCTGCCGGTCGGGCCTGGCAATAGTTTATCACTTTTCACATCTGATCTTTTGACTAGGTCATAGTAGTTAACCGGACAACTGCAAATCTTTGTTGGAGCACACCAAATGTTCATTTCATGTCCTTCCTACAAGTTTCCCATTCCTTGGCAAACTGAGCATGCTTGGAGAGCATCGGGCCTGAGATAATCTTCACAAATGTTGGCCATCTTGGATAGATGCCATCTGCATGTTAGTATCCCTTGTTATAGTGGCGCCTGTTGATCTCAAAGTTCACAGGGGGAGTATGACCCTCAACAAACTTGGCAAAGACATTTAAGGACCGGAGGACGTTTATATCGTTGTTTGATCCTGTCATGCCAAAGGAGTGTCAAATCCAAAGATCATGTGTAACAACTACCTCGAGTATCATAGTCCAACCTTATTTATGGCCTTTGTACATTCCCTGCCAAGCAAATGAACAATTCTTTCAGTGCCAATGCATGCAGTCTATACTTCCAACCATCCCAGGAAATCCTCTACTTTTATTGACTGCGAGGATCCGAGCAGTGTCCTCAGCATTGGGTGTTCTCAAGTATTGTGTCACAAACACTGCAATCACTGCCCTGCACAACCTATATAAGCAATCAATGGTGGTGGACTTGGCCATGCGGAGATAGTCATCGCTACTGTCACCCGGAGCTCCTTATGCAAGCAATCTCATCATCTCCACTGTGCACTTCTGCAGTGAAAAAAACTCTACCATGCCGATGCATTTTCTTGCATACGAAGTAGGGGTTGAACACCCAGATGGCATGCACGATCTCGAGGAAGCGTTTCCGGCTCATCCTAAAACGTCATCGAAACACGGCTTCTTCGTGCAGCGGCTCGTCGGCGAAGTAGTCGGCATACAACATGTAGTAGCCCCTCCATCCGTTGCCTTGCTTTGCCCTTCCGGCTACCCTTCGCCTAGCCTCCATGCTTCGGCGCTGCAGTCTGCGTGTACAGTCGGGCCAGGGAGGCGAGGATCTGCATGTGCTCTTCATCTTCGAGGGTTGCCCGGTTTTTGCACGAACTGTTGAGCAAGTTAATGTGCCTAGAGTTGTGCTGAATACTTCTGTGCCTACTACTCGATCTGCTTCTGGTATAAACACATCGGCATCTACTTACATTAATGTGCACTGTGGGGAATCGTCACGTAAATTTGTCCAATTTTATCGATTACTCGATTCGGATCTTGTGGCTACTACTACTGGTGGGTCTCTGTACCACCACCAAGTAGTGAGTATCTTGAGGATGGTGTTGTGGCTGGTGGTTACGGGGATGTGCGGTTGCTTGATGTGATTGAGGAAGAGGTTGTTTGTGATAATTGTGGGAAGGATCATAGCATTTTAGTGCATCAAGAGGAAACCATGGGAGTATGTTCCTCTCTTCTTTGGAAATCTTGATTTTGAGCAGGGTTTCATTCTATTCTGTGGTGGAGTCAAATGTTTAGTCTATGGAGCAATGCATTATGCTCATATAAGTGTGGTGAGGGTGATGTCCTTTGGCAAGGATGGAGAAGGAATTTCAAGTTTGGGCTGATGCTATGGGATCGGATGGAGATTCAATGCGATCCATTAATGATGTGGAATTTTGATGAGGTTTCCTTCGCGGGTTTATTGATGATTTCCATTTTGGGAAGGTCTTTATGAAAACAATTCCCGATCTTTGTGATTCAATTTGTCTAAGTGGAATGGGGATTTGCAACCTGTTGAATGGTTGGAAGAAGCCAGTTCGTAATTGTGGGTATCCCTATGAAGTCTGAGGAGAAATCAACTGTCTTCTATGTTGCTTCCTTAGTGGGCAAGCTGTGGCCCTGGACAGAATAGTTTGAGGAACACGGCTTATGTGAGTGAAAATTTCTGTTTAGATGTATCTTTGGTTCCTAATACCGGAAGGGAGATGCAAGGTGGGATTTATGAATTCAAGTATACCAGGAGATTTTTGCTCGGATGTTGTATCAAATCCGCTTCATTGTGGGGATTGAAGGACAGGATGGTAATGTTGGGGTGAATAAGGAGAATGGAGGTGAAGATGTGCTTGGGAGACCTGCTGATGATAATGGGCAAAGAATTGTTCCTGGTGCAAGTAATGTTGGAAGTGCTGGGGGTCG
Organism: Avena longiglumis; assembly: GCA_030063025.1. Lineage (NCBI taxonomy): Eukaryota > Viridiplantae > Streptophyta > Magnoliopsida > Poales > Poaceae > Avena > Avena longiglumis. The sequence continues at coordinate 89,159,684 of CP125973.1, read as the reverse complement.
TCAACATGGTGGGAATGGTACTGGTGAAACTGGTTTGGACAAAGGAAAACAGGTTGTGGTGGAGCAGGAGGACTCTGGGGGTGTCTCTTTTGGGACTAAAATGGCTAACATATGGGCTAATGAGGGAGGTGTTGGTCGTTCGAGGGGTCTTGTGATTAGAGAGAATGTGGCAGGTGGCTCTGGTGCTGATGGTGGGACGGGCAATCAAAATAAATCAGTTGTTGTGGGAATGCAGGTTGACTCTCAGGAAAATGTGGTTGGGGGAGATGGGCTGGATGGTAATCTCATGGATGTGGAGCAAGATCCATTTTCTGGGGGGATTAAAGAGGTCAGTACTGAGGTTGCTGCTGGTCCCCAGAGGTTTGATGACTTTATCAGGGGACTGTTGAAGGATAAGAGTAGTGACAAACATTATGAACTCATGAAGCAATATGGGCATCTGCTGGAAGAGGAGAATGAGCAAGAGGAGGGTGCACAGCAAGGAATGATAGTGCTTCTACTGATGCTTCATTTGGGTCCTCTTTTGATAGTGAGAAAAAAGGTGCTGTTGGGGGTTCTGGGGTGGAGGGTGCTCAGGACATGGAAGTTGTCAATCAGGATCAGGAAACAGTGGCTATTGGTTTGTCTCAACCTGATGGTTCTAGCCAGGAAAGTGTGGATTCTCAATCTGATCCGGTGGCTAATGTGGAAGAACAACAGGGTATTAGAAGGAGCTCGAGGGTGATTGATCAAGGTGGTGCTAGAAACTTGGCTGAAGGAAATTTGACTCAACAAAATCCTAGAGACCTTTCAGGTACAAATATAAATTTACATAATTCTTTTGCTATTCTGGATGATGATGTTATTATGCATAGAGCGTTGGAAATGGGGATAGATGCTTCTTCTATATCTTTGGAACATATTAACTCTTTAAAAGAATTAGAGATTGCTAGGCATAGTTTGCAGGATAGGAGGCAGGTAGTGAATGAATGTGCTCCTGATATGAATGAGAAGGTTTTGTTTCTGGATTGGAAGGAGGCTAGTAATGATGAAGAAGAATTCACTCTGTGGTTTCTAGGAGACAAAAGAAAAAGTCGAGAATTGGTTACATTATGAGGAGAGAAAGTTAAAGGTCTTCTTTGTGAAGGTTCACAATTATCACCCTATGAGTGGTATTGTGATGGAACAAGGGAGAGAAAGTCTTTTATGATAGGTGCTATTTTGAATATTAGGGGTGTGGGGAAGAAAGGTGCGGTGCTTATTTGAATAATTTGTTAAGGCGGGAGGGTGGATTTTATTGGTTTAGGAAACTATTAAGAAGGACTATTACGAGGCTTTTTCGGGAGGATTGATCCTATGAATCAATTTTCCTGGAGTTGGCTGCCATCTGTTGGAAAATCTGGGGGCATTTTGGGGGGCCTACGTTCCTCTAAATTGACTCAGGTTGGTGTGTCTGTGGGTAAGTTTCATGTTAAGTTGAAGGTGTTTGATGTTTTGAAACAGATTCAATGGCATCTGGTGATTGTGTATGGGGATGCCCAAGAGGAGAATAAAGAGGAATTTTTGGTTGAGTTAGCTGAGGTTTGTCAGGATCAAACTATTCCTTTGTTGGTAGGAGGTTATTTTAATGTGATCAGGTGTGTTTCTGAAAAGAACAAAGGTCATGTTTTGAACAAGTGGGGGCACATGTTTAACTCAATTATCAATGCTCATGGGTTAAGAGAGATCTGTATGTCTGGTGGGCAATTTACTTGGTCTAACAATCAGAAGAATCCGACTTTGGAGAAACTGGATAGAATCTTAGTTTGTAGAGAATGGGAGAAGTTGTTTCCTCTTACTACAGTACACAAGTTGTCTAGGGAGGTTTCTGATCATAGTCCTTTGATCCTGGATACTATGGAAGGGCAAGAACCTGGGGGTAGAGAATTCAGGTTTGAGAAAAGTTGGTTACAATGTGATGATTTTTTGGCCAGAGTGGAGAAAGTTTGGAAAAAACATGTGTATGGCAAGAACAGTCTGGATAGATTGCAGAAAAAGCTCAAAAATGTCAGAAATGATTTGAAAGGTTGGGGGGTCCATTTAAGGGGAGAGGAAAAGAAAAGGAAGAAGAGGTTGGTAGATGAACTGATGGAACTTGAAAGTATTGAGGAACTGATTTTACTTACTGATGAGCAACTTCAAAGAAAAGCAGTTATTCAGAAAGAGTTGCTGGAGGTGTATGAAAATGAGGAGAGATTTTGGCAGCAAAGGTCGAGGGACAATTGGTTGCTTAGGGGTGACAATAATACTGAGTATTTTCATAGGATTGCTAATGGGGTGAGGAGAAAAGCGATTTTTCAATGAAAGATGGGGAAAATGAGATTCGGGGACCTATGATCTCTGAAGCATGCCACTAGTTATTATAAATCTTTGTTTGGGCCTGGTGGGTTTTCTATTAGGCTTGGCGATGATAATGGCGGGGTGGGAGAAACTTAATGATGATGATAGGGAGAGAATGGGAGTGCCTTTTACTGAGAAAGAGATTAAGGAGGTTATTGATCATATGGAGAAAAATAAGGCTGCTGGTCCTGATGGGATTCCTATTGAATTCTATCAGCATTGTTGGGCAGTTATTAAATCAGATGTTATGGCTGTGTTTGATGATTTCTTTGCTCATAAGATTGACTTAAGAAGTATTAACTATGGGGTGATTACTCTGCTGCCAAAAGGTGATGATGCTGATAGGATTCAGAAATATAGACCTATTTGTCTGCTTCAGGTGTTGTTTAAGATTTTTACCAAGACCCTGACAGTTAGAACTGAGCCTGTGATGGGAAAATTAATTGATACTTGTCAGACTGCTTTTATTAAAGGGAGGTTTATTGCAGATGGTGTGACCTTATTGCATGAGATTTTGAAAGAGTCGAAAAGTCAGAAACAGCAGGGTGTGGTTTTGAAAATTGACTTTGAGAAAGCTTATGACAAAGTCAACTGGGATTTTTTGTTCTATTGTTGTAAGCAGAAAGGTTTTAGTTATGATTGGATGATTTGGCTAAAAAGTGATGTGACTCGGTGTTAAGGTCAATGGGAAAGCTGGTCCTTACTTTGGCGTTTAAGGGGTTAGGCAAGGGGACCCCTTCTCTCCTTTTTTGTTCAATTTGGCAGGGGGATGTTTGGCTAAGATGGTGTCTAATGCTCAGGCTGGTGGGTTGTTTACAGGTCTAGTTGGTAATTTGTTTGATAAAGGAATCGCCATTTTACAATATCTTGATGATACCATTACTGCTTATTAAGGAAGATCTGAGGGGCTCGAAATTTAAAATTCTTTGTTATATTTGTTTGAATCCATGTGGTCTCAAGATTAACTTTGAGAAGAGTGAGGTCTTGATGGTGTTAGAGGATGAGGAGAAATTATCCAATTATCTTTGAGATGTTTAAGTCGGAAGGGTAGCTGGCCTATTAAGTATTTGGGTTTACTGTTTCTAGCGGTGAGATGTTCAGTGGCTGAAATGGGCTTTGTTGGTGACAGGTTGAAGAAAAAATTGGATGGTTGGATGGGGGGAGCTTTGTCCTTGGGAGGGAGACATGTTAAAATCACTGCTTGTGTTTCTAGTGTGGCTGTTTATCCTATGACTATGTTTCTCTTACATAGGTCGAATGTGGAAGAAATTGAGAAACAGACTAGGGCCTTCTTTTGGTATGGGAAAGTGGGCAAGAAGAAATATCATCTGGTGAAAATGGAAGTATGTGTGTAGGCCCAGGAAAAAGGGTGGACTAGGGATTAAAAATATCAGGCTCTTTAACATTTGTTTACTGTGTAAATGGTGGTGGCGTCTTGAAGCTGAGGAAGGTCCCTGGCAAGCTTTTGTGAGAAGAAAATATTTGAAAAAAGGTGGGATTAGTAATGTGAAACACAGGCAGAGTGACTCTCCATGTTGGCATGATTTGATTAAGCTTAGGGGCTTCTATTTGGCTGGTAGGAGAATGAAGATTGGTAATGGGGAAATGACTGATTTCTGGCATGATGCTTGGTGTCTGTACTCACCCTTGAAGGATAGGTTTCCTGATTTATTTGATGTTTGTCAGAACCAAAGAATCACAGTGGCAGACATGGCAAAGAAAAGATGGTGTTTCTCTTTTAGGAGATGGTTGGATACTGATGGGTTGCATCATCGAGGGCGATTGAGAATTGTTATCTGGGGTGTGTCAGATCGGAAAAGGACAGAGTGTGGATGTGGAAATCGCAAGTTCTCTGTTAAGTCAATGTATACGCATCGAATGTGGTGATTGATAGAAGTTTTAAACATCTGTCGAAAGCAAAAATCCCTTTAAAGATTAAGATTTGGTTGTGGCTTATTTGGCATAATGCGATTCTCACCAAAGACAATATGAGGAGAAAGAAGTGGGTTGGAGATTTTACTTGTCGGTTTTGTAGGAAGGATGAGAGAATGGGGCACTTGTTCTTTTCGTGTGTGGCTGCTAAATATGTTTGGGGGGTGGTTGCCAGAGCTGTTGGTGTTGCAAATAGACCTGGTTCTTTTTCCCAGTATTTTTGGTGGGCTTCTCAGTATGTGGGGGTTAGTAGGAATGTGCAGATTACGGTGGTGGCGGCTATATGCTGGGCTATGTGGAAACTTAGGAATAGAGCTTGCTTTGAAAAAAAGCTCATTAACTCACCTGTTGATTTGATCTTATATGCTTGGTTTCGAGCGCCTCGGGTTTGGTCTAGAAACTCCGGATGTAAAATGAGCCAAATCCGACGTAAACTAGGCACATAGAAACATGACTGGACAATTTATCGCCATTTGGATAAAAAACATTCTAGAAAAATTCTCCTGGAAATGCGAGTAGAGATGCTCTAAAGGTTTTAGCTATTAGACGAAAGACAATATATGCCGCGGCTTTGTAGATAAACCTCTGAGTGCCCAATATATCATCTTACAAATCACCCGTACCATTTATACCTGACAGCAACATCGATCTGTAGTACTACTGATTTTTAAGGCAAACCCCACCATATGATGTTCCCAATAGCTAAACCGCTGAGATTGGATCTGTTTGTTGTCGCCTCATTAAAATACCCTTGCCATCAACTTAATAGAAAATTGTGGCAATGTTTGTGACATAAAATTAGTATATTATCATGAAACTATGTTAATTCCAAGATGCATCTTCTGATGTTAATTTGGTAGATTGTAAACATTACTATTTTTTATGAAGTTGGTCAAACTTAACCTAGAAAGTTAGACATAAAAGAACACTTATCTATGAACAAAGGAAGTATGTTTCATGGTTGTGATAATTGCAAAGGGGGTCCCCATATTTCATCAAACTCAAGCTGCAGTCCACTCCATCTAAGTTCCATCTATAGCCGAGGTGGACTATAGCTTTATATTGGTAAAGATTGATCGTAAATATGGAAAGCGACTTTGTGCATGTATCTTGATGTGTATATTTGTGGCAAACAAACGGGTTACCCAAGTATGGATTCTGCCTTGCCTCTTTTTCTTCACAAGCGTGGTGTGGGCCACGGTTTTGTGGCAAACAAACGTGTTACCTAGGCCTGTACAAAAGCGGTTTAGACAGTTTCATCTAGTTTATATTTTTGTACTAATTTGGTGGTGGAGATTTGAGATATGAAATAAAATAAACTACGCTTCTAGCAGCCGGTTTTTAGTGGTTTTACCAGTTTGTATTTTTGCATACCCCTATGGTTACCACAATTGTGACAAATCTTGGCTAGAAAATGTTACTATGATAAGTGGGGTACCTGACTAGGATCCCAGTGTGGCACACCACAATTGCAGATGCAACCAAACACTTGCCATTGCCTAATTGTGATATGTCCTAAGCTTTAAGGTAGCCATCATTTGCTCAATCTTTAAGGGGTTCTCACTTCTCAGAGACTTTATCCAACTAGGATATAGACTAAAATGCAACACTTAATCATTTAAGTTTCATATATGACGTAGATGCAATTTTAATCAAAAAATGGATGTGCACCTGAGCTCCATGAGCCTTTTTTTTTTAAATTGAAAACTTGATTTCGATGTTCCACACGGGGATCTGTATTTTGTTATTTTTGCCGAAGATAGAATATAAGGTATTTGGTATTGAAAATTTACACACGGGAGAATAAATCATTGACTGCATTATCATATTTTTTTCAAACAACTGAAGATTTAAATTTGGTTTGTTTTGAAGTTTTTAAAAACGATGCCCGGGTGCTAAAATGACGCACCCCAATTTCAGTATCGTTATATTTTTTTTTGGAGAATTCCGTGAGCTTTATTAATCAGAAAACACAGAGTTACAATCAGCTTCTAGGCTATGAACTAAAAACCTTGGACACTCCGATAGCCACTTTTGCGACACCACATTATTACAAGCGTACTTATCACAATTGTGATCCACATTATTTGCTGTCCGACGAACTGAACATAAACCAAAAGATTCACTCCAATTTTAGTCTCTTTGTTGATGATCAACGGCAGCAACAACTTTTTTTTCCAGAGAACTTTGGCGACAAAACTAAAGATTCACAAACCCGGCCGGCCCACCGGGGATTGCCCGCCGCAGGCCGCAACCCCAGGCAAAGAGGCCGTTTTACAACTTGCTTTTGTTCCCCTTTCAATACGAGCCGTGGGTGCGTGGCCGTCACGAAACACTCCTCGTCAAAATGGGCCGTGGGTGCGTGGCCGTCACGAAACCTCTCTGGTCTACCGTTTCAGTTTCCCTTTCAGAAATGGGCTGTGGCCTGTGAGTGCGTGGCCGTCACGAAATGACCTCGTCGTCCACCACTTCCTTGTACAGTACTACAACTCGACTGCGAGAGATCTCCTCCTCCTCCCCCGGCGGCGGTTATATATATACCTCGCCGTCCTCGCCTACCTCACCCCACCCACTACACCTAGCAATTCCCCACTCCGGCCTCATGGCGCGCGGCGATACCAACTCCGGCGAGCTCCGCGCGACCGTGTTCTCGATCGACAGCTGCGTCGGGGCGCTCCACCAGAACAAGCGCGTCGTCCGCGAGGAAGGCCTCAAGGATCTCGTCGCGGCGCTCGAGGGCTTCGTGTCCGCCGACGACCGCCGGTACGACCAGTCCGAGTACGAGCAGGCCGTGGACCGCTGCTTCTACTTCCTCAGGAGCGGATCCGCCACGGAGCGCAAGGACGCCTACCGCGCCATCGGCCTGTACGCGCTCACCGTCGGCTCCAAGGCCGAGGTCCTCGACAGGCTGTTCGACCTCGACCGCCTCTCCGGGATGGTCCCGTCGTCGCCCTCGGACGCGGAGAGAGCGGTCGCCGCCATCAACTGCCTCGCCGCCGCCACCCTCGCCTGCGCGCAGCGGCCGGCGGAAGCCAAGCCGCCCCTGAAGGCCATCTGGGAAGTGATGGGAGAGGCCGGTGCCGCCGCCGTCCCGCGGGTCCTGGCCGCGGCCATGTCCGCGTGGACCGTGGTCCTCCCCGCCGTGCGCGACATCAGGGGCATGGCCCCGTTCGTCCTCATCGCCAACCTCCTCAGCGCGGACGACCGTGCCGTCCGGATGGCGGCGGGCGAGGCGCTGGCCGTGTGCATCGAGCTCAACATCCTACCTCGCCAGCCCGAGCCGCCTCGCTGGTGGAACGACAAACGAGCGGAACCTAGACCCGGAGATAGACCGTCGCTCGAGAGCAGGGTGTCCGAGCTCGCCTTCCCGGAGGAGAAGTACGCCCACAAGAATAAGCACGCCGAGGAGATCGGCCTGTTCCGGCAGATCGACGACTTGCTCAAGAAGAACAAACAGCGGATCGAGGACTTGCTCAAGAAGAAGAACAATGAGCGCCCGGAGGAATCGGACGGGCCTGGCGTCGTCAAGGTCTCCAAGCGGTGGGTGAAGCTGGTCCAGCTCAACTTCCTCAAGCAGTACATCGGCGAGGGCTTCGAGACTCACTTCAGCCTCAACCTGCCACTCTTCCGGGACAACTTGGGGCTCACCAGGGCTGCCGGCGGCGCCGACGAGGAAGAGGGCGTGCCGGCCCATGAGAAGAAGCAGCTCAGGAAAGACAGAGATAGGCAGATGAGTCTGGCCGTGAAGAGGGATCGACGGGACAAGGCGACACAGTATGACGACTAATAAGCGCCCAATTCTGGAGTTCTCTCTTGTTTCTTCAGCTTTGATAGAGGGTCTGCGGTTGGTTTATCTCTAGCAGGACGCGTGTTTTCTTTCCTTAATTCGCATGAAAACAATTTGGGGATGTTTGGGAGATGAAAATTCGAGAACAATATTAATACTGGTGCTCAATGTATGTTTGGGAGGAAAATAAAGCGCTTACATGTAATGCTTTGCTATTGATCATGTAGTGCTACTTGGTCGATTTCATAACAATGCTTGAATATGTAGATCCCTACGACGCTGTCGTTTTTGTCAAAAAGTAAAAATTAACCTCCCCTTTTTGTTTTCTGTGTTTTGTTTCAGTAGTTCTCATTTCTTCATTCTCGCTTCTATTTCCTCAATTCCGCCATGTGGGGAGTAGCTTCATTCGTTCATGAACTGGTCTCTTCTTCGTTTTTTTATTAAAAAAAAAACTCTAGAAAAATCTGTAGACTTCATTTTCATGCCCCTAAAAAGAATCATGGCCCTAATTAAAAAAAATGAGCAACCATTTTAGGCCTTGAAATAACGGAAATAAATTGGTCGTTTTTCCCATGGGCCATTCTACTGCCCTAAGCATTGCCCCTCCTATATTATTGCACATGAAGAACCCCTCTTGAAATAGGCTTTCGCCCCGCTTTATAAATAAAGTCACAACGGCTGAACAGATACAAGGTGGTGGGAAACCCCTTTACAAAGCAGATCAAAATAAACAAGAAAAACGCGGAGAACCTAAACTAGCCACCGAAGACAAAGAGCCGAGGCCGGGGTGAACCAAGGCTCCACGACGACGCCCCCAAGAGGGGAACGGCGCATCACGCCGCCGCAGCCGAGACCAATGGTCAAGAGTTTTCACCCGGGGCCCTGTAGCGAAGAAGGTAGCCGCAGCGGCACCCCCAAGAGGGTAACGATACTCGCAGGCATCGCCGCCGTTGGTGCCAAAGCACTGAGCTTTCGCCCGGAAAAACCTTCATACCGCTCCCCGACTTCCGCCACGCCCGTTGTCCCCGAGAAAGGCCTCCGACCCACGATCTGGGAGTTGCCGAAGCCAAAACATCGTCAACACCAAAGTCCCCCAATGCTCGCTCCTCGCCATCCACATGGCCAAAGAGAAAGACCACCACCACTGCCACGTCGCTCGCCGTAGAGTCGCCCGCGCAGTCCACCTTCCGGGGCCGCCGCCCCGGCATCCAAGAACTCAGCCAGTGAGGCAAGGAACAACGCAGTGCGTGGCCTACGAGGCATGGGATGTAGCACAGTTGGAGCTAGAAGGCGACAACATGACAACCATTCGGAGGGAACGATCCTCCGCCTCCATAGACGGTTGCCGACCGGAAACAGCGGCAGAGGCACACCAGACCTAGACAGATCCGGACGGGCCCAAATCGGCCCGTAAAGTCTCCGCCACCATGCTGCAGCAGAGAGGCCGTAGACGCTGCTGCCCTCCTGCTCACATCATGCCACATCCAAGGATCGCCATTGGAGAAGACAACCAGGCCCAAACGAACCCAGATCGGGCCCGAAGGGCCTAGATCTGGGCCGCCTGAGCACGCTGGCCTCTACCTCCAGCGCTCTAGCCACCTCCAGGGCCACCGCGACCTGCGCCGGTACACCTGCCACCACCGATGTTCCTGATCGCCAGGCCTCTGCCGGCTGACACCGCAGCAGCAACGCACCTCGCCAAGGAGAAACTGCCCCCGCTAGACCTCCTTCGTGCGGAAAGAGCAAGTCCGCCGCCGCCGGCACCGTGCGGACTTTGCCCGGCGGCCCTCGCCGGCGGCGGCGGGAGGGGTGGAGAAAGGTGAAGAGGAGGGTTCGGGGGCGGCGGCTGTCGCCCCGGTCGCCGCAGGGGGGCGACACGAAGCGAACGGTTTTGGTTTTGTTTTTTCATTGCACATGAAGAAAACCCTTCCACAGCCTGCCATAACCTAGAGATATCCATATTTAAAAGGAGCGTGTGTGATGATTGTATGAAATCTTCAGCTTTGATAGAGGGTCTGCGGTTGGTTTATCTCTTGCAGGACGCATGTTTTCTTTCCTTAATTCGCATGAAAACAATTTGGGGATGTTTGGGAGATGAAAATTCGAGAACAATGTTAATACTGGTGCTCAATGTATGTTTGGGAGGAAAATAAAGCGCTTACATGTAGTAATACTTTGCTATTGATCATGTAGTTCTACTTGGTCGATTTCATAACAATGCATGCTTGAATATGTAGATCCCTAAGGCACTGTTGTTTTTTGTCAAAATGTAAAAATTAACCTCCCCTAAGTTTTTTTTTTGTTTCAAGTAGGTCTCATTTCTTCGTTCGCGCTTCTATTTTCTCAATTTCGCTCTGTTGGTAAAACAATTCACTTCATCCGTTCAGGAACTGGTCGCTTCGTTTTTTTTCCATTACAAAACAGCTACTCCATGGAAGATAATTTATGGGCCTAATTTCAATAAAATGAGGAAATAAATTGGTTGTTTTTTCCATGAGCCATTCTACTGCCCTAAGCATTGCCCCTCCTACCGTATTGCACATGAAGGAAATCCTTATGCACATGGCCATAATATAGAGATGTCCACAATTTAAAAGGAGCGTGTGTGTTGATTGTATGAAATCCTCAAAGTTCCATTAAAGTGAAAATAAATTATTATATATATTCATTGAGTCAAGGCAACAACACAAATAATCGAGGAAATTTATAATCACGTGGCACGAGGGAACACAATGAATCAATCTATTTGCACGCCAGTCAGCAAAAATCAAGATAAAACTCATCAAAGAGAACATTGCAAGAAAATTAAGAATATAAATAGGGAGAAAGAAATAAAAAGATGGAAAAATGAGATGAAGAGCATAGATGCACTATTGGTACCTTGATGTTACTAGTAGAGGTTAAAGAGATCGCACCTTGTCGATAGCAAACATGACATGGCTAAGAAATAGACTCAGGACCGAGGAGGGTCTCCCATAAGCCTGAAACTAATGAAGTAGGAACGAAAAGAAACTGAAAAAGCTACCCAATGAGTCTGAAATCCAAAAAATCCATCTCAAGCCGACTAATCGAGGTTAGAGAGAATAAATATAGAAAAAACACACTCATGCACACGGGCGTGTGCACGCACGCACATAATACATTAAATATAAGAATAAAGAAAAATAATGTAGAGCACCGACTAAAAAACGAGCAACATGTAAAAGTGCATGTGTGCCCATATGTGTGATTTTGGTAATTAATGAAAATCTCTAATGGACTAATATTTTCATTGAGTTACACTTGCAGGATTGTTTATGAGCATTGAACCATTTGTTGGATTCAAGGTTGAAGGATGAAGAAAGGAAGAAAAATAAGCAATGAGCAAGGATATATTCAAGGTGTTATCCGAAGAATGGTCATGTGAGAGATGAGCCTATTGAAGCATGTCTTGAATAAGAATATAGTGTGAGCATTCTTGCATTACTTGAAGACACCTTGTTGAAGAAATAAGATGATTCAAGGTTGATCAAGACAAAGTGCAAAGAGCGGTTTCAAGTGGATCAACATCAAAAAGAAATGAAGAAGTGCAAGTTCAAGATGAGCCATCTCGAGAATATCATATGCTTGAATCTTGCCATCCTCGGTGATCATGGACCGGTGAAGACATGGCCAAAGAAGAAACTCTTCCATGGGAGTATGGGAGAACCATTTGCAAGTCTTCATCAAGCTAGCATGATCAAGAGCAATAAAGAAATATCTTCTATCTTTAGAAGCACAAGCAAGCTCCAGTGGAATGTGTAAGGAAAAGTCTCCATCAAGCTAGCATGAGAAAGAGCAATCAAAACAGGTGTTCCATCTTAAGAATGGAAATATTGTATTCAGCAAGCTCGAGTGGAATGTGTGAGACAAAGGTGTGGTCTTGATAAGTTTTCTCTTTCACCGGTCTCATGTTGTTAGTTGGGAGACCGGGTTATAGGATAGTTTATCGTACTATCCAGAGGGGAGAAAGCTATTAAACAATGAATAAAGAAAAAACAGAGATAAAAATGAAAGAAGGTTGAGATAAAAGAAACAAAGCTAGAAAATGAAAGAAAAATGAAAAGAACTAGAATGATTAGATAGATGACTACATAATGAAAAATGATAAGAAATATGACTAAACGAAATATAAGAATAAAATAAAAGAAGGAATTTGATGACTAAACACATAAAAAATTAACACAGTTATTTTTACATTGCATATATACATATATGTATATAAAGGTGAAGTTAAAATTGATCTTCAAATTTTAATATGTGATTGATTGTAACATCCCAGTATTTAGGACAAAAGGAGGGGTAAAAGTAGAATTTGCGCATTTTCATCCATGCATTTGAAAATGAGGAAAAATTTCGTGCACTTGATTAAAAACATAAAGTGATTGAATTGTATCTTTCTCTAATGAGTTTAGCTTAGATCATCAGGTAATAGCATCTTTAGTAGTGCCCTCAAATAGGCAACATGTAAAACACGAGTACATGTTGTTGTACTCGTGTCTTTCACTTCAGAACGTCGCGGCGCAGAATAGTACCTACAAATACAAAAAGAATAATTAAAAATTTAAAATCTAGCATCTCATGTGGAATTAGTTGTTCGATCACATAGTCTTTACATGCATAGTAGCGGATCAAAAGCTACACGCGATACATATTGGCTTAATCACAACAACGGAGCTACATCGACGTCCATGGAAGCAAAATGGAGCTCGTCGGTGAGCTCTAGGACGTGGAGTAGCTTGGCGGCGGTGAGGACCTCACTCGTTGGTGAGATCGATGAGGTCTGCGGGCTCCTCCTTCACGGCGACGCCGGTGATGCGCGCCTCCTCCCTAGTGATGCGGTGGTTGACGAGCTCGATGACGCGACGCACCTCCTCCCGCTCGCGGACGATCTCGTGCTCTCGGTCCAGCTCGGTCTCGCGCACGAGCATCTCCACCGCGAGGCGCTCCTCGTCGGAGTCATGCGCGTAGTCGGCTTCGCCGACGACCTTGGCGGGCGGTAGGGAAGGGGAGCTCCAGTATGAGGAGAGGGAGGAGTGCGCGGAGGCAGGAGAGTGAGGTACGCGGCGGGAGGAGCCCTCACCGGCGTAGGTGTACCTTGGCAGGCGGAATCACGCCGGAGCATACGCGCACAGTGACGGTGGAGGCGACTCGTCTTTGTTGCACCACTTGAGCGCCACGGGCTTCTTCACACCCTCGGAGCGGCAACGCTTCTTCTCTAGCTCCTCGAAGCAGCACCGGCGGCGCGGCGGCGTGCGCTCATCCTCGCGGTCGTGGCTGCCCCGCCGCCTCCGACGCACCCGCCTCCTATGTCGAAGTGGCCGTAGTGTCCAGGCGAGCAGGACATCGTCAAACCGGTGGCTACCTACGCTGAATTGCTCGCCAGAGCTTATGAGGGTGTGCGATGGCTAGGGTTGGGGCGCGGTGGAGGAGTGAGGGTTTCAACCCGAACTCGCTCTGCCGGCCTCTACTTGTAGGGTCCGGGGAGGGCGGTTCATGGGGGCCCGTTAAATTCTTATATGGGCTGGGCCAAGTTTGGTCTCTATTAGAGTGACGGGCCAGCCCGTAACCCGCAAACTCACCTGAAATTTACGGGTGCCGGCATTACGTGTACTACTAGAGATGCTCTAAGTGCCATGAATTTCGACATGACCTTTATTGAATTTCTATGTATTCGGGGACAAATTTTAATTCAATTAAAATATGAATAATAACAATCCAAATATGAATTTGAAACGGATTTTGAATTTCTATTAAGACACAACATTAAATAAGAAATATAATAGATATTAAGTTTGGAATTCAATTCGTTATTAGAAATGTGCCTATTTGATTATTTTACAAATTTTAGCAAATAAAAAATTGCAAGGATCAAAAGAAGAAAGAAAATCCTAAACTAATCTTGATTTCTTCTTGATCTTGGTACCTACAAAATAAATAGAAGCAACAAGTAAGTTTTTGGTTATGTTAAAATGTTTGCCTTTGCTATTTTGGTGAGGCAATTTGATATTTTATACCTATCTAGGGAGACTTGGAAAGAACTCCTGAAATCCATATTTGACCCAGAGGGTATCACCAAATCTAGGCAAAAACCTTAGGACATGAATCATGGGAATATATCATGCATTTGGAATAATTAAGGCAACAATGAAGGGCAAGGAAAAAAACTAATACATGCTATAATCTAATCAAAATTCTAGGCAACAATGAGAGATATGACACCCTCTAGATCTAGCTAAGTTTAATTAAAGCAAGTATTGAAGTAAATTCGAATCATGATTAACACTAGAATAGATAACTTTATCAACTTAAGCCACATACAAATAGATCGTCAAATATGTAGGAAATCAACAACATGACAATATACAAAGCCACTTGGTAGACCCAAAAATAACAAACCCATCAGATAATCATCAGTTCATCACCACAGCCGAACCTATCCACATGACCAAGTAACTAAAACTGGAAACTTGAACCATAGGAGTCCTAGTTGACAACATCATAGCCACAACACGCACCAAGTGCGTTGTCAGCAGAACAGGGAGTAGATCAGGTATCTAACAATTCAACATACCATTTCTTACTCACCAACAAGGCACATCACCACTAGAACACCTCAAGGACACCAAGAACACCCACATATCACCATGGTAACTTAGAACCAGTAGGAACCAGTCAAGCAGCGATGAGGAGCAGGCTTACCAAAAGAAAAAGGTTGAACAACGCTAGAAGAACTCGCTACTCTACAACATCGGGTTGATCATTAAGCTCCAAGCATAGTATATGTTGATCATAGATCTCTAGGAGGTCTAGAATAGATAACATATAGATGCCAAGGTGTGTGGACAGGAACACTTTTGCACTATATATACACACAAGATCATCAAGAATGATGATCTATATCTATTTTAGCTAACCAACACAACAACAGATCATGCCATCCTAGATCTAATAAATAAACAAAAATAACAAAAATAAATAAAAATTATTTATAAGTACGATAAATATTCTAGATTCATACTAAAATATTTATATGTATTTCTGGTTTATTTTGAATTATAAGAATTCCAAGACAAAATTAAACTAAAAAGCAATTAAAGATAAGGTTACAAATACCAAAAAATAGGGGGAAATCATATTTAATAATTTATTGATTTATAATAGTTGGTTATCATTTTTCTTTTAAACAAACATTCATTTAAACTACAATGGCTTATTTTAAATGAAATACATGATCTTAAAAGGGAAAATTTAATAATTATTAAATGTTGAGTAAAACAAAGAAATAATGGTTAATTCAATATAAACCACTCATGCATTCCATACTTATGCGTAATTCATGAATTTCTTCTTTAAACATTATCCTTACCGGAAAATTATTCTATCTCGAGGATCTGAGGTCAAGGGTCAAGTAGAAGTTTTGGACTGCATTACCTCATAGTTTCAAGGGAAGTTCAACACTTCACATGCCTTTGAAGTATCTTATCATTGCAATATACGTGTATTGTTTTATCACCTGCATTTGAAAGAAGAGCATTACTTTCTTACAAGTTATAATTATGAATTTACTATATGGTGGGCAGTGGAACATGGTATGTTTGTTGATGATGTAGGTTTCATTGAAACTGAGTATATTCGGATAGGATTAACAACCAATATCGCTAGTGATTCTTGAAGGGTTTCGCGGCATAGTAAATCAAAATTTTCTACGGATGCGAACAGAGGGAAAGCCAAGATCTAATCTAGGAGATGCAAACAACGAGAGAGATTGGATTAGATCTTCATACCCTTGAAGATTCTCACAGCGGGCGTTAACGGGCGTGGGTGATGTAGTCGTACTCGCTTCTCCTCCTCGCGATCCGATCCGATCTAGCACCACAAGTGGCGGTGCCTCCATGAGATGCACACGTGCAGCACCTCGACGTCTCCTCCTTCCTCGGACCAGCAAGTATGGTGGAGAGATGGATTGGATCTACAACACGACGGCGTGGTGTATATGGTGGAGAATTTCTGCAGCAGGGCTTCGCCTACAAACAGTCGGGAGGGAGAGAGGAAGGGCAGCAGGGCGGCTAGGGTTGGAGGGGAAGGTGTAGGGGGTTGGTGCGCCCCCATCCCTCTATATATAGAGGGGTGGGCGCAGCCCTAGCCCCTCCCCCAAGCCAAACCGGCGGCCCCAAAGGAGAAGGAGTGGGGGGCAAGGAAACCCCCCTTCTAGAAGCTCTATCTCGAGTTTAAAACCCTCTTGGCCGGCTGGGCCCTATGGGGCCTTGTGCCACTGGCCCAATGCGTCCAGGGCACTCCCTCATAGGCCCATGCACCCTCCCGGAAGGTGAGGCCACGTTGGTCCCCTTCTGGAAGGTTCTAGAAGCTTCATGTACAATACCGATTAACCCGGAACAATTCCGAACTCCAAAAACTGCACTGCCTTATATGAATCTTATTCTCTGGACCACTCCGGAACCTCTCGTGATGTCCCGGATCCCATCCGAGACTCCGAACAAAAACTCATAAACCAATTATCCAATCTATCCTAGCGTCGAGACACGTTAAGTGTGTGACCTCGGGTTCGAGAATGCGACATGATCTTCTATCAATAATCAACAGCTGGTCAGGCACCCATATTGACTCCCACACATTCATCGATGATCATATCGGATGAACTACGATGCCAGGATTCAATCAATCCCATATATATATTCCCTTCGTCTCGCGATATTTTACTTGCCCGAGATTTGATCGTCGGTACCGTCATACCTAGTTCAATCTCGTTCACAGCAAGTACTTTACTCGTTCCGTAATCCGATATCACTTTGTGATTAACTCCTTAATCACATGCTTGCAAGCGGTGTTGATATTGATTACCGAGTGCGCCCGAAGTATATCTCTCCGACTTGGGAGGGACAAATCCCATCTCGATACATACAACCCAACAGATACTTTCCGATCACCTGATAGACACCTTTATGATCACCCTCTCATAGGATGACGTTTGATGACCTCAAAGCTTTCTTCCAATACCAGGGAGTTGTATTATCTCATGGTCTAAGGAATACAATATTTGACATAAGAAAAGCTTCGCAAAGACGAACACGATGACACGATCTAATTGCTTCGCTTAGTTTGGTCATCCATCATATCATTCTCCCAATGATATGATCTCATTATCAATTGACAACTCATGTCTATGGTTAGGAAACCTTAACCATCATTGATCAATGAGCTAGTCCATAGAGGCGTACTAGGGACACGGTGTTGTTCACAAACCACACAAGTATTAAAGTTTCCGCTTAATACAATTCTAGCATGGAATATAAACATTATCATGAACAAGAATTATAATAATAACAACTTTATTATTGCCTCTAGGGCATAATTCCAACAGTCTCCCACTTGCACTAGATTCAATAATCTAGTTTACATTTGGCAACAATCTCACACCCATGGCACTGAGGTGCTGATCATGTTTTACACGTGGAAGAGGTTTAGTCAATGGATCTGCGACATTCAGATCTGTATGTACTTTGCTAATCTTCAGATCTCCATCTGCTATATAATCTCGGATTATATGAAACTTGCGGTTGATATGCTTGGTCTTTGGATGATATCTTGGTTCCTTAGCGAGTGCTATGGCGCCAGTGTTGTCACACAATATCTCCAGTGGGTCCAATGCACTTGGAACCACTCAAGCTCGATGATGAAGTTTCGATCCAAACTCCTTCACTTGACGCTCAGACCATGTATGTATTCCGCTTCTCATGTAGATCCCGCGATCACGCTTTGCTTCTCGACTCACAGCTCCTCCATTCAAAATATAACGTATCACGTCTGAGATTTAGAATCATCCTTGTAGGTGTCAAAACTAGCATCGTCGTAACCTTTTACGACGACGGCTCATCACCCCATAGACTAAGAACATTTCTTTAGTTCTATTTAGGTACTTTAGGATGTTCTTCACGGCTGTCCAGTGTTCCACTCCTGGATCACTTTGATACCTGCTCGTCAAACTAAGAGCATTGGACACATCCGGTCTAGTACACAACATGGCATACATGATAGAACCTATGGCCGAGGCATCAGGCACTTTGCTCATAGATTCCCTATCATTTACCATAGCTGGACACTGAGCCTTGCTCAATATCTTACCTGACAACATGGGCACTGAACCTTTTTTTGCCTTATCCATTCTGAACCTTTTCAGAACTTTGTCTAGGTATGTACTCTGGCTTAAAGCTATCAGGCGTCTTTGTCTATCTCTATAGATCTTGATGCCCAATATATAAGCAGCTTCACCTAGGTCTTTCATTGAAAAACACTTGTTCAAATAACTCTTCACATCGTTAAGCATGTTAATGTCATTTCCAATAATCAATATGTCATCCACATATAGTACCGTAAGCGTCACCGAGCTCCCACTCACTTTCTTGTAGATACAAACTTCGTAGCAATTTGGAACAAATCCAAAGTTCTTGATCACTTGATCAAAACGAAGGTTCCAACTCCGAGATGCTTGCTTCAGTCCATAAATGGAATGCTGAAGTTTGCATACTTTATCAGCATCCTTAGGATCGACAAAACCTTCGGGTTGCATCATATACAACTCTTCATCAATGTTTCCATTGAGGAACGCAGTCTTGACATCCATCTGCCATATTTCATAATCATGAAACGCAGCAATTGCTAATAAAATCCGAATGGACTTAAACATCGCTACGGGAGAGAAAGTCTCATCGTAGTCAACACCTTGAACTTGTCGAAAACCTTTCGCGACAAGCCGTGCTTTATAGACAGTAACATTACCATCCGTGTCCGTTTTCTTCTTGAAGATCCATTTGCACTCAACAGCCTTTCGGTCGCTAGGAGGGTCCACCAAAGTCCATACTTGGTTTTTGCTCATGGATCCCAATTCGGATTTCATGGCTTCTAGCCACTTATCAGAGTCTGGGCTCATCATCGCTTCCTCATAGTTCGTAGGTTCACTGTCTTCTACTAGCAAGACAGTCAAGACAGGGTTGCCGTACCACTCGGAGGGCACGACCTTGTTGACTGCGACGTTCGATGCAGACATCGTCCGAAGCTTCATGATCCTTGTCATTAGCTTCCTCTATTGTTGGTGTAGGCGGCACTGGAACAATTTCAGGTGCTGCGCTACTCTCCAATTCAAGAGAAGGTTCAATAACCTCGTCTAGCTCTACTTTCCTCCCACTCACTTCTTTCGAGAGAAACTCCTTCTCAAGAAAGGAATCGTTCTTTGCGACAAACACTTTGCCTTCGGTTCTGTGATAGAAGGTATACCCAATAGTTTCCTTAGGGTATCCTATGAAGACGCATTTCTCCGCTTTGGGTTCAAGATTGTCCGGCATCAACTGCTTGACGTAAGCTTCGCATCCCCAAACTTTAAGAAACGACAACTTAGGTTTAGCACCAAACCATAGTTCATACGGTGTCGTCTCAACGGATTTAGATGGTTCCCTATTTAAAGTGAATGCCGCGGTTTCTAATGCATAACCCCAAAATGATAACGGCAAATCAGTAAGAGACATCATCGATCGGAACATATCTAATAGGGTTCCCGTTCCGGCGTTCAGACACACCATTGCGCTGTGGTGTTCCGGGTGGCTTGAGTTGCGAAACAATTCCGCTTGCTTTAAGATGCGTGAGAAAATCATAACTCAAATATTCGCCCCCACGATCGGATCGTAGAAACTTAATCTTTCTGTTACGATGGTTCTCCACTTCATTCTGAAATTCCTTGAACTTTTCAAACGTTTCAGATTTATGTTTCATTAAATAGATATACCCATATCTACTTAAGTCATCGGTAAAAGTGAGAAAATAGCGATATCCACCGCGCGTCGAAACACTCATCGTTCCGCATACATTGGTATGTATGATTTCCAACAAGTCCGTTGCTCGCTCCATCATACCGGAGAACGGGGTTTTGATCATCTTGCCCATGAGGCATGGTTCGCATGTGTCAAATGATTCAAAATAAAGAGACTCCAAAAGTCCATCAGAATGGAGTTTCTTCATACGCTTTACACCAATATGACCTAGACGACAGTCACACAAATAAGTAGTATTATCACTATCTACTTTGCATCTCTTAGCCTCAATGTTGTGGATGTGTGTTTCATCCCTTTCGAGATTTAGAAGAAATAAACCATTCACAATAGGTGCATGACCATAAAATATGTTACTCAAATTACTAGATGAACTCCCACTAAATTCAACATCCCTCAAGTTGTTTAGTGAACACGATCCAAATTCACCACACCTAATCCGATCTTCACGAGAAGTGTGTTCCGAGGCCATGTCTGTACATGCTAGGCTCGTCAAGTTAGACCCAAGTATTTCCGCGTGTGCAAAACTGGCTTGCACCCGTTGTATGTGAGCGTAGAGTCTATAGCACCCGATCATCACGTGATGCTTGGACACGACGAACTTTCACAATGGTGCATACTCGGGGAGAACACAGTTTTTATCTTGATCTTTAAGTGAGGAATCATCTTATAATGCTACCGTCGCGATCTAAGCATAATAAGATACATAAAAGGATAAACATCACATGCATATAACTTTAATGTGACATGGTATATCCAATCTTCACGCAATGATCTCCATCTTGTGCGTGCCGGCATGATCTCCATCACTCCACCATGATTTCCTTCACCACGAATAACAACTACAACTATTGCTAACTACTTAGCGATAAAGTGAAACTATTACATGGCGCATAAGAAGTTGACACACAGGTCATATACAATTATAAAGACAACCATATGGCTCCTGCCGGTTGTGTACTCATCGACATGCAAGTCGTGAAACATTACAAAACATGATCATCGCATACATTATACACATCACATCTTGGGCCATACCATATCACAGAAAACACTCCCTGCAAAAACAAGTTAGACGCCTCTACTTTGTTGTTGCATGTTTTACGTGGCTCATGGGAGTAGATGCTAAGAACGATTCTTACCTACGGAAAGCCACAACGTGATATTATGGTTGCCAAACTCCGGTGTTAATCTCATGACAACTATAGTGAGAGAAACTGACATCCACCAGCCGCATGTGTGTAACAAGCCACACGTCAAGTGCGGAGCCGGTCTCGCGAACGACGTCGCGTAAGGTTGGCCTGGACCGCTTCAATCTCACTATCCCGCGTCATAAGAAGAACACAAACAAGAGGCTTGCAACAGAAAATATTAACGCCCGCAACAACCATGTTGCGTTCTACTCGTGAAACACATCTACGCATAGATCTAGCTCTGATACCACTGAAGGGTTTCGCGGCATAGTAAATCAAAATTTTCTACGGATGCGAACAGAGGGAAAGCCAAGATCTAATCTAGGAGATGCAAACAACGAGAGAGATTGGATTAGATCTTCACACCCTTGAAGATTCGCGCGGTGACGCGTTAAATCGAACGTGGGTGATGTAGTCGTACTCGCTTCTCCTCCTCGCGAGCCGATCCGATCTAGCACCACAAGTGGCGGTGCCTCCGTGAGATGCACACGTGCGGCACCTCGACGTATCCTCCTTCCTCGGACCAGCAAGTATGGTGGAGAGATGGATTGGATCTACAACACGACGGCGTGGTGTATATGATGGAGAATTTCTGCAGCAGGGCTTCGCCTACAAACAGTCGGGAGGGAGAGAGGAAGGGCAGCAGGGCGGCTAGGGTTGGAGGGGAAGGTGTAGGGGGTTGGTGCGCCCCCAGCCCTCTATATATAGAGGGGTGGGCGCAGCCCTAGCCCCTCCCCCAAGCCAAACCGGCGGCCCCAAAGGAGAAGGAGTGGGGGGGGGGGCAAGGAAACCCCCCTTCTAGAAGCTCTATCTGGAGTTTCAAACCCTCTTGGCCGGTTGGGCCCTATGGGGCCTTGTGCCCCTGGCCCAATGCGGCCAGGGCACTCCCTCATAGGCCCATGCCCCCTCCCGGAAGGTGGGTCCACGTTGGTCCCCTTCCAGAAGGTTCTAGAAGCTTCAGATAATCTGGATTAACCCGGAACAATTCCGAACTCCAAAACTGCACCGCCTTATATGAATCTTATTCTACGGACCACTCTGAACCTCTCGTGATGTCCGGATCCCATCCGAGACTCGAACAAAAACTCATAAACCAATTATCTAATCTATCCTAGCGTCGAGACACGTTAAGTGTGTGACCTGCGGTTCGAGAATATGCGCAGACATGATCTTCTATCAATAATCAACAGCGGGTGCAGGCACCCATATTGACTCACACATTCATCGATGATCATATCGGATGAACCACGATGCCAGTTCAATCAATCCCATATATATTCCCTTCGTCTCGCGATATTTTACTTGCCCGAGATTTGATCGTCGGTACCGTCATACCTAGTTCAATCTCGTTCACAGCAAGTACTTTACTCGTTCCGTAATCCGATATCACTTTGTGATTAACTCCTTAATCACATGCTTGCTAGCGGTGTTGATATCGATTACCGAGTGGGCCCAAAGTATATCTCTCCGACTTGGGAGGGACAAATCCCATCTCGATACATACAACCCAACAGATACTTTCCGATCACCTGAGAGACACCTTTATGATCACCCTCTCATAGGATGACGTTTGATGACCTCAAAGATTTCTTCCAATACCAGGGAGTTGTATTATCTCATGGTATAAGGAATACAATATTTGACATAAGAAAAGCTTCGCAAAGACGAACACGATGACACGATCTAATTGCTTCGCTTAGTTTGGGTCTGTCCATCATATCATTCTCCCAATGATACGATCTCATTATCAATTGACAACTCATGTCTATGGTTAGGAAACCTTAACCATCATTGATCAATAAGATAGTCCATAGAGGCGTACTAGGGACACGGTGTTGTTCACAAACCACACAAGTATTAAAGTTTTCGCTTAATACAATTCTAGCATGGAATATAAACATTATCATGAATAAGAATTATAATAGTAACAACTTTATTATTGCCTCTAGGGCATAATTCCAACAATTCTTGCGTAATACATTACGCGTTAACCATGAGATCTATAATGGTTCTAAAAAAGGTTAACTAGATCTTCTTCCTTTCACATATCAATGGACGACTAGGCCTAGATGTGCGTCCTGTTGGGAGCAAGCGGGTAGGGATACCTAGCAATCCCCATCCAATGGATGATCGATCCTAGTGTCTATGATCGATTGTATGTAGCCGGTTGTGGGTAAAGCCGTATGTTATGTAAATATTTACAGTTGACATGTGCGTTACAAAAGGGTGGATATGCGGTGTCATGGAGAAGGATAGTGATTGTATTGGATCTTAGAATGGGCCCCATAAAAGAAGCATGGACGGGAAAGTAAGCTCGGTTGTGCAACAAGGTTATGGTATTTTATGGGTAAAGCAACACACCTCTATAGAGTATATGAATGGTGGCTTGCCACTCCTTGTTCTGGGTGGGAATTCCTAATCCGAAAGGAAACAAACTCCATGAAGTTCTAGTAAACTTGTGAAGGCCGACGAGCGTAGTTTTTATAAGAATAAAACTTGAGTTTTGAAGAAACTATTACAAACACTTGCATTAGTCAATGACCTACGGTTGAAGGCTTCAAATAGTGTATGAAACACCTATTTCTTACTAATTTGAGCTTGCTGAGCACACTCTTATTCATCATTTCCATTAAAACCCTTTGCTTAGGCTATGAAGACCAATGTGAGGAAAAAACCGACGGACCGGGAGGCCAATAGGAAGTATTATATGAAGAACTCGAATTGTTGGGAAGCGCCAAAGGTGTAGATTATAACACAATCTACGACACGGAGAAGGAGCTTGAGTAGTAAACATGCTACAGTAGTTTAGTTGAACCTAGCAGTGTAGAACTATAATACATAACTTGTTGAGCTCCAATGGTACTTAATTTATTAGTTCATATTGTTCTCAAGTTAATTAGAGTAGGGTATGAGTCACCGGGATACTCTTAGTGGACCAACCAGTATCTCGATGTCTTTTTACACGTTTGGTTTGTAAAAAAAAGTTTTTGATATTTGGACTCGTGATGTTCTGTTGTATAACTCTGAGGCACGTAATATTTATAGAACAATGTTCCATGGGTCTTACATCCACTACTTGCGCACTATGACATGCAATAGTGTGTTAGATTATCGCATCGATGCTTCGTTTTTAAAGAGTAAACTACACTACAAAAAGAATCAAGCAAGTTTAAACAATATGCAGCGACTGAGTTACATTTTGATTGAGTGTGCCTGCAACTATATATTTCCTAGAAACACCTAGAAAATCGGAAAAAGGTGCAACAAAAGCCCTACCGCCTAGCTTCGACTTGACGATGTGCATGGATAAGTAGGTAGAGTACGATTGCAACTATGACTTGTCTGCAAATCATAGACAATGAGGGAAACAAAGCCACCAAAATACTCCCCTACTTTCCCAGCATGACCCACATGAAAATGACACCCCTAGTAAAATCCCCTCTGGTCCTGAAGGATGTAGTCACCATGAGTCTACATTTCCCTCATATGCGCTATGTATATCCCACCCTCAAGATTCATAGAGCACCCATGAAAGTCGATGAAAAAACTCGTCGAGGAGGAAGAGAAGGTGCTGAATTACTGGAGATATAGGGGAATGAAACATAAGGCATACCATGTCCGACGGTGGAGATAACTTCTCCCACCTTCTCGACCTAAGTCGAGTTGCATCTCCACCATGTGTGAGCCTCCCGTCCATCCGCAGCCTAGCTCTCTTTCTATATCTATGTGGCAGCGACTCAGAAACAAAAAATTGGGGGGTTACATGATATGCACCGTTGACCTCGGTGGAAAAAATGGCTACCACTACCGAATTGACCCAAACCGTTGAAACAAGTAACCCATGTGGTCGTGTTAAGATTTGCACCAAATAGCAGGATCGAACGGTCACAAATCAGAGTGATGGTGAAATCTAAAATAAGTTAATACGGAATTGTGTTCTTCTATACATTAAATAAGGGTGTGAACCATAATATGTGAGTACAAAATTCTTTGATGAAAAGAAGCATAGAAGCATCAACGGCCGTACTGCATTAAGAGTACACAAGTTGAATTTTATTCCACGGATGAGTTTGCACACACACAAGCTGAGGACCAACCAACTACATACTACAAACAAACTAACTAAATGATACATATTGATCTATAATCCACTTGGATCAATACATCGTATATTGGGTGACATACAACCACTAGCTAAAATTTATGAAAAGCAATTTTTTTTGGTGAAGTTGTACTATAATACTCTTGTGAACCAAAATGTAGTGCACATTGAGGGTCAAACAATATAAAGTTTGACCAAATTATACAAATATAAAATCATCTACAACACCAAATCAACACTATTAGAATAATCATAACATATACTTTCATGATATATATATTTGATGTTGTAGATGTTGTTATATTTTTCTAATAGTTATCAAAATTTATATCGTTTGATTTAAAAAACTCATATGCAATAAATTTGGCACCGGAGTAATTAAGTAGTACTCCTACTATACAGCCAACCTTGGTCTAAACGAGCAAATGCCCACGCTAGAGCATCCGCTTGGATGTGCGTCCTGTTGGGAGCCAGCGGGTAGGGATACCAAGAAATCCCCATCCAATGGATGATTGATCCTAGTGTCTATGATGTATTGTATGTAGAAGGTCGTGGGTAAAGCCGTATGTTAGGTAGATGTCTACAATAGACATGTGCGTTACAAAAGGTGGATATGCGGTGCCATGGAGAAGGGTAGTGATTGTATTGGATCTTAGAATGGGTCCCATAGAAGGAGAATATGGACGGAAAAGTACGCTCGGTTGTGCAACAAGGATATAGTCTTTTATGGTGGCTTTCCACTCCTTGTTCTGGGCGGGAACTTCTAATCTAGAAGGAAAGGAACTCCATGAAGTTCTAGTAAACATGTGAAGGCTGACGGGCGTAGTTTTTATTAGAATAAAACTTGAGTTTTGAAGAAACTATTACAGACACTTGCATTAGTCAATGACCTACGGTTGAAGGCTGTAGATAGTGTATGAAACACCTATTTCTTACTAATATGAGATTTCTGAGCATGCCCTTACTCACCATTTCCCTTAAAACCCTTTGCATAGGTTATGAGGACCAATGTGAGGAAGAAACCGACAGATCAGGAGGCCAATAGGAAGTACTATATGAAGAACCCGAATTGTTGGGAAGCGTCAAAGGTGTAGATGATAACATAATCTACGACATGAAGGAGGAGCTTGAGTAGTAAACATGCTAGAGTAGTTTAGTTGAGCCTAGCAGTGTAGAACTATAATACATAACTTGTTGAGCTCCAATGATACTTAATTTATTAGTTCATATTGTTCTGAAGTTAATTAGAGTAGGGTATGAGTCACCGGGATACTCTTAGTGGACCAACCAGTATCTCGAAGAATTTGTACACGTTTGGTTTGTAAAAATAAGTTTTTGATATTTGGACTCGTGATGTTCTATTGTATAACTCTGAGGGATGTAATATTTATAGAATGGTGTTCCATGGGTCTTACATCCACTACTTGCGCACTACAACATGCAATAGTGTGTTAGATCATTGCATTGATGCTTAGTTTTTAAAGAGTAAACTACACTAAAAAAAGGATCAAGCAAGTTTGAACAATATGCAGCGACTGAGTTACATTTCGATTGAGTGTGATTACAACTATATATTTCCTAGAAACACCTAGAAAATGGGAAAACAATGTAACAAAAGCCCTCCTGTCTAGTTTCGACTTGATGATGTGCATGGATAAGTAGGTAGAGTACGATTGCAACTATGACTTGCCTTGCGAATCATAGACAATGAGGAAAACAAAGCCACCAAAATATCCCCTACTTACCTAGCATGACCCACATGAAAAATGACACCCACTAGTCAAATCCCCTCTGATCCCGAAGGATATAGTCACCATGATTCAACATTTCCATCATATGTGTTATGTATCTCCCACCCTCAAGCTTCATAGAGCACACATGAAAGTCGATGAAAAAAAACTCATCGAGGAGGAAGAGAAGGTGGTGAACTACTGGAGATATAGGGGAAGGAAACATAAGACATACCATGTCCGACAGTGGAGATAACTTCTCTCACCTTCTCGACCTATAAGTCGAGTTGTATCTCCACCATGTGTGAGCCTCCTGTCCATCCATATCCTAGCTCTCTTTATATATCGATTTGGCCGCGACTCAGAAACAAAAATTTGGGGGGTTACATGACACGCACGCTGACCTCGGTGGAAAAAAACGGCTACCCACTACCAAATTGACCCAAACCGTTGAAACAAGTAACCCATGTGGTCGTGTCAAGATTTGCACCAAATAGCAGGATCGAACGGTCACAAATCTGAGTGATGGTGAAATCTAAAATGAGTTAATGAGAAATTGTGTTCTTCTATACATTAAATAAGGATGCGAACCATAATATGTGAGTACAAAATGCTTTGATGAAAAGAAGCATAGAAGCATCAACGACAAGACTGCATTAAGAGTAAACAAGTTGAATTTTATTCCACGGATGAGGACCAGCCAACTACATACTACAAACAAACAAACTAAATGGTACATATTGATCTATAATCCACTTGGATAAATACATTGTATATTGGGTGACGTACAACCACTAGCGGAGGTTGGTAGGAAATGATGGGCGGGCCATTTCAAACCAGACTATATTTTATTTGAATTCACAACCAAATTTCTCTCTCATGCTTCAACGTTTTGGGCTGGGCTGGGCAGGCCATGGCCCAGTGATCTTTTTTTTTGGTGAAGTTATACTAAAATACTCTTGTGAACCAAAACGTAGTGCAAATTGAGTGTCAAACAATATAAAGTTGGGAGTGCCTAGATCTCAGGCGTCTGAGAACTTCTTATGTCTAAGTCGCTGACATCATTCTACTATTTGTACAGATCTCAGTTGCAACCTAGTTGCAACTTATATAATTTGTACTAATTCTCAGTTGCAACCTAGTTGCAACTCATTAAAATCTCAGTTACAACCTAGTTGTAACTCATGTGAAAGTCTCGCGTTGCACGAATCGCGAGGTAAATCTAATGGCGAGAGAGGTGACTGAGACCTAAGAAGTTCTCGGGCGCCTGGGAACTAGCAAAAGTTTGACCAAATTACAAATATAAAATCATCTACAACACCAAATCAATACTATTAGTACAATAATCATAACATATACTTTCATGATATATATTTGATGTTGTAGATGTTGTTATGTTTTTCTAATAGTTATCAAACTTTATATCGTTTGATTTGAAAAAACTCATATGCAATAAATTTGGCACCGGAGTAATTAAGTAGTACTCCTACTATAGTGCCAACCCCGGTCTAAACGAGCAAATGCCCACGCTAGAGCATCCGCTTGGTGCTCGATCGATCTGCTCAATGACGATGAACTCAGTAACACGTGCGATCCAGATTGTCAGAGCTCATCCTGGAGCACGTCGGTGTCAGGTTGGAAGGAGCAAACCCTGGCCTCTGTGTAGACCTTCCCTGGCCGGCAGAGGTAGCCCTGCTCCGGCGCACAGTGCGAGTCGTCCGAGCAGACGCAGAGCCCTTCCATGGCGCAGCCTTTCTTGATGATGCACGGGCTCCCTCCGTCGATGCCGAGAACCTGGTCGCTCCACTCGCTGGAGAAGAGCCCATCGGGGTCGTACCTGTCCTTCACCTCGAGGAACTCGCTGGCCTTGGGGTACTTGCCGACGACGCCGTCGAAGGCGAAGTTGCGGTTCTTACCCCAGTGCGGGAAGCCGCCGTACTTGCGCAGGGCCATCTGCTCGAGCTCATCCACCACGTCCGCGTGCGCGCGCGGCGCGCCCTCGGTGTAGCTCCGGTAGTAGGTGATGTCGAAGTCGACCGCGTCCTCCGGCTTGCCGAGGTAGGCGGACGACGCCCTGAGGTAGCGGGCGAGCAGGCCGCCCCTGGCGTCCAGGCTGCAGAACGCGCGAGGGTTGAGGTCCCGGAGACGCTTCACGTCGGCGACGAACGCGGCGGCCCTGGTAAGCGGGATGCTGATGGCCGAGTTGTAGATGAAGGTTGCCCGGAGGCGAGGGTCCCACTTGCAGGAGGAGAGGAGCCCGTCGTCCGGGCTGTCGATGCATGCGCCGGACGCCTGTATGCGGTGTTGGTACCCCACCACAGGGTACCCAGTGAAGACCTCGCCGTCATTGTTGGCGAAGCCGTGCGGCACCGGCTGCTGCCCCTGGCCAGCTGCCTCGCACCTAGCTATGTCAGTGCCATTCTCCTCCAGCAGCTCCTCTGCACGTCTGGCGTCGATGCGTCCGAGCGTTGGTCTTGACCGGAGGGTGAGATGGTTGTTGAGGCCGTTTCCTGGCGACGACACGTCGACACGGTCGTCTTGGCGATACACGACCCTGCCCTGCCCCGACTGCCACGCCATGTGGCCGAATTCGTGGAGGCCGCCCCACGCCACCACTTGATCCTCCAAGTCCGAGTCGTCGCGTTCCACGAACGTGACCGACCGTTTGAACAGCGGCTGCAACGCTAGAGTGACCTGAGAGATGGCACCGAGGACGCCGAGGGAAACCTTGGCGGCGCACAGGTCAGGGTGGTCGGCCCCGAGGTCCCTCACCACCGCGAACCCACGGCTCGCCGGTGCTGGCGTCACGATCCTTAGCCTGACAACGTACTCGTGAACGGCACCACCTTTGCCCCACATCGAGCTACCGTGCGCGCCCGTCGAGAGGATGCCCCCGATCGTGACGCCGGACCAGTAGGGCGAGTGCGGCAGCGACAGCCCCGCGGCGGCGGCGGCCCGGATCAGGTCACGGAGGAGCATGCCGCTCTCCACGGTGATCAACCGCCCAGCGGCGTCGAGTGCCACCGTCCTGTTGAGCTGTAGGGTGCTTATGATGGTGCCGTCGTCGCCGCCGGGGCACGCGAGCTTGGGCAAGCTATGGGAGTACTTGGTGGCCACCTTGACCTTGCGCTTGGCCGCCACCACGTCCGCCACGGCCGCGACCAGCTCCGCTTCGGTACGCGGGTAGGTGACGTTCGCCGCGCGGCAGGTGGCCCGGTCCGGGAAGGAGCCGTACGCATTGGTGACCGTACAGTCGGATGTGCCGCGGTTGCAGACGACCGGATGTGGCGGAGGACTGGATCCGGCGAGGTGGAGGAGCGTCGCAACAAGAAGAAGGCTTTCCAATTTCATGGCAGATATCGCAGGCTATGTCAAAGTTGTGTTGTTGTGCAATGTGCAGATTGAATTAATACGTACTCCCTCCGTTTCAAAATATAACATGTTTTAGCTTTGTAAAGCAAATGTATCTAGACTTGTTTTAGTATATAGGTTTACTCAATTTTGGGATAAATCTGCACACTAAAAAGATTTAGATTCAAACTTTTACAGACCTAAAACATCTTATATTTTAAAACGGAGGGAGTACGTGTGTGTTTTCTATCTCCCGGTCCGTTAGCAGATCGATTTCACAGTACATTGTGGATGTCATTCTGTCGTTGTTGTTTTGCTCAATGACAAGTAGCAATCATCATTAAGGAGCCACATGTACTCACTTGTTGCAAAATATATATTGCTAAAACGGTCTTACATTTCGCAGCCAATGGGGTCTGGACAGAAAAATATCCCAGTAACATGGCCCCACCACTGCGTCTACGGCGATCGGTTAAGCCATCCTGTCGTCTCTACACGACGAACATGCTGCGCCGACATGTGCGTGTCGAAGAACACGCCGTGGCCGCCAGCGGTGCCCATGCTACCATCCGGCTGACCCAGATGACACATGAGGCCCCACAATGGTGAAACAATGATCGGCTGCAAAGGCTGGCTTTGTCGGCGTGTCTGACAACGAGTAGATTATGTTTATATAAGGGTTTACTATATAATTTCCATCAAATCCTTGTAAAATTTCCTAAATGTAATTAAAATTCAAGCCTTTTGTTCCAATTGGAGAGAGTAACAAAATCATAAAAATATTTTAATCGAGAATATTACAAAAACCACCACATTACGGGTTAGGCTTTCAAAAAGCCACCACTTTACGCTAGAGTTTTATAAAACCACCACTTTAGATTGAGTTCGTGACAGATAGCACTGATACCGGTTTAATCCTGGTCTGACGACAAAACTCACCAGTGGATCCCACCTCTCAGGATGATGTGGACGACGAAAACAGTCAAGGGAGATGCACAACAGACTGGTTCTAGTTCTGGGCTTTTTTTTTGTAAATTTTGAAGAAACCCCACTTATATGAGATTTTCTTTTCTCTTCTTTATTTATTTCATAAAAAGATAAGTCTAGGGGTGGAGTATGACCGTGCCGTTCACCGTCGGCGGCCGACTGCAGCGTCGCCCCACCTCCCCTACTAGCGCGAGACCAACACACCGTCCCTTTTTTCCTCCCGAGGAGGCACACCAGTGACGAGCTCGATGAGTTGGCAGCGCACCACCTCCAGGACCTCCGTTGGGTCAATGACAGTCGACGACGGCGGACACGGCCGGCGAGCTCCGGCCACGGGAGGCGAGGGAAAGCTCTAGCCACGGGAGGCGCGGGCGAGCTCCAGCAGGGCCGACGCGCGGCGAGCTCTGGGCGAGCTCCGGCAAGCGGGCGGCCAGCGACGCAGGAGCCTTGGTCTAGGTGAGCTCTAGCCAGCGACCGACGCGGGCAAACTCAGCGCACATCGTGGATCAACGCGGCTAGAAGATTAGGGGGAAGAAATAAGAGAAATAAAAAGAATTTTTACGAGAAGGAATTCAAAAATATAAAAATGATGTAAGATTAGAACTTATAATATGTGGAGGTGTTTTTGTAAAGAAACGACGCCACGTCATCCCAATTGGTGGGACCCACTGGTCACTTTTGTCATTAGACCAGGATCAAACCGGTGTTATTTGTCACGAACTTACTTTGAAGTGATGGTTCTATGAAACCCTAGTATAAAGTAGTTGCTTTTTGAAACCCTAGCCTATAATGTGATGGTTATTTATAATTTTCTCATTTCAATCGGATGACCCCATTTATCTTCTTCATGTCGCCTTTTATACCTCCTTGTCGAGAAAAGACTACAATTCTCCTCAAAAAATAAAAAAGAAGAAAGAGAAAGAGCTTGAGTGAACCACGGCGACGAGCCGTACACGCCATGTCTCGATCTCTGGTTGGAAAGTTTTTTTTTGAAAGGAATGCCGTAGGGCAAACTTCTACGGCGAGTTTTTATTTTGAAATAATAAGGCCCTAAATTTGTATTCGCGAAGACTTGAACCTGAATGACTGAGTTATATATCCATTTTCCTAACCAAGTGAGTTAAACCCACTTTTTCTCTGATTGGAAAGTCATAGTGGTTGCCATGTTACTTTTTTTTCGAAGGGTAAGACACAATATATTGAGCAGCAAGCCGTCTCATTAAAAACCTTCCAGTCCCCTCAGGTATCCTCCTTATGAGTACGTAAAAAACTTGCTGCTCTAGGATTACATAGTGTTCTTACAATCTAACATGACCAGGTCCAGAACACACTCCGGAACCGAGTCACGAGATAGCTCAGCCCTGATCTACCAACCTGAGCTAATACATGCGCAGCGCCATTACAGTATTACACACATGATCGACCATTACGATATTAATATCTTGGTAAATCTTCAGAAGCTCTCGGGCCTCCAAAATCGTCGTCCAGTTGGCAGACTGTTCTTGCGTCTCGCTATTGATAGCTCGGACAACACGTAGGCAGTCAGACTCTAGGGTAGCAGGCCAGGCCGAAGAGCAATCAAATGTCGAAGCCCCTCAAGACATGCGAGGACCTCAGCCTCCTCAGAACTGCCATAGAACGGAATGAATTTCCACTCAGCGAGGATAGGACGACCTTGATGATCGCGTATAGGTATGCCAACCCCGGCATTCTTCGATGTAGAATTCCAGCCAGCATCAAAATTTATCTTTATAGTTCCTGCATTAGGGGGTGACCAAGACACAACGCTACTGATAGCCTCTTCGCCTGTATGAGTACGATGATGTTCACCAAATATGGAGCAGAAGCGGAAACCGAGGCTTTTCTGTCGCCATGCACAACATTATTGCGGTGGTGCCAGGCACGCCACATCATACAAATTATCCGAGGCCTCTGATCCAGTGTTGCATTGCCGAGAAGATCAAACAACCATTCATCCTTGTTGCCTCTGAAAGCTGACTCATCCGATAATATCCACTGCTCCCGCAGCTCCTCTCGAAGAGCAAGCGCCATAGTACAGTTAATGAGAGCATGGTGAGTATCCTCAACCTCGCGTGCATAGATGGTACATATAGGATCTACCGACGGTACCCGTCGGCTTAGGTTTAGCTTCGATCCCAGAGAGTCAGACGCAACCCGCCAAGCAAAAATTCTCAGTTTTAGGGGGATGTTAGATTTCCAGACCAGATCCCAAATTTTCCTTTCTCCCTCCGCTGCCGTGGAGCTAGATTGGCCTCCATTCATCCCTTTGAGCTTTGGAAGAATACCAATCCGGTTGGCCGACCTGACACTAAAGATACCATTGGCCTCACCCGACCAAGCAACAAAATCCTCCGATGATCGTGATGGAAATTTGATATTCAGGATCACCACCGCATCATGGGGATAGCAGCAGTCACGCACCGCGTTCACATTCCATGTTCTGTCTTCTTGATCAATTAGCTCTGACACCCATTTACGACGAGAAGAACCTTTCCTTCCATCCACCTGCAGCGCACCCGGTCTGGGTAGCCAATTATCTCAAAATATTTTGACCATGGACCCCGTACCGATTGATACGCCCAATTTGCATCACCATTCTATATCATAATTTACCTCTATTCATTGATATTTGTCTTATTATGAGGTATTACTTATGGATTTTCATCTATTTATGCATGTTGGATGATTCTTGGAGGATGGACTGCCGGAGTCAGGATTCTGATGGAAAAGAAGGCGTTTCGGTGCAATTTCGCGAAGATCATAAAAATACCAGAAAAATATGAAAATATATTATTTCACCAGAAGACGAAGGAATCCAGAAGGAGGAGCGAAGGGGGGTTGCAGGGGGCCCAAACCCCCTAGGCGCGGGCCCACCTGCTCAGCCTACGACTCTTCCCCTTTGCCTATAACTTCCCCTCGGAACCCTAATACACGGGAGGTGACCACAGATAGATTTTCGCTGCCTCTGGGAGGAGGAAAATACCGAGAGAGAAAGATCTCTCCGGGAGACAGATTTCTGCCGGGGGAATCCCTTCCCGAAGAGGGTAGACCTTCGCCATCAACACCATCATCAAGCTAGGCTTCATTGGGATCAGCATCATCATCATCATCCACACCATCATCCCCACCAGCACCATCATCACCACTCCGTCTCACTGTAACAATTGTGTTGGATATTGCTTTAGTTCTTAGGGAAAACTTTACCGGTGTTAATTAGGGGAAACATCCATATGATGTCTTGTGAGTAGTCCGTTGTGTTCTTGAGGACATGGGAGAAGTCATGTTGTTAGTAGTGAATCTGTGATAAGTTATTATTCAATGGTCTAGTATTTAAGTTGTGGTTCTATTCTTATAGTGGTGTCATGTGAACGTCGACTACATGACACTTCACCATTTATGGGCCTAGGGGGATGCATTGTGTATTTGTCTACTAATCGCGGGGGTTGCCGGAGTGACAGAAACCTGAACCCCCGTTAGGACACCTTTGCACAAGGGAGTGTAGGATCTCAGAGTTTAAGGCTGTGGTTAGATTTATATCTTAATTACTTTCCTGTAGTTATGGATGTTTGCAGGGGGTTCAGTCACAAGTATGTATTTTTATTCCTAGGAAGGGCAGTATGTTAGCACAGGTTCACCCACACAACACTTATGAACACCAGAGAAGAGTAC
The DNA here is from genome assembly GCA_030063025.1 of Avena longiglumis. Taxonomy (NCBI): domain Eukaryota; kingdom Viridiplantae; phylum Streptophyta; class Magnoliopsida; order Poales; family Poaceae; genus Avena; species Avena longiglumis. Next base: position 89,124,696 of record CP125973.1, on the reverse strand, counting down.
TCGGCTATTTGCAGCGAAAGCACTTAACAGAATTCCCATGTGTCCTCGAGAATGTTTGGTCCTTATAAGTATTTCCACCGGCTTGTCCTTTGCTAAGAAAGGATTGGGCCACTTGCTTCGTTTGTTCGTTACTTCTGTTACTTGCTCTTTGTTTTGTTGCCTTATCACAAAACCACTAAAAATCCGTTTGTTAAGTATTCACAGGGATTTCCTGCTCTATACCACTGTTCAGCACCTTCTGCTCCTCGTTGGGATCGACACTCCTATTTATCGAAAGTACTACGATACACTCACTATACTTGTGGGTCATCAAGACTATTTTCTGGCGCCGTTGCCGGGGAGTGAAGCGCTATTGAAGAGTGGAACTGGTAAGGGAAACTTTTACTGTTAGTATTTCCTTTTGTTACTGTTTGTTACTTTGTTTCTAATATGGATAACCCACTTGGTTTTCTGTTTGGGAAAACTACTACCACTTAAAGGGTAGTAGATGAACCACCTCCTGTTGAGATAGATCCTTTTAAGATACCTACTAGTATTGTTAATCATGTTATGGATAATTATTATTTTGGGGATGGAACTGTCCATCCTCGTGATCACTTGCTTTTTATCCATGAATTATGCAGGTTGTTTAAGTGTGCAGGTATCACAACTGAACAGGTGTAGAAGAAGTTACTCTCCATATCTTTGAAAGGGAGAGCTGAGGCATGGTATAAGCTGTTAAAGAATGGACAATCCATGGAATGGGAGGAGATGGCATCTCTCTTTTACTCTAAATTTTATCCTCCCAATGAAATCCATAAGGATAGAAGTCTTATTTATAACTTTTGGCATCTTGATGGAGAGAGTACATCTCAAGCTTGGGGGAGACTGAAGTTACTAATGCTTAAATGGACTATTCATGAACTCCCTAACAATATTATTCTCAATAACTTTTATGCTAGGCTGTCTCTTCATGATAAAGATTTACTAGATGCTTCTTGTGCTGGATCATTCACAAGTATGAAGGAAGAAGCTAAATGGGATCTCTTAGACCGTATTCAAGATAACACTGAATCTTGGGAGAATGACAAAGGAAGAAAGTCAGGTATAAACTATGATTATGAATGCATTAAATCTTTTATGGGAACTGATGACTTCCGTGATATTAGCAATGAGTTTGGTCTTGATTCCCAAAGTATTGCCAACTATTTTAAAGCCTTTGCCTCTTACATAGAAATTCCAAAGAAGAAGTGGAATAAGTACCATGCTCCTTATAAAGATGTTGTTAATCATGTTCCTGTTAGAAGTACTCAAGTTTGTACTACTAATCATATTGTTCCTGAGCCTAATGTTGATAAAATGCCTTTCCCAGCTAAGCCCGAGGAGTATTCTATGATTATTAGTGCAAATAACAAAGGTACAATGAAAATTGTGGATCCTGGTAAGCAATTGAGTGATGAACCTGTGGTAGCTATTGTGAAAGACAATGTCACTAGAAATATAGAGGATGAGCATATTGTCTTCTGTGAAGATGCTTCTAATATTATCTTTCATCCTATTAAGGCTAGAAAAGCTAGTGCTCCTATGCTTCCTGTTAAAATTGGTGATCATTGCTACTATGGTTTATGTGATATTGGTGCTAGTTCTAGTGCTATTCCTTATGAGCTTTACAGGGAAATTATGCATGAGATTGGTCCTTGTGATCTTGAGGACATTGATGTGGGTATACACCTTGCTAATAAGGAAACCATTTGCCCCATTGTCATTGTAAGATATGTGGAGGTTCTCTGCGGTAAGATTAAATATCCTGCTGATTTTCTAGTGCTTAATTCAGGAGCTAGCAAAACTTGTCCTATAATTTTTGGTAGACCTTTCTTGAACACTTGTGGAGCTATTATTGATTGTAAGAAGGAAAAAGGTTTAACTAAGTTTGATGGATATTCTTATGAGTTTAACTTTTCCAAATTTGCTAAAGCTCCTTGTGAAAATAGCTTGCCTAATAAAGATTTCAGGATGGAACAACTTGCTTCTATTGATCTAGTCTATGACCTTAGACCTCTTTTTGATGACTGTAAGTATGCTTATTCTGAAGATAAAGTTGTTTCCAGTGATAGCTATATTGTCAACTTTATTCAAAGTTCTACTAAAAGTTATTATGAGAGAGGGAAACATGGTTTTATGTATCTCAATGATGTTAAGTTTCCCCATTTTATTTTGAAGCCTTAAAGTTGCATCTGTTTTGTCTTCCTATGCTTGTGGCTTTTTGTTTCAACAATTCGTTTTCTCATGATACTCCCATGCATAGGAAGTGGGTTAGACTCAAGTGTGTTGGTTATTTGCTTCTTGATGCTCTCTTTCACTTCAAATATATATATCCTATGTGAGCATCCTTGAAAGTTTCAAGCCTAACTTAAAGGCATTAAAGAAAAGTACTTGCTAGGAGATAACCCAAGAGTTTTGTCAAGTCTTGGAAGTTATTACTTCAGTAATAACCGCTCCCGATCCTTTTTGTTTTGGTTTTTGTGTCCAGTTCAACTACTTTTGTGAAGTATAGGAGTTGCGGAAAGTGGCTGTTCTGGGACAGATTTTTGTGCTGTATTGTAAAAATTCGTGAGAGAGCTCAGTAATTCGTATGGAGCTGAATTTTTCTGAGCTTGTTCTCCAGGTTGTTACCCAACTTTCATTAGTTCTGCACCTTTTGATTTGAGCAACAGAAGGCCTTCTAAAAAATCAATCTTTACCTTCTGGTCTGTTTTGACAGATTTCTACCATCCTTTGCATTTGCCTCTTTTAGAAGCTTTTGTGTTGATGGGTTTTCAGTTGAAGTGTGTACCAAAGGTTTATTGCTTTTGCTTAACTAATATTGTTTTTGAGTTGGTGCAAGTGTTTTGTATGAAGGAAATTTTTAGGAGAAGGAGAAAGGAATCTGCAGAGTTCGTCTTTGAATAGGTAAAAGTGGTGAAAACAGAAGGTTCGTGAAACTCAATTTTTTTTTTATTTTTGATGTTTTTAATACGTAAGGGAAGTTACGAGACAAAGCTAAAGAGGAAACGGATCTCGGGGTGGACAAACCCACCCCAGGCGCGGGCCCTAGCCTGGCCGCACCTGAGGAGGGTGTCCCCTCCCCGAACTCCGTATCCGTCTCGTTTCCGTGTCAAAACCTTCCTTATGCATTGAAACTTCGTAATATATAATCCCATGGGTTTCCCAAGGTTCGTGCATAGTGTTCTCGTCGTGTTTTTGTTTCGATCTATTTCTGTTAGGAAATCTTCTCAAGTTTAGAGCACCATGGCCTCTGCCGATGACAAAGGAAAAAAGCCCGAGGAAGAAGAACCTCAAGTCCCCAAGAAGGAGGAGATTCCGGGAGGATATGAAGGTGACATGGAGGAGGACAAGCAACCAGACACTCGCGCTACCGTCGCAAGCATTGGTTTGGTGGCACGACCTACCAAGCTTAAGAGGACATCACAGATGACTATAGGAGGGAAACCTCCACGTCTCTTCTACAATCCACAGTCATCTCCTCCACGTAACAAGAGACCCTTCCATACACTTATACATGGATATCAATATCAACATGTCCCGAAAGGGAACTTGCCTTCGGTTTGGAATATGCGTCGTTCTAACAATGCAGAGAAGGATCATGCTAAGGATGAAGACTGGGGAAAGAATAACAAGAACTGGGATTATTAGACCTACATGATCATGAACCGTATAGAACAAAACTTGGAGCTAATCCATACTCCCACTTTTGAGTTCGAGGAGTTGAGGAAACTTATTGAAGAGCTTATCAAGAGAACACCACCATCACCAAAGGAGTGATTCGTCATCAGGTTTGGCATGCCCTTGGCTTGTTCCAAGCTTGGGGGAGTGCCGCGGTATCACCACCACTATCTTTCATATTTTACCTTTCTAGTGGATTCATATCTGTGGTAAAGTTATCTTATAGTTTGGTTTGCATGTGGAAGTATCTCTCCTTTAGTTGATTATCTATGTATCCCTTGGTGTGAGTGCCTTTATTGAATATTAATGAGAAGCCTCATCTTTTACTTCTTGCACTTCTTATTTTAGTTTGCAATCTTTATTAAATGATGGATCTTGTTGATCAGTATTGGCACCACTTTGGGAGAATCAAGTGGATCTAAATTGGTTTTGGCAAACCGTGTTCTGGTCAGTAGCAACAAATTTTTGAGGTTTGAAAGAAAAAGAGAAAGAAAAAGCTTATAGGTATTTGGTATCATTTGTTTTCTTTCTTGTTGGCTCATAAGTTTAGTATTCTTTATTTAAGATCTTTTGTGTCTTCAAGGAAGATTGCATGTTTGGATTTATTACTTGTATGTTTTCTTGTTTCTTTCAACTCTCTTGCTTGCTACCCAGCCTTGCTAGCCAAAAACTTATTTTGAGAAGGCATACTTCTCATGTTTCCAAATCCTTTGAACCAAACCTTTTCCACTTGTGTCCACCATATCTACGTAGTAGCTATTGCTATTCCAAGCAAATTCTCAAACTTCATCTACCTTCCGAATTAAAAAGTATTTTGTTATGTGAAAACTAGTTAGTAAAGCTCTCACGAACTTGATGGCACACTTTATTTCCTTGCCCCTAATAAACTTGAACCATTGTGGACATCGAAGTTGTATATGCTTGCATCTATACGTTGGGATTAGCAGAACCATGTTGTCACGGGGAACGTTTTCAAAATTGCACTTGTACCCTGTTGTACATCGTTGATATCGTGCTCTTTTGTCTATGGATGTCAACGGTGTGAAATGAGAGGGGAACTTGTGAGTCCATGGAGTCTGTACTTTGTGTTAGAGAAACACCTGGGACGCTAGCCTAAGCCATGCCTAATCATGGTGGAAACTTGCAGCACCACCATAGTGAGCATTCTGTGAAGCATCCTCAATTAAAAACTATACACATAGTAAATAAAAAGATCGTTGAGATGCTCACTGTCTGCCTGCCTTGTCATTTTGGTTATGGGAAAGCTCATGTACCATGTGCAAGGGGTACCCCATTAGCGGTTCTCTATGATATGCAAGTACTTACAATGACAAGAACTTGCCTGGGCCCAAAATTTGAGTATCATGAGGAGTGACCCTCATATTCAACTGACATGAGATTGCCAACTTATATTTCGTCAAGCATATACTCCATCTTTGTTCACTTTAACCTTAACCATCTCAAAGATGCTTATGATAGGGGCAATGAGGTCTTAAAGCTAGTAAGTACCATAATCTTTTGGAAGCTCTTTATGACTTGTATTCCCCGCTTCCCTCTATGAAGGGACCTTTCTCCCACTTCCAAGTTGAGTCAGTAAACCTACTTCCTCTCTATCTCCAGCAAGCATTTGAGATGTTGTGTTTCAAGCATTCATATGATGATTTATTCAATCATGTTCTTTATCTTCCTTGTTTGCACAAAACTCTTATCTATTGAGTATTACTTTGAAAGCCTTCACTTGTGAAAAACCTTTTTGAGCAAAGAGTGCTCCTGTTTTGAAACTTCTACAAAAAGCTTGTTGTGAAACTGTTTGCCAGGTGTTCTTTGACCAAGAACAAGTTTGCCAATTCCAATTATGATTTATCTTTATGCATCTCTATTGTGACTGCTATGCTTGGTTGCAAGCTAAGTTATATAATGGTGAGTTGTTTTCTTCTATGAGTTGTACAATGGTAAGTGTGGTGCTTCTTGTTCATATTATTTTATTGACACTTCACTCCATAAACCTGTGGACATGTTTACTGAGATCAGTATTCGCTTGGGGACAAGCGAAGTCTATGCTTGGGGGAGTTGATACGCCCAATTTGCATCACCATTCTATATCATAATTTACCTCTATTCATTGATATTTGTCTAATTATGAGGTATTACTTAAGGCTTTTCATCTATTTATGCATGTTGGATGATTCTTGGAGGATGGACTACCGGAGTCTAGATTCTGATGGAAAAGAAGGCGTTTCGGTGCAATTTCACGAAGATTAGAAAAATACCAGAAAAATATGGAAACATATTATTTCACCAGAAGATGAAGGAAGCCAGAAGGTGGAGCGAAGGGGGCTGCAGGGGGCCCAAACCCCCCTAGGCGTGGGCCCACCTAAGGCCGCGCCTGGGGTGGGTTTGTCCCACCTGCTCGGCCTCCGACTCTCCCCCTTCGCCTATAACTTCCCCTCGGAACCCTAATACATGGGGGGCAACCACAGATAGATTTTTGCCGCCTCTAGGGGGCGGAAAACACCGAGAGAGAAAGATCTCTCTGGCAGACAGATTTCTGCCGGGGGAATTCCTTCCCGGAGAGGGGAGACCGTCGCCATCAACACCATCATCAAGCTAGGCTTCATCGGGATCAGCATCATCATCATCATCCACACCATCATCCCCACCAGCACCATCATCACCACTCCGTCTCGCTGTAACAATTGTGTTGGATATTGCTTTAGTTCTTAGGGGAAACTTTCCCGGTGTTAATTACTATTGTAGTTGATGCTTTTGAGTGGAACCATTGGATTATTTTTTATGTTCAGATTGTTATCCATTATCATATCATCCTTGATCTTGATCCATATGATGTCTTGTGACTAGTTCGTTGTGTTCTTGAGGACATGGGAGAAGTCATGTTGTCAGTAGTGAATCTGTGATGAGTTATTATTCAATGGTCTAGTACTTAAGTTGTGGTGCTATTCTTCTAGTGGTGTCATGTGAACATTGACTACATGACACTTCACCATTTATGGACCTAGGGGGATGCATTATGTATTTGACTACTAATAGCGGGGTTGCCGGAGTGACAGAAACCTGAACCCCCGTTAGGACACCTTTGCACAAGGGAGTGTAGGATCTCAGAGTTTAAGGCTGTGGTTAGATTTATATATTAATTACTTTATTGTAGTTACGGATGTTTGTAGGGGGTTTAATCACAAGTATGTATTAGTTCTAGGAAGGGCAGTATGTTAGCACAGGTTCACCCACACAACACTTATGAACACTAGAGAAGAGTACTCAGCTATTTGCAGCGAAAGCACTTGACAGGATTCCCATGTGTACTCGAGAACGTTTGGTCCTTATAAGTATTTCCACCGGCTTGTCCTTTGCTAAGAAAGGATTGGGCCACTTGATCTGTTTGTTCGTTACTTCTGTTACTTGCTCTTTGTTTTGTTGTCTTATCATAAAACCACTAAAAATCTGTTTGCTAAGTATTCACAGGGATTTCCTACTCCATACCACTCTTCAGCACCTTCTGCTCCTCGTTGGGATCAACACTCCTATTTATCGAAAGTAATACGATACACCCCCTATACTTGTGGGTCATCACCGATCCGCCAAATGATTCCTTTCTTTAGTAATTCTAGCCCATGGACTATCCCCTGCCAAGTCGGTGACTGGTTCTTGATAAAAGCCGTATCAAGCAAATGACCAGAGGGGTAGTACCTAGCTTTTAGGAGGCAAGCACAGATACTTTCGGGGTAGTGAATCAAACGCCAAGCTTGTTTTCCCAGGAGAGCCTGGTTATAAACTCAGAGATCCCGAAAACCAGTGCCTCCATATTTTTTTTTGGTCTGGCCACTTTATCCCACGATAGCTAGTGCATTTTCCTCTTATTAACTTCATTACCCCACCAGAAAGTTCGAATGATCTGTTCCAAATCATCAATGAGCCCTAGCAGGAATCTGAACACACCCATAGCGTATGTCGAGACTGATTGCAACACTGATTTTATGAGAGTATTTTTCGCTCTCCTGTAGACATATACTTCTCAGACCAATCACTTGCATGTTTTGAAAATTTTCCTTTGGTAGACTTGAACTTGCCTTTTGATATTCTGCCTTCAGGAACCGGCAGCCCTAGGTTTTTTTTAAAACACGTAGTCTCATATTTCAGGATGTCTTTTATTTCATTTTGCATAGCAGCAGTATAACGGTCCCCATACAATATGGAGCATTTGCCAAGACTGACCAGCTGTCCAGTGTCATGTTCATACCTATCAAGGATGGACTTGATTACTCTTGCCTGGTCCACTGAGGCTTCGAAGAATAGAAGACTATCATCGGCAAAAAATAGGTGGGAGATGCTCGGTGCATGACGGCAGATAAACAACTCACGAAGTGAAGACGCCTCGATTTCCTTCCGAATAAGACAAGAGAGACCGTCAACAACAAACAGGAATAGGTACGGCGAAAGAGGATCACCTTGGCGAATACCGCAGGAGGGGGTGAAGGAGTCCAACATGTTTCCGTTAAAGCGAACTGAATAACGAACGATCGTGATGCAAGCCATCACCCACCGAATCCATTGTCTCTGAAAGCCCAACTTTCCTAAAACCCCTTCCAAGAACCTCTAGTCCACACGATCATACGCTTTAGCCATATCCAATTTATACGCACAATTTTTTTTACAAGCTGCTGAGCCATGCTGAATCGAGTGTATGCACTCAAAGGCCATAAGAGCATTATCTGTAATGAGGCGTCTAGGAATAAACGCACTCTAGGTTGGTGAAAAAATATCCTGAAGAAGAGGCCTTAATCTGTTCACCAAGAATTTAGATACAACCTTGAAGATGACATTACAGAGGCTTATTGGCCTAAATTTCTTTATTTGTTCAGGATCATTCTTGTTTGGAATCAAGACTATTGCTGTGTCATTTACCGTCTCAGGCATGACACTGGAGGATAAGAATGACTGCACAACCTGTATAACATCATCCTTTAGAAGGCCCCAGTTTCTCTGTAGAAAACGAGCTAGAAAACCATCGGGTCATGGAGCCTTTAACGGGCCGATCTGGAAGAGTGCATAAATAATTTCCTTCTCAGTATAGGGGAAACATAGCTTGTCATTCAACTCAGCGTCCACACAGCTTCTCATAGCATCAATGACCGGAGTCGGGTCAACGCTATCCTCACGCGTGTATAGCTTCTGAAAAAAAATTTGTAGTCATATTCTACATCTCCCTCTAGGTCAGAAGTCCATGTTCCATCATCTCTTTTTAAGCGCCGAACCCTGTTCTTCCGCCGCCTCCAGGAAGCCCGACGGTGGAAGTACTTGGTATTGCGATCACCCTCTCTCAACCAAGTTGCTTTTGATCCTCTAGCTTTTGTCAATGCTTCATAAATATCATTCGTTGAAGTAATCTTGCGACAAAGACAGACCCGCATCATCACTAGCAGACCCTTATCCGTCCGGACTGTAAAACACATATAAGGGCCAGGAAAATACGTTTGATTCATCCGTGCGGGCTGGAATGTAACAGACACCTTATATGCAAATCACAAAACATAATATTGTCATTTTATGGTTTACATATACGGTGTCTATCTGATCACGAATCGCGCAACCCCTTATAAATAAAACACAAATGACACAAATTAAGCAAATTCGACGGTTGTAAACATTCAAACGCGACAATTAAGGAAGTTTAACAAATTTTCTTGCAAGCACATCACACAAGAACATGCAAAATATCACATATGACCATAGAAATGATGATAATTAAGCATTGGCACCGTCACCCCCATTTGCCGTAGCATCACCACTGCCACCACCACTTGCCATACTGATCTGTGAAGTCGTTGATCGAAGCTTGGTTGATGTCCACCGCATTCTCATTCAACAAATTCACAGACGACGTTGGGACATTGTGCAAATCGGAGCTACACAATGCAGTTCAAACAATTTTACCAAGACATGGACAAATCGAAAAACTTCTGAAGGGGAATTGTTCATACCTCGCAGCGGCGCCCATGGCTACTTTGGCGGCTTCTTTGGAGGCTTTGGCCTTTTGGGCAGGCGTCTCCAAGGGGTTCCGCTTCGTTGGGCCACCGCGTTCTTCGGCTTATTCACTCCCGGCTGCTTCTTCCAGGCATTGGCGGTGGGAGTAGGGCTGGCGGCGGGAACTATGGTGACGGTGGGAGTGGGTCTGCCACCTAACTGGATGACGACAGAACCCTTCTGCTTTCGCATCGAGGCTCGAAGCCATTCGCCGGTACGGGAGCAAGTGGGCCAGTGGTGACGACAGTAGCTAGATCTGATGGAGGCGGTGGAGGAGTCGCCTGCGCCGGCGCGACCTCCCTAGGGCTGGGCACGACTGCTGGAGGTCAATGGCGTCGGTCGGGCGGTGCAGCGAAGCCGGGTGGGCCAAGGAAGGGAGATTGACGGCGGCGGCGGAAAGAATGGCACGGCGGAAATTTCACTCCTGCCAACACAAAGCATGATAAGGGTTGGGGTTAGGACGACATCGGGTCGGAAGTGAAACCTGGGTATCTAAGACCGGGGAGGTGTTTTTCTCGGGCCCCTTAAAAAATTGTGTGGGCCAGGATGTTTCGCGGTGTCAGCTCGGGCCACTTTTTCCGACCCAGACCATAAAGTGGCGGTTATTATATGATTTTATTATATGATTTCACGACGGATAAGGAATATATTAGAAATTCTCTAAGATATGTGGAGTATCTTTCATGCAGGTCTCACCTTTTTTCTTCAAAACGAGTGGACCCAGTCTCTTGCATCAAGTGATGCACACAAATTTTTATTAACAAAGTATCATTCAGAGTTATTACATCTCAAGGATCAACTAGAATTAATACATGAATCAACTAGTGAAAGAATAATAACATATAGCAACTAGACATCCTAGAGTCGACTAATATGATTTCAGTCAGCCTTATTGAAAATATCATGCATGGCCATTAATAGACGACTAGATCCAGAAAAACCATAACATCCCGTTGCTCCAAAAGTTGAAGGTACGCCCGCTCAATGCGCCACTATATGAATTGACCTTTAAAAAGTTGAAAGTTCTATCCTTGTTAAGCACTAAGTCATTTCTACATTTTCATATCGACGAACCTAAGGCCAAGACACCTATGTATATTATAGCCTTGGATTTGGTGTCTCCTTTATTCAAGTAATTTCTAAACATTTTTGTAATATTAGATGATCCAGTAGATCAAACCCTAACCCTAACCCTAAACCCTAAACCTTAAACCATAATAGTCTAGCAAAAGGACATGATTAGTAAGTGCTCCACCATCTCTTGAGAGGCACGGACAACACTTGGTACACCCACCCACCCTAATTCCATTTTGCAAAAATATATTTTATGAGTAAAACCTTGTTACTAAGAAACCACATGAAATTTTAATTTTTAGTGGAATTTTTAACTTTCATAAACAATTACATAGAAAATGAGTATGCAGTCACAAGATCTTCATACATAGATTTTACCAAGGAAACATCATTAGCTATTAGCCTCCAAGCAAATTTGTGTAGATCAATAGTTAATTGAACCATCATTACCTCTGACATAAGTAAAACCATGTTGTCCACTTATCGCCATTTAGTACTCTCATGAATCCAATATTCAGAGTATCTTGAGATAGAACATGTGCAACCCTTACATTTTTTGCATTTCACAATGCTATATAATGACGGATATTAGTGTGCTAACAATGTATCACCAAACCATGTATCTTCTGAGAACCTTGTAGTGGAGACAACTCCAACTCCAATTTTGAAATGACCTCCTTAACCCTCATAAATATTTTCAAAAAAGGTGAATTGGTAGGTTTTGCCTCTACTTCTAATAATAATGTCTTAAGAGAAAGATACTTATTATGCAGCAACCATGCCACATTCCCATTTTTATTAGGGATTTATATTTTCATGACCTTGGTTCTTTATTTGTATTCAGTTTTCCCCAGCCGCTTACTTTTCCTCACTTTTCCCCTTCCTCTATTCTAAAACCTTTGCAGACGCTCAGATGGAGGGTTGCCGTCAGGTCAAAGGCCTTGACCATTACATGCTTTGTGCTTTCATGACTTGTTTTTTTACAAGATTATTTTTCATAGGAAGTGGGTTAGACTTAAATTTGTTTTATATTTTCTTCTTGATTGAGCTGTAAATTTTTGTGCATGTGCCCGAGGTTGTTATATAACTTTTGTTTGTTCAACACTTTTCGATTGAGCAACATAAGATCTTCGGAAAAATTTGTTTTTATCTGCTGGTCTTTTTTGACAGTTTCTTCCATTATTTTAATTTGCCTCTTAATCATTCTCTTTTTTAGTTCTCTTTGATCACTTGAGATTTTACGAGAAATTGCTACAATAGCTTGTGTTTTAATGGAAGTTTTACTTATGTTGAAACTGAACCCAAAGACTTATTATCTTGAATACACTAATATTGCTAATAAAGAATTGTGTGAAGTTTTGTATGAAGGAAATTTACAAGTGTAGGTGAAGAATGATGTGATAAGATGAATAATGGACAAAAGATCAAGCCTGGGGATGCCGCATGTATCACCCCAAGAAATATTAAAGAGGTACAGTCATCAAAGCTTAGGGATGCCCAAGGCATCCCCTCTTCACCAATAAAATCTCAGGTTTTCTTTTTAGACACTTTATTTTTATTGCTTCATGCACTATTGTGTTGTTCTTGGAGCGTCTTTGTTTTTATTTTTAGTTTTATTTTGCTTGGTTTGCTGCAAAAATTTGGTTGGATCCCAACACACTTATTTTGGAGAGAGACACACTCTGTTTTCATTGATTAGAACACTCTAGTTTTCATTCTTATTGCCTTGTGAGTGTTCTCTTTTGCCAGCACTATGTTTAGCCTTAGTTTTCTTGTGCTTTCAGCTTAGAACTTTTTAGTTCTTCTTTGTGGATTTGTGATACAAGCTCACTGATCTTTGTTGATTATTATCTTTGTGAGTTGTTTCAGATAAGTCGATTGGTGTTGGAAGAGAGTAGGAAGCTTCATGCTTAAGTGGTACAAAGCGGAGCTTGCTTTGACTGTGGCTTAGGCTTTATCATGTCATGTTAGATGTTGCTTTGACCATATGCTTAGTGATTATTGATGTAGCATGCTTATTCCAAACAATTGAGATTGCTTAATGTGCCTTGAAAGAATCATGCGTTGTTTTAGCATACAAAAGCATAATATTGTGGTATTCTCCTTTGATGCTTTGTCTGGGTTGACTTGGCACATGATTACACCATGTTAACACTATGAACCGGTCACCTTATCCTCTATGATCATTTAGTTTTTGACTTGTGGTATCACTTTATGCTTTGATTAATAATGTTTTGTCGCTCTGCATGATTATGGCCATTATTGCTCTCTTAGTTGGTCGCTCCCAGTCTTTTGCTAGCCTCCACCTGTACTAAGTATGAGTTCTACTCATGCATCGAACTCCCTAGAAACCAAGTTATTCCAAAGGTCCCACTATAACCTCCTATGCATGGCGTGTTACACCATTCCAAGTATATTCATGTTTTTATCTACCTTCCAAATTAAACTTTTGTTATGTGAAAACTAGTGATTACAGCTCTCACAAACTTGATGGCACACTTTACTTTCTTGCACTTAATAAGTTTAAACCATTGTGTCATCTATGTTGTCTACATGCTTGCACTTATAAGTTGGGAATTAGCAGAACCATGTTGTCATGGGGAACGCTTTCAACACCTGTACATATTACCCAGTTGATATCATGATCTTTTGTTTATGGATGTCGGCGATGTGAAATAAAATGGAAGCTTGTAAGTCCATGGAGTATTATATATGTGTTAGAGAAATGCCTGGGCGGCTAGCCTAAGCCATGCCTAATCATGGTGGAAACTTGCAGCATAACGATAGTGAGCAATCTGTGAAGCATCTTCAGAAAAAATATAGAAAAAAAGAAAAAAAGGAAGCACGATACCCATGGTAAATAAAAATATCGCTGAGATGCTCATTGTTTGTTGCCTTGTCATTATGATATGGGATAGATCATGTGTCATGGGGCAAGGGCTACCCTGTTGGTGGTTCTCTATGATACACATATACTTACAATGACAAGAACTTGCTTTTGACTAAAGTTGAGTAGCATGAGGAACGACCCTAGTACTCAAGGGACATGAGATTGCCAACTTATGATTTGTCAAGCATATAATCCATATTTTTTTCACTTTAAACTTAATCACTTCAATATGCTTATGATAGGGGAAATGAGAGCTGAAAGCTAATAAGTACCATAATTTTTGGAAGCTCTTTATGAAACTTAAAATCCTTGCTTCCCTCCGTGAAGGGCCTTTCTTCTTACTTTTATGTTGAGTCTCCATCTTCTATCTTTATGCACCAATTAAGAGATCATAGTTGTTATTCTTAGTTTCATGTGCATTGTCCCAAAATTTATTGATTGATTCATATTGTTGATATTGCTTGTTCTTGAACTATTTGTATATAGTCACCCTTATGAACTTTGAAGGTGTCCTATGCATTTATGTTTTGCTATTCCATGAGGGACATGCTAAATACCACTCTTGCTATGTTTTCTGTATGTGAAACAAACAAACTTCTTTAAAATGCATTGTTATTCATGACCTTTGTTTGTACCTTTTCATGTTACAACATCGTTGCTATGTCTTATTGTTAGAACTTCATCTTGCATGCTCATGTTTAGAGTACTTTGATCCAAGCTATCAATGCTTTACAAATACCTTGTTCAAGATTGTGATGGTGCATGTCACCTAAAAAATTATTCTTTTTATCACTTACCTACTCGAGGACGAGTAGGAGTTAAGATTGGGGATGCTTGATACGTCATAAACATATCTATAATTTTTTATGCTCCATGCTTGTTTTATCTCATTTGTCTTATGTTTTGTCTACACTTTGAGGTATTTTTATACATTTTCTGGGACTAACCGATTAACAAGATGCCGCGGTGCCAGTTTCCTGTTTTCTCCTGTTTTTTGTTTCAGAAAAGCCATAAAAGAAATATTCTTGGAATTGGACGGGACAAAATACAAATTCAATATTTTACCGGAGCACACACGGAGTCCTGAGGAGAGACGAGGAGGCGCAACGAGGCGGCCACTCCTAGTGGTGGCACGGGTCCCCTGGCTACGCCAGCCCCTGGTGTGGGCCCCTCGGGCACCCACCGAAGTTGCCCTTCCGCCTATATAAAGCCCCCGATAGAGAAACCCTAAAAGAACCAACCTCCATCCACGAAAAGTTTCGTAGCACCGCCGCCACCGAAGAGGAGATTCGGGGTACAAAAGTATCTATTCCGGCACCCTGCCGTTGATCTCCACCACCATCTCCATCGATGTTGCTGATTCCCATGATGAGGAGGGAGTAGTTCTTCCTCAAGGCTAAGGGCTCTACCGGTAGCTATGTGTTCATCTCTCTCTCTACGCGTGATCTTATTGTGATCATGAGCTTTGTAATCAAGTAGATCTACTCTGCTACTCAAGTGCTTTAATTGTAATCTCTGGTTATCCCCAAGTGTGTGAAGTTTACAATGTGCACACCGTATGGCACTTAGGCTAAAGATTACATAAATACTTATCATGAGTTCGATTTTGAGTTGGATGTCACTATGAAATTATGGTATTTGTTGGAACCATCTAGCACTCAAGGTGACAGTGTGGGGTTACCAAGATGGGGAATGCGAACTTTATGGAGTGATTTTGTAACCCTACCGTGGATTAGAGTTGTCCAACCGGAGAGTAGTTTAGAGTAGCATAATGAAGAGAATATATTTATTGAGAGTGTTCA
Organism: Avena longiglumis; assembly: GCA_030063025.1. Taxonomy (NCBI): domain Eukaryota; kingdom Viridiplantae; phylum Streptophyta; class Magnoliopsida; order Poales; family Poaceae; genus Avena; species Avena longiglumis. The sequence goes on along the minus strand of CP125973.1, from coordinate 89,109,189 downwards.
CTAGTGAAAGTATGATCCCTAGACCTTATTTCTAAGTATTGAAACACCGTTTACAACTAGTTCTGTTACATGTTTGCTTGCTGCCATCTTTATTTCAGATTACAATTACCACTTATAATCATCCATATTACTTGTATTTCACTATCTCTTCATCAAACTAGTGCACCTGTACACCTGGCAAGTGTATTGGGTGTGTTGGGGACACAAGAGACTTATTGTATCTTGATTGTAGGGTTGCTTGAGAGGGATACCTTTGACCACTTCCTCCCTGAGTTCGATAAACCTTGGGTGATCCACTTAAGGGAAACTTGCTTCTGTTCTACAAACCTCTGCACTTGGAGGCCCAACACTGTCTACAAGAATAGAAGCGTGCGTAGACATCAGGCCCACACCCTCCCTGGCGCGGCCTAGGGTGGACTCGCTCCAGGGGGTGTGGCCACCCTGTGGCGCCCCTCTGTCTCTCCTCTAGACTCCATGTTCGCTCCGGTAAAATATTGACTTTGGAATTTGTCCCATCCAATTCCGAGAATATTTCCTTACTAGCTTTTCTGAAACCAAAAAACAACAGAAATCAGGAAACTGGCACTACGACATCTTGTTAATAGGTTAGTTCCGGAAAATTTATAAAAATACCTCAAAGTGTATACAAAACATAAGACAAGTGATATAAAACAAGCATGGAGCATAAAAAATTATAGATACATTTACGACATATCAAGCATAAGACGAGCAGGTAAGTGATAGAAAAAATAAATTTTGAGGTGACATGCACCATCACAATCTTGATCAAAATATTTGTAAAGCATTGATAGCTGGGATCAAAGTACTCTAAACATGAGCATGAAAGATGTAGTTCTAACAATAAGACATAGCAACTACGTTGAGCATGAAAAGGTACAAACAAAGGTCATGAATAACAATGCATTGAAAGACGTTTGTTTTTTTCACATATAGAAAACATAGCATAGTGGTATTCAGCTTGTCCCTCATGAAATAGCAAAACATAAGTGCATATGACACCTTCAAATTTCATAAGGGAGACTAGATACAAATAGTTCAAGAACAAGCAATATCAACATTATGAATCAATCAATAAGTTTTGGGACAATGCACATAGAACTAAGAATAACAACTATGCTCTCTTAATTGGTGCATAAAGATAGAAGGTGGAGACTCAACATAAAAGTAAAAGAAAGGCCCTTCATGAAGGTAAACAAGGATTTCAAGTTTCATAAAGAGCTTCCAAAAATTATAGTACTTATTAGCTTTCAGCTCTCATTTCCCCTATAATAAGCATCTTGAAGTGATTAAGGTTAAAGTGAAACAAATATAGATTATATGCTTTACAATCATAAGTTGGCAATATCATGTCCCTTGAGTACGAGGGTCATTCCTCATGCTACTCAACTTTAGTCACAAGCAAGTTCTTGTCTGTCACATCCTAAAATTTTCCAAATTTTGAAATGTGAAAAATAAATAAACAAAAGAAACGATTGCTGAAATTTAGGGTGAAAAGAAACTTTTTGTTTCTAAAAGAAAACATCAAAACCCTTCTTAAACAAACTTTGAATAAAAGGGATTTCAACAAAATTTCAATCAAGTGAAATGCATTCATAAATGAATGTATCTTGAAGTTTAAACACTTGGAAAAGTTAAACCAAAACCCTAAATCCCTAAAGGAATAATTCATTTCCAAGATCTCCCTAAGACTATGGATTTGATCCATATAAAAATTTGTCAACAAACATTTATAAATGATCAAGAATGATAAATAAAAATATTATAAAACCATAGAAATTGGTTTCACTCAATTTGGATCCATACATAAAAACTTATGAATTTAATAAGTTAAAAGGAAATATTTTCCAAGTCTAATAAAAGCTCCTATCTAAATCCATACCAAATCTTGAGCAAAGTGATCCTAAAAGTATTTTAAAAGATAAACAAATATTAAATAAAACTCAACAAATTGGAATCACCAATTTTGGATCTTTAAATAAAAAGATATGGATTTTATAAGGCAAAGAAAGAAAGAAAGAAATAAGGAATATTTAAAAGCCAAATTAAATCTTGGCCAAATCCATAAGCAAATGGAATAAATATAATCCAAATAAAATAAAGGGATAAAGAATATTCAAATAAAAATATATGGGATTAAACCATATTCAAATGTTATTTAAATGGAAGACAAAATCCCTAATAGAAATGATTAATTAAATCATGAGAAAATAATAAAATGGAATTTGCCAAAGTGGATTAAAAGTTATTTAATTAACTTAAAAAAAGAATAAAAGAATTGTTTGAATAAAATTTATATGGAGTTAAAACCATATTTGATTTTATTTGAATAAAGACAAATGCCCAAATTAAATGATTAATAAATCATATTAGAAATATTTCAAATAATTCAAAGTGAATTGTTTGCACTATTGAATAAATAAAATCTAATGAAAAAGCTTTGATGAAAATTAGAATTCAAATAAGAGTTTGAAATTATATTTAAAATCTTATTTGAATAAAGGCAAGTGCCTATTATAAAAAATAATAAACCATAAATGAATAAAAGAATTATTCCAAAAATGGTCTTTAAAATACATGTTTAAACAGAATAGAAACTTACTGAAAGTGTGGAAAAGTTTTGAATTGAAACATGTGTTTGAAACATTTGAATAAATTCAAAACAGAATAAAAGAAACATAAAAAGAAAAAGAAACAGGAAGGAAAAAAATAGAGAAAACAACCCAGCCCGGAACCTGGACCAACTAAGCCCAGCTAGTCCATCTCTCACTTTCTCCCCGCAGAAAACGATTCACACCAGAACACTTACCCGCACTATCCTTGACAGCAAGGCCCCACCGAACCTCTCCTCACTTGCTGACGACGTTGCCCCGCTTGCCAGACCGTCTTCCTCACCCCGAGACTGATTCTTTCTTCCCCCCGTCGCCCGTTTTTTTCCTTGATTTCGCAGGATTAATTCGCCGTGATGACGTGTTGATTCAGCCCAGTAATCTCGCACGTTAAAGCGCCTGTTTACCCTCTCCCTTTCCCCTAAACCCCCCACACCTCTCTGCCCCTAGGCTAGACGAATTTCTCCACGCGCCATCAGTGCTGCGGCGACCTTCTCCGGACGATTCCAGCCAGCCCTCATTGCCCCATTGCCCCTAGAGCAAACGAACGTGTTCCCTAGTGTCCCTCACATCTTCCCATGCCATCCACTTCCTCCCGCGCGCCCCAGATACTCGACTACGTCTTCACTTGAGCGTCGCCACCGTTTGACATTACTCTGTCGAGCTCCCCCGGTAGTTTCTGACCACGACTCATCCTATCTTTGACGCTCACACCTTTTCCTCTTCTTTGCGCGTATAACACCACCCTTCTCTGGTCTTCCCGTGATCTGTAGCCCCGCCCCCGACGACGAACAGAGGCGTTCGACGCCGATAACAACTACGGCGAGGAATTGCCAGCAGCTCCGAGCGCCCCTTCGCCAACAAAGACAACCTCGAGCATCAGCAAGCTTCGGCGAATCTGGTGAGCCATTCCACTCCTCCTCTCACTTCCTAGAATCGCCGGTACGCCACCGCCAGAGCGCTCTGCCGCTCGCCTTGCAGCGCCGCCCATCCTTTGTCACAGCACCTAGAGCCGTTAGATGTTGATCTAGTGGTCACGATAGAATCATAAACGAAGGGGTAAGATGACATCTGCACCGTGCGATTTAAGTTAGATTTGACGCCTGTGGCTGCACAATCCACACGAACCGGTACACACCAGTAAGAAAGCCATGCGTGGCACAAGTTCTATTTTAAAAACAGTAAACATGTCTATTAGATGTTAGATCTGAAAAATTTATAACTTTTGATCCACACGTCCAAATTTTGCAAATTTTGTATCAATGAAATCAGAAAAATGCAAAATTTCCAACCATGCCCTTTGTTTAGTGTTTTGTTTCTATAAAAGTAGTTGTTTTTGCAGAAACATTTCTAGGCCTATTTAGGTTCTAAAAATTATTCTAAAAATGATTTTTGAGTAAAATATTTTGCAAATCAATTTATTTGAACCTACTGACCATAAAAACCAACATGTAGGCTTAAAAGTATGTTTTGTGATACTAAAGAACAAATCTTTGAATAAAAGCATTTCTAGTTAAATAAAAATGTGGATTATGGTTTAAAAATGCTTTTTGAGTAAAACCTTTGGAAAATGATTTGATTTAAACTCTCTGATCTTAAACACAAAACTTTAGGATTTAAAAATATATTTGATGAACCATAATAAATTATTACTTTGATTTAAATCATTTCTAGCAAAACAAAAATGATTTAAAAGGCCATTTCACTAACTTGAATTTAAATGGTTTTACCACTCTTGTAATGACCAATAGGAGTTTTAAAATGTTTATAGCCTATTAGAAACCACTTTTCCAAATAAAACAATCTTTTGCATGCTTGCATGCATTGTTTTGTTCTTATTGTTTTATGTGGTGAATTCTTTGAATGCTAGTTTGAATATGTGCTTGCTTGATTGAATTGTTGTGAAATTTGAAGAGTGTGATTATTGCAAGATCAAGGAGTGAACCAATATTCTCTACTAAAAAGGAAAGTGGCACTATCATCCATGTCCTACTATTTTCATTACACTTAGTGGAATTTTTGTAGTATGCATGATAAGACTACTATGTTACTATGCTATGCTATGTACTATTAGGATATCCTTATATCTTCCTTAGTGAAAACATCATAGCTGTAGTATGCTTAGCCCTGCTATAGACTTGGGGTGGAATACCATGTTATGATTATATGAAGTGTTGGAAAAATATATGTTTTATATAATAAAACAAGTACTCAATGAATCACCTGGGTGGAATGTGTATAGTCAATTGTGGATAAGGTGGCAACAAAGGGAACCATGTTTATATGGCTATATTTTTGTATGTGCACTAGAAGAAAACCACCCAGGGACTTAGAGATTGAACATGTTTCTCGTACAGTGGCTTCTGTGTACAGCCACATGCTAAATGGGCACTGGCTTAGTCAATTAGATAGTGGAAGACCCTTGCATTAGCACCTACTCAGGTTAACTGGATTCATGTATTGGAAATATATCCTTACATCGGCGCCTCGTAGACGTGCTAGCATTATGTATTGGGAGGACTTCTATGGAAAGACTTTGTCACATTCTCGATCTGCCGGTACTCCATTTGGTGTGTACTTATCCAGTGGCCACTGGTGGCGTCAAGACGAGATTGTGTCATGTGGGTAAAGTGTACAACTTCTGCAGAAGATCAAAATTCTAAGTACTTAGTCGTGTCCCCGGTTACGGACAACTCTGAGCAACTAAGGCCTGCAGATATGGAAGATCTCGACATTCCAATTTCTAAAAGTAAAACTTGATGGTTTCAACAAGGTATTAGAACCACTTGGAGTTTGCCAAGGAGTTCAAAAAGTTTGTTAAAAGATCAAAACTATTTTGAAAATATAGGATAAAACCATATTGCTTTCTACAAATGAGCCTAAACCCTACTTAGCCAAATATGCATATATTGATAGGTTCCAACTTATTTACACATAGGAGTGAAACTTGCCAATACAATTCAAATGTATTAACCCTTGTGGCTGTAACTTACAATGGTGCGGGTTTGTTTGATGTTAGTGAAGTGTATTTAATAGGATTACAAGTCTACAACCAACATGATTGCTGATGGGGGAATACCAATTGGGGTATACCCACGAAGCGGATTCGCCAGCTGGATCGAGCCGACTGGAACCTAGCCCTGAGCGGGTCGACTCGCCCAATAGGCGACTGGCGCATGCTGGACCCAGACAAGTGGCGCCGACTGGAGGCCCAAGACGACGACTTCAATACAAAGCCCACCAAATACTTGTAAACCCTAGCTGGCTACATATATAAAGCCACCATGGACACCCCCACGGGATATGTCATATTGCATCCTCTCCCACAACTCTCATTGGATCTAATCTCCCTCCGCCTATGACGGCTCCCATGTAAACCAATCTATAATCATATACTGGATTGACAATAGGACGTAGCGATCCTCCACAGAGGGGACGTGAACCTGGGTACATAGTGTGCCAATCTCGCTCCCGGATTCTCCTATGTCGCCTTGCTCCCTCTACGTAAGCTACCCCCAGTAGCATCTGCCGTGCAATACCACGATAGTTGGCGCCCACCGTGGGATAAGCGATGCTGGGAGGGTGATAATCCGGGCGGGATCTCTCTCTATCAATGCCTACCAGATCGCATCAAGCAGACTCTAGCCAATCGTGATGTACGCTTGAGAAATCTCGCATGAAAACCACCCAACAGCTGAGTTTTTAATTCCATCCTGTCTCACTTTTACTACTTCGCAATTTATTTATTTTATTTACACTTGATGCCCTGCACGTGAGCTGTTTCCATATACGATCCTTTGAAGAATCGAATTCCTGAAGCCAAACCGGACGAGTGCTATGTGCGTATGGCAGTAACTGCCGCCGCCGTATGATCTGATCGCGGCTTACCAAGAAATAACTAAAACAACCATACGTCCATGGGTTTCTTCTATTCATCTAGATCTTTATAAGTTTAGTTTATTATTTAATTAAGATTAGACTAATTTTCCCTACATGGTTTTTCATGAGCATACTGCGGAGAATCAATCTATGGAAAGGAGGCGACATGCTGGTTTATACCTGCCATGGACTCGATCCTCGCGATTCTCTAGGCTCGGCGACTCACCCGCCGCATAGTCGTCATGCTTGGGGACTCTCCTGCCATGAACTCGTCATCAACGGCTCACCACATCGTCCGACTCGCTCGTCCTATATTCGTTGCACTCGGCGACTCCCCCGCTGCATCGACCCTGTCCGCATTTGACAGTCGGATTGAGCTGCAACCTCCACGTGATCTAAAATGCTATATTATACAAACTAGGCTCGATCCCAGATCGACCTAACCGATGGGTCCTCTCAGATAGCTTTTTCTGCCAGGGAGGCAGGCGTGTTGTACGCCCGGTCACACGTGACCCGTGACTCATGGCTACTGTATTTTTCCAATTCAATCTCATACATCTCGTTCATTGATTATTTTCTAAATCAATTATTTGATTTGGGTATAACCCATTGCACCTTGTTTTGGCATACATGCACCACACAATTTAAATTGGATCATGGATACGATGGAAGGTTTTCCCGGAGTAAGGAATCTAAATCAGGATCTAGTCCCACTCGCCATCATGGACTTTCCGTGTCCAGGAACTCGCCCTCACGGACTCGACTCGCCGGTCATGACTCGCCGCTCTCGCATACTCGCCTAAACATGGGCTCGCTATGCTTGGAGACTCGCCTGTCGCGGACTCGCCCGGACTTGCCATACTAACAGCTAAGTTTCTTTACACTCGTATATGCTATGCTATGGTCCAAAACGTATATTCATTCTCCAACGCCGACCATGCAGTCGCATATGACACTTTCAGGGATCAAAATCATACTTGGGATTGGTTTTAGTTTTGTCTGCTGTTTATTCGCGTTTGTCGAAGTAGTGAGGCTGGGTACCAAAAGGCCGACCTTGTCTCCGGGTTCAACAGTCTGGCACCGTGTCCCTGTTACCTGGCAAGCGTTTGATGCTGAAGGTCTGCCTACTCATGAAAAGACACGTATAAACCTTACATACTATCCATCGATCCACATAACAAACATGCATTTTATTTCAACATCTACAATTCGCACGTCTTACAATTATTCAATATATTATGCAAGTACACCTTAATGCAGTCGTACATTTTCCTCCTTCTCAGAAAAATGGTGTCTTTCTCGCCACTCGCCGCGCTCGGGGACTCGGCGCCAGTCGATCGCTCGACCTCGCCGCTCGCCGCACTCGGGGACTCGGCGCCCGCCGGTCGCCCGACCTTGCCGCTCAACGTGCTCGGGGACTCAGCGCTCGCTGGTCGCTCGACCTCTCCACTCGTCGCGCTCGGGGGCTCGACGCTCGCCGGTCGCTCGACATCGCCACTCGCCGCGCTCGGGGACTTGGCGCCCGCCGGTCACTCGACCTCGCCACTCGCCGCGCTCGGAGACTCGGCAATCGCCGGTAACTCGACCCCGCCACTCGGCACACTACAGACAGCGTCGCTCGACCGCGCCACTCGTCGCGCTCGGGGACTCGACGCTCGCCGGTCGCTCGACCTCGCCACTCGCCGCGCTCGGAGCAACCACTAATATTTTCAGAATATGCATCTCTAAAGAGCCTCAAGTCTCCTCTACAAGCCAACTCGAGTCTCGGGGACTACTCCTAGGCATGCAGTGTGTACGTGTGGTTCCATGACCGCGGCTCGCCCTTGTCGACTCGCCACCGTGGATTCGCCCTCGCGTACTCAACATGCTCGGGGACTCGCCACCGCGGACTCGCCCTCACGTACTCAACACGCTCGGGGACTCGTCACCGCGGACTCGCCCTCGCGTACTCACGCTCGGGAACTCGCAGCCACGGACTTGCCCTCGCGTACTCAACACGCTCGGGGACTCGTCACCGCGGACTCTCCCTTGTGTACTCACGCTCGGGGACTCGCCGCCACGGACTCGCCCTCGCGTACTCAACACGCTCGGGACTCGTCACTGCAGACTCGACCTCGCGTACTCAACGCGCTCGGGGACTCCCCACCGTGGGTTCGCCCTCGCGTACTCAACACGCTCTGGGACTCTCCACCACGGACTCGCCCTCGCATACTCGACACGCTCGGGGACTCGCCACCGCGGACTCGCCCTCACGTACTCAACACGCTCGGGGACTCGCCCTCGCGTACTCTCCACGCTCGGGAACTCGCGACTGCGGACTCGCCCTCGCGTACTTAACACGCTCGGGGACTCGCCACCGCGGACTCGCCCTCGCATTTCCACGCCGGGGACTCGGCGCTTCTGACGGCGCCACGCCGCTCGACCTCGCCGCTCTCGGGGACTCGGCATGCTCCATGTTCGGGCACTCGCCGCAACTGGCGGCTTCACCGACACCATGCGTCTTTCGCCAACTGTCCATAACCGACTGGCTCATGCCGACCGCCTCCCGCTTCACGGTTCTTGTCTCTGTTCAGGATCTCGTCGCCGATTCGCCACGACCCATCGTCAAGACTCTCCGCGCCCTGCCTCAAGCCAGCGTCGAATCGACAACGCGATCGGGGACTACTGATGGGGGAATACCAATCGGGGTATAACCACGAAGAGGATTCGCCAGCTGGATCGAGCCGACTGGAACCAAGCCCTAAGCGGGTCGACTCACCCAATACGGCGACTGGCGCATGTTGGACCCAGACAAGTGGCGCCGATTGGAGGCCCAAGACGACGACTTCAATACAAAGCCCACCAAATACTTGTAAACCCTAGCTGGCTGCATATATAAAGCCACCACGGGCACCCCCACGGGATATGTCATATTGCATCCTCTCCCACAACTCCCATTAGATCTAATCTCCCTCCGCCTATGGCGGCTCCCATGTAAACCAATCTATGATCATATACTGGATTGACAGCATGACATAGCGATCCTCCACAGAGGGGACGTGAAACTGGGTACATCGTGTGCCAATCTCGCTCCCGGATTCTCCTACGTCGCCTTGCTCCCTCTACGTAAGCTACCCCAGTAGCATCTGCCGTGCAATACCACGACAATTGCCTGTGGCACTTTGAAGATGAAGGACTCCATGTTATATAGATATTTCTGGTGCATTGTAATGAGATAGCCAAATGAGCTATGTAAGATATAATTAATTATTTTATTCCTGGTTATAAAGTTGTATTATGACCTTTGTTTCTTGATATTACATCTTAAACTGTGTATGCTAGCTATTGATCCAGGGACTAGAATTGTAAACACAGGGATCTCTACCTTATCAGGTTGGGACCTCTACAGATGGTATCAGAGCACTATGTTGCCTGTAGGATTTGTAACCCTAGGACTTGGACAAAACCCCTTAGAAAAATAAGAGTTGTATTTTTTCCAAAACTTATTTACAAACAATCTTGTAAACTCTTTCCTCAACCTTTTTGGTTTTGATTCTACATCTCTTCTATTTCAAACTTGATGGACAAAGACTTCACCATGAGAAAAGGACTTCACCAAATACAAGTACTTCAACTTTTGTTTCACCAAGGACTTCAATTTGGACATCACTAAGGACTACAAGTGGGACAAGAATGTTACTCAAGACTTGAAGACTAAGGAAACACAACTTAGAAGGAACAATCATCACCTTTGAAGTTTTGTGACCAAGTTGCAAGAATTTTTCCAAGGAAACCATGATCTCATTCAAGAAGAAACAACTAATAAGAAGGAAATGATCTCAAGTGAACCATATAGTTGTACGACCATACTAGTGTTTAGCTTAGATCATATATTGATCCCACCAACTTATGTGGTGTAGGAAAAATATTTTGTTGCCTAAAAATGTGCTTGAACCTTGTTGTTTGAGTGGAATGTTTGTTTGTGATTGCTTGCACATTGCTTGTGTGAAATGTTGTGTGTGAGTAGAATTCTTCCTCTAGAAATCTTTTGCCTAATCTAATCCCAATCCAACCCAAACAGATGACTTTTCCAAGAAACTCCAACATCAAGGATGGTAACAACAACAACCAAGAGATGCACATGAGAGAACAACTTCTAACAACCCAATCCCAGTTGAATCAAGTGACAACTAAATTTTTATCCAACAACTGTCCAGAGAAGATACATCAAGACCCCAAGTAAGCCAAGATGTAATCTAGTTGAAAACCTTTTTAAGGGTGGTAGTACTCTAGTTGCCTTGAAGCCAACTTGTAACCTCTAGCCTTCCCAAATCTCGGGACGAGATTTATTTTAAGGGTGGTAGCCTATCACATCCTAAAATTTTCCAAATTTTGAAATGTGAAAAATAAATAAACAAAAGAAATGATTGTTGAAATTTAGGGTGAAAAGAAACTTTTTGTTTTTAAAAGAAAATATCAAAACCCTTCTTGAACAAAATTTGAATAAAAGGGAATTCAACAAAATTTCAATCAAGTGAAATGCATTCATCAATGAATGTATCTTGAAGTTTAAACACTTGGAAAAGTTAAACCAAAACCCTAAAACCCTAAAGGAATAATTCATTTCCAAGATCTCTCTAAGACTATGGATTTGATCCATATAAAAATTTGTCAACAAACATTTATAAATGATCAAGAATGATAAATAAAAATATTATAAAACCATAGAAATTGGTTTCACTTAATTTGGAGCCATAGATAAAAACTTATGAATTTAATAAGTTAAAAGGAAATATTTTCCAAGGCTAATAAAAGCTCCTATATAAATCCATACCAAATCTTGAGCAAAGTGATCCTAAAAGTATCAGAAAAGATAAACAAATATTAAATAAAACTAAACAAATTGGAATCACCAATTTTGGATCTTTAAATAAGAAGATATGGATTTTATAAGGCAAAGAAAGAAATAAATAAATAAGGAATATTTAAAAGCCAAATTAAATCTTGGCCAAATCCATAAGCAAATGGAATAAATATAATCCAAATAAAATAAAGGGATAAATAATATTCAAATAAAAATATATGGGATTAAACCATATTCAAATGTTATTTAAATGGAAGACAAAATCCCTAATAGAAATGATTAATTAAATCATGAGAAAATAATAAATTGGAATTTGCCAAAGTGGATTAAAAGATATTTAATTAACTTAAAAAAAGAATAAAATAATTGTTTGAATAAAATTTATATGGAATTAAAACCATATTTGATTTTATTTGAATAAAGACAAATGCCCAAATTAAATGATTTATAAATCATATTAGAAATATTTCAAATAATTCAAACTGAATTGTTTGCACTATTGAATAAATAAAATCTACTGAAAAAGGTTTGATGAAATTTAGAATTCAAATAAGAGTTTGAAATTATATTTAAAATCTTATTTGAATAAAGGCAAGTGCCTATTATAAATAAATAATAAACCATAAATGAATAAAAGAATTATTCCAAAAATGGTCTTTAAAATACATGTTTAAACATAATAGAAACTTATTGAAAGTGTGGAAAAGTTTTGAATTAAAACATGTGTTTGAAACATTTGAATAAATTCAAAACAGAATAAGATAAACAGAAAAAGAAAAAGAAATAGGAAGGAAAAAATAGAGAAAACAACCCAGCCCAGAACCTGGACCAACTAAGCCCAGCTAGCCCATCTCTCACTTTCTCCAGGCAGAAAACAATTCACACCAGAACACTTACCCGCATTGTCCTTGACAGCAAGGCCCCACCGAACCTCTCCTCACTCGCTGACGACGTTGCCCCACTTGCCAGACCGTCTTCCTCACCCCGAGACTGATTCTTTCTTCCCCCCGTCGCCCGTTTCTGTCCTTGATTTCGCAGGATTAATTCGCCGTGATGACGCGTTGATTCAGCACAGTAATCTCGCACGTTAAAGCGCCTGTTTCCCCTCTCCCTTTCCCCTCAATTCCCCACACCTCTCTGCCCCTAGGGTGGACGAATTTCTCCACGCGCCATCACTATTGCGGCGACCTTCTCCGGACGATTCCGGCCAGCCCTCATTGCCCCATTGCCCCCAGAGCAAACGAACGTGTTCCCTAGTGTCCCCCACATCTTACCATGCCATCCACTTCCCGCGCGCGCCCCAGATACTCGACTACGTCTTCACTTGAGCGTCGCCACCATTTGCCATTACTCCGTCGAGCTCCCTCGGTAGTTTCTGATCACGACTCCTCCTCTCTTTGACGCTCGCACCTTTGCCTCTTCTTTGCGTGTCTAACACCACGCTATTTAGGTCTTCCCGTGATCTGTAGCCCCGCCCCGACGACGAACAGAGGCATTCGACGCTGACAACAACTACGACGAGGAATTGCCAGCAGCTCCAAGCGCCCCTTCGCCAACAAAGACAACCTCGAGCATCAGAAAGCTTCGGCGAATCTTGTGAGCCATCCCACTCCTCCTCTCGCTTCCTAGAATCGCCGGTACGCCACTGCCAGAGCGCTCTGCCGCTCGCCTCGCAGCGCCGCCCATCCTTGGTCATAGCACCCAGAGCCGTTAGATGTTGATCTAGTGGTCACGATAGAATCATAAACGAAGGGGTAAGATGACATCTGCATCATGCGATTTAAGTTAGATCTCGGCTGTGGCTGCGCAATCCACACAAACCGTTACACACCAGTAAGAAAGCCACGCGTGGCACAAGTTCTGTTTTAAAAACAGAAAACATGTCTATTAGATGTTAGATCTGAAAAATTCATAACTTTTGATCCACACGTACAAATTTTGCAAATTTTATATCAATGAAATAAAAAAATGCAAAATTTCCAACCATGCCCTTTGTTTAGTGTTTTGTTTCTATAAAAGTAGTTGTTTTTGCAGAAACATTTCTAGGCCTATTTATGTTATAAAAATTATTCTAAAAATTATTTTTGAGGAAAATATTTTGCAAATCGATTGATTTGAACCTACTGACCATAAAAACCAACTTGTAGGCTTAAAAGTATTTTTTGTGATACTAAAGAACAAATCTTTGAATAAAAGCATTTCTAGTTAGTGGATTATGGTTTAAAAATGCTTTTTAAGTAAAACCTTTGGAAAATGATTTGATTTAAACTCTCTGATCTTAAACACCAAACTTTAGGATTTAAAAATATATTTGATGAACCATAATAAATTATTACTTTGATTTAAATCATTTCTAGCAAAACAAAAATGATTTAAAAGGCCATTTCACTAACTTGAATTTAAATGGTTTTACCACTCTTGTAATGACCAGTAGGAGTTTTAAAATGTTTATAGCCTATTAGAAACCACTTTTCCAAATAAAACAATCTTTTGCATGCTTGCATGCATTGTTTTGTTCTTATTGTTTTATGTGGTGAATTCTTTGAATGCTAGTTTGAATATGTGCTTGCTTGATTGAATTGTTGTAAAATTTGAAGAGTGTGATTATTGCAAGATCAAGGAGTGAACCAATATTCTCTACTAAAAAGGAAAGTGGCACTATCATCCATGTCCTACTATTTTCATTACACTTAGTGGAATTTTTGTAGTATGCATGATAAGACTACTATGTTACTATGCTATGCTATGTCCTATTAGGATATCCTTATATCTTCCTTAGTGAAAACATCATAGCTGTAGTATGCTTAGCCCTGCTATAGACTTGGGGTGGAATACCATGTTATGATTATATGAAGTGTTGGAAAAATATATGTTTTATATAATAAAACAAGTACTCAATGAATCACCTGGGTGGAATGTGGATACTCAATTGTGGATAAGGTGGCAACAAAGGGAACCATGTTTATATGGCTATCTTTTTGTATGTGCACTAGAAGAAAACCACCCAGGGACTTAGAGATTGAACATGTTTCTCGTACAGTGGCTTCCGTGTACATCCACATGCTAAATGGGAACTGGCTTAGTCAATTACATAGTGGAAGACCCTTGCATTGGCACCTACTCAGGTTAACTGGATTCATGTATTGGAAATATATCCTTACATTGGCGCCTCGTAGACGTGCTAGCATTATGTATTGGGAGGACTTCTATGGAAAGACTTTGTCACATTCTCGATCTGCCGGTACTCCATTTGGTGTGTACTTATCCAGCGGCCACTGGTGGCGTTAAGACTAGATTGTGTCATGTGGGTAAAGTGTACAACTTCTGCAGAAGATCAAAATTCTAAGTACTTAGTCGTGTCCCCGGTTACGGACAACTCTGAGCAACTAAGGCCTAAAGCTATGGAAGATCTCAACATTCCAATTTCTCAAAGTAAAACTTGATGGTGTCTACAAGGTATTAGAATCACTTGGAGTTTGCCAAGGAGTTTAAAAAGTTTGTTAAAAGATCAAAACTATTTTGAAAAGATAGGATAAAACCATATTGCTTTCTACAAATGAGCCTAAACCCTACTTAGCCAAATATGCATATATTGATAGGTTCCAACTTATTTCCACATAGTAGTGAAACTTGCCAATACAATTCAAATGTATTGACCCTTGTGGCTGTAACTTACAATGGTGTGGGTTTGTTTGATGTTAGTGAAGTGTGTTGAATATGATTACAAGTCTACAACAAACATGATTGCCTGTGGCACTTTGAAGATGAAGGACTCCATGCTATATAGATATTTCTGCTGCATTGTAATGAGATAGCCAAATGAGCTATGTAAGATGTAATGAATTATTTTATTCCTGGTTATAAAGTTGTATTATGACCTTTGTTTCTTGATATTACATCTTAAACTGTGTATGCTATCTATTGATCGAGGGACTAGAATTGTAAACACAGGGATCTCTACCTTATCAGGTTGGGACCTCTACAGATGGTATCAGAGCACTATGTTGCCTGTAGGATTTGTAACCCTAGGACTTGGACAAAACCCCTTAGAAAAATAGGAGTTGTATTTGTTCCAAAACTTATTTACAAACAATCTTGTAAACTCTTTCCTCAACCTTTTTGGTTTTGATTCTACATCTCTTCTATTTCAAACTTGATGGACAAATACTTCACCATGAGCAAAGGACTTCACCAAATCCAAGGACTTCAACTTTAAATTCACCAAGGACTTCAATTTGGACATCACTAAGGACTACAAGTGGGACAAGAATGTTACTCAAGACTTGAAGACTAAGGAAACACAACTTAGAAGGAACAATCATCACCTTTGAAGTTTTGTGACCAAGATGCAAGAATTTTTCCAAGGAAACCATGATCTCATTCAAGAAGAAACAACTAAGAAGAAGGAAATGATCTCAAGTGAACCATATAGTTGTACCACCATACTAGTGTTTAGCTGTTGGAGATATGCCCTAGAGGCAATAATAAATGTAGTTATTATTATATCTTTGTGTTTTTGATAAATGTTTGCATTCATGCTATAATAGTATTAACAAGGAAACATTAATACTTTTGTGATTTGTAAACTTAATTTGAAGTCCCTAGTAAAGCCTCTATACATCACTAGCCTGTTGGTTGATAAATGATTGTGGTTTCCCTATCATGAACATTGAGATGTTATCAACAACAAGATCATATCATTAGGAGAATGATATGGTGGACATACTCCTATAGATAAGCGTATCATAAAGATCAAGTCATTTTAATAGTTCAATTGCTATATGCTTTCTGATACATAGTGTAACACCCTCAGAATCGGCCCTATGCAAGTTTTAGCGCTTCCCGCCAAACCCGCATAGAAACGATTCAAAGGTGCCCACCAGGCACTTTCGTGCGGGTGGAAAATGAAGTAATAACATTACACAACAGTCCTCGATGGGACCCACAGAACAGATATATATAACTGCGACTCAAAGAGTCAAGAATACAGATATAATTTACAAAGATCCAAATCACCTTGAAGTCGATACAGCGCCCGAGTACGGACAAGATACAAATGGGGCTAAGAGCCCTGAAGAATAACCAATGGCGTCCATAACCCTGCCCAGGCCAAGCCGGAAGGGTAACCCTGCTAACGACGTCGATCTCAAAACCTGCTTAAACAAAGGGGTGCCGACAAAGGGCAAAGGAAAAAGAGGCGTCGATCTTGAGGCCAGTACACGGCGAGGCTAGAATTCGGCGGTCCTCGCCTACATAGGTATGGTGGACTGAGCGGCAGTGGCAGCATGCACTGAACAACCTATAGAGACTCGATACAACTGGCGGCAATTAGAGAGGGGTAAGAAAGACCTATTCGGAACCAACCTGATTCTACCATCAAACAAACCCATCCTGGCGTTTCCCCTCGAGACCAATCGAGGAAGTCAACCGAGGAACTCACACCGTTGGCAGTTTTATTTGTTCAGTTATTGTTGCAGCAATTACTAGTCAGGTTCAGATAATCATCCTGAGAAAATAAGCAGTGGGCACTTTTAGTTAACCATTCCGTGATAGTTGTAACACTTACTAGTCAGATACAAATAGCATGAGATAACCCTTAAACCCAGCAGTTGTTGGTACTTTTAT
This sequence comes from Avena longiglumis, assembly GCA_030063025.1. Taxonomy (NCBI): domain Eukaryota; kingdom Viridiplantae; phylum Streptophyta; class Magnoliopsida; order Poales; family Poaceae; genus Avena; species Avena longiglumis. The sequence continues at coordinate 89,092,215 of CP125973.1, read as the reverse complement.
TCAGCCATTCCGTTGTAGTTGTGATACTTACTAGTCAGGTACAATGGTCGCAAGCGACACTCCAAACAAGCAATTGTGGGCAGTATTATTTAGCCATTCCATTATAGTGAAGCTGATTACTAGTCATTATAAAGTCAAATTTATAGCAATAAACTTTAGTTATGCTTGTCTATGGTCGAGATACTGTGCTCCAAGTCGTCCATAACCGCGGACACGGCTTTCAGAAAGTTTTACCCGGCCGGGGTGCACCAATAGCAACACACGCTCGATCAACCTCGAAAAAACCAAATCAAAACCCAACGAGACTTTCACGACTAAGCAATCACAGGATTCAGCAATATTTCAGGGGGCCACCCCTTAAGTAGATCCCGCAACGAAGCTAGCTGACTCCGAGACGGACTCAAGGTTTGGGTGGACGGCGGTAAACGACTGGGAACCCGAAAGTGTGGCTGGGCTTGTCGATACCGCGAAAACGTGTCCCGATCCTAAACAGTACAGTGTGCTCCTCGCACAATCGTAAATACAGAAGTAACATGGCATAAGTACAGGATAGTAAATAAAACCTCAAACTAGTTTGTGGCCCCAAGAAATAAGACTGAATCAAGCTCTGGCTCAGGGGGGTCCCATATACCTCCCGGATGTGGATAGCGCGATAAATCAAGGAACAGGTATCAAGTACTCGGGGTCCTACGGGACACAAGTGGGCGTTCGGAAACCAAATATTATCTATCACCCACCGATGCCTCTGCTTACTTCAATTTTAGTTGTTAAACAGGAATTAAAGTGAACGATAAGTAAAACCATGATCATCTCCAACATCAAACATGTGGCAATTACTCCAACATCTGTGGAACTTGATGACTCGCAACAACACTTGAGCAAGCGACTACGACGCGCAAGTCCAACTATCTACCAAACAACAGGTAATAGGGTGTGTCCAAGGCAATATAAGGCTGCGAGGGATATCACGGGTACGAAAACTAGAGCATCGCGACACAGATAGCAATAGATCAACAGGAGGGAATAAATACTGTAAAAGTAAGATAGGTAGAAAGGGGGAGATGCTCGCCTGAAAACATTGCCGAAGGGTTCAACCGAAGATCGGGGCGAAGCTCACATCAACTCAACGGCCTTATCCGCGAAGAAGCAAACCACTAGAAGAAACACCGGATGCAATATTTAATACTACGACAAAAGATCGGCATGATGCATGTATGATGCATGGCATGGCAAAGTGCGATGCAATTAGGTCATATTAAGCGGAACCGGGGTCCCGACATTTAGTTAGGTGGTTCAAGTTATTTATCCACTCCGCAAATTAAATGTTGTTTTAACATGGCAAAAGATGGCACCGGTTCGCTACACAAATTTAAATGAGGCCAATATAAGGCTAGATTTGCCCGCATATGGGCCCCATATTTAGTTATGAGGTGAATCGGCATACGTCCCCCAAACCAATGATATGCATGCGAGATGAATGATTAATATGCAACAAGTTGTTATTATGTTATAAAATAGGGTTTCGGGAAGGGGTTCACACATTAGGGGTCGAAGATCTTGGTCCGGGGATTCGGGGTTCGGTCTCAGGGTCCAGGGTTCGACGGGTTCAGGGTTCGACGAATCGTTCTCAGCGGAAACGGCGTCCGGGAAGGAGGACTTGTCGTCCTCGTGGCGATCTTGGAGTTCTGGGTCTCGGTGTCTTCGGGTCCGAGAGGAAGAACTTGGGTCGCCATCGGATCTGTCTTGGCGTTCCGCGGCGAAGTGCTTGTCGCACCGGGATGAAGACCTTGGGGTGCCATCTCGATCATCGGGCAACTCGTTGGAAGTAGAACTTGGCGTGCTATGGTTCGGGTTCGGTCTTCGGTGTTGCGGCTTTGGGGTCCGAGAACAACTTATCGTTTATGACGATATAGTCCGTTAGGAGATCTTGCCACCAATCTAGCCATCTCATCGCCCCTGGTGAAGATCTGTTGGCTGTGATGAATTGACCCCATCTTGAAGTACCCTCTCCATCAACCAGCGACCGACTGATCTTGATGTCGATGAAGTTCTCCTTGGGGGCGGGCTCTTGCAGGTCACGAACGCGCCCCACCAGGATTCGAGACCCGGCGCGCACGGCCGTGTCCATGCCTCCCTGCCGTCGGGCGATCCGGAATAGACGCCGGCGGAGTAGCGCACGGCGAGGTGCCGCAGCTCGCGTGCGGTGGCGATGTCGTGGCAGAGCAGCGGCGGTGAGTCCAGGGAAAGGTTCAGACGGAGGAGAGCCGAGCCGCGCGAGGCCTGGCCCGTCGTTCTCCACGCCGTCCGGCAGGCGAGGTTGCAGGGGTGGCGGCGACGCAGCCAGGGGAGGCCGGCAGAGTGGCCGCGCCCAGGCGGCGGTCGGAGCATGGCGGAGGAAGGCGAGCAGAGCTTGGGGAGGCGAGCTCCTGGCGACGTGTCGCTGACGGCGACGGTTCTCTGGGGCGGATGGGCGGCGGGGACCGATGGCCTGGTGGCGGGGCGCGCGACGGGGACGCGGGCCGGCTCGGGAGAGAGGGACCGGCGGCGCTGGCTAGGCGGAGGGGAGGCGATCCGGAGGAGGCGGTGGCGAGCGAGGCGAGGGAGCGGGCTTGAGGCGACGCAGCGGATGCAGCGGCCGGGAGAAGGAGAAGGTGGGGAGGCAGGCGGCGAGTGGTGAGGCGAGCATGGCGGAAAGGAAGGAGGCGGGAGCGCCGGAGAGAGGGTGGGGCGGTGCAAGCGGGGGAGGTGAGAGCGCGCGGCGTGGAAGGGGCGGGGTGACGAACGGCGAGGACGGTGGGGCGAGGCGGAGCGGACGAGGGCACCTAGGGGAGACGCGGGGAGGAGGGGTGAGGAAGAGGAACAGGGGCGGGCCAGTGGGACCGGGGTGGGCCAGGGACGGAGAGTGGCTACGGGTGGGGTCGGGTTGGTGGCCGGTGGAGGGGAGAGAGGGAGGCGTGTGAGCTTGCTGCGGTTGAGTGGGGAGTGGGGTTGAGAGGAGGTGGCCAGGTGGCGGGCTGGGGTTGGGTAAGGGAGAGGGGTGGAGTGAGGTGTCACGAGGGGAGTGGTCGGGGTGAGGTGGAGAGGGGTTGGGTAGGTTAGGTTGGGGTAGAAAAGGGTCTAGGTTGGACCGTTTTAATTCCTGGGGGTGGTCGTTCGGGTCGAATCGGCCCGTTCGAATGCCCCCACTAAAATAATTTAACATTTTATTTGTTTAAAACAAATTTTCTGCAAACCGATAGCAGACAAAACAAAATAATCCGGAGACCCGGGTTTGTGTTTGAATAAAGACAGGGCGTTTAGAAAACTAATTAGGTTTTTCCGAAAATAGTTTTATGCAAGCAAATGCAAGATGATGACGATGCTCAAATGCAATGTGGCATGATGACATGAGCATGCGGTCATGACGATGCAATGCACAAAATCAGCGCGATTTTCTAGTAGTGGAATTGCGGGATGCCACACATAGTAACCTAATTCCTTCGACCATGAGATCATGCATATCACCTTTACCGGATGGATGCTTTGATGACATCAAACACCACACCGTAACTGGGTGGCTATAAAGGTGGCATTGAGTGTTCGTAAAGTATTGGTTGAAACACATGGATCAAGAGTGGGATTTGTCCATCCATATGACGGATAGATATACTCTGGGCCCTCTCGGTGGAATGTCATCCAATTAGCTTGCAAGCATGTGACTGGCTCACAAGGGATCACATATCACGGGAATGAGAAAATAGTACTTATCGGTAACGAGGTTGAACTAGGTATGCAGAGATACCGACGATCATAACCTCGGGTAAGTAAACTATCGCGAGACAAAGGGAAATTGGTATCATATGTAAGTGGTTCATTCGATCGCAAAGTAATCGTAGAAATATGTGGGAGCCATATGAATTTCCAGATTCCTCTATTGGTTATTGTTCGGAGAAGTTTCTCGATCATGTCCGCATAATTCACGAACCGTAGGGAGACACACTTAAGGATTCGACGTTGTTTGAGTAGTTATGGTATGATGACAAAGAGACCGAATGTTGTTCGGAGTCTCGGATGGGATCCGAGATATCACGAGGAGATCCGGAATGGTCCGGAGAATAAGATTCATATAAGGAAAGTCCCGTTTCGGAGTTGGGGAATGGTTCCGGTGTTTTCATCGGGAATGTTCTAGAAGGTTCCGGAATGTCCGGCACTCCGGAGGGGAAGGGGTACATGAATGTGTCATTGTAAGTTAGAATGATTGCATCATGTACTAAGTGTCTTCGCTGTCCAAAATAAAGGGTTTATTCAAATCCTAAATTGAAAAGTCAAACGGCTAGTTTGAAAGTCAAACGACAAGTTTTGGAAAGAGGAAAAGAGGAGGAAGGTGAAACCGAGTTGGGGAGGGAATCCTCCTCCCCAAGCCGGTGCACCACCCAAGCCGAGTTGGGGAGGGACTCCCCTCCCTCCCCTTGGCCGCCGGCCCCTCCACCTATATAAGGAGGGGCAGGGCTCCCTCCTAGCACACACAAGTACCTCTCCTCAAACCCTATCTTGGAGCCATCACCATAGCCGCCGCCGCCCCCTAGGGTTTTGCCCTAGCCGCCGACTTAGGGTGCCCCAAACCCTATCCGCTGGCTCTAGCATCCCCTCCTTGGTGTGTCTAAACCCTAGAACACCGAGGACTCTCTCATACTCCACCATACTCGCTCCGGCTTGAGGCGAAGCCCTGCGAGATCTCCCCTCTACTTCCGGTACCACGCCGTTGTGCTGCCGGAATCGCGAGGAGAGTGCTACAACCTCCGCTGCCTGCTGGAACAAGGGGGAGGAAGGTCTTCGTCGAGTACCAAACGTGTGACCGACTGCGGGAGCGCTGCCGGAACGCAGCGCGGGAAGGATCGTCTACGCGATCTTGAGATCGGGAAGAGTACGACTACATCACCCACGAGAATCCGCTCTCGTTAAACACTTTGGAATCTTTGAGGGTAAGTTATTCCATCGACTCGTTGCTACAATCTAGTAGATAGATCTTGGCTTGTTTGTTTGTATGCGGTAGAAAAATTTTGTTTTCCATGCTACGAAACCCTACATTAGCTTAGATCATATATTGATCCAACCAACTTATGTGGTGTAGGAAAAATATTTTGTTGCCTAAAAATGTGCTTGAACCTTGTTGTTTGAGTGGAATGTTTGTTTGTGATTGCTTGCACATTGCTTGTGTGAAATGTTGTGTGTGAGTAGAATTCTTCCTCTAGAAATCTTTTGCCTAATCTAATCCCAATCCAACCCAAACAGATGACTTCTCCAAGAAACTCCAACATCAAGGATGGTAACAACAACAACCAAGAGATGCACATGAGAGAACAACTTCTAACAACCCAATCCCAGTTGAATCAAGTGACAACTAAATTTTTAGCCAACAACTGTCCAGAGAAGATACATCAAGACCCCAAGTAAGCCAAGATGTAATCTAGTTGAAAACCTTTTTAAGGGTGGTAGTACTCTAGTTGACTTGAAGCCAACTTGTAACCTCTAGCCTTCCCAAATCTCGGGACGAGATTTATTCTAAGGGTGTTCGCCTATCACATCCTAAATTTTTCCAAATTTTGAAATGTGAAAAATAAATAAACAAAAGAAACGATTGTTGAAATTTAGGGTGAAAAGAAACTTTTTGTTTCTAAAAGAAAACATCAAAACCCTTCTTAAACAAAATTTGAATAAAAGGGAATTCAACAAAATTTCAATCAAGTGAAATGCATTCATCAATGAATGTATCTTGAAGTTTAAACACTTGGAAAAGTTAAACCAAAACCCTAAAACCCTAAAGGAATAATTCATTTCCAAGATCTCTCTAAGACTATGGATTTGATCCATATAAAAATTTGTCAACAAACATTTATAAATGATCAAGAATGATAAATAAAAATATTATAAAACCATAGAAATTGGTTTCACTCAATTTGGAGCCATAGATAAAAACTTATGAATTTAATAAGTTAAAAGGAAATATTTTCCAAGGCTAATAAAAGCTCCTATATGAATCCATACCAAATCTTGAGCAAAGTGATCCTAAAAGTATCATAAAAGATAAACAAATATTAAATAAAACTAAACAAATTGGAATCACCAATTTTGGATCTTTAAATAAAAAGATATGGATTTTATAAGGCAAAGAAAGAAAGAAATAAATAAGGAATATTTAAAAGCCAAATTATATCTTGGCCAAATCCATAAGCAAATGGAATAAATATAATCCAGATAAAATAAAGGGATAAAGAATATTGAAATAAAAATATATGGGATTAAACCATATTCAAATGTTATTTAAATGGAAAACAAAATCCCTAATAGAAATGATTAATTAAATCATGAGAAAATAATAAATTGGAATTTGCCAAAGTGGATTAAAAGTTATTTAATTAACTTAAAAAAGAATAAAAGAATTGTTTGAATAAAATTTATATGGAACTAAACCATATTTGATTTTATTTGAATAAAGACAAATGCCCAAATTAAATGATTAATAAATCATATTAGAAATATTTCAAATAATTCAAAGTGAATTGTTTGCACTATTGAATAAATAAAATCTACTGAAAAGGTTTGATGAAAATTAGAATTCAAATAAGAGTTTGAAATTATATTTAAAATCTTATTTGAATAAAGGAAAGTGCCTATTATAAATAAATAATAAACCATAAATGAATAAAAGAATTATTCCAAAAATGGTATTTAAAATACATGTTTTAAAAAAATAGAAACTTACTGAAAGTGTGGAAAAGTTTAGAATTGAAATATGTGTTTGAAACATTTGAATAAATTCAAAATAGAATAAAATAAACAGAAAAAGAAAAAGAAATAGGAAGGAAAAAATAGAGAAAACAACCTAGCCGAGAACCTGGCCCAACTAAGCCCAGATAGCCCATCTCTCTCTTTCTCCCCGCAGAAAACGGTTCGCACCAGAACACTTACCCACATTTTCCCTGACAGCAAGGCCCCACCGAACCTCTCCTCACTCGCTGACGACGTTGCCCCACTTGACAGACCGTCTTCCTCACCCCACGACTGATTCTCCCCCCCCCTCGCCCGTTTCTGTCCTTGATTTCATAGGATTAATTCACCGTGATGACGCGTTGATTCAGCCCAGTAATCTCGCACGTTAAAGCGCCTGTTTTCCCTCTCCCTTTTGCCTCAATTCCCCACACCTCTCTGCCCCTAGGCTAGACGAATTTCTCCACGCGCCATCACTGCTCCGGCGACCTTCTTCGGCCGATTCCGGCCAGCCCTCATCGCCCCATTTCCCCTAGAGCAAAGGAACGTGTTCCCCAGTGTCCCCCACATCTTCCCATGCCATCCACTTGCCCACACGTGCCCCAGATACTCGACTACGTCTTCACCTGAGCGTCGCCCCCGTCTGCCATTACTCCGTCGAGCTCTCCCAGTAGTTTATGACCACGACTCCTCCTCTCTTTGACGCTCGCACCTTTGCCTCTTATTTGCGCGTCTAACACCACCCTTCTTTGGTTTTTCCGTGATCTGTAGCCCCGGCCCCAACGACGAACAGAGGCGTCCAACGCAGACAACAACTACAACGAGGAATTGCCAACATCTCTGTGCGCCCCTTCGCCAACAAAGACAACCTCGAGCATCAGGAAGCTTCGGCGAATCTGGTGAGCCATCCCATTCCTCCTCTCGCTTCGTAGAATCACAGGAATTCCACCGCCAGAGCGCTCCGCCACTCGCCACTGTCGCAGCGCCGCCCATCCTTGGTCACAGCACCCAGAGCCGTTAGATGTTGATCTAGTGTCACGATAGAATCATAAACGAAGGGGTAAGATGACATCTGCACTGTGCGATTTAAGTTAGATCTGACGTCTGTGGCTGCGCAATCCACACGAACTGGTACGCACCAGTAAGAAAGCGACGCGTAGCACAGGTTCTGTTTTAAAAAACAGAAAACATGTCTATTACATGTTAGATTTGAAAAATTCATAACTTTTGATCCACACGTCCAAATTTTGCAAATTTTATATCAATGAAATCAGAAAAATGCAAAATTTACAAACATGCCCTTTGTTTAGTGTTTTGCTTCTGTAAAAGTAGTTGTTTTTGCAGAAATAGTTCTAGTCCTATTTATGTTATAAAAATTATTCTAAAAATGATTTTTGAGTAAAATATTTTGCAAATGGATTGATTTGAACCTACTGACCATAAAAACCAACTTGTAGGATTAAAAGTATATTTTGTGATACTAAAGAATAAATCTTTGAATAAAAGCATTTCTAGTTAAATAAAAATGTGGATTATGGTTTAAAAATGCTTTTTGAGTAAAACCTTTGGAAAATGATTTGATTTAAACTCTCTGATTTTAAACACTAAACTTTAGGATTTAAAAATATATTTGATGAACCCTAGTAAATTATTTCTTTGATTTAAATCATTTCTAGCAAAACAAAAATGATTTAAAAGGCCATTTCACTAACTTGAATTTAAATGGTTTTACCACTCTTGTAAATGACCAATAGGAGTTTTAAAATGTTTATAGCCTATTAGAAACCACTTTTCCAAATAAAACAATCTTTTGCATGCTTGCATGCATTGTTTTGTTCTTATTGTTTTATGTGGTGAATTGTTTGAATGCTAGTTTGAATATGTGCTTGCTTGATTGAATTGTAGTGAAATTTGTAGAGTGTGATTATTGCAAGATCAAGGAGTGAACCAATATTCTCAACTAAAAAGGCAAGTGGCACTATCATCCATGTCCTACTATTTTCATTACACTTAGTGTAATTTTTGTAGTATGCATGATAAGACTACTATGTTACTATGATATGCTATGTCCTATTAGGATATCCTTATATCTTCCTTAGTGAAAACATCTGTAACACCATGGTTCTGAATAGACCGTGGCTTCTATGTGACATGCCAATCCCTGGATCGGTTCATTGGCCCACAATAGAATAAGATGAATAACATAGCAAAATATCCGTGAATCATAAATAACGAAGATCCAGAGTACCATTATTACAATAAAAGCTTAGCTCAAGGCTAGCTCAAATTATTAAGGTAGCAACATAAATAAAGCAAATCCTCTATTCATCAAATTGCCCACAAGTGAACAAGTGCCGAGTGGAGTACCGTGGCCTATATCGATTACTCAGAATCGGAATATCCTGCAACATGAAACATAGCAGCCCCGAAGGGTCAATACATGGAATGTATGGCAAGTAGAGCTAGTAAAGGAGACAATAGTGCTAACATCTACATGCATATTTGGCAAGTGGAGTTGTGGCTAGCTTGCATTTGCAAATCCCTTTGTCCTATTTTCATAAACAATTTTTGATTTTCTTTGAAAAGATCCCAATTAAGTTAACCCAACAACATTAAAGCAATTATGAAATTATAATGAGCGACAAACATGTCATGGAATCAATATCAAGCAACTCAAACGTCCATAACCGGGGACACGGCTAATCGATTAGGTTATACACCCTGCAGGGGTTAGTACACTTTACCCATGTGACTTGGCCAGCCCAGCTCGTACCATCACCCTCATTTTGGGTGATGATAGGGAGAAGTCCAAGAAGAGACCGTTCGGGAAGTAGCTCCCCAATCCCGACGCGCACCGGTCCAACCTATCAAAATTCTACATCTCTGGATACGCGGGTTCGAGTTACCACAACCTACTAGGTCCAACCAACCGCCCATTCCATTATTGGCACATGGTTGTACACGTAAGCTACAGAAAAAAGAAGCCAATCATTTTCTCTTGATACCTGGGTGCCTTTCCGCAATGATACCACCAAAAATTATCAATCCCATCACACCCAGGAAGTTCATTGATTAAGTTGTTTTAGTTTTCGCAAACCAACACATTTAGAAACAACTTTCAGTGATGTAACCCAGCCCTCGTTCATCATAGCATGGCTAAGCACATCTACCAACAGTGGTTCATCTACAAGGAAAGCCCTACCACATAATAGGACATAGCATAGCGATAGTATCATCCTACGCATGCAACTACAAAATACACGATAATGCATTGAAAATAGTAGGACAATATCATGATCAAGGTAGCATCTACTTGCCTTGGTTGTAGCGGCCGGAAGAACAATCCACACACGAGCAAGCGTTGCACTCGTCACAATCTACACGATACAATTGCATTCATAAACAAACCATCCACAAGCATATGCAAACAAAGATGATGCAAGATGCATGCAGGACAAGTGGATTGATGCTACAGCAGCACCACATAATCTTATTCAGTAAAGCTACTGAATGCATGCATGGAAAATAATTTTAGCGCAAGGAAAACTATTCTGCAATTTATAATGCTCAGTACTAGAGATAGAACCCAAATAATTCACTACTGTTAAAATACTGTTTGTAAAATCTTGGTAAAATTCTACTGTGTAGGCATTACTGAATAGGAACAGTACCAATTGGAATTTCTCAAAAAGGAATTATATAACTCCCTGAGTAATTAAAATACTGCAGAAAGCCACTAAATAGCTTCTCCAAAAGTTTTTACTGTAAGCCTATCTTTTTAATTCACTCTGAGATTCCTCTTGTTCTACTGAATCCAGGGACATATTATTTGCAATTTTTGGAGTTACAGATCTTTTTCTACGAATTAATTACTCCAAAAAGGCCAATAACTCATTTAATTAATCTGGACAAAATATTGCTTCAAAAGTGTAAAACAATGGTACAGAAAGATTCTATATGACTTACTGAATCTACACATATTTTATTTACAATTTTTGGCCCAGTAGATTATTTTCTACGAATTTTACAAGTTTTACCTAAAATCTGTCAAAAAAAACTATTTAGGAAAATACCCAGTCAAACCTTGACTTTGACAGGGCTGACGTGGCGGCTGACTGGGTGCTGACTGGGCGGTAGACCAGTCAGCACCCGAGCTGACCAGTCAACGGCCGATTTGGGCCGCTGGATCAAAAATCGACGGCAGGGAGGAGGCTGTGAGGTGGTGCTCACCGGCGATGTCGGCGGCGGCGACGGCGGTTCCAGCTCTGGCGATGGCGGCGGGCTGGGCGGCGGCGGTGGCGGGCGGGCGATGGCGGCGGTGGCGACTGCGGAGGAGAGAGCGAAGCGGCGAGTCGATGGGGTCGCGGCAGGTGCGAGAGAGAGGCGACACTTACCGAAGGCGCGTGTGGATTCGAGGCGGCGGCGGCGCGATGCAGGAGGCGGAGACGCGATTCGGTGTGGGGGCGCGATAGGGGAGAGGCAGGCGAAGGGCTAAGAGGGGTCCACGCGAGTCGGGGCGAAACGGGCGGGTGGTTGCGGACTCGAGGCGGTCAAGCGGGCGGCGATGTCGATGCCGAAAGGTGGGCCCACTGTCGGTGGCGCGGGCGGCGGATCGCTAACTGTCGCTGGGAGGTGGCTGCTGCGCGCCCATGGGTGGCTGGCGGCTGGGCCGGCCCGGCTGGCCTTCTCCTTTTTTTTGTTCTAATTTCTGTTTAGTAATTCTATCCTATCTCCTTCATACGTACTCAGAATCGAGCGATTCTTGTTCCTAAATTTTTGTAAAATCTAGGAGATCAACCTAGGATCATGTGGTATTTATTTCCACTAGTTTACAAGGGTGGAAAAATACAAGTCCTAGTATACCCTCTCGTAGGAGTATTTTAGCAATTCAAAATAGGGTTTGCAAATGTCGTTTCGCCAGAATCTTTTCAAACCGAAATTTTTTATGGATGATCATGATGCAATGACATGAATGATATGCAGAACCAAATCTAAAATTTGGGATGTGAAAACATCATAGCTGTAGTATGCTTAGCCCTACTATAGACTTGGGGTGGAATACCATGTTATGATTATATGAAGTATTGGAAAAATATATGTTTTATATAATAAAACAAGTACTCAATGAATCACCTGTGTGGAATGTGGATACTCAATTGTGGATAAGGTGGCAAAAAATGGAACCATGTTTATATGGCTATCTTTTTGTATGTGCACTAGAAGAAAACCACCCAGGGACTTAGAGATTGAACATGTTTCTCGTACAGTGGCTTCCGTGTACATCCACATGCTAAATGGGCACTGGCTTAGTCAATTACATAGTGGAAGACCCTTGCATTGGCACCTAATCAGGTTCACTGGATTCATGTATTGGAAATATATCTTTACATTGGTGCCTGGTAGACGTGCTAGCATTATGTATTGGGAGGACTTCTATTGAAAGACTTTGTCACATTCTTGATCTGCCGGTACTCCATTTGGTGTGTACTTATCCAGCGGCCACTGGTGGCGTCAAGACGAGATTGTGTCATGTGGGTAAAGTGTACAACTTCTGTAGAAGATCAAAATTCTAAGTACTTAGTCGTGTCCTCGGTTACGACAACTCTGAGCAACTAAGGCCTGAAGCTATGGAAGATCTCGACATTCCAATTTCTTAAAGGAAAACTTGATGGTGTCAACAAGGGATTAGAAGCACTTGGAGTTTGCCAAGGAGTTCAAAAAGTTTGTTAAAAGATCAAAACTATTTTGAAAAGATAGGATAAAACCATATTGCTTTCTGCAAATGAGCCTAAACCCTACTTAGCCAAATATGCATATATTGATAGGTTCCAACTTATTTCCACATAGTAGTGAAACTTGCCAATACAATTCAAATGTATTGACCCTTGTGGCTGTAACTTATAATGTTGAAGGTTTGTTTGATGTTAGTGAAGTGTGTTGACTAGGTTTACAAGTCTACAACCAACATGATTGCCTGTGGCACTTTGAAGATGAAGGACTCCATGCTATATAGATATTTCTGCTGCATTGTAATGAGATAGCCAAATGAGATATGTAAGCTGTAATGAATTATTTTATTCCTGGTTATAAAGTTGTATTATGACCTTTGTTTCTTGATATTACATCTTAAACTGTGGATGTTAGCTATTGATCCAGGGACTAGCATTATAAACACATGGATCTCTACCTTATCAGGTTGGGACCTCTACATTGTCATTGTAAGTATATGTGTATCATAGAGAACCGCCAATGGGGTACCCCTTGCCCCATGACACACAAGCTATCCCATATCAAAATGACAAGGCAACAGACAATGAGCATCTCAGCAATGTTCTTATTTACCATGGGTATGGTGCTTTTTTCTCTCTTTTTTTCTTTTTTTCTGTATATTTTTTTATGAAGATGCTTCATGGATTGCTCACTATGGTTATGCTGCAAGTTTCCACCATGATTAGGCATGGTTTAGGCTAGACGCCCAGGCGTTTCTCTAACACATATACATAACTCCATGGACTTACAAGCGCCCCTTTTATTTCACACCGTCGACATCCATAAACAAAAGATCATGATATCAACTGGGTAATATGTACAAGTGTTGAAAGCGTTCCCCATGACAGCATGGTTGTGATAATTCCGAATGTATAAATGCAAGAATATACAACATAGATGACACAATGGTTCAAGTTTATTAGGTGCAAGCAATAAAGTGTGCCATCAAGTTTGTGAGAGCTTTAATCACTAATTTTCACATAACAAGTTTAATTTGGAAGATAGATGAAAACATGAATATACTTGGCATGGTGTAACACACCATGCATAGGAATTTATAGTGGACTCTATGGAATAACTTGGTTTCTTGAGAGTTGGATGCATGAGTAGAGATTACTCAGTATAAGTGGATGCTAGCAAAAGACTGGGTGCAACCAACTAAGAGAGCAATAATGTCCATAATCATGCAGAGCGACAAAACATTATCAACTAAAGCATAAAGTGGTACCACAAGTCAAAAACTAAATGATTATAGAGGCTAGGATGACTGGTTCATAGTCTTAACATGGTCTAAGCATGTGCCAAGTCAACCCAAATAAAGCATCAAAGGAGAATACCACAATATTATGCTTTTGTATGCTAAAACAACGCACGATTCTTTCAAGGCACATTAAGTAATCTCAATTGTTTGGAACAAGTCATGCTACAACATTAATCACTCAGCATAAGGTCAAAGCAACATCTAGCATGGCATGATAAAGCCTAAGCCACAGTCAAAATAAGCTCATTTTTGTACCACTATAAGCATGAAACTTTCTACTCCTTTCCAACACCAATCAACTTATTTGAAATAAAACATGAAAGTGGGGGTACAACTAATTTATTCAAGCAAATCAAACAAAATAAAACCAAAACCGAAACTAAGACGCTCCAAGAATAACACAATAAGGCATGAAACAATAAAAATGAAGTGTCTAGAAAGAGACCTGAGATTTTTATTGATGAAGAAGGGGATGCCTTGGGCATCCCCAAGCTTTGACGCTTGTACTTCTTGAATATTTCTTGGGCTGACACGGGGTGTCATCCCGAAGCTTGAGCTTTTTTCCATTCTTTATCTCATTATATCATTCTTCCCCTACACTTGAAAATTTCCTTCATACAAAACTTCAGACAATCTTCATTAGCAACATTAGTGTATTAAAGATAATAAGCCTTTGGTTTTAGTTTAAACACAAGTCAAACTTCCATCAAAACACAAGATACTGTAGCAATTCCTTCTAAAATCTCAAGTGATCAAAGAGAGCTAAAAAAGAAACATATTAAGAGGCAAATGAAAATAATGGCAGAAATATGTCAAAACAGACAAATAGGTAGAAACCGATTTTTTTGAAGAACTTCTGTTGCTCATGTCACATCCCAAGATTTTCCAAATCTTGTTATGTAAAAAATAAATTAAACAAAATAATTTTTTGTTGAAAATCAGGGTGAAAAGAAACTTTTTTTTCTAAAAGGAAACTGAAAAATCCCATCTTGAAGAAACTTTGATAAAAAGTTTGAATCTAATAAAATCCAAATCAAGTGAAATGCATTCCTCAATGAATGTATCTGGAAATTTAAACACTTGGAAAATAAATCCAAATCCTAAAAACCTAATGGAATAAAAATCATTTCCAAGTTATCTCCAAGCCTATGGATTTGATCCATATAAAATCTTGTCAACAAACCTTTACAAATGATAAAGAATGACAAATAGAAATATTATAAAACCATATAAATTGGTTTCATTTAAATTGGAACCATAAATAAAATCTTAGGAATTTAAATAAGATAAGGAAAAGTAATTTCCAAAGCTAATAAAGCACTTATCTAAAATCCATAACAAATGGTGAGCAAATAATCCTAAAGACATTTAAAAAGATAAACAAATATTAAATAAGATTTTATAAATTAGAATCACCAAGTTTGGATCTATAAATAAAAAGATATGAAATTTTATAAGATGAAGATAAAAATATTAATTAAAGAATTTTTAAAGACCAAATAAAATCTTGGCCTAACCCGTAAACATGTGGAATAAGTTATAATCCAAATCCAAATAAAATAAAAGGATAAAGATTTTCCAAAATAAAATAAAATGGCTTAGACCAAATCCTTTTGGAATAAAGACAAATCCAAATTTTAAATGATTAATAAATCATATTAAAAACTTTTCCAAATAATTCAAGATGAATTATTTGACACCTCATTAAGTAAATAAAACCTTCTGAAAGGATTTGGAAAGTTAAAGATTTTAAATAGAGATTTAAAATATTATTAAATCCTATCAAATTAAAAACTAGAGCCTTTTTTGGAATAATTAAAAGACCTTAAAAAGAATAAATAAATTATTCTAAAAGGATTCCAGAATGTTTTACTAATCAATATTTAAACCTACACAAATCTTGGTTGAGGTTTGAATTCAAATGAGTGTTTGAATTGCTTATTCAAAATCAAAACAGAATTAAAGAAACAGAAAAAGAAAAACAGAAACAGAACAAAAAAAAGTAAAAGACCCAGCCCAACTAGCCTGGCCCAACTAAACCCAGCCAGCCCACAGCTCCTCTCCCGCAGAAAAACGCTTCAAACCAAATAACCTAACCGCACAGCGTATGACGCGTGGACCCCCACCTCTCTTCACGACGAACGGCCCCACCGACTCCTTTCTTCCCCACGCCACGACCGCGCCTCCTCCGCCATTACTGCCGATGAATTGCCGGCGTGAATACGTGTTAACCATGCCATGTAACGGCCCTGCAACGATGCTTTCTTAATCGCCAGCCTTCCCTCTCCCATTCCCCTCTGTCGCCTCACCCAAGCGTGCCTCCAGGCCGCCCAATTCTTCTCTGCACCGTCCTCGGTCCGACGACTCTCCGGCGACGATTCCGGCAACCCCTCACCACCCCTTGCCTCCTCGAGCACACGAGCATCTTCCCCAACCTCTAGCGCACCTCACCGTACCTTCCATTCATCCGCACGTGCAGTAAATCGTCAACCACACCATCACTGAGCAAGCGCCGCCGCCTGCTACCTCTCCGGCGAGCTACTGACGCCCAACCCGTGCGCCCCTTGCTCACTGGTGAGTATTCTAGCGACCCTTGAACTCGTGCGCACCTTCCTGATGCATTGTTTTTCTCGTTTGCGTCCCACAGACTCGCCCCCGTCGACGTCTGACCGCACCCGAGGCACGGCTCAACTCCGACGAGTGATTCGCATCGACCCCGTGCGCCCCCTGCTACCCGAAGACCATGTTGAGCTTCCTCACGCCACTGCGAACCTGGTAAGCCACACCCTTCTCTCCCTCGCTTCCTGTAACCGCCGTGACGCCGTAGCCAGACACGCCGCCGCCACCTGCCCGCCGCCAGCGCCGCCCGACTCTGGCAAGTGTATTGTGCACCGTGCGATTAAGATCCAGCGGTTAGGATAGAAACTAGACGAAGGGGTAAGTAACAACCAGTGCTGTGCGATCAAGTGAAATCCTACGGTCTGTATTAGCCGATCCAGACGAAACGGTATGGGCGAATAGGAATAAGACACGTGGCTCTGTTGATTTGAATTAAAACAGATTTGATCTATTAGATGCTAGATTTTGTAAAATCTATAACTTTTAATCTACACGTCCAAATTTTGCAAACTTTATATCAATGGATTCAGAAAAACAAGTCCTAGCCAACCATGCACTTTCTTTAGTAAAAAGCTTCTGTTAAATTGATTGTTTTTGCAGAAACTTGTGTATGCATGTTTAGGTTATAAAATTTATTCCAAAATGTTTTTGAGGATAAAATCTTTGGCTAATGGTGTGTTTTGAACCTACTGACCATAGGAAACAAATTGTGGTTTCAAAAATGTATTTGGTGAAGCAAAGAATAAATCTTTGATTTAAACCATTTCTAGTCAAATAAAAATATGGTTTAATTATTAAAAATGTTTTGGAAGAAAACCTTTGAGAATTGTTTTGGAAATATACTCTCTGACCCTAAACACAAGATTTCATGGTTTTAAAACATATTTTGTTAAACCTATAGAATGTTGCCTTATTAAAAGAATTTCTTCACCACATAAAATAATGACATGGTTTAAAAATGGTTTATGGAGTAAAAACTTTTGCAAATGATTTTGCCACTTTATAAAATGACCATTAGATGTTTTCAAATGTTTATGAACCATTAGAAACCACTTTTACAAATAAAACAATATTTAGCATGCTTGCATGCATTGTTTTGTTACTATGATTTTATGTGTTGAATTGCTTTAATGGTAGATTGAAATATTATTTGCTTGATTGAATTGTAGTGACTTGAAGTGTGTGAACATTGCAAAGATCAAGAAGTGAACTTATACTCTCTACCAAAAAGGCAAGTGATGCTTCATACTTTTTGTCCCATTATTTTTACTATGCATTAGTAATATTTTCTAAGTAGGACTTGCATGGAATTTGCTAAGTATAAACCATGCTATGGGAAATCCTAGTAGATGAAACATTAGTAGAATTTTCCAAAGTTAAGATTCCTACTACTATCATTCTTAGCTTAGCTAGTATAAAACAAGGGTGGAATATATATTCAAGCTATGGAAAATTTCTAAGTCTGAGGACTTGTGTTTTGTTTAATAAAACAACTAAGTGAATGAATCACCTGGGTGGAATGGAAGGAATGGTTTGTGTTGAGTGGTTCACAAGGCCCATTTCTATGGTTTACCTTGTGTATCTCACTTGTGGATGGCCACCCAGGAACAAAGAGATTTGAGATGTCAAATGTTGAGAAGCTTCTAGTGCAGCCACTTGGCAATATGGGCTCTGCCTGGATCATATAGGTTGATAGAACTTAGCCATTTGGACAGTTGGTGGTAGTGGGAATGATAGGTTGTAGCGCGTCCATTTGGTCTAAGGGAAGGCTTCTGAAAGGTCCTGTCTTGGTGAAAATCAAGTCTGGTGGGGAAAGTGCACAACCTCTGCAGATGGAAAAATCTAAGTACTTAGCCATGTCCCTGGCAAAGGACAATATGAGCATCAAGACATGAAAGCTATCAAGAATCTCATCAGCCAAATTTCTAAGTTAAAAACTTGTGGTTAAACAAGGGTTTAAGGTTCACCAATTTCTATTGGTGGTTCCTTGGGTGATTTTTGTCAAGAAAAAACTTAGTGTTTTCAAATGATAAGGAAAATCTATTTTGAGCAAAGCAAGCCTAACCTCCACTTAGCCAAATGCATATAGATGATAGACTCCACTATACTACCATAGTATCACTTGCCAATACAATTCAAATGTATTGACCCTTGTGGCTGTAACTTGTTATGTTGGAAGTTTGATTGTTATTAGTGAAGTTTTATGATTAGGATTACAAGTCTACAACCAACATGTCTGCCTGTGGCACTTTGAAGATGAAGGATCCCATGCTTATAAATATTCTGCTGCAATGTGATGTAATAGCCAAATGAGCTATGTAAGATGTAATAAATTATGTTATTCCTGGTTATAAAGTTGTATTATGACCTTTGTTTCTTGATATTACATCTTAACTGTGGATGCTAGCTATTGATCCAGGGACTAGCATTGCAATCACAGGGATCCTTTTTTACTTTATAAAGGAGGGATCTTACAGCTCAAATCGAAAAGTATTGAACTAACAAAATTTAGATTACAACATGGGGCATAAGCACAAAAAATTACACCTTAATCTGACATACAGGGAGTTTTCACGAAGTTTTACAGTGAAGCACAAAAATCTATTTCGGGACAGCAACTTCCCCAAATCTTACTTCTCTCTCATTAGAGGTTATTCTTGGCACAAAAACCACACAAAAAGGATAAGGAGAGGTTATTACAGAGGTAATAACTTCCAAGACTCAACTAAAACTATTGGGTTATCTCCCAAGAAGTACTTTTCTTTAATGCCTTTAAGTTAGGCATAGAAAGCAAGAATCAAGTATTTTCAAATGAAGAAGCATTAACATCAAATTTCTTGCCCCTACCTTTCTTACCTTTACTCTTATCTTTAGGGAACGTATGATTGCTTGTTGGAGAAGCAAAATGCATAATTCCTTTTTCCACATCTATTATTGCTCCAAGGAGTTTCAGTAGGGATCTTCCAAGTGTAATTTGTCCTTTTACTACACATTCAATAACAAGATAATCGGTAGACACCACTTTCCCTAAAATCTTTGTAAACACTCCTTCACCTATTCCAATGGGTAATGTAATGGCATTATTGGTAAGAGATATTCATAAAGTCCCCAAAGATTTAAAGATTCATATATATCTTTAGGCATAAGACATAATTCAGACATGATATCACAACATGCATTAAAAGTTTCATTATTTATAACAACTTTTACTGTAGGAAACTATTTTGAAGGTTCATGATGCTCTCTAAGCAAGGTATAACAATCTTTTAAACTAGTTGTATTGGCATCAAGAGTGTTTAATCTAGCATAAATGTTTGCAAAGGATGAATCAGATTTGCTAGGCATATTATATGTGGCAACCTACTTTTTTATGGCATTAGAGGCTTCATTCTCATCACATTGGAGGAAATATCCTCCTACTACAACATCCAAAGCATATCTATAACAAATAGAAGACCATAGTAGAAACTGCTAAGAAACAAGCCTAGAGTCATTTTAGGTTCAGTCTTTTCATAAGAATCGGAAATTCTAGACTAAGCTTCTTTAAAACTCTCTTCACTTCCTTGTTTGAAAATAAAGATCATTTGCACAGGTGACACAGTGATTGGAGCAACACTAGACATGACGGTTACTTGAAGTAGGAACTAATTTTTTGTGTGTTTTTTATAAGAAAAAGAAAACCAAATGAAACTATTTTTTTATATTTTTGATAAAGAGAAACAAACAAAATAGAGCAAAAGAAACTAAGCAAAACAAAAACAAAGTAAAGAGATTGGTTGTGAGAGACTCCCCTTGAAAAGCTGTCCGTATCTCCCCGTCAACGGCGCCAGAAAGTCTTGATGCGGCTCAGTTAACTTGTAGAGCCGCGTTAAGAAACCCAAGAGCAAGGTGTGATGAACACAACAGCAAGTTTTCCCTCAGTTATAAAACCAAGGTTATCGAACCAGTAGGAGTAAGGAAATAACTCCAAGGTGTTGCTAACAACTAGGAACCTGCACAACACAAACTCAAAACTTTCCCCCAACTTACAGTGAGGTTGTCAATCTCACTGGTTTGCTAAAAACAAAGGATTAAACGTATAATGTGGAAGATAGTGATTTCTTGCAGAAACTAAAAGGTAACATTAGATGGAATATCAATGATAGAGATTGGACCAGGGTCCACGGTTCACTAGAGGTGTTCTCCTTAAGATAGATAACATGCTTGGTGAACAAATTACAGCGGGTCAATTGACTCTATACAACTTGACTCCTATGAGATTTGATTGGGAATTACAACATAATACATATACCGTAATCCAACTATATCTATGACTAATAATCCACCTTCAGGTTATCATCCGAACCCCTTCCAGTATTAAGTTGCAAGCAACATATAATTGCATTAAGCAATGTGTGTAAAGTAAACAATATAATTATGCCATGAACAAAAGATAGTTTTATTTGCAAAAGTGGTTTCTATTAGGCTCTAAACATTTTAAATTTCAAAGTGGTCATTTACTAAAGTAGTAAAACCATTTGCAAAAGGTTTCATCTCAAAAACCAATTATTATGCTAAGGTGTTATTTTATGTTGTTGAAAATATCTTTTAGCAAAGTAATAACTTTATATGGTTCATCAAATATGTTCTTAATCTCAAAACTTGGTGTTTAGGGTCAGAAGGTTTTAATCACATCATTTCCCAAGGGTTTTACTCAAAATTCATTTCTAAACCAAAATCAATATTTTTATTTGACTAGAAATGTGCTAATTCAAATATTCATTCCTTAACTTCACAAAATACATTTTTAAATCCATAAGTTGGTTCCTATGGTCAGTAGGTTCAAAACAAACCATTTTTCAAAGATTTCATCTCAAAAATATATCTAGAACAATTTTTATATTCAAAATAAGCCTACACAAGTTTCTGCAATTTCAACCAATTTTCCAGAAGCAAAACATTAAACAAAGTGCATGGTTGCAAAGTACTTGTTCTACTGATTCCATTGATATAAAATTTGCAAAATTTGGACGTGTAGAACTAAAGTTATGAATTTTACAAGTTTGCAAATCTAATAGAACAAATTTCTGTTTTTAAATCAGTCTCTGGACACGTGGCTCAATCTAACTAGACGGTACCGGTTCGCACGGATCAAGCAATACTGGCCGTAGGATTTAAGTGGAATCGTGCGGCACAGAAGCAACGATACCTCTTCGATTAAATCTAATCTTAGACGCAGGATTAGGATCCAACGGGCTCAGCGCGTTTGACCACGAACTGGCGGTGCTAGCGGCGGCTGGCAGCGGCACACGCTCTGGCTACGGCGGAGCCGGAGATACAGGACGCAAGGGAGATAGGGGAGTAGCTCACCGTGTTTGCGTGGTCGAGGTGAAGCTCGAGGTGCGGTCTATTTCTCGAGGGGCGCACCGGAGAGGCGACGATTGCTCGCCGGAGCTTGCAGCGGCGTCGGGTTCGTCTGGAGGTCGTCGGGGGCGAAGTTTGCGAGCACGCTAAGGCAAACGGAGCACATGGTTAGACGCGTACTGTCCTGGGGATCATGGGAGCATCAACAGGAAAGATCGGGGCGGTCGGTGCTTACCAGGGGAGTTCGTCGGAGCAAAGGCAGACGCGGCGGTGCTCAGATGTTCGAGGTTGCCGACATTCTGGAACGAGCGCGGCCGAGTTGGGGGTACTGGTGGATGCACCTGGTGATGGCGAGTAAGCTTGCGTGCAATGGGAGGCGAGGGGCGGCTGGTCGGCGCCGGAATTGGCCGAAAACGTCGTCGAAGACAGAGGTGGTGTGGTTCAAAATTAGAACAGCCCTCGGGCAGAGAGGGAGGGACGAGTGAGGGAAAATGGGGAGGAGTCGTGGGCGTTTAAGGGGGCATGCTCACTGCGAGGATTAAGTCAGCCATCAACGCGTATTTAGGCGAATTCATTCGCGGCAGAACGATGTTGAGAAAGGGGGAAACGACTGGCGCGGGGTTGATGACGATGAACAGGTAAGTGGGTCCTAGTTGTCTGCGAGAGAGGGAGAGAAAGAGTGGGGTCCACTTGTCTGTGACTCAGCGGGTGCATTGCTCAGTGAAAAACGATTCAACGCGAGGTGAGTAGGTGGGCTAGTTGCTGGGTTAGGTTGGGCCTTGGCAGTGGGCTGCTTCGATTCATTTTTTTTATACAGGAAGCTTTTTCTTTTTCTATTTGGAATTTCTGTTTTGATTTTATTTCAACAAATTCAAACTCCAATTCAATTCAAACCACCACCAAACTTTGTGTTGATTTTAATTCTGTTTAACAACATAATCCAAAGTCCAAAACAAAATAATTCTTTTATTCTTTTAGGATCTATTAATAATTAAATAAAAAGACCTTAGTATTTAATTCAAATAGGATTTAATTTATTTAAAAACTCTATTTAAAATATAAATAATACCAAAAACCTTTTAGTAGATTTTATTTGAAAAACAAAACACTTGGAATTTTTATTTTAAATACTTTAATAAGTTTTAATGTTTATTTGAAAGGGAAAAAAGCCTTAAATAAAATTGGATAATAACAAATCCTCATGGTTTTATTTAAATAAACCTTTACTATTTTAAACAAAATATTTTGTTTTAAATGCTTGGCCAAGATTAATTTGGCTCTTTAAAATAGTCCTTATTTAATAAATCTACCTTTGCTTTTGAAAACCACATCTTTTTATTTAAAGATCCAAAAATAGTGATTCCAACTATTATAACTTTATTATTCATTTAACTTTTTAAATTTCTTTAGGATTCTATTGGATCAAAATAGGTTTTGATGTTTCCAATTGGAATCAAAAGGTTTCTTCTCACCCTAAAAACAACAATTGTTTATTTTGTTTCACATTTCAAAATTTGGAAAATTTTGGGATGTGACAGGTTACCACCCTTAAAAGAAATCTCGTCCCGAGATTTGGGAAGGCTAGGGTTACAAGTTGGCTTCAAGGCAACTAGGGTACTACCACCCTTAAAAGAAAGTCTCATAGGGCTACATTGATGGTTCACTTGATATCGAGACAAGGAATCCTTATTTGACTCTTCTAAGTTAACTAGTTCCTGACATCCACTTCTTCTATCTCTTCAAAGTTCCCATCCATGTCAATGTGGTTCACATGTCCTTTCTGGGTCACATTGGAGTCATTTCCATTGGAGTTTCTAGCATCCTTTTTCTTTTTCTTCTCAGGACAGTCTGATGCATAGTGTCCAAGTTCCTTACAATTATAGCACTGCAACTGGCTAATGTATTTCTTCCTGAAAGTGTCATGTTGGTTCTGACCAAGGTCATCTCCATTGTCAGTATCATTTCCATCATTATCACTTCCATTGTTGTTGTGGTGATGCTGATGTGGTTCAGAATCTTCATTGTTCTTTTTGAATGAACGCATCTTTTGTGATGATCCTGAGTGATACTTGATTTTATGCTTCCTCTTTCTGTTCTCAACTTGATTCATCTTGTTTTCCAAAATGGTGGCTTTGTCATAGAGTGATTGATAAGTTGGGACATAGGCAACAGCTAGCTGCAGGTTCAACTCATCATTAAGTCCTTCGAGGAATTTCTCCTTCCTCTTAGCATCTGTATCAACTTCATCCGGTGCATAGCGTGCCAGATTGTTGAATTCTTCAATATACTCAGCCACACTAAGGTGACATTGTTTCAGATTGTGGAATTCTTTTTTCTTCAAGTTCATCACTCCAGCTGAGATGTGAGCTGTACGGAAACCATCCTCAAAAATATCCCAAGTCACATCCTCAAGGGGAGTGGTGATCTGAAAGTTGTCCCACCATGTTGTTGCTGGTCCTTCAAGTAGGAATGCTGCAAACATAACTTTTTCTTCATCGGTGCAGCCAACAGTCACTAAATCCTTATTCACCGAACGTAACCAGTCATTGGCTTCCATTGGATCAGTTGTTACAGAGAATCTTGCAGGTCTAAGTTTCAGAAACCTGGTGAGCATATCATGTGCTGGAGGAATATTCTGATTGTTGTTGTTGTTATTGTTGTTCTGATTCTGTATGAACGTGGTCATCTCCTGCATCAATTGTGTCTGAGCTGTCATCATCTGCTGCATCTCAGGAGCGATGTTGTTGTTTTGGTTGGGGTTGGCACGACGGGGAGGCATCTGTTGGTTTGATAGGGATAAGTATTGACAGATAGACCTAAGGAAGTTCTAACACACAACTCAAAACAACCAAGTTCAATCAAACAATCAACAAGCAACTATTCACTTAACAACTTATGAGTTTAACTCATGATTTGAAGGAAACAACAAGTTTTCTTGAAATAAATAACTTAGTATAATCATACCTCATAGGTCAATATGATCCATACTCTAACTTGATATCAATGTATTTGGTAGGCAATCTAATGTCTCTTGGTTTTCACTTGTAGTCCTTAGTGATGTCTAAGTTGAAGTCCTTGGTGGAACTAAAGTTGAAATCATTGGTCATGGTGAAGGCTTTGTCCATCAAGTTGAAAAAGGAAGAGATGTAGAATCAAAACCAAAAGGTTGAGGAAAGATTTTACAAGATTGTTTGTAAATAAGTTTTGGAACAAATACAACTCCTATTTTTCTAAGGGGTTTTGTCCAATCCTAGGGTTACAATCCTACAGGCAACACAGTGCTCTGATACCATCTGTAAGGTTCCCAACCTTTAATAAGGTAGAGATCCCTATGTTTACAATGCTAGTCCCTGGATCAATAGCTAGCATCCACAGTTAAGATGTAATATCAAGAAACAAAGGTCATAATACAACTTTATAACCAGGAATAAAATAATGTATTACATCTTACATAGCTCATTTGGCTATCACATTACAATGCAGCAGGATATCTGTAAAGCATGGAGTCCTTCATCTTCAAAGTGCCACAGGCAATCATGTTGGTTTTAGACTTGTAATCCAATTCAACACACTTCACTAACATCAAACAAACCTGCAACATAATAAGTTGCAGCCACAAGGGTCAATACATTTGAATTGTATTGGCAATTTTCACTACTATGTAGAAATAAGTGGATCCTATCAATACATGCATATTTGGCTAAGTAGGGTTTAGGCTCATTTGCAGAAAGCAATATAGTTTTATCCTATCTTTTGAAAATAATTTTGATCTTTTTTCAAATCTTTCTGAACACCTTGGTAAACTCCAAGTGCTTCAAATCCCTTGTTTTCACCATCAAGTTTTACTTTGAGAAATTGGAATGTCGAGATCTTCCATAGCTTCAGGCCTTAGTTGCTCAGAGTTGTCCATAACCGGGGACACGGCTAAGTACTTATAATTTGATCTTCTGCAGAAGTTGTACACTTTACCCACATGAAACAATCTCGTCTTGTTGCCACCAGTGGCCGCTGGATAAGTACACACCAAATGGAGTACCGGCAGATCGAGAATGTGATAAAGTCTTTCCATAGAAGTCCTCCCAATACACAATGCTAGCTTGTCAACCAGGAAACAATGTAGGGATATATTTCCCATACTCAATTCTAGTTAACCTGAAGATGCCAATGCATGAGTCTTCCACTATGTAGTTGACTAAGCCAGAGCCCATTTAGCATGTGGCTGTACACGGAAGCCACTGTACGAGAAACATGTTCAATCTCTAAGTCCCTGGGTGGTTTTCTTCTAGTGCACATACAAAAAGATAGCCATATAAACATGGTTCCTTTTGTTGCCACCTTATCCATCCTTGAGTATCCTTTTCCACCCAGGTGGTTCATTGAGTACTTGTTTTATTATATAAAACATATATCTTTCCAATACTTTATATAATCAAATCATGTATCCCATCCCAAATATATAGCAGGGCTAAGCATACTACAACTACAATGTTTTCACTAAGGGAGATATAAGGGTATCCTATTAGGATTTAGCCTAGCATAAAATATAGTAGTCCTTATCATGCATGTTACAAAATCCACTAAGTGTAATGAAAATAGTAGGACTTGGATGATAGTGTCACTTGACTTTTTAGTAGAGAATGTTGGTTCACTTCTTGATCTTGCAAATATCACACTCTTCTAATTTTCACTACAATTCAATCAAGCAAACATATATTCAACTAGCATTCAAACAATTTCTTCACACATAAAATAACAGATACAAGGTCATGCATGCAAGCATGCAAAAGATAGTTTTATTTGAAAAGGTGGTTTCTATTAGGCTCTAAACATTTTAAAGTTCAAAGTGGTCATTAACTAAAGTAGTAAAACCATTTGCAAAAGGTTTCATCTCAAAAACCAATTATTATGCTAAGGTGTTATTTTATGTTGTTGAAAATATCTTTTAGCAAAGTAATAACTTTATATGGTTCATCAAATATGTTCTTAATCTCAAAACTTGGTTTTTAGGGTCAGAAGGTTTGAATCACATCATTTCCCAAGGGTTTTACTCAAAATTCATTTCTAAACCAAAATCAATATTTTTATTTGACTAGAAATGTGCTAATTCAAATATTCATTCCTTAACTTCACAAAATACATTTTTAAATCCATAAGTTGGTTCCTATGGTCAGTAGGTTCAAAACAAACCATTTTGCAAAGATTTCATCTCAAAAATATATCTAGAACAATTTATATATTCAAAATAAGCCTACACAAGTTTCTGCAATTTCAACCAATTTTCCAGAAGCAAAACATTAAACAAAGTGCATGGTTGCAAAGTACTTGTTCTACTGATTCCATTGATATAAAATTTGCAAAATTTGTACGTGTAGAACTAAAGTTATGAATTTTACAAGTTTGCAAATCTAATAGAACAAATTTCTGTTTTTAAATCGGTCTCTGGACACGTGGCTCAATCTAACTGGACGGTACCGGTTCGCACGGATCTAGCAATACTGGATGTGGGATTTAAGTGGAATCGTGCAGCACAGAAGCAACGATACCTCTTCGATTAAATCTAATCTTAGACGCGGGATTATGATCCAATGGGCTCAGCGCGTTTGACCACGAACTGGCGGTGCTAGCGGCGGCTGGCAGCGACACACGCTCTGGCTAAGGCGGAGCCGGAGATACAGGACGCAAGGGAGATAGGGGAGTAGCTCACCGTGTTCGCATGGTCGAGGTGAAGCTCGAGGTGCGGTCTGTTTCTCGAGGGGCGCACCGGAGAGGCGACGATTGCTCGCCGGAGCTTGCAGCGGCGTCGGGTTTGTCCGGAGGTCGTCGGGGGCGAAGTTTGCGAGCGTGCTAAGGCAAACTGAGCACATGGTTAGACGCGTACTGTCCTGGGTATCATGGGAGCATCAATGGGAAGGCTCGGGGTGGTCGGTGCTTACCAGGGGAGTCCGTCGGAGCAAAGGCAGACGCGGCGGTGCTCAGATGTTCGAGGTTGCCGACATTCTGGAACGAGCGCGGCCGAGTTGGGGGTACTAGTGGATGCGCCTGGTGCTGGCGAGTAAGATTGCGTGCAATGGGAAGCGAGGGGCGGCTGGTCGGCGCCGGAATTGGCCGGAAACATCGTCGGAGACAGAGGTGGTGTGGTTCAAAATTAGAACAGCCCTGGGGCAGAGAGGGAGGGGCGAGTGAGGGAAAATGGGGAGGAGTCGTGGGCGTTTAAGGGGGCATGCTCACGGCAAGGATTAAGTCAGCCATCAACGCGTATTTACGCGAATTCATTCGCGGCAGAACGACATTGAGAAAGGGGGAAACAGCTGGCGCGGGGTGGATGACGATGAACAGGTAAGTGGGTCCTAGTTGTCTGCGAGAGAGGAAGAGAAAGAGTAGGGTCCACTTGTCTGTGACTCAGTGGGTGCGTTGCTCAGTGAAAAACGGTTCAGCGCGAGGTGAGTAGGTGGGATAGTTGATGGGTTAGGTTGGGCCTTGGCAGTGGGCTGCTTCGATTCATTTTTTTATACAGGAAGCTTTTTCTTTTTCTATTTGGAATTTCTGTTTTGATTTTATTTCAACAAATTCAAACTCCAATTCAATTCAAACCACCACCAAACTTTGTGTTGATTCTAATTCTGTTTAACAACATAATCCAAAGTCCAAAACAAAATAATTATTTTATTCTTTTAGGATCTATTAATAATTAAATAAAAAAGACCTTAGTCTTTAATTCAAATAGGATTTAATTTATTTAAAAACTCTATTTAAAATCTAAATAATACCAAAAACCTTTCAGTAGGTTTTATTTGAAAAACAAAACACTTGGAATTTTTATTTTAAAAACTTTAATAAGTTTTAATGTTTATTTGAAAGGGAAAAGCCTTAAATAAAATTGGATAATAACAAATCCTCATGGTTTTATTTAAATAAACCTTTACTATTTTAAACAAAATATTTCATTTTAAATGCTTGGCCAAGATTAATTTGGCTCTTTAAAATAGTCCTTATTTAATAAATCTACCTTTGCTTTTGAAAACCACATCTTTTTATTTAAAGATCCAAAAATAGTGATTCCAACTATTATAACTTTATTATTTATTTAACTTTTTAAATATCTTTAGGATTCTATTGGATCAAAATAGGTTTTGATGTTTCCAATTGGAATCAAAAAGTTTCTTCTCACCCTAAAAACAACAATTGTTTATTTTGTTTATTTATTTTTTTCATATTTCAAAATTTGGAAAATTTTGGGATGTGACAGCCGCACTGCTAGGGGGTGTGGCCCCCTGGTGCCTCCCCTCCGTCTCGTTTTCTAGCTCCGTGTTCCCCACGGTAAAATATTGACCTTGGCTTTCGTCACGTCCAATTCTGAGAATATTGATTTTCTGCCTTTTCTGGAACCAAAAACAGAAGAAAACAGGTAACTGGCACTGTGGCAACTTGTTAATAGGTAGTCCAGAAAAACATATAAAAACACCTCAAAGTAAAGACAAAGCAAAGTAGATAATAAACAAGTATGGAGCATTAAAAATTATGGATACGTTTATGACGTATCAAGCATCCCCAAGCTTAACTCCTGCTCGTCCGTAGGTAAGTGATAAAAAGAATAATTTTTTAGGTGACATGCACCATCACAATCAAGATCAAACCATTTGCAATCAATGAAGCTGGGATCAAATAACTCTAAACATGAGCATGAAATACAAAGTTCTAACAATAAGACATAGCAACTATTGTTGCAACATGAAAGGATACAAACAAAGATCATGAATAGTATGCATTGAAAAACGTTTGTTTGTTTCACATACAGAAAACATAGCATAGTAGCATTCAGCTTGTCCCTCATGGAGTAGCAAATAGATGCATAGGACACCTCCAAAGTTCATAAGAGTGACTAGATACAAATAGGTCAAGAACAAGCAATATCAACAATATGAATCAATCAATAAGTCTTGGGACGATGCACATAGAACTAAGAATGGCAACTATGCTCTCATAATTGGTGCCTATGGATATAAGGTGGAGACTCAATAATATATTGGAAGAAAGGCCCTTCATAAAAGTGAAGTAGGGATTTGAAGTTTCAAAAAGAGCTTCTAAAAATTATGGTACTTGTTAGCTTTCGTCTCTCATTGACACTATCATAAGCATCTTGAAGTGGTTAAGGTTAAAGTGAACAAACTATGGAGTATATGATTGACAAAGTATAAGTTGGCAATCTCATGTCCCTTGAGTATGAGGGTCTATCCTCATGCTACTCAACTTTATTTACTTGTAAGTTCTTGTCATAGTAAGTATATGCGTATCAGAGAGAACCGCCAACGGGGCACCCCTTGCACATGATACATGAGCTATCCCATAATCAAAATGACAAGGCAAGCATACAATGAGCATCTCAGCAATCTATTATTTACCATGGGAATATGATGTTTTTTCTCTCTTTCATCTTTTCAATATGTCTATTTTTTTATATAAGAAAAAAGCTTCATAGATTGCTCATTATGGTGATGCTGCAAGTTTCGACCATGATTATGCATGGCTTAGGCTAGCGGCCCAGGCGTTTCTCTAACACACATACATAACTCCATGGACTTACAAGCTCCCCTTTTTATTTCACACCGACGACATCCATAAACAAAAGAGCATGATGTCAACTGGACCGAGATCCAAAATTGTTGAAAGCGTTCCCCATGAAAACATGGTTCTGCTAATCCCAATGTATAAGTGCAAGCATATACAACTTAGATGACACAATGGTTCAAGTTTATTAGGGGCAAGAAAACTAAATTGTGCCATCAAGTTCGTGAGAGCTTTCATCACTAAGTTTTCACATAACAAAATACTTTTTAATTGGAAGATAGATGAAAACAAGAATATACTTGGAATGGTGTAACACACCATGCATAGGAATTTATAGTGGACACTTTGGAATAACTTGGTTTCTTGGGAGTTGGATGCATGAGTAGAGCTTACTTAGCAAAAGTGAAGGCTAGCAAAAGACTGGGAGCGACCAACTAAGAGAGCAATAATGGACATAATCATGTAGAGCGACAAAACATTACTAATCAAATGTCACATCCCAAGATTTTCCAAATCTTGTAATGTGATAAATAATTGAATAAAATAAAACGTTGTTGATTTTCAGGGTGAGAAGAAACTTTTTGAATCCAATTGGAAACCTTCAAACCAATTTGGATCAAATAGATCCTAAAGGGATTTTAAAAAATAAACATTTAATAAAGGAAAATAAAAATATTTGGATTTACTATTTTGGATCTTTTAAATAAAAAGATTTGATTTTCAAATGAAATAGAAGTTTTACAAATAAGGAATATTTTAAAGAGCCAAACAAAAACTTGGTCAAGCCTTTGAAATAAAATAATTCTATTTGTTAAAAATAGTAAAGGTTCATTTAAATAAAACAAAAGGATTTAAAATCCAATTTTATTTAAGTAAAGGCTTTTCCCATTTTAAAATAAGCACTAAAACTTATTTATTTAAACAAGCTTTCCAAGTGTTCTTTATTTTCAAATAAAACCTACTGATTTGGTTTTGAAAATATTTAGATTTCAAATGGAGTTTTTAAATAAATTAAAACCTATTTGATTTAAGAATTAAGGTCCATTTTACTTAATTATAAAGGGACTCTAAAATAAAATTATTATTTTATTTTTAGGAATTGGTTTATGTTGTTAAACAGAACCAAATTCAATTGCATTGTTTGGTGATTGTTTGAATTAATTTGATTGTTTGATTTGTTGTTGAAATTTTCAAAAACAGAAAATAGAATCAGAAAAAGAAAAGCTTTCAGAAAAAAAATAGAATTGGACCAGCCCAGTCGGCCAAGCCCAACAAGGCCTAGTACCAGCCCCCTCTCTCCCTCCCGCAGAAAAATGTTTCACACTCACTTACTCACCCACTCTGCGACTGACTGGTGGACCTCTTCCCTAACTCTCTCACTCACTAACGACAGGACCCCACATCTCCTATTCATCGTCTTCAACCAGCGCCGATTACTCCCTGCCGTTGCAGCTAGTAAATGCCGGCGATAAATTCACGTTGTTAACGGCCATTACTCCCCCGGCGACCACGCGGTATTAAACGCCTCGCCCTTCTCCTCCTTTCCCCTCATGCGCCTCCCTCTCTCTGCCCTCAGGCCGACGGAATTTCGAGCCACACTCCCACTGCTCCGATGAGCTTCCTCCTCCAATTCCGGCGAACCCAGCCACCGCCTTGCCTCCCCGACCAAACACACATACTCCCCACTCCCAGGCGCACCTGACCGTGCCTTTCGTTCAATCGTGGGCGCTCCATAACGACGGCTCCGTCTTCAACTGAGCATCACCGCAACTGCGCCTTACTCCGGCGAGTTCCCCAGGTAGAATCCGACCGCCCCTCTTCTTCTCCTTCACGCAGGCAGCTTCGCCTTAATCTTGCGCGTCTAACTGTGTCTTCATTTTCCCTCGGGGCGAACCACAGCACCGTCTCCGACCACGTCTAGAGCCGCCTGACGCCGTCCTTGACTCCGGTGAGGAATTGCTGCAGACCCTGAGCGCCCCTTGCCAAGCCGACCGTACCTCGAGCATCACCACGTCCTCGCGATCACGGTGAGCATCCCCACTTCGTTCTTTGCTTCCTAGAACCGCCGCTAGCCCATCGCCTGACCATCGCCGCCGTCTGCCGCCGCGCGGCGCCGCCAGTTCTTGGTTGTGTTGCTGCGGACCGTAGGATCTAAATCGAACGAACGAGATAGATCACTTAAGCGCTGAAGGGGTACGCAACCAGAGTCGTGCGATCTGTTTAGATCCAACGCACCGCAGATCCTGATCCGACCGAAGCGGTACCAGCCAATGGCTTTGCGACGCGTGGCCAGACTTTATTTAAAAACAGATTTGAAAACAGATTTGAGTTGCAAATTACAAACTTTTGATCCACACGTCCAAAAATTACAAACTTTATATCGTTGGAATAAGTGGAACAAGCCCTAGCCAACCATGCAATTGGTTTAGTAAATAGTATCTGTTAGATTGTTTGTTTTTGCAGAAACATTTGTATGCTTGTTTAGATTAGAAAAATTATTCAAAAATGTTTTTGAGGTTGAAACCTTTGCAAATTGGTTTGTTGTGAACTTACTGACCCTAGGAACCAACCCATGGATTTAAAAATGTATTTTATGAAGATTAGGAGTGAAAACTTGAATTAATCCATTTCTAGTCAAATGGAAATATTGCTTTTGTTATAAAAATGACTTTGAATTAAAAACTTTGGGAAAATGATTTAGATGAAACCTATTGACCCAAACACCAAGTTTTGTGAATTAACAACTTATTTGGTGAACAACTTAAAATTGTTGCTTTGATAAAAATATTTTCCACCACATAAAATAATGAATGGATTTAAAAATGGTTTATGGATAAAACCCTTTTGCAAATGACTTTGCCACTTTGGAAAATGACCATTTTGAACCTTACCAAGTTTAGAAGCCTAGTGGAGACCACCTTTGCAAATAAAAACTATCTCTTGCATGCTTACATGCATGACTTAGATCCCATTGTTTTATGTGTGTGAATTGTTTAATTAATTATTGGTTTGGAATGGTAGTTGATTTTGTGTTTGCTTGATTGATTGTAGTGAAGTTAGAAAATTGTGAGACTAGCAAGATCAAGGAGTGAACCAACATTCCCTACCAAAAGAAAGGAAAGTTACACTATCATCTAAAGTCCTACTATTTTCATTATACTTAGTGGATTTTGAAACATGCATGAAAAGAATTTTTATACTTATGCTATGCTAAATCCTAATAGGATTCCCTATACATTCCTTAGTGAAAACAATGTAGTTGTTACATGCTTAGCCATGCTATATTTTGAAAAGAGATACATGTTGAGATTTATGAAGTTGAGAAAAGGACTTGTGGTTTTATATAATAAAACAAGGACTCAATGAACCACCTGGGTGGACAAGGATACTTTGAGTTTTGGAGAAGGTGGCAACAAAAGGAACCATGTCTATGGCAATCTCTTTGTGTTGTGCTCCAAAGGAAACCACCCAGGAAACTTAGAGATTGAACATGTTTCTCCAATTGTGGCTTTCGTGTGCAACCACATGCTATTTATGGCTCTGGCTTAGTCAACTACATTGGGAAGACCCATGCACTATCTTCAAGTTACTGGACATGAGGACCTGGAATCCTACATGGGTACTGAAGACAAGCTAGCAATGGTGTATGGGAGGACCCTCTGGAAAGACTTCGTCACATTCTCAATCTGCCGGTACTCCATCTTGGTGAGCACTAATCCAGTGGCCACTGGTGGCAACAAGATGGGATTGTGACATGTGGGTAAAGTGTACTACTTCTGTAGAAGATAATAAAAATCTAAGTACTTAGCCGTGTCCCCGGTTATGGACAGTACTGAGCAACTAAAGTTTGAAGCTATGGGAAATCTCGACATTCTAATTTCTAAAAAAAAACTTTTTAAAAACTTGATGCACTTGGGGGTACCAAGGAGCTCAAGAGAATTTGATAAAACTTGATGCACTTGGGGGTACCAAGGAGCTCAAGAGAATTTGATAAAACTTGATGCACTTGGGGGTACCAAGGAGCTCAAGAGATTTTGATAAAACTTGATGCACTTGGGGTTACCAAGGAGCTCAAGGGATTTTTGACAAGGACTTGAACTCTTGGGAATTTACCAAGGAGTTCAAGGGATTTTGAAAAGAAGGTTTGACAAAGGACCAAAACCATTTTGAAAAGATAGGATAAACTTTGCTTTCTGCAAATGAGCCTAAAACCCTACTTAGCCAAATATGCATGTAATGATAGGATCCACTTATACTCTACATAGTAGTGAAACTTGCCAATACAATTCAAATGTATTGACCCTTTTGGTTGTAACTTGTAATGTTGCAGGTTTGATTGTTTTAGAGAAGATTGATTGATTGATTAGGATTACAAAGTCTACAACCAACATGTCTGCCTGTGGCACTTTGAAGATGAAGGACCCCATGCTTATAGTTATTCCGCTGCAATGTAATGTAATAGCCAAATGAGCTATGTAAGATGTAATAAAATTATGTTATTCCTGGTTATAAAGTTATATTATGACCTTTGTTTCTTGATATTACATCTTAACTGTGGATGCTAGCTATTGATCAAGGGACTAGCATTGTAAACACAGGGGACTCCACCTTATATCATTTAAAGGTTGGGACACTCCTTCTACATCAAACCATAAAGTGGTATCACAAGTCAAGGACTAAATGATCATAGAGGCTAATGGTGACTTGTTAGATTCATAACATGGTGTGAGCATGTGCCAAGTCAACCCAAACAAATCATCAAAGGAGGATACCATAATACTATGATTTTGTATGCTAAAACAACGCATGATTCTTTCAAGGCACACTAATCAATCTCAATGACTTGGATCAAGTCATGCTACAACAATAATCACTAAGCATAAGGTCAAAATAGCATCTAGCATGACAAGATAAACTCTAATCCACAGTCAAAGCAAGCTCACTTTTGTACCACTATAAGCATAAAACTTTCTACTCTTGGTTGACTCCAACTTATTTGTAAACACCATAGCGAAAGAGGGAGTCCAACTACTTTATTCAAGCAAACTAAACAAGCAAAAACCACAAATGAAAACTAAGACGCTCCAATAACAACACACTAGTGCATGAAACAATAAAAACAAAGTGTCTAGAAAGACCTGAGCTTTTTATTGATGAAGAAGGGGATGCCTTGGGCATCCCCAAGATTTTATGCTTGTACTCTTTAATATTTATTGGGATGACACGGGGTGGAATCCCCAAGCTTGAGCTTTTGTCCATTCTTCATCTCATTACATCATTCTTCCTTTACACCTGAAAATTTTCCTTCATACAAAACTTCACACAATCTTCATTAGCAACATTAGTGTATTCAAAAGATAATAGGCCTTTAGGTTTAGCTTCCAAACAACAAAACTTTTACTAAAGACACAAGCTACCGTAGAAACTTCCTTTAAAAAGCTCAATTCCCCAAAAGATAACTCAAAAAGAAATCAATAAGAAGCAAATGCAAATAATGGCAGAAATCTGTCAAAATAGACCAGCAGGTGAAAAACGATTTTTCCAAAGACCTTCTATTGCTCAAATAAAAAAGTGCTAAACGAACGAGAGTTAGCTAACATCCAGGGGGATTTATTCAGAAAATTAAAGCTCAATCCAACTTATAGAGATTTTAAACGAATTTTTACAATGGAGCACAAAAATCTGTTTCGGGACAGCAACTCCCCCAAATCTTACTTCCCTCTCGTTAGAGGTTATTCTTGGCACAAAAAGCAAATAAAAAGGATAAGGAGAGGTCATTACAGAAGTAATAACTTCCAAGACTCAAGAAAACTTTTGGGTTATCTCCCAATAAGTACTTTTCTTTAACGCCTTTAAGTTGGGCACAAGAAGCAAGAATCATGTATTTTCAAATGAAGAAGCATTAACATCAAACCTTGGTTTCAAAGGA
This sequence comes from Avena longiglumis, assembly GCA_030063025.1. Classification (NCBI taxonomy): domain Eukaryota; kingdom Viridiplantae; phylum Streptophyta; class Magnoliopsida; order Poales; family Poaceae; genus Avena; species Avena longiglumis. The sequence goes on along the minus strand of CP125973.1, from coordinate 89,055,982 downwards.
GGAGCAAAAAGCAACTTCTCTCTCCTCATAGGGAAGTGTTCAATACCTTTATTGAACGGTAATTGATATTTAATGGTGCCTTCTTTCATATCAATGATGGCACCAACTGTTCTAAGAAAAGGTCTTCCCAAAGTAATATGACAAGAAACATTGTATTGAACATCCAAACATAGAAATCAACAGGGACATCAGCATTGTTAACCATAATAAGAACATCATTAACACTCCCCATGAGTTTCTTTTTAACATTATCATCAAATGGGACATCCAAATAACAATCTTCCAAAGGTGGCAAATCAAGCATTTCATAAATCTTTCTAGGCATAATAGAGGCACTAGAACCAAGGTCACATGAAGCTTTGAGATCAAAGTCATTCACTTGCATATTAATGATGATTTCCCAACTATCTTCTACTTTCCTAGGAATAGAGGCTTTGTGTTTCAACTTTTCTTCCATAATTTTAACAAGAGCATCAGTAATGTGTTTGGTGAAAGCCACATTCATATCACTAGCATCAGGACTTCTAGCAAGCTTTTGTAGGAACATAATCACTTCAGAAATATTGCAACCATCAAGACCAAAATCAAACTTAGCATCACAGGTAGTAGGCTTAGGAGTAGTGGTAGGAGGAATAGTGACTTCTTGTGGTTTGGTAACATCCATATTGGTGGTGGTAATTGTGCATACACTATTGTTTCTAGCAATTTCAGCTTCTCTTTCCCACTTAGCATGTAGTTGGGCTAACAATCTAACATTTTCATCAATAGTAACTTGTATGGCATGAGTAGCAGCAAAGTTACTTTCCAAAGTTTCAGGTTTAGCAGCCATTTTATTAATCAAAGAGGATTGCGCTTCAGACAAAGATGATATAATTTTCTCAACATTCAAAAGCTTTTCCTCCACAGTCTTTTTGAAAATAGTTTGTTTACTAATAAAGTCTTTAAGCATGACTTCTAGTTCAGAGGGAGCACTTCTAGTATTTTTGTTGTAGGAGTTTCCATAAGTATTGACATTATTAGTAGGATAAGGCCTATAATTATTGTTGCTACTGAAATTATTCCTATAGGCATTGTTGTTGAAATTGTTGTTTCTAATGAATTTCACATCAACTTGCTCTTCTTGAGCAACCAAAGAGGCTAAGGGAACATTATTGGATCCGTATGAGCTTTTCCATTAACAAGCATAGCCATGATAACATCAATCTTATCACTCAAATAGGAGGTTTCTTCAACAGAATTTACCTTCTTACCATATGGAGCTCTCTCAGTGTGCCATTCAGAATAATTAACCATCATATTATCAAGGAGCATTGTTGCAACACCCAAGGTAATGGTCATAAAGGTACCTCCAGCAGTGGAATCCAACAGGTTTCTTGAAGAGAAGTTTAAACCTGCATAAAATGTCTGGATAATCATCCAAGCAGTAAGTCTATGAGTGGGACAATTCTTATCCAAAGATTTCATTCTTTCCCAAGCTTGAGAAACATGTTCATTATCAAGTTGTTTAAATTTCATAATATCACTTCTCATAGATATAATCTTAGTAGGAGAGTAGTACTTTCCAATAAAAGCATCTTTGCACTTAATCCAAGAATCAATATTATTTCTAGGCAAGGATAGCAACCATTCTTTAGCTTTTTCTCTCAAGGAGAAAGGAAACAATTTAAGCTTAACAATATCCCCATCTATATCCTTATACTTCTGCATCTCACATATTTCAACAAAGCTATTAAGGTGGGCAGCAACATCATCAGAACTAACACCATAAAATTGCTCTTTCATGACAAGATTCAACAAAGAAGGTTTAATTGAAGGGAATATGCCCGAGAGGCAATAATAAAGTGGTTATTATCGTATTCCTTGTTTATGATTAATGTTTATTTTACATGCTATAATTGGAAACGTTAATACATTTGTGTTTAATAAACAAAAAGGGAGTTCCTAGTTATGCCTCTCTTATAAACTAGCTCGTTGATTAACATGATGATCAAAGTTTCCTGATCATGGACATTGGATGTTGTTAATAACGAGGTCACAACATTAGTGTAATGATGTGACGAACATTCATCCGAAGTATAGCATTATGATCAAAGTCATTGAGTTTATATTGCTATAACAACTTACGAAGTGATCCTAATCCTTAGACCATGAGATCATGTCAATCACTAACACCGAAAGAGTTTCTCGATGACATAAAACGTCACACCGTAACTGGGTGATTATAAAGATGGCTTCAGAACTACTAAAGTGTTATGTTGAGACCCATTGATCGAGAGTGGAATTTGTTCATCCCAATGACAGATAGATATGCTCTGGGCCCTCTCGGTGATATCACATTGATTAGCTTGCAAGCAAGTGATTTGATCACTAGAATGTTATATCACGGGAACGAGATCAAACTAGGTATGGAGATACCGATGATCGAATCTCAGACATGTAATATATCGTGAAACAAAGGGATTAAGATACTAGCGTAAAAGGTTCACACGATCACATAAGTCATCGTTGAATGTGTGGGAGTCAGTACGGATCTCCAGGTCCCGCTGCTGATTATTGATCGGAGAAGGGTCTCGATCATGTCCGCATTATTCGCGAACCGTAGGGTGACACACTTAAGGGATACCGACACCATTCGGAGCAAATGATATGCCAGAAAAAGAAAAGGAAAGCGCAGGAATTTATTTCACTAGACACCGAAACTGTTTCGGTTGAAATTGGCAACTGGTTACGCATGTGAAATGGAATACTAGCAAGGGGTTTTATGTGAATGTTTGTTAATTAAAGTAATTAAAAAAATTCTGAATAAATAAATAAAAGAGTTTTATTTAAATGAGAGCTTGCATTAAATTTGGTGGAAATTTAATGCATGTGAGTGGATTTTTGAGTGGAGGCTTTTTAATGGGAGTGGAGGCTTTTCATTTTGAGTGGGAGCTCCACCCACATGAATGTGGAATAGGTGGGGTCAGCCCCATGGCTTGGCACCATGCCCCTTGGGTGCCCCCCTCTCCCCTATAAAAGGCCCCCCTCTCCTCCTCTCAAAGCACACCTCCTCGCGAAGGATCTCTCTCCCCCTTTAGAATTTCCCCATGGTCTCGGATCAGCGAGATACATGTTCCCGGTGGCTTTTTCTGGAAGGATTTGTTGCTTCCGCCGATTCGCTGGAGCGAGGGCGCGGAGGTTGTCGGGGTACCCGTACGTGTGTGCGATCACGGATGCACCACTGCTTTGAGGTGCTGGACTTGATCGTGCTGGACCAGCTGGACCAGATGGACTTCATCACGATCTTGAGATCGGAAAGCGTTCGTCTACATCATCGACGAGTACAACCTCATTAACGCTATTCGGTCTTCGAGGGTATGTATTCTATGGATGTATATCCACCCATTGCTTGTATCTATTAGATAGATCTTGGTACATAGTTGTTCCCATCGTAGGAAAAATTTTGTTTTCTATGTTGCGAACCCTACAGTGGTACCAGAGCCGGATCTATGCATAGATACTTTGCACGGGTAGTACACATATGAGTATGTGGGCGATGATGATCATTTTATTGCTTCTTAGTTGTACTTTGGATATTGGTGGCATAGTGGGATGAAGCGGCCCGGACAAACTTTATATGTCCTCGCACATGAGACCTGTTCCACGCTTGACATGCAACTAGTTTGCATAAGTGGCTAGCGGGTGTCTGTCTCTCCTACTATAGTCAATATCTAATTTGAAACGAGTTGTCAACAATTTGGTTATCCTCGTTGTGGTTCATGTTCGTAGGTAAGAACGGTTCTATCTTCGAAAGCCCTAAGCCACGTAAAACTTGCAATGGATAAATTAGAGGCGTCTAGTTTAGATTGTTGCTGGGCTAGTGTTATGATATGGTGATGTTGTAAGTAGAATTATGATATGATACTCTTAAAACACACATAGCATGTAAGTTCCATAGACCTTGGCCTTACACATAAAGGTATGATAGAGATCATACCACGGTGCACATGATGGAGATCATATGCGGGAACCATATCATTTCACTAATAAACATGTGATGTTTGATAGCATCTTATATTGCTTGTTTGACGTTTTATTAGCATAATAAGATGATCCCTCATTTAGATATCAAGATAAAAATGTGTTCTTCCTTAAGTATGCACCGACAATGTTTCATCACTTCAAGGCATCACGTGATGATCGGGTGTACTTGAATCCACGAGCATATCTCGGGTGTAAGACAGTTACACACGCGAATACTAAGGTTCTTACTTGGCGAGCCTATCATGTACAGACATGGCCTCGGAACACGGACCTAAAGGTTAAGCATGAGTCATATAGTAGATATGATGCCCATTTGATGCTCGCCTTTGAAGCTACACCGACTCACGTGATGATCGGACTTGGTGTAGTGGATTTGGTTCATGTAATCACCAAAAAGACACGAGGGATGTCGTTTTTGAGTGGGAGTTCATTTCTAATTTGGATTAGTAGAACTCAATTTATCATAAATTAAATCAAAGTGAATTTGCATAATTTGTTGTAGTCATTGGCATTCATTCACCACCTTATGCATAGTTGTAATTGAGATAATAGAACTATAGAATTCTGGATATTTACTTTACGAACTGGTATTGTATTGTGTTGAGTGTCAATCAAAGTTTAAAGTCCTATTGCAAACTTTCAGCAAACTCTATTTACTCCGTGAAATTTAATAGTTAGTATTAAATTGAGAGTAACAATTCCAGTGTTAGTATCTTAAGTATCATGTTTGCCTCCACGATTCTTGATTGTTTTAATATCAAGTTTATCTAGGAGCTGAAAGATTTTTTTCAGAAACCATCATGTTTGGCAGATATAACGATATATAAAACAATGTTTTGGTTGCAATATGATAGAGTATAATATATGTTCTCATATTGGATGAGAATTTACAAAGGTTGGAGATGCTAGACATCCTAATCATCCAAAAGGGTTTTGGAAAGTAATGTTATACTCACGATTCGCCTTTATAAGCTATAGTAGCTTGATCATGAAAGTCGTCATGATAAGGGTGAATAGAAGATGTATGTAAAGTGTTTACTACACTAAAAGATTACTAAAGAATGGATTTTGAAAGAATACCGATCATTTTGATGATGGTGATCTACTTCAAAGTGCAATTCCAAAGGTATTATTATTTGAATATACACGCTTTGGACTATGTGTCATGTATATGGCGCCACTTTTGATATTGATAGATTCTTTTAAAAGGAAAAGTAAATGCTGAAAGAGAATCTATAAAATATATTTGGCAGAAAAGAAAAGATTGGAAATATCCAATTTAGGTATATGGATGATATACATGTTATGGTTGTATTCTTTGCTTGTTAAACAATGTGGTTCTTGGGTACTGGATACCGAATTGGTTGGTATGAAATTACATACAAAATGACGCAATTCATGAACCACAATGGCCTAAGTAACTAGCAAGATAATATGTGATGATGTTCATTGAAAACAAACAAACTGTTGTTTGTATTTCTCGTTGACATCAAAGCTTGACTTCAAGATTTGTTTTAATAATTGTTATTTAAATCAGGTATTATGAGAACAAAGGTTGTTCAAATAATTACCTTATTCCATATAAGATGGATGATTTACAAATCTAGTTGGAGAAATCACATCCATAAAGCCTATTGCTAAAATGTCGCAAGACAAATGATTGAAAGATCACTTATGAGTGACATCGCCGTTTAAATTATATTGGAAAGAAAACATGAAGAATCTCCATATTCATGGATTTTTGGAGTCTTTGATTTGATCAAGTGACGCTTGTGAGACTTTCCTCGGGATAATTAAAACTTCGTTCAAAGGCCAAAGAAGAACAAACGACTAAAATATTGGAATTTATACATATCGATGTATGTAGTCCATTATGTATAGTCGTAAGTGATGGATTTCAACTTCATATGCTTTCTCCGGAAATTTGAGTGAATGTTCACTTAATGAGAAAGAAGTATGAAATATTTGAAAATGTTTCAAAGACTTTCAAGATGAAGTGCAAAATCATTGTAACAAGAAAATAAATGGTTTATGATTTTATCATAAGGGATTTGTTTGAGTTACAAGTGTAACAAGAAAATAAATGAATTATGATTTTATCATAAAGGGATTTATTTGAGTTGCAAGCTTAGCAAAACACCTAGATTTAAATCTCCCGAAACACCATAGGAGTATGGAGTGTTTGAGATTTGTAATGAAACCTTGTTTGACATGGTTGGATCAAAGGTGTTATTTATAAAACTGCCATTATGTTTTAAAAGATTAAAGCTTTAGAGACTTCCGCTTTTACACTAAAAAGAGCTCCATCTTGATCCGTTGAAATGACACCATTGAAGTTATGGTTTGGGGTAAAACCCAAGTTGTCATTTCTTAAATTTTGGTATGCTAAACATAAGTAAGATGTTTACAACCGAAGTCGGATGAGCATGTCTTTGTAGGTTATTTCGAATAACAATTGGTTATTCCTCCATAACACCAAGGACAAAAGGGTTTTGTCGCTTGAAATGTGAAGTTTCTTGAAGAAGGATTTTTTCATAAATGTTAAGTGGGAGGAAAATAGAACTTTGATAAGGTTAACGAACCTTAGCTAAATGTGCTGAGTTGTTAAATGAAATCGTTCCGGAGGCTGCCATAATGCTCATAGATTATGTGCCTCAAAGGTTGTGGTCACGGAGATCTAAGTTCTTATTGAACCAAGTCGGTCGGATAAACAATCAAATACTTAGATTTGAGAGTAAATCATTATTGTTTGACAATTATGAACCGACTATATGCAAAGAAGCGATGATGGGCCCTGACTCCGTCAAATGGCTTGAAGCCATAAAATCCGTGATAGTTCCATACACGAGAAATCAAGTTTTGAACTTGGAAGACCCTCCGGAAAGGTGTAAAAACCTATCGGTCGTATTTGGATCTATAAAGAAACAGACATGGATGTTTCACATCTATGAAATAGTTGACATGTCATAAAGTATTTTACGACAATGTTCAAGGAGTTGACTATGACAAGATTTGATCTTTCATAGCGATATTTAGTCTGTACGGATTAAAGTAGCAACCACTACATATAATTTGGTATATGGTAGATGAATAAACAAAAAAAAATTCTTCTAATAGAATGGTTACCTAGGACGTGTACATGACACGGTCCAAAGGGTTTTGTTAATTCAAAGGATGCTAAAAAGGGCATGCAAACTTCAATGGTTGAAGTAAGCATCGCGGAGTTGGAATCTTCACCGTGATGAAAAGAGTTTTCATCAGGAAACGATGAAGATGCTTGCATTTGCAAGAAATTAAGTGGGAGCGCTGAGACATATTTCTAATACATTATGTGGAGGACATCTTGTTGATTAGAAATGATGTATATTTTATTGACAAAGGTTAAGAATTTCATTTCGATGAAAGACTTAGGCAAAAACCTGAATATTTAGCATGAATGTCTATAGTGGATAGACTGTGACGCTAATATGGTTGTGCCAAACGTACATATATGAGATATTGAAGGAGTTCAATATAGAAACTACTAGAAACGGTTCTTGTCGCATGGAAAGAAATTGAATCAAGATTCAAGTGCATCGACACTTGATAAGTGAAACAAGATTCAAGTGCTTGGACACTTGATGAGTGAAATCACGAGAATGTTTTGATCAATCATACCATGATATGTACACATCCAGATACTGAATGTTTTGATCAATCATACCATGATATGTACTCTTTTCTCGTTCCCGTGATATGTGATCCCTTGTGAGCCAGTCACATGCTTGCAAGCTAATTGGATGACATTCCACCGAGAGGGCCCAGAGTATATCTATCCATCATATGGATGGACAAATCCCACTCTTGATCCATGTGCCTCAACCCATACTTTCCGAACACTCAATGCCACCTTTATAGCCACCCAGTTACGGTGTGGTGTTTGATGTCATCAAAGCATACTTCCGGTGATGGTGATTAACATGATCTCATGGTCGAAGGAATTAGGTTACTATGTATCAGAAAGCTTATAGCAAATGAACTATATTAAATGACTTGATCTTTATGCTACGCTTAACTATAGGAGTATGTCCATCACATCATTCTCCTAATGATATGACCCTGTTGTTAATAACATATCTATGTTCATGATCAGGAAACCATGATCATATATTAACCAACAAGCTAGTTTAACAAGAGGCTTTACTAGGGACTCTTTTATGTTTACAAATCACACAAGTATTAATGTTTCCGGTTAATACAATTATAGCATGGTATGTAAACATTTATCATAAGTATGAAGATATGATAATAACCACTTTTATTATTGCCTCTTGGGCATATCTCCAACAGTCTCCCACTTGCACTAGAGTCAATAATCTAGTTTCAAACCTTTGTGTATTCAACACCTATGGCTTTCTGGTGTCGTATGTACACGATTGCTAGTGGTCAACTGATCTCCGGATATGACACTTCCAGGTCCGTGTGTAATTGCATGTATTTGCGTCTCTACGCATCACTCATTCTCTAATGAGATGGCTTCGTACAAATTTGGTCCTTTGGTGTGACCTTTAGTTCTTTGGGGTTTAAAACATGTTGATAATATTGTCGAACAATATATCTTCATAGTACTATCCCACTGTGAACTACACCTAGTTTGATAACAAACTACTTGACACAAATGCCCTCTTTTGCTGTTATAATAGCAGTCATATACTTAGCCTTTTGTTGTAGTATCTGTCACAATGTCTTAACTTTGGAATTCATCCAAATTCATTATGGAACTTACTTTCCATCATATTGTGCCACCGTTAGTTTAGATTGAGATAAACTTAATTTGTACTTTGTGACAAAACTAGTATCAATGTAATTCATTTACAATGAACTAACCATCTATTTGTCATTTCTACAAAATAATATATTCTTAGTTCTTTTACAAGATCATAAGAATATCTTTACTATCGACCAATGATTATCTTATGAATCATTCTGATATATGCTCATAACATTTAGAGTATAGGACATATCTGGATTTGTACATATCACAGTATGATTGATATAAATACTCTTTGTGATTTCATACATCAAGTATCAATCTATACTTGAATCTTTGTTTCACTTACCAAGTGTCAATACACTTGAATATATCATCAATATTGAACTCATTCAATCCTTTCTGTGCGGCAAGAACCTTTCCTGTATTTTCTATATTGAACTTATTCAATACATCATCTATGTACTTTCGGCACAACCATATTAGCGTCTATTGATGCCAAATATTTAGTTTTTGCCTAAGTCTTTCATCGGGATGAAATTCTTAATATGTGTTAATAAAAGATACATCATTTTTAATCAACAATATGTCTTCCAGATAATGTATTAGAAACATGTCTTAGCTCTCCCACTTAATTTCTTGCAAATGCAAGCATCTTCATTGTCTCTGATGAAATTAAACTCTTTTAACAGTTTCATCATATTGAAGATTCCAACTCCGCGATGCTCACTTCAACCATTGAAGTTTGCATATGCTTTTAGCATCCTTTGAATTAACAAAACCCTATGGACCGTGTTATGCACATGTCCTAGGTAACAATTCTATTAGAAGAACTTGTTTTGTTTATTCAACTACCACATAACAAAATTATATGTAGTGGTTTCTATATTAATCCGTCTAGACTAAATATCGCTATGAAAGATCAAATCTTGTCATAGTCAACCTTTGAACATTGTTGTGAACTCTTTCCCAACATGTCGACCATTTCATAGATGCGAAACATCCATGTCTATTTCTTTATAGATCCAAACACAACTGTAAGGTCTTACACCTTTCTCGAGGGTCCTTCAAGTTCAAAACTTGATTTCTCGTGTATGGAACTATCACGGATTTTATGGCTTCAAGCCATTTGATGGAGTCAGGGCTCATCATTGCTTGTTTGCATGCAGTCGGATCATTATTGTCAAATAATGATTTAACTCTCAAATCTTGGTATTTTATTTTTTACCCTACCTACTTGTTTCAATAGAAACTTTGACCTCCGTAACCACAACCTTTGAGGCACGTGAGCCATGAGCATTGTTGCTGCCTCCGGAACACTTTTCGGCTTTGCGCAACTTTGCACATATAGCTAAGGTTCTTTTAACCTTATCAAAGTTCTATTGTCCCCCCCACTTATCTTTTCACGAAAAAATCCTTCTCAAAGAAACTTGACGTTTTAAGCGACAAACACTTTTGTCTCCGGTGTTATGGAGGAATACTTAACAGTTATACAATGACAGGTTCATCCGACTTTGGTTGCAAACATCTTTCTTATGCATAGCATACCAATGTTTAAGAAAGGACTACTTGGGTTTTATCCCAAACCATAACTTTATATGGTGTCATTTCAACAGATTATGATGAAGCTCTTTTCAGTAGAAAACGGTAGTCTCTGAAGCTTTTAGTCTTTAAAATATAATGGTATTTTTATGAATTACACCTTCGATCTTACCATGTCAAACAAGGTTTAATTACATATCTCGAACGCTCCATACTCTTATGGTGTTTCGGGACATGCAAATCCACGGAACGATTCCTTAAATCTTAGGTATTATGCTAAACTTGTAACTCAAATATCTTCCTTTATGATCTTATCATAAACTATTTATATTCTTGTTACAATGATTTTGCACTTCATCTTGAAAGTCTTTGAACTTTTCAAATGTTTCATACTGCATCCTTATTAAGTAAATATTCATATATTCACTCAAATTTTCGGAGAAAGAATATGAAGTTGAAATCCATCGCTCTTGACTACACATAATGGACTTCGTACAACAATATGTACAAGTTCCAATAAGCTAGTCATTCGTTCCCTTTTGGCCTATGAACGAAGTTTTAATTATCTCTAGGAAAGTTTCACAAGCGTCATTTGATCAAAAATCAAAAGACTCCAAAATTCCATACACATGGAGTTTCTTCATGTTTTCTTTCCAATATAATTTAAACGACGATGTCACTTCCTAAGTGATCTTTCAATCAATTTGTCTTTCGACATTTTTAGCACTAGTTTTATGGATGTGATTTCTCCAACGAGATTTGTGAATCATCCATCTTTTATGGATTACGGCAATTATTTGAACAACCCTTTTGTTCTCATAATACCTGATAAAACAAATCTTGAAGGCAAGCTTTGATGTTTAATGAGCAACACATATTCTTTTGCTAGTTACTTAGGCCATTGTAGTTCATGAATTCTGTTGTTTCGTATGACGATTCATACCAACAAATTCAATATCAAATACTTAAGAACCACTTTGTTTAATAAGCAAAGAATATAGCCATAACACGTATATCCTTTATATACCTAAACTGAACAATTCTAGTCTTTTCTTTTCTGTCATATATTTATGAGATTCTCTTTCAGTATTTCTTTTTCTGTTTGAAAGAATCTATCAACATCAATAATGGAGTCATACATATGACACATAGTCCAAAGCATGTATAGTTAAATACCAATGTCTTTGGACTTGCACTTTGAAGTAGATCACCATTATCAAATGTTTGGTGTTCTTTCAAATTCATTTCTTTAGTAATCTCTTGGTGTAGTAAACATTTTACCTACATCAAATATTCACCCTTATCATGGAATTATCCATGATCAAGCTAATTTTAGCTTATAATGGTGAATTGCGAGTATAATGTTGCTCTCCAAAACCTTTTGGAGGTTTAGGACAACTAGTGTATCCAACCTTTTGCAAATTCTCATCAAATATGAGAACATGACTTTTGCCATATTATACTCTATCATGTTGCAACCAAAACTTCGTTTCAGATATCACAATATCTTCCACACATCACGGTTTCTGAAACAACTCTTTCATATCCTAGATAACCTTGATATTAAGACAATCCTTTGAATATCAAGAATCATGGAGACAAACATGATACTCATACACTAACACTTGGAATTTTCACTCTTGATTTAATACCAATTATTAAACTTCATGGAGTAACTGGAACTTACTGAAAGTTTGCAATAGGACTTTTAAAATTTAGATTAACACTTCAAAACAATACGATACCAGTTAAAAAGTAACTAACAACCAATTCTATAGTTCTATCATCTCAATTAAAACTAAGCGCAAGGTGGTAAATGGATGCCAATGACTACAACAACTATGCAAATTCACTTTGATTTAATTTATGATAAATAGTGTTCAACTTTTAATCATATTGCCGTTGAACTCCCACTCAAAACAATATCCCTCACATTGTTTTAGTGATCACACGAACCAAATCCACCACATCAAAACCGATCATCACGAGAGTTGATGTAGCTTCAATGGTGAACAATCAACATGTTCATCATATCTACTATATGACTCATGCTTTACCTTCGGTTCCGTGTTCGAGACCATGTCCATATGCTAGGCTCGTCAAGATCAAACCTTAGCTTCCGCATGAGCAAATCTGGCTTGCTCATGTTGTATACACTCGCAGAATCTAACACACCCGACCATCACGTGGTGCTTCGAAACAACGAGTTTTAGCAACGATGCTTACTAAGGATGAACACTTTAAAACTTTAAATTGTGTGCTTGAGGGATCATCTTATAATGCTACCGTCGTAAAATAAGCAATACAAGATGCATAAAAGGATTAACATCACATGCAATTCATAATATGTGATATTATATGGCCTTTCTTCTTTGTGCTTCTGATCTCCATCTTCAAGCACGAACATGATCTCCATCATCACCGGTATTGCATCAAGGTCAATGATGCCGCTCCATAGTTGTCATCCACCAGCTTCAACTATTACAACTACTTTGAATAGACACGCGGGTCTAAACAGAATTTAAAGACAACCATATGGCTCCTGCCGGTTGCCAACTTACAATAAGGAACATTGCATACATCAAATATAATCACAATCATGGCCATATCACATCACAGCACACCCCTGCAAAACAAAGTTAGACGCCTCTAATTTTGTTTGCATATTTTACGTGGTTTAGGGCTTTCAATATGTGTCGTTCTAACTTATGAACAAGAACCACAACATTGATACTAGTATTGTCAATCACCCGTTGTAAATTGAATCTTAACTATGTTGGGAGAAACAGGCACCCGCAAAGCCACTTATGCAATACAAGTTGCATGTCAAGCGTGGAGCAAGTCTCATGAACGATGTCATGTAAGGTTAGACCGGGCCGCTTCATCCCACTATCCCGCAAGATGCAAAGTACACAAGAAGCAATCGACAACAAAAGCATCAACGCCCACAATGACCATTGTGTTCTACTCGTGCAACAGATCTACATATAGACACGGCTTTGATATCACTGAAGGGGTTCGTAGCATGGAAAACAAAAAATTTCTACCGCATGCACACAAACAAGCCAAGATCTATCTACTAGATGTAGCAACGAGTCGATAGAGGAACTCACCCTCGAAGATTCCAAAGCGGTTAACGAGAGCAGATTCTCGTGGGTGATGTAGTCGTACACTAGCCGATCTCAAGATCGCGTAGACGATCCTTCCGGCGCTGCGTTCCGGCAGCACTCCCGCAGTCGGTCACACGTTCGGTATTCGATGAATACCTTCCTCTCCCTTGTTCCAGAAGGCAGCGGAGTTTGTAGCACTCTCCTCGCGATTCCGGCAGCACGACGGCGTGGTACCGGAAGTAGAGGGGAGATCTCGCAGGGCTTCGCCTTAAGCCGAAGCGAGTATGTTGTATTAGGGTTTCCCGGAAAACTAGGGTTTAGAGATCCGGGAGGAGGAGGAAGTGTCAGCGGTGGCTAAGGCGGCGGCGACAGACAGGCGGCGGCGGCTCGTGGAGAGGGCTTGGAACTTGTGTTGTTTGGGGCAGCCCTCCCCCTCTATTTATGAGAGGGAGGGGCAGCCTTGGGAGGGGTGGGTTTGAATCCAAACCCAAACCCAAGTTGGATTGAGAGAAGGACTTGTTTCTTCTCCCACTAGGAAACTATTGTTCCAGTTTGACTTTTCAAACTTCCCGTTTGACTTTCAATTTAGAGCTTTATTTATCTCTTGCATATGCCAACACCAAGTGACCTTGGACATGATCCAATCATTCCACTTACCCATGACACATTCATGGACCATTCTCCTTTCGGACCGGTGAACCTTCTAGACCCTTCTAGAACCTCTCCGATGAAATCATCGGAAACTTTCCCTAACTCTGAAATAGGACTTTCCTTATATGAATCTTATTCTCCGGACCATTCCGGATCTCCTCGTGATATCCCGGATCCCATCCGAGACTCCGAACAACATTCGGTATCTTACTAATCATTCCATAACTACTCAACAACATCGAATCCTTAAGTGTATCTCCCTACGGTTCGTGAATTATGCGGACATGACCGAGACACTTCTCCGATCAATAACCAATAGAGGAATCTGGAAATTCATATGGCTCCCACATATTTCTACGATTACTTTGCGATCGAATGAACCACTTACATATGATACCAATTTCCCTTTGTCTCATGATAGTTTACTTATCCGAGGTTTTGATCGTCGGTATCTCTGCATACCTAGTTCAACCTCGTTACCGATAAGTACTCTTTTCTCAATCCCGTGATATATGATCCCTTGTGAGCCAGTCACATGCTTGCAAGCTAATTAGATGACATTCCACCGAGAGGGCCCAAAGTATATCTATCTGTCATATGGATGGACAAATCCCACTCTTGATCCATGTGCCTCAACCCATACTTTCCGAACACTCAATGCCACCTTTATAGCCACCCAGTTACGGTGTGGTGTTTGATGTCATCAAAGCATCCTTCTGGTGATGGTGATTAACATGATCTCATGGTCAAAGGAATTAGGTTACTATGTATCAGAAAGCTTATAGCAAATGAACTATATTAAATGACTTGATATTTATGCTACGCTTAACTATAGGAGTATGTCCATCACATCATTCTCCTAATGATATGACCATGTTGTTAATAACATATCTATGTTCATGATCAGGAAACCATGATCATATATTAACCAACAAGCTAGTTTAACAAGAGGCTTTACTAGGGACTCTTTTATGTTTACAAATCACACAAGTATTAATGTTTCCGGTTAATACAATTATAGCATGGCATGTAAACATTTATCATAAGTATGAAGATATGATAATAACCACTTTTATTATTGCCTCTTGGGCATATCTCCAACATATACCAGAATGAATCATAAAATGATCATTGGACGATAGTAAGGATATTCTTATGATCTTTTGGAAGAACTAAGAATATATTTGTGTAGAGGTGACAAACAATTACAAATAGTTCATTGTAAAGCATTATATTGATACTAGTTTTGTCACAAGTTACAAATTAAGTTTATCTCAATTTAAACTATGGGTGGCACAATGAAATGGAAAGAAAGTTTCCATGATGGATTTGGAAGAGTTCCAAAGTTAAGACATTGTGACGAATACTACAACAAAAGGATAAGTATATGACTGCTATAGTAGCAACAAAGGATGGAATTTGTGTCAAGTAGTTTGTTATCAAACTAAGGTGTGGTTCGCAACGGGCTAACACTGACGATATATTGTACGACAATAGTATCGACGTGATTTAAACCCAAGGAACTAAAGGTCTCACCAAAAGACCAAATTTATACAATGCCATCTCATTGGAGAATGAGTGATGTGTGAAGACGCAAAGACATGCAAATACACACGGACCTGAAAGCATCAAATCCGTAGATTATGTTAATCACTTGCAGTTGCGTATATGGAACACCAGAAAGCCATAGGTGTTCAATACGCAAAGTTTTCAAACTAGATTATTGTCTCTAGTACAAGTGGGAGACTAAAGGGAATATGCCCGAGAGGCAATAATAAAGTGGTTATTATCGTATTCCTTGTTTATGATAAATGTTTATTTTACATGCTATAATTGGAAACATTAATACATGTGTGTTTAATAAACAAAAAGGGAGTTCCTAGTTATGCCTCTCTTATAAACTAGCTCGTTGATTAACATGATGATCAAAGTTTCCTGATCATGGACATTGGATGTTGTTAATAACGAGGTCACAACATTAGTGTAATGATGTGACGAACATTAATCCGAAGTATAGCATTACGATCAAAGTCATTGAGTTTATATTTCTATAACAACTTACGAAGTGATCCTAATTCTTAGACCATGAGATCATGTCAATCACTAACATCGGAAGAGTTTCTCGATGACATCAAACGTCACACCGTAACTGGGTGATTATAAAGATGGCTTCAGAACTACTAAAGTGTTATTTTGAGACCCATGGATCAAGAGTGGAATTTGTTCATCCCGATGACGGATAGATATGCTCTGGCCCTCTCGGTGATATCACATTGATTAGCTTGCAAGCAAGTGATTTGATCACTAGAATGTTATATCACGGGAACGAGAAAAGAGTGCATGTCGGTAACGAGATCAAACTAGGTATGGAGATACCGATGATCGAATCTCAGACATGTAATATATAATGAAACAAAGGGATTAAGATACTAGCGTAAAAGGTTCACACGATCACAGAAGTCATCGTTGAATGTGTGGGAGTCAGTACGGATCTCCAGGTCCCGCTGCTGATTATTGATCGGAGAAGGGTCTCGATCATGTCCACATTATTCGCAAACCGTAGGGTGACACACTTAAGGGATACCGACACCATTCGGAGCAAATGATATGCCAGAAAAAGAAAAGGAAAGCGCAGGAATTTATTTCACTAGACACCAAAACTGTTTCGGTTGAAATTGCTGAAAGTGGTTCTGCATGTGAAATGGAATACTAGCAAGGGGTTTTATGTGAATGTTTGTTAATTAAAGTAATTAACAAAATTCTGAATAAATAAATAAAAGAGTTTTATTTAAATGAGAGCTTGCATTAAATTTGGTGGAAATTTAATGCATGTGAGTGGATTTTTGAGTGGAGGCTTTTTAATGGGAGTGGAGGCTTTTCATTTTGAGTGGGAGCTCCACCCACATGAATGTGGAATAGGTGGGGGCAGCCCCATGGCTGGGCGCCATGCCCCTTGGGTGCCCCCCTCTCCCCTATAAAAGGCCCCCCTCTCCTCCTCTCAAAGCACACCTCCTCGCGAAGGATCTCTCTCCCCCCTTTAGAATTTCCCCATGGTCTCGGATCAGCGAGATACATGTTCCCGGTGGATTTTTCTGGAAGGATTTGTTGCTTCCGCTGGAGCGAGGGCGCGGAGGTTGTTGGGGTACCCGTACGTGTGTGCGATCACGGATGCACCGCTGCTTTGAGGTGCTGGACTTGATCGTCTTTGGACCGGTGGACGGATGGACTTCATCACGATCTTGAGATCGACAAGCGTTCGTCTACATCATCCACGAGTACAACCTCGTTAACACTATTCGGTCTTCGAGGGTATGTATTCTATGGATGTATATCCACCCGTTGCTTGTATCTAGTAGAGAGATCTTGGTACATAGTTGTTCCCATCGTAGGAAATTTTTTGTTTTCTATGCTGCGAACCCTACATTAATTTCATAAAAGGTAGCATCAGGCACAGGTGGAGCAATAGGTGTACTCGGGAAATCATTGTTGTTGGTGCTAGTGAAGTCACAGAACTTGGTTTTCTCAGCAGAATTCATTTTTGCAAAGGTGGAACAGGCACACAACAACAGCAGCTAGAACAGGTACTATTTTTTGTGTTTTTGATAAGAGAAAGAAAAACAAAGTAAACTATTTTTTTGGAGTTTTTGATAAAAAGAGGCAAACAAAACCAAGCAAAAGAAACCAAGGAAAACAAAAACAAAGTAAAGAGAAAGGTTGTGAAGGACTCCCCTTGTGAAGACGTCCTTAGCCTCCCCGGCAACGGTGCCAGAAAACTTGTTGATGACGCGTGGTAGCGCTTCGTTGGGAGACCCCAAGAGGAAGGTGTGATGAGCACAACAACAAGTCTTACCTTAGTAAGAAAACGAGGTTATTGAACCAATAGGGGGAATGAAATGACTCAAAGGTGTTGCTAGCAACTTAGAGACCTGCATAACACAAACTCAAGACTTTGCCCCAACGAACAGTGAGGTTGTCAATCTCACTGGTTGCTGTAACAAAGGATTAAATGTATGGTGTGGAAGGTAATAGTAGCTTGCAGAAATTAAATAGTAACAAAGTAAGATGTATCAATGGTAAAGATTGTACCGGGGTCCATAGTTCACTAGAGGTGTTCTCCTTAGATAAACAAACATGGCATGCTAGGTAAAAAAATACAGCAGGGCAATTGATAGGACTGAGCAAGGCATAACAATGCAATACTAGACATTCATGATACCTATGAGATTCGATTGGGGCAATACAACAAGATACATAGACCGCCATCCAACTGCATCTATGACTAGTAATCCACCTTCAGGTTATCATCTGAACCCCCTCCAGTATTAAGTTGCAAGCAACAGATCACTGCTATAAGCAAAGTGTGTAAGGTAAACAATCCACTTCTTCCATGAACAAGAGACCGTTGTTTTCTTCCTAGTAGCAACAACACATCTACAACCTTAGAGATTTATGTCACTTCCCTTAGATTAAAGTGAGGCATGAACCCACTATCAAGCATAAATACACCCTCTTGGAGTCATATTCAGATAGGATTAACAACCAATGTCACGAGTGATTCCTGCGTCATATATACGCGTTAACCATGAGATCTATAATGAGTCTAGGAAAGTCAACTAGATATTCTTCCTTTCACATATCAATGGACGAATAGGCCTGGATGTACGTTCTGTTGGGAGCCGGCGGGTAGGGATACCTAGCAATCCCCATCCATTGGATGATTGATCCTAGTGTCTATGATAGCAGGTCGTGGGTAAATCCGTATGTTAGGTATATGTCTACATTAGACATGTGTGTTACAAAAGGGTGTATATATGGTGTCGTGGAGAAGTGTAGTGATTGTATTGGATCTTAGACTGGACCCCATAAAAATAGTATAGACGGAAAATTACGCTCGGTTTGTGCAACAAGGTTATGGTCTTTTATGGGTAAAGAAACACACCTCTATAGAGTATATGAATGGTTGCTTTCCACTCCCTATTCTGGGTGGGAACTACTAATCCGGAATGAAAGGAACTCCATGAAGTTCTAGTAAACATATGAAGGCCGACAAGCATAGTTTTTATCAGAATAAAACTTGAGTTTTGAAGAAACTATTACAAACACTTGCATTAGCAAATGACCTACAGTTTAAGGTTGTAGAGAGTGTATGAAACACCTATTTATTACTAAATTGAGCTTGTTGAGTATGCTCTTACTCACGATTTCCCTTAAAACCCTTTGCTTAGGCTATGTGGACCAATGTGAGGAAGAAACCAGCGGATCAGGAGGCCAAGAGGAAGTCTTCTATGAAGAACCCGAATTATATGAAAGCGTCTAAGGTGTAGACTACAACATAATCTATGACATGGAGGAGAAGCTTGATTACTAAACATGCTAGAGTAGTTTAGTTGAGCCTAGCAGCGTAGAACTATAATACATAAGTTGTTAAACTCCAATGGTACTTAATTTATTAGTTCATATTGTTCTCAAGTTAATTAGAGTAGGGTATGAGTCACTGGGATACTATTAGTATTTGTACACTTTTAGCTTGTAAAAATAAGTTTTTGATATCTGGACTCGCAATGTTCTGTTGTATAACTCCGAGGGATGTAATATTTGTGAAACTGTGTTCTATGAGGCTTACATCCACTACTTGTGCACTACAACGTGCAATAGCGTGTTAGGTCATCACATCGATGCTTAGTTTTTAAAGAGTAAACTATACTACAAAAAAGGATCAAGCAAGTTAACAATATGCAGCGACTAATATACATTTCAATTGAGTGTGTTTGCAACTATATCTTTCCTAGAAACACATAGAAAATGGGAAAACGGTGCAACAAAAGCCCTCTCGCCTAGTTTCAACTTAACGATGTGAATGAATAAGTAGGTAGAGTACGATTGCAACTATGCCTTGTCTATGAATCATAGACAAATGGGGGGAAACAAAGCCACCAAAACACTCCCTTGCTTTCCTAGCATGACCCACATGAAAAATGACACCCCCTAGTCAAATCCTCTCTGACCCCGAAGGATCTAATCGCCATGAGTCTGCATTTCCCTCACATGCGCCATGTATCTCCCACCCTCAAGCTTCATAGAGCACCCATGAAAGTCGATGAAAAAGACTCGTCGAGGAGGCAGAGAAGGTGGAGAACTACTGGAGATATATGGGAAGGAAACATAATACATACCATGTCTCACAGTGGAGATAACTCCTCCCACCTTCTCGACCTATAAGTTGAGTTGTATCTCCACCATGTGTGGTCCTCCCATCCCTCCGCAGCCTAGCTATCTTTCTATATCTATGTGGCAGCGACTCAGAAACAAAAATGCGGGGTGTTACATGACTCACAACGCTGGCCTCGATGGAAAAAATGGCTACCCAGTACCGAACTAACCCAAACCATTGCAACGGGTAACCCATGTGGTCGTGTAAAGATTTGCACCAAACAGCAGGATCAAATGGTCACAAACCTGACCGATGGTGAAATATATAATGAGTTAATGAGGAATCGTTTTCTTCTATACCTTAAGGGCATGAACCATAATATGTGAGTACAAAATGCTTTGATGAAAATAAGCATAGAAGCATCAACAGCCGAACTGCATTATAAGTACACAAGTTAAATCTTATTCCGCACACCATTTTGCACACACACAAGTTGAGGACCAACCAACTACATACTACGAACAAACTAACTAAATGGTACATAGTGATCTATAATCTACTTGGATAAATACATCGTATATTGGGTGACATACAACCACTAGCTAAAATTTATGAAAAGTGATCTTTTATTTTTTTGGTGAAGTTGTACTATAATACTCTTGTGAACCAAAATGTAGTGCATATTGAGTGTCAAACAATATAAAGTTTGACCAAATTAGAAATATAAAATCATCTACAACACCAAATCAATACTATTAGAATAATCATAACATATAGTATTGCATGTGAGAGAGATGGAAAAATCATCCTCATCATGCAACCGACATATTCTACTTACATCCTTCAGCATCTCAAAAGTAATGGCATACACGTCTTCCATAGTAATGACATACATATGTGTGAAAACACTCCTGTAGAAAACACCTCTAATGATGTGATTCACAAATGGCACCCTAAATCCTATAAAATTCAATTACCATTAAAAGTATAAATAATATAGGGATCCACAAATGGAAATATTAATATAAATACATTTGATGGAGAAAAGACACATACCATAAATAGTCTTGCATCTCTTGATGTCACCATTAGAGGTATGTACTTCCATACAAAATACAGATTAATCATCTCCTTCCCCTTCACCTCCTTCCTCTTCATATTCTTCATCGTTATATTCTGTGATTAAGCTAAAGATCACCACATCATGGATAGAACATTGTGTGTTCTTAAGAATATAACCAGAATGGCCCTCTTATGGATGTAACATCTTCCTTTTTTCTACATGAAAATCTTAAACCAACGCCCTCTAGCCAAAGCTGGTAACCATTTATCGGTACACTGTTTGAGTTTTTCCTTGAAGTGACAATGAACAATCTGAGGGAAAAAACTAAATAAATATGTGGTATTGATCATATATATAATAGTAAGAAGAATAACTAAGAAAGTATTGCTCCTAAAATAATTAGAAAACTACTAATCAAATATATATAACAGTAGGAAAAACAAAAATGTATTTGTCATGCGTATTTTAACACAGAGATGCATATATATGGCGGAAACAAATTGTACCATTGATTGATGTTTCTAATTGCTCAAACCAAAATATTTCCACTACTCCTAAACTATTTAAATTGTCTTTGTAACATACACATGATACAATTAATTTCCAGTAGGAGAATTTAATACTAAAAAAATAAATATGATGATGTTGGATCATATATACTTCCTTCATCTCAAATTACTTAGCGTTTTAGATTTAGTCAAAGTCAAACATTTTAAAACTTCACAAAGCATATTCAACAAAATACTAGCATTTATAATATTAATTTTATATAATATAAAAGTATGTCTTATGGTGAATCTAATTATATTTATTATATATTTTAGATTTTGATATTTTTTTATATACGTAGTCAAAGTTTATAAATTTTAACTTTGACTAAACCCAAAATGCAGACTAATTTGGGACAGGGGGAGTATAATAGTAGAAAGATTCACTACAACCTATATAAAAACATAAATGCATGTACTCATGTGTGGCTTATCAAATCCAAACAGAGATGCATATATGGCAGAAATAGAAAACAATTGATTGATTTTTTTCTAACAAATTCTGAAGAAAACAGAGATGCATATATGGCTTATCACTCCTAAAATCTAAAAAAAAATCAACATATGCCCATTGATATTTCTAATTCCTCAAACAACAAAAACCCAAATTCCTAACTACCAAGCACCGGAACAATAATTTTAGTTCACACGCAGGCATGCTAATTAACTGATAGTGAAGAACTTTGTAGATAGAATATGGCTAAAATTATTGACTATAGCTTCCAGAAAGGTAGGCTTTGTTTAGAACGATGGTGAAGGACTCCGAAGTCCTGTTAGAACGACCACAAATATGCCTTGGCTGACTGCATACACGACAAATTTCCATCACCATAGCTTGGTACTGCGCACTGAAAAAAGAAAAGATCGAAGAAAATATTCAGAACGAACTTAAAACCCCATTTATACAGTACGGAGTGGCAAAAAAGGGCAAAAAAATCTTATTTTTTTAGATCTCGAGAAGCGTCTGAACAATCTGCGCAACTCGAGCTCTATGTATAAACAAGCGTCTGTGTATTGTTAAACTAAACCAAGTGAAAAATCAAATAAAAAGAAGAGTAGAGAGGAAGGAGAACCTGCTGGCGGGATTTCCTCCGTACTTTGCCTCTGAAACTGACCGTTGAGTACGTGCGCAAATTCAGTTTG
This sequence comes from Avena longiglumis, assembly GCA_030063025.1. NCBI lineage: Eukaryota > Viridiplantae > Streptophyta > Magnoliopsida > Poales > Poaceae > Avena > Avena longiglumis. The sequence continues at coordinate 89,033,001 of CP125973.1, read as the reverse complement.
CCCCGAGTGTAGATCTAGGAGGTGGCGGAAAACTCTAACCGTTTTTCCTGACCACTCTTAGAGGCGGTTCTTATTACCCATCCGTCTGAGGTGCACTCACGGGGCTGCACGTGGCAGGACAATCAGTTGTGACATAATTGCACGTGTTAGGCAACAAAATAGAGGTGGCTTGTAATAATAATCGGCATACTGCTCTGAGTATTAGAGGCGATTGATTCTTCCGACCGCCTAAGGTCATATATTGAGGCATTTGTTTTAATTGTTTAGCTCCTAGTGGACCATTTTTTTAGTCTGCTACGGTAAACAACCGCTTCGAAGACTAATAGAGCCGGTCTTCTTGTAACAACCGGCTAAGGGTGACAAATAGAGGCGAGTTTTTTCATACTTGGAGAAAATTGTCTAAGTGCATTGTCTCTAAGTAACAAGTTTGTACTAGTATTCCTTTCATATATCAATGGATGACTAGTCCTGAGATGTGCGTCCTATTGGGAGCCAGCGGGTAGGGATACCTAGCAATCCCCATCCAATGGATGATTGATCCTAGTGTCTATGATGGATTGTATGTAGTAGGTTGTGGGTAAAGTTTGTATGTTAGGTAGATGTCTGCAGTAGACATGTGTGTTAGAAAAGGGTGGATATGCGATGTCGTGGAGAAGGGTAGCGATTGTATTGGATCTTAGAATGGGCCCCATAAAAGGAGTATGGACGGGAAAGTACACTCGTTTGTGCAACAAGGTTATGGTCTTTTATGTATAAAGCAACACACATCTGTAGAGTATATGAATGGTGGCTTGACACTGCTCGTTCTGGATGGGAACTTCTAATCCGGAAGGAAAGGATCTCTATAAAGTTCTAGTAAACATGTAAAGGCCGACAGGCGTAGTTTTTATCAGAATAAAACTTGAGTTTTGATGAAACTATTACAAACACTTGCATTAGTCAATGACCTACGGTTGAAGGCTGTAGATAGTGTATGAAACACCTATTTCTTACTAATTTTAGGTTGTTGAGCACGCTCTTACTCACCATTTCCCTTAAAACCCTTTGCTTAGGCTATGAGGACTAATGTGAGGAAGAAAGCGACGGATCGGGAGGCCAAGAGGAAGTATTATATGAAGAACCCAAATTGTTGAGAAGCATCAAAGGTGTAGATTATTACATAATCTACCACACGGAGGAGGAGCTTGAGTAGTAACCATGCTAGAGTAGTTTAGTTGAGCCTAGCAGTATAGAACTATAATACATAACTTGTTGAGCTCTAATGGTACTTAATTTATTAGTTCATATTGTTCTGAAGTTAATTAGAGTAGGGTATGAGTCACTGGGATACTCTTAGTGGACCAAACAGTATCTCAAAATCTTTATACACGTTTGGTTTGTAAAAATAAGTTTTTGATTTTTGGACGTGTGATGTTCAGTTGTATAACTCCGAGGGATGTAATATTCATAGAACGGTGTTCCATGGATCTTAATCCACTACTTGCACACTACAACATGCAATAGTGTGTTAATCATCGCATCGATGCTTAGTTTTTAAAGAGTAAACTACACTGCAAAAAAGGATCAAGTAAGTTTGAACAATAATATGCAGCGACTGATACATTTTGATTGAGTGTGATTGCAACTATATATTTCCTAGAAACATCTAGAAAATAGTAAAACAATGCAACAAAAGCCCTCCTGCCTAGTTTCAACTTGACGATGTGCATGGATAAGTAGGTAGAGTGCGATTGCAACTATGACTTGTCTGTGAATCATAGACAATGAGGGAAAATAAAGCCACCAAAATACTCCCCTGCTTTCCTAGCATGACCCACATGAAAAATGACACCCCTAGTCAAATCCCCTCTCATCCCGAAGGATCTAGTCACCATGAGTCTACATTTCCCTCATATGCGCTATGTATCTCCCACCCTCAAGCTTCATAGAGCACCCATGAAAGTCGATGAAAAAACTTGTCGAGGAGGAAGAGAAGGTGGTGAACTAGTGGAGATATAGGGAAGGAAACATAAGACATACCATATCCGACAGTGGAGATAACTTCTCCTGTCTTCTCGACCTATAAGTCGAGTTGCATATCCACCATGTGTGAGCCTCCCGTCCATCCGTAGCCTAGCTCTCTTTCTATATCTATGTGGCAGCGACTCGGAAACAAAATTTGGGGGGTTACATGACACACACCGTTGACCTCGGTGGAAAAAAACGGCTACCCACTAACAAATTGACCCAAACCGTTGAAACAAGTAACCCATGTGGTTGTCTCAAGATTTGCATCAAATAGCAGGATCGAACGGTCACAGATCTGAGTGATGGTGAAATCTAAAATGAGTTAATGAGGAATTGTGTTCTTCTATACATTAAATAAGGGTGCGAACCATAATATGTGAGTACAAAATGCTTTGATGAAAAGAAGCATAGAAGCATCAACGGCCGGACCGCATTAAGAGTACACAAGTTGAATTTTATTCCACAGACGAGTTTGCACACACACAAGCTGAGGACCAACCAACTACATACTAGAAATAAACTAACTAAATAGTACATATTGATCTATAATCCACTTGGATCAATACATCGTATATTGGGTGACATACAACCACTAGCTAAAATTTATGAAAAGTGATCTTTTTTTTGGGGTGAAGTTGTACTATAATACTCTTGTGAACCAAAATGTAGTGCATATTGAGTGTCAAACAATATAAAGTTTGACCAAATTATACAAATATAAAATCATCTACAACACCACATCAATACTATTAGAATACCCATAACATATACTTTAATGTTTGATGTTGTAGATGTTGTTATCTTTTTGTAATAGTTATCAAACTTTATATCGTTTGATTTGAAAGAACTCATATGCAATAAATTTGGCTCCGGAGTAATTAAGTAGTACTCCTACTATACAGCCAACCTTGGTCTAAACGAGCAAATGCCCACGCTAGAGCATCCGCTTGGATGTGCGTCCTGTTGGGAGCCAGCGGGTAGGGATACCAAGAAATCCCCATCCAATGGATGATTCATCCTAGTGTCTATGATGTATTGTATGTAGAAGGTCGTGGGTAAAGCCGTATGTTAGGTAGATGTCTACAATAGACATGTGCGTTACAAAAGGTGGATATGCGGTGCCATGGAGAAGGGTAGTGATTGTATTGGATCTTAGAATGGGTCCCATAGAAGGAGAATATGGACGGAAAAGTACGCTCGGTTGTGCAACAAGGATATAGTCTTTTATGGTGGCTTTACACTCCTTGTTCTGGGCGGGAACTTCTAATCTAGAAGGAAAGGAACTCCATGAAGTTCTAGTAAACATGTGAAGGCTGACGGGCGTAGTTTTTATCAGAATAAAACTTGAGTTTTGAAGAAACTATTACAGACACTTGCATTAGTCAATGACCTACGGTTGAAGGCTGTAGATAGTGTATGAAACACCTATTTATTACTAATATGAGCTTTCTGAGCATGCCCTTACTCACCATTTCCCTTAAAACCCTTTGCATAGGTTATGAGGACCAATGTGAGGAAGAAACCGACAGATCAGGAGGCCAATAGGAAGTACTATATGAAGAACCCGAATTGTTGGGAAGCGTCAAAGGTGTAGATGATAACATAATCTACGACATGAAGGAGGAGCTTGAGTAGTAAACAGGCTAGAGTAGTTTAGTTGAGCCTAGCAGTGTAGAACTATAATACATAACTTGTCGAGCTCCAATGGTACTTAATTTATTAGTTCATATTGTTCTGAAGTTAATTATAGTAGGGTATGAGTCACCGGGATACTCTTAGTGGACCAACCAGTATCTCGAAGAATTTGTACACGTTTGGTTTGTAAAAATAAGTTTTTGATATTTGGACTCGTGATGTTCTATTGTATAACTCTGAGGGATGTAATATTTATAGAATGGTGTTCCATGGGTCTTACATCCACTACTTGCGCACTACAACATGCAATAGTGTGTTAGATCATTGCATTGATGCTTAGTTTTTAAAGAGTAAACTACACTAAAAAAAGGATCAAGCAAGTTTGAACAATATGCAGCGACTGAGTTACATTTCGATTGAGTGTGATTACAACTATATATTTCCTAGAAACACCTAGAAAATGGGAAAACAATGTAACAAAAGCCCTCCTGTCTAGTTTCGACTTGATGATGTGCATGGATAAGTAGGTAGAGTACGATTGCAACTATGACTTGCCTTGCGAATCATAGACAATGAGGGAAAACAAAGCCACCAAAATATCCCCCTACTTACCTAGCATGACCCACATGAAAAATGACACCCACTAGTCAAATCCCCTCTGATCCCGAAGGATATAGTCACCATGATTCAACATTTCCATCATATGTGTTATGTATCTCCCACCCTCAAGCTTCATAGAGCACACATGAAAGTCGATGAAAAAAAACTCATCGAGGAGGAAGAGAAGGTGGTGAACTACTGGAGATATAGGGGAAGGAAACATAAGACATACCATGTCTGACAGTGGAGATAACTTCTCTCACCTTCTCGACCTATAAGTCGAGTTGTATCTGAAGGGTTTCGCGGCATAGTAAATCAAAATTTTCTACGGAGCGAACAGAGGGAAAGCCAAGATCTAATCTAGGAGATGCAAACAACGAGAGAGATTGGATTAGATCTTCATACCCTTGAAGATTCGCAGTGAACATTCGTTAACGTGGGTGATGTAGTCGCTCGCTTCTCCTCGCGATCCGATCCGATCTAGCACCACAAGTGGCGGTGCCTCCATGAGATGCACATGTGCAGCACCTCGACGTCTCCTCCTTCCTCGGACCAGCAAGTATGGTGGAGAGATAGATTGGATCTACAACACGATGGCGTGGTGTATATGGTGGAGAATTTCTGCAGCAGGGCTTCGCCTACAAACAGTCGGGAGGGAGAGAGGAAAGCTAGCAAGGCGGCTAGGGTTTGGACGAGAGGTGTGTGTAGGGGGGAGGGGGTGCACCACCCCTCTATATATAGAGGGGGGGCGGCCAGCCCTTGCCCCTCCTCCAATCCTATCTCTAGTTTAAACAATTTAAACTCTCCCTTATCTAGAAATCCTATCTCTAGTTTAAACGATTTAAACTCTCCCTTATCTAGAAATCCTATCTCTAGTTTAAACGAGTTTAAACTTATCTAGGATCGGCTGGGCCCTATGGGGCCTTGTGCCCCTGGCCCAATGCGGCCAGGACACTCCCTCATAGGCCCATGCCCCCTCCCGGAAGGTGGGGCCACGTTGGTCCCCTTCCGGAAGGTTCTAGAAGCTTCGCACAATACCGATTAACTTGAACAATTCCGAACTCCAAAACTGCACTGCCTTATATGAATCTTATTCTCCGGACCATTCGAACCTCTCGTGATATCCCGGATCCCATCCGAGACTCAACAAAAATTCATAAACCAATTATCCAATCTATCCTAGCGTCGAGATACGTTAAGTGTGTGACCTGGGTTCGAGAATATGCACATGATCTTCTATCAATAATCAACATGGGTCTGGCACCCATATTGACTCCGCACATTCATCGATGATCATATCGGATGAACCACGATGTCCGGATTCAATCAATCCCATATATATTCCCTTCGTCTCGCGATATTTTACTTGCCCGAGATTCGATCGTCGGTATCGTCATACCTAGTTCAATCTCGTTCACAGCAAGTACTTTACTCGTTTCGTAATCCGATATCACTTTGTGATTAACTCCTTAACCACATGCTTGCAAGCGGTGTTGATATCGACACCGAGTGGCCCAAGTATATCTCTCCGACTTGGGAGGGACAAATTCCATCTCGATACATACAACCCAACAGATACTTTCCGATCACCTGAGAGACACCTTTATGATCACCCTCTCATAGGATGACGTTTGATGACCTCAAAGCTTTCTTCCGGTACCAGGGAGTTGCATTATCTCATGGTCTAAGGAATACAATATTTGACAAAGGAAAAGCTTCGCAAATATGAACACGATGAAACGATCTAATTGCTTCGCTTAGTTTGGGTCTGTCCTTCATATCATTCTCCCAATGATATGATCTCATTATCAATTGACAACTCATGTCTATGGTTAGGAAACCTTAACCATCATTGATCAATGAGCTAGTCCATAGAGGCGTACTAGGGACACGGTGTTGTTTACAAACCACACAAGTATTAAAGTTTCCGCTTAATACAATTATAGCATGGAACATAAACTTTATCATGAACAAGAATTATAATAATAACAACTTTATTATTGCCTCTAGGGCATAATTCCAACAGTCTCCCACTTGCACTAGAGTCAATAATCTAGTTTACATCTGGCAACAATCTCACACCCATGGCACTGAGGTGTTGATCATGTTTTACACGTGGAAGAGGTTTAGTCAATGGATCTGCGACATTCAGATCCGTATGTACTTTGCTAAGCTTCAGATCTCCATCTGCTATATAATCTCGGATTATATGAAACTTGCGGTTGATAAGCTTGGTCTTTGGATGATATCTTGGTTCCTTAGCGAGTGCTATGGCGCCAGTGTTGTCACACAATATCTCCAGTGGGTCCAATGCACTTGGAACCACGCCAAGCTCAGTGATGAAGTTTCTGATCCAAACTCCTTCACTTGACGCTCGGCAGCCATGTATTCCGCTTTCATCAGATCCCGCGATCACGCTTTGCTTGCAGCTTCTCCACTCACAGCTCCTCCATTCAAAATATAAACGTATCACGTCGAGATTTGGAATCATCCTTGTCGGTGTCGAAACTAGCATCGACGTAACCTTTACGACAAGTCGTTCATCACCCCATAGACTAAGAACATTTCTTTAGTTCTATTTAGGTACTTTAGGATGTTCTTCACGGTTGTCCAGATGTTCCACTCTGGATCACTTTGATATCTCGTCAAACTAAGAGCATTGGACACATCCGGTCTAGTACAAAGATGGCATACATGATGGAACCTATGGCCGAGGCATAAGGCACTTTGCTCATAGCTTCCTATCATTTATCAGAATGGACATCGAGCCTTGCTCAATATCTTACGACAACATAGGCACTGAACCTTTCTTTGCCTTATCCATTCTGAACCTTTCGTAACTTTGTCTAGGTATGTACTCCGCTTAAAGCTATCAGCGTCTTTGTCTATCTCTATAGATTTTGATGCCCAATATATAAGCTTCACCTAGGTCTTTCATTGAAAACACTTGTTCAAATAACTCTTCACATCGTTAAGCATGTTGATGTCATTTCCGATAATCAATATGTCATCCACATACAAGCACGTAAACGCCACCGAGCTCCCACTCACTTTCTTGTAGATACAAGCTCGTAGCAATTGGAAAAATCCAAAGCTCTTGATCACTTGATCAAAACGAAGGTTCCAACTCCGAGATGCTTGCTTCAGTCCATAAATGGAACGCAGAAGTTTGCATACTTTACTAGCATCCTTAGGATCGACAAAACCTTCGGGTTGCATCATATACAACTCTTCATCAATGTTCCCATTGAGGAAAGCAGTCTTGACATCCATCTGCCATATTTCATAATCATGAAACACAGCAATTGCTAATAAAATCCGAATGGACTTAAACATCGCTACGGGAGATAAAGTCTCATCGTAGTCAACACCTTGAACTTGTCGAAAACCTTTTGCGACAAGCCGTGCTTTATAGACGGTAACATTACCATCCGCGTCCGTTTTCTTCTTGAAAATCCATTTGCACTGAACGGCCTTTCGGTCGCTAGGAGGGTCCACCAAAGTCCATACTTGGTTTTCGCTCATGGATCCCAATTCGGATTTCATGGCTTCCAGCCATTTCTCAGAGTCTGGGCTCATCATCGCTTCCTCATAGTTCGTAGGTTCACTGTCTTATACCAACAAGACAACAAGACAGGTTGTACCACTCGGGAGGGGCACGCGACCTTGTCGACTGCGACGCTCAAGAGATCGTCGTCAAGCTTCATGATCCTTGTCATTAGCTTCCTCTATTGTTGGTGCAAAGGACCTGGAACAATTTCAGGTGTTGCGCTACTCTCCAATTCAAGAGAAGGTTCAATAACCTCGTCTAGCTCTACTTTCCTCCCACTCACTTCTTTCGAGAGAAACTCCTTCAAGAAAGGAACCGTTCTTCTGACAAACACTTTGCCTTCGTTACGTGATAGAAGGTATACCCAATAGTTTCCTTAGGGTATCCTATGAAGACGCATTTCTCCGCTTTGGGTTCGAGCTTGTCCGGAATCAACTTCTTGACGTAAGCTTCGCATCCCCAAACTTTAAGAAACGACAACTTAGGTTTATCACCAAACCACAGTTCATACGGTGTCGTCTCAACGGATTTAGATGGAGCCCTATTTAAAGTGAATGCAACGGTTTCTAATGCATAACCCCAAAATGATAACGCAAATCAAGAAGAGACATCATTGATCGGACCATATCTAATAGGGTTCGATTCCTGCGCTCGTACACACCATTGCTGTGGTGTTCCGGTATGGAGTTGTGAAACGATTCCACTTGCTTTAAGATGCGTGAGAAAATCATAACTCAAATATTCGCCTCACGATCGGATCGTAGAAACTTAATCTTTCATTACGATGGTTCTCCACTTCATTCCGAAACTCCTTGAACTTTTCAAATGTTTCAGATTTATGTTTCATTAAATAGATATACCCATATCTACTTAAGTCATCGGTAAAAGTGAGAAAATAGCGATATCCACCGTCGAAACACTCATCGGTCCGCATACATCGGTATGTATGATTTCCAACAAGTCCGTTGCTCGCTCCATCATACCGAGAACGGGTTTTGATCATCTTGCCCATGAGGCATGGTTCGCATGTGTCAAATGATTCAAAATCAAGAGACTCCAAAAGTCCATCGAATGGAGTTTCTTCATGCGCTTTACACCAATATGACCTGAGACGATTGCCACAAATAAGTAGTATTATCACTATCTACTTTGCATCTCTTAGCCTCAATGTTATGGATGTGTGTTTCATCCCTTTCGAGATTTAGACGAAATAAACCATTTACAAGAGGTGCATGACCATAAAAGATGTTACTCATATAAATAGAACAACCATTATTCTCCGATTTAAATGAATAACCGTCTTGCAATAAACACGATCCGGAAATGATGTTCATGCTCAACGCAGGCACATAATAACATTTATTAAGGTTTAAAACTAATCCCGAAGGTAAAACTAAGGAGAGCGTGTCGCGGCCATCACATCAACTCTTGATTCGCTGCCAACGCGATCGTCACCTCATCCTCGCAAGCCGCCGTCATTCCGTAGCTCTGCTTTGAGTTACAAATATTAGCAACCGAACCGTATCAAATACCCAGCACTACAACGAGGGCTAGTAAGGAAAACATCAATAACATGTATATCAAATATACCTTTGATGGTGCCACCTTCTTGTCCGCTAAGTACTTCGGACAGTTGTGCTTCCAAAGGACCCTGTCCTTACAATAGAAGCACTCGAGGTCCGGCTTAGGACCGCACTGAGCTTCTTCTCGGCAGTGCATTGCGCTTGCCGCCCTTCTTGAAGGGCTTCTTTGCTCCTTACCTTTCTTAAAGGAGGGCTTGTTGACCATCAACACATGATTATCCTTCTTGATGTCCACTTCCGCAGCCTTCACTTTGCGAAGAGCTCGGTGATCGTATCGATGGAACCAACTGATTATGAGTCACTACAAAACTTTTGTAGCTGGGAGGAGTGATTGTAGAACCTGTCAATCTTGAGCTCCTCTCGAATCGTGCATTCCAGCTTGCTCAATGCGTTGAGTGTAGCCCGACATCTTTATGGCGTGCTCACTAACGGAACTCCTTCCTCCATCTTGCGCTAAAGAACTTCTCGGAGATCTCATATCTCTCGAACGGGCTTGAGTCTCAAACATGGTTTTCAGCTCCTCGAGAATCTCAAAGGGCCCGGATTGGTTTCAAAACGATTTTGAAGCTCGGTTCCATAGCAAACAACATGGTGCTCTTAATCACACCATAATCATCTTTGCCGATTGATAGATGACTTTCATCACCGACGCAGCCTTGTTGCAGGGGTCACCTAACGCTTTCCCAAGGACATAGTCCTTTTGTCCGCCGATGTAATGATTCTTAGATTGCGGAACCAATTGGTGAAGTTAGACCCATTGTTCCTAAGCTTTTCTTTCTCAAAAAAACGTTGAAGTTGAAGTTGGACTTGGCCATTGGATCTACAGTATTTGCAAGTACAATTTAGACTATGTTCATGATAAATAGTTCAACTTAATCAAATTACTAGATGAACTCCCACTAAATTCAACATCCCTCAAGTTTTTTAGTGAACACGATCCAAATTCACCACACCTAATCCGATCATCACGAGAAGAGATGTGGTTTCAATGGTGGACAACAAAGTGTCGATCATATCATTCATATGAATCATGCTTAACCTTTCGGTTCTTGTGTTCCGAGGCCATGTCCAGTACATGCTAGGCTCAAGCTAGACCCAAGTATTTCCGCAGTAAACGGCTTGCACCCGTTGTATGTGAGCGTAGAGTCTATAGCACCCGATCATCACGTGATGCTTGGACACGACGAACTTTCCCAACGGTGCATACTTGGGGAGAACACAGTTTTTATCTTGATCTTTAAGTGAGGAATCATCTTATAATGCTACCATCGCGATCTAAGCATAATAAGATACATAAAGGGATAAACATCACATGCATATAACTTTATGTGACATGGTATAGCCAATCATCGCGCAATGATCTCCATCTTGTGCGTTCCGGCATGATCTCCATCACTCCACCATGATTGCCTCCACCACGAATAGCAACTACAACTATTGCTAACTACTTAGCGATAAAGTAAAGCTATTACATGGCGTATAAGAAGTTGACTCGCAGGTCATACACAATTATAAAGACAACCATATGGCTCTCGCCGTTGTGTACTCATCGACATGAAAGTCGTGAAACATTACAAAACATGATCATCGCATACAATATACACATCACATCTTGGGCCATACCATATCACAGAAAACACTCCTGCAAAAACAAGTTAGACGCCTCTACTTTGTTGTTGCATGTTTTACGTGGCTTATGGGAGTAGATGCTAAGAACGATTCTTACCTACGAAAAGCCACAACGGTGATATTATGGTTGCCAAACTCCGTGTTAATCCCATGACAACTATAGTGAGAGAAACCGACATCCACCACCGCATGTGTGGTACAAGCCACACGTCAAGTGCGGAGCCGTCTCATGACGGCGCTGTAAGGTTGGCCTGGACCGCTTCAATCTCACTATCCCGCCATAAGAAGAACACAAACAAGAGGCTTGCAACAGAAAACATCAACGCCCGCAACAACCATGTTATGCGTTCTACTCGTGAAACACATCTACGCATAGATCTAGCTCGATACCATCAAGGGTTTCGGCATAGTAAATCAAAATTTTCTACGGAGCGAACAGAGGGAAAGCCAAGATCTAATCTAGGAGATGCAAACAACGAGAGATTGGATTAGATCTTCATACCCTTGAAGATCAAGACAGCGGAACGCTCGCCTAACGTGGGTGATGTAGTCGCATCGCTTCTCCTCCTCGATCCGATCCGATCTAGCATCACAAGTGGCGGTGCCTCCGTGAGATGCACACGCGCAGCACTCGACGTCTCCTCCTTCCTCGGACCAGCAAGTATGGTGGAGAGATAGATTGGATCTACAACACGACGGCGTGGTGTATATGGTGGAGAATTTCTGCAGCAGGGCTTCGCCTACAAACAGTCGGGAGGGAGAGAGGAAAGCTAGCAAGGCGGCTAGGGTTTGGAGGAGAGGTGTGTGTAGGGGGGAGGGGGCGCACCACCCCTCTATATATAGAGGGGGGCGGCCAGCCCTTGCCCCTCCTCCAAGCCTATCTCTAGTTTAAACAATTTAAACTCTCCCTTATCTAGAAATCCTATCTCTAGTTTAAACGATTTAAACTCTCCCTTATCTAGAAATCCTATCTCTAGTTTAAACGAGTTTAAACTTATCTAGGATCGGCTGGGCCCTATGGGGCCTTGTGCCCCTGGCCCAATGCGTCCAGGACACTCCCTCATAGGCCCATGCCCCCTCCCGGAAGGTGGGTCCACGTTTGTCCCCTTCCGGAAGGTTCTAGAACCTTCCGGTACAATACCGATTAACCGGAACAATTCAACTCCAAAACTGCATCGCCTTATATGAATTTTATTCTCCGGACCATTCCGAACCTCTCGTGATATCCCGGATCCCATCCGAGACTCAACAAAAATTCATAAACCAATTATCCAATCTATCCTAGCGTCGAGATACGTTAAGTGTGTGACCTGCGGGTTCGAGAATATGCGCATGATCTTCTATCAATAATCAACAGCGGGTTTGGGCACCCATATTGACTCCCACACATTCATCGATGATCATATCGGATGAACCACGATGCCAGGATTCAATCAATCCCATATATATATTCCTTCGCCTCGCGATATTTTACTTGCCCGAGATTCGATCGTCGGTATCGTCATACCTAGTTCAATCTCGCTCACAAGAAGTACTTTACTCGTTCGTAATCCGATATCACTTTGTGATTAACTCCTTAACCACATGCTTGCAAGCGGTGTTGATATCGATTACCGAGTGGGCCCGAAGTATATCTCTCCGACTTGGGAGGGACAAATTCCATCTCGATACATACAACCCAACAGATACTTTCCGATCACCTGAGAGACACCTTTATGATCACCCTCTCATAGGATGACGTTTGATGACCTCAAAGCTTTCTTCCGGTACCAGGGAGTTGCATTATCTCATGGTCTAAGGAATACAATATTTGGCATAGGAAAAGCTTCGCAAATATGAACACGATGAAACGATCTAATTGCTTCGCTTAGTTTGGGTCTGTCCTTCATATCATTCTCCCAATGATATGATCTCATTATCAATTGACAACTCATGTCTATGGTTAGGAAACCTTAACCATCATTGATCAATGAGCTAGTCCATAGAGGCGTACTAGGGACACGGTGTTGTTTACAAACCACACAAGTATTAAAGTTTCCGCTTAATACAATTATAGCATGGAACATAAACTTTATCATGAACAAGAATTATAATAATAACAACTTTATTATTGCCTCTAGGGCATAATTCCAACAGTATCTCCACCATGTGTGAGCCTCCTGTCCATCCATAGCCTAGCTCTCTTTATATATTGATTTGGCCGCGACTCAGAAACAAAAATTTGGGGGGTTACATGACACGCACGCTGACCTCGGTGGAAAAAAACGGCTACCCACTACCAAATTGACCCAAACCGTTGAAACAAGTAACCCATGTGGTCGTGTCAAGATTTGCACCAAATAGCAGGATCGAACGGTCACAAATCTGAGTGATGGTGAAATCTAAAATGAGTTAATGAGAAATTGTGTTCTTCTATACATTAAATAAGGATGCGAACCATAATATGTGAGTACAAAATGCTTTGATGAAAAGAAGCATAGAAGCATCAACAACAAGACTGCATTAAGAGTAAACAAGTTGAATTTTATTCCACGGATGAGGACCAGCCAACTACATACTACAAACAAACAAACTAAATGGTACATATTGATCTATAATCCACTTGGATAAATACATTGTATATTGGGTGACGTACAACCACTAGCGGAGGTTGGCAGGAAATGATGGGCGGACCATTTCAAACCAGACTATATTTTATTTGAATTCACAACCAAATTTCTCTCTCATGCTTCAACGTTTTGGGCTGGGCTGGGCGGGCCATGGCCCAGTGATCTTTTTTTTTGGTGAAGTTATACTAAAATACTCTTGTGAACCAAAACGTAGTGCAAATTGAGTGTCAAACAATATAAAGTTGGGAGTGCCTAGATCTCAGGCGTCTGAGAACTTCTTATGTCTAAGTCGCTGACATCATTCTACTATTTGTACAGATTCTCAGTTGCAACCTAGTTGCAACTTATATAATTTGTACTAATTCTCAGTTGCAACCTAGTTGCAACTCATTAAAATCTCAGTTACAACCTAGTTGTAACTCATGTGAAAGTCTCACGTTGCACGAATCGCGAGGTAAATCTAATGGCGAGAGAGGTGACTGAGACCTAAGAAGTTCTCAGGCGCCTGGGAACTAGCAAAAGTTTGACCAAATTACAAATATAAAATCATCTACAACACCAAATCAATACTATTAGTACAATGATCATAACATATTCTTTCATGATATATATTTGATGTTGTAGATGTTGTTATGTTTTTCTAATAGTTATCAAACTTTATATCGTTTGATTTGAAAAAACTCATATGCAATAAATTTGGCACCGGAGTAATTAAGTAGTACTCCTACTATAGTGCCAACCCCGGTCTCTAAACGAGCAAATGCCCACGCTAGAGCATCCGCTTGGTGCTCGATCGATCTGCTCAATGACGATGAACTCAGTAACACGTGCGATCCAGATTGTCAGAGCTCATCCTGGAGCACGTCGGTGTCAGGTTGGAAGGAGCAAACCCTGGCCTCTGTGTAGACCTTCCCTGGCCGGCAGAGGTAGCCCTGCTCCGGCGCACAGTGCGAGTCGTCCGAGCAGACGCAGAGCCCTTCCATGGCGCAGCCTTTCTTGATGATGCACGGGCTCCCTCCGTCGATGCCGAGAACCTGGTCGCTCCACTCGCTGGAGAAGAGCCCATCGGGGTCGTACCTGTCCTTCACCTCGAGGAACTCGCTGGCCTTGGGGTACTTGCCGACGACGCCGTCGAAGGCGAAGTTGCGGTTCTTACCCCAGTGCGGGAAGCCGCCGTACTTGCGCAGGGCCATCTGCTCGAGCTCGTCCACCACGTCCGCGTGCGCGCGCGGCGCGCCCTCGGTGTAGCTCCGGTAGTAGGTGATGTCGAAGTCGACCGCGTCCTCCGGCTTGCCGAGGTAGGCGGACGACGCCCTGAGGTAGCGGGCGAGCAGGCCGCCCCTGGCGTCCAGGCTGCAGAACGCGCGAGGGTTGAGGTCCCGGAGACGCTTCACGTCGGCGACGAACGCGGCGACCCTGGGAAGCGGGATACTGATGGCCGAGTCGTAGATGAAGGAGGCCCGGAGGCGAGGGTCCCACCTGCAGGAGGAGAGGAGCCCGTCCTCCGGGCTGTCGATGCATTGCCCGGACGCCTGTATGCGGTGCTGATACCCCACCACGGGGTACCCCGTGAAGACATCGCCGTCGTCGTGTCTGATGCCGTGCGGCCACCGGTGGCCAGCCGCCTCGCACCTAGCGATGTCTGTGCCCTTTTCCTGCAGAAGCTCCTCTGCACGTCTGGCGTCGATGCGTCCAAGCGCTGATGTTGAGCGGAGGGCGAGATGGTCGTTCAGGCCGTTGCCCGGCGACGACACGTCGACGCGGTCGTCTTTGCGATAGACGACCCTGCCCTGCCCCGGCTGCCAGGCCATGTCGCCGAACTCGTGGAGACCGCCCCACGCCGCGACTTGATCCTCCAAGTCCGAGTCGTCGCGCTCCACGAACGTGACCGACCGTTTGAACAGCGGCTGCAAGGCCAGGGTGACCTGAGAGATGACGCCGAGGACGCCGAGGGAAACCTTGGCGGCACCCAGGTCCGGGTGGTCGGCGCCGAGGTCCCTCACCACCGCGAACCCCCG
This sequence comes from Avena longiglumis, assembly GCA_030063025.1. Taxonomy (NCBI): domain Eukaryota; kingdom Viridiplantae; phylum Streptophyta; class Magnoliopsida; order Poales; family Poaceae; genus Avena; species Avena longiglumis. The sequence continues at coordinate 89,017,370 of CP125973.1, read as the reverse complement.
GTTTGCCGTTGCTGGCGTCACGATCCTCAGCCCAACAACATACTCGTGAACTGCACCCCCTTTGCCCCACAGCGAGCTACCGTGCGCGCCCGTCGAGAGGAGGCCCCCGATCGTGACGCCGGACCAGTAGGGCGAGTGCGGCAGCGACAGCCCCGCGGCGGCGGCGGCCCGGATCAGGTCCCGGAGGAGCATGCCGCTCTCCACGGTGATGAGCCGCCCAGCGGCGTCGACTGCCACTGTTCTGTTGAGCTGCAGGGTGCTTATGATGGTGCCGTCGTGGCCGCCGGGACACGCGAGCTTGGGCAGGCTGTGGGAGTACCTGGTGGCCACCTTGACCTTGCGCTTGGCTGCCACCACGGCCGCCACGGCCGCGACCAGCTCCTCTTCGGTGCGTGGGTAGGTGACATTTGCCGCGCGGCAGGTGGTGCGGTCCGGGAAGGAGCCGTACGCGTTGGTGACCGTGCAGTCGGATGTGCCGTGGGTGCAGACCACCGGATGTGGCGGGGGACTGGATCCGGCGAAGTGGAGGAGCGTCGCAACGAGAAAAAGGCTTTCCAGTTTCATACTAGCGGATAGTATCGCAGACTACAAAGGAGTAGTACGTACATGAGTACTCTTTATTATCTCCCGCCTGAGTAGTACAGATACAGTACTTGTACTACCCCATTGTTGTTTTGCTGAATGGCAAATAGGAATCAACATTTGGAGTAGTAGGAAGATGCCCCGGCCTTAGCCAATGTGGGCAAGCTGCAGATTAGTATGACGGAGCTCATTTATTTACTGACCAAACTACATAGTAATATCATTGTGAAATAATATCTACGGTTGCTATTTTTCGTTAGTATATGTCCTAGCTTATTAGGAGCTTTAGAAATACTGTTTTGCTAATTTTCATTGAATTAGGATTAACTTGTAGCTAAATCAACCAATTAGCCGTTGGATGTCGCGTGGAGTCATGCCAGTTGTCGCAACGGTGACACTGTTTAGGTCATTACCACTATTTTTTTAGTTACACCATAGTTGCAACTGAATATTTCCGTTACATTATGATTTGCAGTTGAGTTTTTTTAGTTGCACACTAGTTACAACTAAAACTTTTCTTGGTTGCACTTGTTTTAAATGGCGGTTGCACAATGGTGACAACATATATAACTTTTATCTTCAAATGTTGGTGATGTCATGAGAAATAGGTGGATCTGTTCAGAATCAATGGAAAATACATGTTAGTATAAACACAATCTATTTGGTGGACTCGCATGAATTATTACATGGTTAACACTTTAGTACTTTGATTTGTATTTTTATCATGGCGTCCTTGATTTTCAACTGTTACCAATTTTGAAATTCGGCGAATAAATATAATGGTATAAATTGCAATCCATGATATGTTGGCATCCTATCAAGTACGAAATTCTTCCATGACAACGACTCACGGCGTATGCGTCCAAGAAACACTCGGGATATTGGTTTGATGAGCCAATATGAAAGAACTTTGTTTTCTCTAAGTATTTTGGTGTTGATGACAATCCCACTTGTGGTTTAATTTTGTGCCTAAGTTGCAGGTTTATCCCATGGCAATGTGTTGTGTGGACCCATCTCTTGAAGTCTCATGAAGATGTCGTCTTTTGTTTTTGCTTTTCTCTCTATTTTTGTTGGTTTAGGAGGTTGTACTATCAAGAGGGGATCCACCCCGGAAGGATGTGGGGAATCATGTTTTCTTGCACAAATCATACTTGCACCTCCACAGCCTTCCTATTGTTCAACCAGAGAGAGATCTTTTGAGGCATTTGGGTTGTTTCTGTCTTGGCCAGAAATACCGGCCATGCGTCGATAGTTCCGCCCGCAGTCCTCTACGGAGCTGGCCTAGGTTGTTGTTCCATCTCAAGTACCGGCCCTAATTCCGGTCAGCTTCAGTATACTTCTATATGGAAGTGTCTGATTTGACGGAATTAGCGTCGAAAGTTGGACCGGTAGTACCGGCCGTCGAAAGTACCTGTCATCCCTGATCGGAATGGCACTTCCTTTGGTACCCTTGAGCGGTACTACCGCCCAGTATCCGGTAGTTCCGTCAAGGAGTTTTTGCGACCCAGTATTTCTGGGCCAAGTTTCGCTTCAAGTTCTGTCGATGCCAAGTTCTGTTTAGTAACACTTCTGCTTGAAGTGTCCTATTTGGTGGAACTTGAACCGGAACTTGCACCAATAGTACTTGTCGGTAGTTTCGCTCAAACTGAGCCAAAACTTCCGGTCGTACCCAGAACCTCCCCTTCAGCTTTCGAGCCATTAGGGAGGGCTGACCTGAAATACCGGTCGTCCATCGGTAGTACCGACGGTGTCGCGGGATCGACAATGGTTCATTTTTAAGGAAGCCTATTTAAGACACCATTCTTCCTCAACCCCACCTATATCTTCAATTTCTCTCTCATGCATTAATACTTGAGTTCAATCTTTTTAGATCTCTCTTCCTAGTCACTCAAACCTCTTGATCTTTTGAGGAGTGGGAGAGATGACCTAGATCTTCCTAGATCTCTCTCCCTAGTCACCGTGTTCCTGGCTCGGGTTCATAGATGTCATGAAAAAAATCTAACAAACTTCTTTTTCGACTATGCTTAGAGCATCTCTACACGTTGGGCATTCTCAGGCCAAATCCGAAGCTAAAAATCGCCTTATGGATGTAAATTACGGCTTAGGAATGACCGAATTCCCACTCGTGTTCCCAGACAAGCGATTTTTTTGGCAAATTTGGCGATATTTTATCACAATTCGGCTCAAATTCACACAAACATAATTTTGATCACATAGTTCACCATGTGGCGACGACGAGCTTGACCACGAGACGACGAGCTTTGCGACGATGCACGTAGGACAAGCCCGCGCCAAAACTTTGCAACGATCCGCGCTGGCCAAGCCCGCGCCAAGCTTCGCCTGCCAGGCCCACGCATCGCTGGTCAGTCGGCCAAGCCCGCTCCGAGCTCTACCCGCCAGGCCCGCGCACTGCCGATCAGCCGGCCAAGCCCACGCCAAGCTCCGCCGGCCAGGCCCGCATGTAGGGACGATAGAGAGAGAAGGTGGGTGTGTGGGAGGAGAGAGAATGCTTTCCTCACTGGCACGTGGGTCACATGACGAGATTTGCTACATCCGGTGTTTCTAGGCAATCTCCAGCACGCTGGGTTCGGTCTGAAACGTCGGATAAAAAATGGTCCAAATTCAGACAATATCGTCGTCCTGAGAACGCGAGTAGGATGAAATTCGTCCATCGGGATGTAAAAGTCACCGAAGAGTGGCCTCCTAGGAACATTAGTGGAGATATTCTTACTTCCGTTGTGTAGATCGGCCTTGTCGAGATGAAAATAGATAATTTATGCCCCTTGCGCTTGCGAGAATAAGGATGGACAATTAGACGTTTCACCCATATATACATTTTGAAACGGAGCGAGTAACAAAAACTTCCCATCTTATTTCTAATTTGTTCTGCCACATCATCACAACAGATGTCTTACTTGGCGAGAGTTACCAAAGATGATATCAATGTCAATGAAGAGGCCCTAAAAGTGGTTTAATCGACTCGTGGCACTTGGCAGGGTACCTCCACTTGACCTCGCTGCCCATCTTCTCCGGTGGTGTCAGCCTCGAGTAGTTCTTCCAGTCGGCGACCACGTTCCTGAGGTCGTGCACCTTGGTCTCGAGCCCGATGCAGCAGTTGGCGTGCATCGTGCAGACCTTGTCCATCACACCGTGGAACCGGCAGAAGCCGTCGAAGAACACCGTGTCGAGGAACACTAACCTGATCTGCAGCTCGCCGGCGACGAGCTCGGCCTTGATCTCGTTGAAGACGCCCTGGTCGTTGGTCGGGCCGCCCGGCCGGGACCGCCGCGTCCTCGCAGCTCTCCAGCGCCTCAGCATCTCCACCGTCCGGTTCGTCGACTTGACGTAGTAGAAGCCCGTGTTGGGCGCGTTCTTCACGGCGTCGTCCGGGTCGCCGCTGAAGAAGTCTGTGGAGACGGCCATGTCGGCGTAGAGAGTGATGTGCCGGAACGGGTCGCGGAGCCACATGATATCCACATCCTGCGTGGAAACAATAGTAACTGAGTGAGATATGAATAGAAAATGCCAACTTAGAGGCATGGATATGCAGTGCAGCTAGCAATAGCATACAGTGAAGAGATAGTTGTAGCCGAGCTGAAGGACGCGCTGCTGTAGGGAGAGCTTGGTCCAGACAAGCTCGAGGTAGCTCTTGCTCATGAAGCGGTTGTCCGAGCTGACGTTGGCGGCCGTGACCTCGAGGAGGTAGCAGTGCGGGTGCACGGCCTCGCAGCGCGCCATGGCGCCGGGGTCGGCGGCGACGACGATGGTGTGGTTGAGGAGGTGGGCGATGCCCACGCCGTCGCGGAAGCTCCCGCGGAAGAGGTCCAGCAGCGACCCCGGCGCCGCCCAGGCCTCGTTCACGGACGTGATGATCACCGTGCCGTCGTCTGTCGCCACCTTCGGCAGCAGCTCCGCCAGCCCTGGGAATAACATCTCCTCCTCCTGCGCACATGTACATGTCACCATGCTAATCGTGCATTTTCGGCAACACACTACTGCACCTGCACGTACATGCGTACCTTTTCCGCAGCTGAGCCATGGGTTGAGCCGTTGGCATGGCCATTGAGCTGATGAACTGATCCGTTCGCCAAGCTCGATATGCTTGATAGCTGCTGGCCGACCCTGTCGGACGCGAGGAAGAAGAGCAGTAGGGCGGGGAGAAGAGCCCCGAGGAGGAAGGAGACCGAGTGGCTGGTCATGGCGCCGTCGCGTGAAGAGAGGCAGCGGATCTCTGTTACTTAAGTCTCCTATCCAGACAGTCGCCGGAGGCATCGCCCCCAAAAGAGTTGTCGCGACTGAGGAAGAGGGCCAGAGTCAAAGTCAATAGTTTTGAGACGATCGACGAGCACGACCGATGAAGAGAGCTAGCCTGCACTGCAGATGCTTGAACGCTACTCCATATGCAAAATTAAGTGCGATTGATGTACTCTTGAGACGGTCGACGAGACCAAATGCGCGCGAAGCAAGGTCAATCCAAGTGCGTCCATGTAGTAGTACATTTCATTAATCTCGATGCGTAGACTAATGTTGTCCGCGAACCTCTGTTCCACTCTTTACGCCACCTCCTTGTACGTACGGCGGCAAGATCCAAGACGAATTTGACTCAGGCCGGTCTCAGAGCCCGGTGGCGAAGGACGGAACAAATTTGAAATAGGATGAATTCTAAATATATGATAGCAATTGAGATGCTACTACATATGATCCTAGCATAATCACTTAATAAAATTGAAAAATAAAAGTATTTGAATATAACTAGAATCTAAAAACATACTACCTAATGATGAAGCTTTAATGAATTATTGAAGTTCTAATTAATGGCAAAAGCTGTACCACTTCTCAAAATCTTCTACAGTTTTATCGATGAAGACATCTATGCCATGCTCTGTGTAGCACATCATCAAGTCATGAAAAAGCCCTCGTTGACATATTGTTGCATAACTCGATTTTGATGACCTTTTTCATTGAGAAATCTCTTTCAACTCTCATCGCCACTACTAAAAGAAATATCAGCTTGATGAAGCGATAAACCATATGAATTATGATGTGACATTCAAATATCAAGACAATCTCTGAAGTCTTTAATCCTCATCGTATGGACAACATATATCTATAGCAACATAGAAGGTGCCCACACTTTTAAAATAATAAACAATGGCTTGGTGTATTCTCCCTTTTGCTGATTTTTCCTAATTTTATTACCATTTCATCCATACATAGAATTGTGATATGATTTTCTTCAAGAATTCACATCTTCCAGTGGGGGATCTAAATCATCATTTCTCCAATTGGGAAAGCATGCCTCACATTCTTAACGAAAGATACTGACTAAACTAATATGATTAATATTTTAGATAAATATTATATACAAAGGCAAACTAGAATCATAAAAAATAATTTATCATATAATTAGAATTAGTATTGGCCACACCACATACGATGGTCAAAACATCCTCTATGTTATCCTTAAATACCTAACCTAGGACATTTCTTAGAGTCGGGTTTTGTTAGATTGAGAATTAGATATAGCAAGCATAAAGAGTTGGTTTCAAACTAGACAACACATGGTCCCTGTTTTGGTTTGGAATCAGTTTTGCGCAGTTTTCACTAAAACAAACATAACTTTCACATATGATGTCCATTTTTACTGTATGACCACTTAAATTGTTCCGAAAAAACATATGCACGTGAAGGTATTCGCCAAAAATCAAGGCAGGGAGGCTGGCCTACCTTGCCCTACTGGGAGCTCCGCCCCTGCTCAGAGCAAGTACAATAAGGTACAGTCAGCTGGCTATAAGAGATTAAGTATTATAGTTTTAGTGATGTGGAGGAAAGATAAGAAGAGAGAGAATATAAGTGGGTTGTAAGTTAACAGCCAGCTCTAGCACGTGCTCTTAGGCAGCTTGTGTCAGTGAAATGTGGGCTACATATTAATTAAGTAGTAAGCTTTTATAGCTAACTATTATACAAATAGACTATAAGACTGACTATAGATGACATGACACTTTTTAGAGCCAACGGCCAGCTATATTATTGAACTTGTTTGGAGGACGTGCGCTCTGCGTTGTTAATTTATTGTTGTTATTTTTCTTACGAATCTGCTAGTTCGCGGTCGACCAAGTATTAGCTTAGTTTGTGTGGCTGAGGAGGTGCGCCTTTGGCCATAAGATGCAGAGGTAAGACAACAGTAGTCGCAAGTGCACTGCTAAGGAACTCCCGTGAACTTTTGCAGACTAAGAGCATCTGCACTCTGCTCTCCATACGGCGTCCGACGCCGTCTCAACTACCTCCTATCGGGTGGCACCGGTCCCAGACGATCCTCCCAAACTTCATCTCCAAATGGATTTTGACAAATTCAAACATAAATATTATCGGATCAAATAGTTTTTATCGCTATCAAACACATTATAGTCTCGACAATCAACTCGATGCAAATCGCTGCAATCCAAGTCTAGCTTCGGCGAGGCACTCGTCCTCCCTCGAACTCCACTTGGGTCCACATCCACTGTCGCATTTATTCTTCTACTCCACGGCCACCGCCTTCTTCTTCCCTTTCGGGGGCCACGATGGGCACCGGCACCTCCTCCACTGCCTCCTCCTCGGCCTCGACATAGGTGCATGACTCGTCTTCCCAAGGCTCCCCACCGCCCTCTTCTTCACCGTAGGCCTCGGCTTCTTCTTGTGTGTAGGTGTGGTTGGAGCCGCCGTTCATGATGTCGGCCATGATGAAGTCGCCATTGGACATCCTTGGAAGAGTTCTACATGTTGGCAATTGATCATCCATGCGAAATGGAAATGGACGAGGAAAAGAGGAGGAGACTCTTGTATATCGAGATGAAGGGTGTAGAGTGGGAATCACCAAGATCACCAAGATCATCATTTTCGTGTTTGGCAATTACATGTCGAGTCATCTCAAACGTGTCATGAATGCAATGGTGCGTCTGAAGGATGTGTACCTATATGATAGAGTGGCATGTAACTATTGCCAACACAACATCAACCCTCTAAAGCCTGGCAGACTTCCACGGAACATGAAGAAGTTGAATTCGATGAAGAAGCTATTAACGTAGGGCATATAGTCTTTTTTTGAAAGAGGAGGGGTCTCAAAGGACCCCGAAGCTGCCATTAAAGAAACTGTTGATCGGTACATTTACAAACAGGACCTCGAAATAAAAGGGAAATGAAAGCAGTCCTGAAATATGCACACAAGACCCAGATATGTTTGTGGAAAACGCGATCAGGTCCTTCGACCGAACCACCGACGCTAGAGTCTTGCCGCCGGCCATCTTCCTCCCGTCGGGGACACACCACTTGGCTTGAAGAAGACGAGGGGTGCCGGCGCAGGGCTCCCCAAGGGCCTCCATCATGGAGGTATGAGAAATGCCAACGAGGCATGTATAGTCGCCGCACATGCGGCAAAGGATGCCTCTGGCCAACATGGCCACACGACGATGAGCTCGAGTTGGCAGCAGCCTATGCAGATCGATAACACCACCAACCTTCATGCCCCCCACCACCTTGGCCGGCCAGGACGATGCTCAGATTGAAGACGTTGAAGCAGCACATGCAAGAGTGCTTATTGAGAAGCTCCGTCTCCTCCGCACGCATCGGTATCAACCATGGAGACCGAAGCAGGAGCGAAGAAGAACTCTAGCTGGCGCCACACCCAGACGCCGAACTGAACCAGGAGCTTCGCGAACCGCCATATCCAGGCATCGGCAGGCTACTTCTCCCCACCCCCTCACCGCCACGGCCGGCCAGGAAGAGGAGGAGTAGCGGCACAGCAAATCCGAACCAGAGGCCGCAGAGGAAGGCCTTATTGCGAAGATCTTCGAGTGGACGGCCGCCGCCGATGGCTTTGACCGCCAGAGCACCGTCGATGATGGACGAACTCGAACTGCAGAGGGACCGGCCAAGAAGTCCCCATGCCCTACTCCAACTACACGGCAAAACGCCGTGCAAACTACACCTAATCCTACAAACTACATCGGCGCCTCTCATCCGCTGTCTTCGGCCGGCAACACCGGTGGAGACAGCTCGGGATCGGCCCAGGCGCACTGGAACGACTCTCAGGGAGAAGAGGTGGGAGAGAGGGAGAGGGAGAGGGGAGGGGTGCCTAAAATGGACGTCGATCGTTCGGAAAGGTTTCCAATCGCTTCGAGTGCTCTCTGACTTCTGTGGCAAGTTTTCTTGTTTGATCTGCTTTTGTTTCCTCGAAACGTGTTGGTTGGAAGTACTCCCTCTATCCCAAATTAGAATGCACATAGTTTTTAGTAAAAGCTAATAAAATTAAAGTTTGACCAACTACATAGAAACAGTATGCACATCTACGATACCAAATGCACGTAATATTAAAATTTATTTTATAAAGATTTTAACAATATTGTTTTGATATAAATGTTGACCCATTTTTCTATATAGATGGTCAAATTTTAAAATTTTGACTTTAATCAAAAACTATGTGCGTCCTAATTTGGGCTAGAGGGGGTAATTGTGGTTCTAATGCAATAATAATAATTACTTAATTCTGTTGTACTCTAAGTAAATTTTAGAACTAGGTTTGTAGAGTTATATTGCATTTTTATCCATGATGTGTAACTAAATGTCGTTTCGGTCAAAAAACACACACTTGGCACCATTATTCCACCAACACCAAGACAGGTGAAGCGCCCTAAAACACATCAGGAGCAGAAATATAACACCATGACGTCCCCTTTGTCCACCACGTTGTCCACGATAACCATACTACACCGAATCAAACACCGTAGAAACAATTTAAACTGCATTTCAACATCGGTATGTGGTTTCACCTCCTCTCTGGTGCCCAATAGGCTACCAAGGTTGGAACTTTGAACTGAGGAGACACTTGAAAACAGAGATCTAGTCAGCTTTGGCAAATTGCAAATGTCTACTCCCTCTGTCCGTGAATAAATGTACTTCTAGCTTTATTTTAAGTCAAAATTAGTAAAGTTTAACTAGCTTTATAAAATAAAGTATTAATATTTATGACTCTAAATTGATACAGATAAATATGTTTTCAAAATTAGTTTTATAATATATTAATTTTATATAAAATAAGTGACTATATTTACCTAAATATTTGATCAAACTTTACAAAGTTTGACTTAGCCAAAAGCTAGAAAAACACTTATTTGCTGATGGAGGGAGGCAAGACGGCCTCTACCGAACACAGGAGCAATGCCTCAGCAAATAATTAACGAAACACGCGCCGGCTTGGATCAGGAGGCCGGCGGCGGCCTCTTGTCGGGCGTCCCGCACTTAGCCGGGACGCGCCACCCGAAGCTTCTCCCGGCGGCCTTCGCATTCCTCCTCTCCGGCGGCGTCATCGCCGTGTAGTTCCTCCACTGGACAAGCACGTCCCGGAGATCGCTCAGCTTGTTTCCCAGGCCGAAGCAGCAGTTGGCGTGCATGGTGCACGCCCTAGCCATGTCGTTGCGGAACACGCGGCAGAACCCGCCGAAGATAGCCACGTCGAGGAACTGGAACCGCAGCCGCAGCTCGGCGGCCAGCTCGTGCTTGATCTGGTTGAAGACGGTCTGCTCGTGGTCCCGCGGGAACCGCCACCGCGCCGCCCTCCACCGCCGCATCATCTCCACCGTGCGCCCCGTGGCCCTCACGTAGTAGAAGCCCGTGTTGGGCCAGTTGCCGTCGAGCGCGTCGGCGTCGCCCGAGTATATGTCGCTGGACATCGCCATGTCCGCGTGCAGGCCGATGTGCCGGAACGGGTCGCGGAGCCAGGCGACGTCCACGTCCGTGAAGAGGAAGCTGTGGCCGAGCTGGAGGACGCGCTGCTGCAGCTCGAGCTTGGCCCAGACGAGCTCCAGGTAGGCGTCGCTCATGAAGCCGGTTGCGGAGCTCAGGTTCATGGACATAGACGCCCCCGCGGTGGCCTCGACCTCGAGGAGGTAGCAGTGCGGGTGCACGCGCTGGCAGTGGCGGTAGGCGGCGGCGTCGACGGCGAGGACGAGGAGGTGGTCGAGGAGGTGCGTGATCTTCTCGCCGGCGGAGAAGCTCTCGCGGAAGAGGTCCAGCAGGGAGCCCGGCCGCGAGAAGGCCTCGTTCACCGACGTGATGATCACCATGCCATCGTCTGTCGCCACCTTGGGCAGCAGCTCCGCCAGCCCCGGGAATAACCTCTCCTCCTGCGTACGTTGAATGTTGAAGACTTTGAGACGCGTCAACCGATCGAGTCCGGGTACGGCGCCAAGACACTGCAAACTGTAGTACAGTATATGTACATATATAATGCGGTTATGAGTGAGCTAGTTAAGGTCTAACCTTTTCACCGTTACGGCCGGGAAGGTTTGCGTGGCTCATCTGCTGATGAGCTGATTCTCCGTTCCCGAAGCTGGATATGCTTGAGAGCTGCTCGCCGACCCTGTCGGAGGCGAGGAAGAAGAGTAGCAAGGTGGGCAGGAGAGCCCCGAGGAGGAAGGAGACCGAGTGGCTGACGTTGCCCATGTCGATCAACAGATTCGTCAAGATCAGTGTGCGAAGTGAGACACTGAATAATTAAGTCCCCGAAAGAAGAAGAAGAAGAAGGTTGTCTGGACGGACGAAAGGGCGAGGATCGTCTAGCTAGCTTGCCTGCAAATATTTGAACACTACTCCAAACTCCTACAGATTGAGTGTGATAGCTGTACTCTTCATATATATATATGCACGCGAAGCAAGATCCAATTACATGTGTGTCCATGTGCATAAATAATCAATCCATTCGTCTCGATGCATAGTTGACCGGAGATTATCATACGTACGTACTGCACTACTGCTCCAACACCGAGAAGCGAATCCCTCATCCCATTCTTTAGGTCACTCCGTGTACGGTACGCGGCCAGCAAAAAGAGGAAGTTGACTAATAAGCACAGCGTCACTACAGTAAATAACTAAGGCGTCTACGGCCGGCCGGCTACGCCGTCGGGGCCATCGGCCTAGCCGCCTTCCTGGCCAGCTGACTAGTCTGGCTATCGGCGTAGATGACGGTGCCGATGGTATCCGTCGGCGTAGCGTGGCCGTCGGCGTAGTAGAGAGGGTTGTGCCGACGGTGATCCTCGGCGTAGGTACAGCCCTCGGCGTAGCCCCAGTTTAGACACGGCAATGGTCTGTCCGACGTATTTTTTGAAAAATCATAACTAAATCATTCTAATTCAGAAAAATACAAATAATATATCAAAATTTGCAGAAAAATAAGATATATCTATCTACACCCAAATATTACACATTTATAAAAAAATTAAGTGAAACATAAAATATTATATATAGTTTAAAACGGGCATCATAAATTCAAAAACGATCCAAACAACGTGAAACCTTCGCGTGGTGTTATATTATGTGACATAGTTAGAAGGAAAAATATCAAACTCGGTATATTGATTATGTCTCAAAAAAACCTTCACAAAATGACCTATCTCGTTCGAGGTTTCTAGGCTTTCGGGTCAAATGACCATTGTTATGGCTAGAATGAAGGCATAGTTTATGATAATGTGTCCATATTGTGCATAAGTGTGCATCATGGGATGGCGAACAATGTTTCAGGAGGAAGTTTTCCTTTTCGTCGCACCAAAAAGCCGTTTTCTATTTACTGAGTGCAAAAAACTGACTGTTTTGTGAAGCAACCACCAAATGGATAATTCAAAATACTACCGTCACATTTTTCAAAAATACTAGACCACCTTACATGGATAATGTCATAACAGGGGGATCTCAAAAATTTCCGTCTATCCCTGGTGAAAAAGACAAATTCCTGCCGAATCGGTAGGAAGTGGGTCAGATATGAACTACAGGTACATGATCGGATGCTCATATCTGACTCACTTCAATTTTAGCGAGTCTCAGCCCCGATCTAAGAATCTTCATGCCCGCCCTTCGACAAAGTTTAACGATAGTTTAAAACGGGCATCATAAATTCAAAAACGATCCAAACAACGTGAAACCTTCGGGTGGTGTCATATTATGTGACATAGTTAGAAGGAAAAATATCAAACTTGGTATATTGATTATGTCTCAAAAAAACCTTCACAAAATGGCCTATGTCGTTCGAGGTTTCTAGGCTTTCAGGTCAAATGACCAATGTTATGGCTAGAATAAAGGCATAGTTTGTGATAATGTGTCCATATTATGCATAAGTGTGCATCATGGGATGGCGAACAATGTTTCAGGAGGAAGTTTTCCTTTTCGTCGCACCAAAAAGCCGTTTTCCATTTACTTAGTGCAAAAAAACGGACGGTTTTGTGAAGCAACCACCAAATGGCTAATTCAAAATACTACCATCACATTTTTCAAAAATACTAGACCACCTTACATGGATAATGCCATAACAGGGGGATCTCAAACATTTCCGTCTATCCCTGGAGAAAAAGACAAATTCCAGCCGAATCGATAGGAAGTGGGTCAGATATGAACTACAGGTACATGATCGGATGCTCATGATTTTTTACAAAAATCATTTTTAGGTTCAAAATATGTTGTTTCATCATAGATCCAATTCAAGTTTAGCGAGTCTCAGCCCGAGCTAAGAATCTTCATGCCCGCCCTTCGACAAAGTTTAACTATAGTTTAAAACGGGAATCATAAATTCAAAAACGATCCAAACAACGTGAAACCTTCACGTGGTGTCATATTATGTGACATAGTTAGAAGGAAAATATCAAACTTGGTATATTGATTATGTCTCAAAAAAACCTTCACAAAATGACATATCTCGTTCGAGGTTTCTAGGCTTTCGGGTCAAATGACCAATGTTATGGGTAGAATGAAGGCATAGTTTGTGATAATGTGTCCATATTATGCATAAGTGTGCATCATGGGATGGCGAACAATGTTTCAGGAGGAAGTTTTCCTTTTTGTCGCACCAAAAAACTGTTTTCCATTTACCGAGCGCAAAAAACGGATGGTTTTGTAAAGCAACCACCAAATGGCTAATTTAACATACTACCGTCACATTTTTCAAAAATACTAGACCACCTTACATGGATAATTTCATAACACGGGGATCTCAAACATTTCTGTCTATCCCCGGTGAAAAAGACAAATTCCTGCCGAATCGGTAGGAAGTAGGTCAGATATGAACTACAGGTACATGATCGGATGCTCATGATTTTTTACAAAAATCATTTTTAGGTTCAAAATATGTTGTTTCATCGTATATCCACTTTAAATTTAGCGAATCTCAGTCCCGAGCTAAGAATCTTTATGCGTGCCGTTTTAAACGGGCAAATGAAATTATGATAAGAATCATAGCATAGTTTGTGATAAGTTGATATTGATATCATATTTGGATTGCTCTCATTTTTCTAATCAATTTAGACATATTATTTGCCGAATTCCGAATTACAGATTTAAAGATATTAATTATTTCATATTAAATACAAAATACAAAATAAAATCATTATATTTTTATTTGAATTCAATAATATTTTTACTTATTCGTTGTTGTTTACTTAAATAATTGCTTGTAATTTTAAAAATACAACCATGTGAAATGATGATATAAGAGTTAATAGGAATGATATCATAGTATTGACAACAATGAGTAAATTGCTTTGCGGGAAGAGATCTGAAGGAACGAGGAAGTTAAGTGTGTTAGAGTTGGAGTAGTGCTAAGATAAGTGACCGAACGGAAACTTTGACTAAGATTGTAATTTAATCAATTATTAACTATAAATAGTGTTAGAATGATTAAAGTGCAAGATTAAGGAGTTAAACAATTCAAAGATTTAAAAAAATAAAAAAAATAAAAAATTAAAAAAAATATTTTAGGCTTGTGCCGTCGACGTAGCTCCAGGTTGAACTGTTATCGAAGACGATCGTTCACTAACACGCGGGGCCCACTGGAAGACGCTATGCCGAGGGGGAGGGTTGTGCCGACGGCACACGGAGTTGTGCCGACGAGGACGTACGCCGACGGCAATTTGGCGTTGTGCCGACGGCAGCCGGCCGTCGGCGTAGCAAATTTTTCCTGTAGTGCGTCTCCACCAGCGCTCCAAAGCAACCGCCTGGTAAGCCGTTCTGGGGCACTCACCCAAACTGCTGGAAGTTTTTGGATGGGCTCAGGGACAGATCCAGGAATACAACTTTAGGTGTTCAAATTGTAACCAACAAATATAAAGGTGAAAAATGGCCATTGCAGCCAAATTATAAAGTGCTCCATACCTTGATGCTAATAAAAGTACAAACTGTACATTGTGGCAAAATTATCTTATAAGGGTAAGAAATTTACAAAACATTTAATAAAATAAAATTGCAACACGGCCATGTCATATCGTCTTGGAAGACAGATATGACGAGACATCCGGAACAATTTCCGCTCAATAAATTTAACAACACAGTCATTCAAGAGTTGATTCCATTTTAGTCCGTAGCTTGTTCTTCACAAAAGGCATTGAAGAAAATACCCTCCCAACAAGCTATGAGTAGGATTAACACTAATTTCAGAAGCTTGTAGACGAGTAGGATTAACAACAAGCATAATAGAGAGCAGAAATATATTTAATACGCGAATGCAATAGTTCGTCGGCGGATCGAGCAGTTCATACAAAAAACATCAAAATCATAAAAAAAAACTTAAATAGGGGGGAGCTTGCCAGGGACACCGACGTGTCCACGTATGGCCAAATCGAGCTCTCCGTGAAGACCGGACCTCCGGGTCGGCTATCTAGTCATCGAGGACGACGAACTCCACCTCCATCTCGTCGTCCTTGACGTCGGCCTGTTGGAATTATGCCCTAGAGGCAATAATAAAGATGTTATTATTATAATTCTTGTTCATGATAATGTTTATATTCCATGCTAGAATTGTATTAAGCGGAAACTTTAATACTTGTGTGGTTTATGAACAACACCGTGTCCCTAGTACACCTCTATGGACTAGCTCATTGATTAATGATAGTTAAGGTTTCCTAACCATGGACATGAGTTGTCCATTAATAATGAGATCATATCATTGGGATAATGATATGATGGACAGACCCAAACTAAGCGAAGCAATTAGATCGTGTCATCGTGTTCATCTTTGCGAAGCTTTTCTTATGTCAAATATTGTATTCCTTAGACCATGAGATAATACAACTCCTGGTATCTAAGAAAGCTTTGAGGTCATCAAACGTCATCCTATGAGAGGGTGATCATAAAGGTGTCTCTCGGTGATCGGAAAGTATCTGGGTTGTATGTATCGAGATGGGATTTGTCCCTCCCAAGTCGGAGAGATATACTTCGGTCCCACTCGGTAATCGATATCAACACCTCTTGCAAGCATGTGGTTAAGGAGTTAATCACAAAGTGATATCGGATTACAGAACGAGTAACGTACTTGCTGTGAACGAGATTGAACTAGGTATGACGGTACCGACGATCAAATCTCGGGTAAGTAAAATATCGCGAGACAAAGGGAATATATATATATATGGGATTGATTGAATCCTGGCATCGTGGTTCATCCGATATGATCATCGATGAGTGTGGGAGTCAATATGGGTTTCTAGACCCCGCTGTTGATTATTGATAGAAGATCATGTCTGCATATTCTCGAACCCGAAGGGTCACACACTTAACGTGTCTCGACACTAGGATAGATTGGATAATTGGTTTATGAGTTTTTGTTCGGAGTCTCGGATGGGATCCGAGACATCACGAGAGGTTCCGGAGAATAAGATTCATATAAGGTAGTGCAGTTTTTGGAGTTCGGAATTGTTCCAGGTTAATCGGTATTGTACCGGAAGCTTCTAGAACCTTCCGGACGGGGACCAACGTGGCCCCACCTTCCGGGAGGGGGCATGGGCCTATGAGGGAGTGCCATGGCCGCATTGGGCCAGGGGCACAAGGCCCCATAGGGCCCAGCCGGCCAAGCAAGGGATAAACCCTAATTGGACCTTCTAGAAGGGGGGGTCCTTGCCCCCCACTCCTCCCTCCTTTGGCCGCCGACCTAGGGCTTGGGGGAGGGGTTAGGGCAGGCGCCCACCCCTCTATATATAGAGGGTTGGGGAGCACCACACCCCCACACCTTCCCCTCAAGCCTAGTCGCCTCCTCTCTCTCCTCCCGATTGCGTAGGCGAAGCCTGCCGCAAACTCTCCACCAATTGCACCGCGCCGTCGCGTTGTAGATCCAACCCATCTCTCCACCATACTTGCTGGACCAAGGAAGGAGGAGACGTCAAGGTGCTGCACGTGTGCATCTCACGGAGGCATCGCCACTTGTGGTGCTAGATCGGATCAGATCGAGAGGAGGAGAAGCGAGTACGACTACATCACCCACGTTCCGACGAACGTTCCGCTGTGTGAATATTCAAGGGTATGAAGATCTAATCCAATATATCTTGTTGTTTGCATCTCCTAGATTAGATCTTGGCTTCCCTCTGTTCGCATCCGTAGAAAATTTTGATTTACTATGCCGCGAAACCCTTCAGTGGTATCAGAGCTAAATCTATGCGTAGATGTGTTTCACGAGTAGAACGCAACATGGTTGTTGCGGGCGTTGATGTTTTCTGTTGCAAGCCTCTTGTTTGTGTTCTTCTTATGACGCGGTATAGTGAGATTGAAGCGGTCGTGCCAACCTTACGACGTCGTCGTGAGACCGGCTCACTTGACGTGTGGCTTGTTCCACATGCGGTGGTGGATGCCGCTCTCTCACTATAGTTGTTATGGGATTTACACCAGAGTTTGGCAACCATAATATCACCGTTGTGGCTTTCCGTAGGTAAGAATCGTTCTTAGCATGCTACTCCCATAAGCCACGTAAAACATGCAACAACAAAGTAGAGGCGTCTAACTTGTTTTGCAGGGAGTGTTTTCTGTGATATGATATGGCCCAAGATGTGATATGTATAATGTATGCGATGATCATGTTTTGTAATGTTTCACGACTTGCATGTCGATGAGTACACAACCGGCAGGAGCCATATGGTTGTCTTTATAATTGTGTATGACATGTGTGTCAACTTTTTATACGCCATGTAATAGTTTCACTTTATCGCTAAGTAGTTAGCAATAGTTGTAGTTGCTATTCGTGGTGGAGGCAATCATGGTGGAGTGATGGAGATCATGCCGGCACACACAAGATGGAGATCATTGCGCGAAGATTGGATATACCATGTCATATAAAGTTATATGCATGTGATGTTTATCCTTTTATGTATCTTATTATGTTTAGATCGCGACGATAGCATTATAAAATGATTGCTCACTTAAAGATCAAGATAAAACTGTGTTCTCCCCATGTATGCACCGTTGCGAAATCCGTCGTGTCCAAGCATCACATGATGATCGGGTGCTATAGACTCTACGTTCACATACAACGGGTGCAAGCCAGTTTTGCACACGCGGAAATACTTGGGTCTAACTTGACGAGACTAGCATGTACAGACATGGCCTCGGAACACATGAACCGAAAGGTTAAGCATGAGTCATATGAATGATATGATCGACACTTCGTTGTCCACCGTTGAAACCACATCTCTTCTCGTGAAGATCGGATTAGGTGTGGTGAATTTGGATCGTATTCACTAAACAACTTGAGGGATGTTGAATTTAGTGGGAGTTCATCTAGTAATTTGATTAAAAGTTGAACTAGTTGTCATGAACATAGTCTAACTTGTACTTGCAAACATTGTATATCAAATGGCTAAGTCCAGCTTCAACTTCAACGTTTTTCTGAGAAGGAAAAGCTTAAAAACAATGGGTCTAACTTCACCAACTGGTTCCGCAATCTGAGAATCATTCTCTCTGGCGGTCAAAAGGACTATGTCCTTGAGAATGCGTTAGGTGACGCCCCTGCTGCTACTGCGCCGGCTGATGAGAAAGTTGTCTATCAGTCACGCAAAGATGATTATGGTGTGATTAAGAGCACCATGTTGTTTGCTATGGAATCGGACCTTCAAAACCGTTTTGAAGACTATCCCAGGCCCTTTGAGATTCTCGAGGAGCTGAAAACCATATTTCAGACTCAGGCCCGTTCTGAGAGATATGAGATCTCTGAGAAGTTCTTTAACTGCAAGATGGAGGAAGGGAGTTCCGTTAGTGAGCACGCCATTAAGATGTCGGGCTACACTCAACGCCTTGAGAAACTGGACTGCAAGATTCCAGAGGAGTTCAAGATTGACAGGGTTCTGCAAGCACTCCCTCCCAGCTACAAAAGTTTTGTAGTGACTCACAATCAGATTGGTTCCACTAATACGATCACCGAGCTCTTCGCAAAGCTGAAGGCTGCGAAGGTGGACATCAAAAAGGATAATCATGTGTTGATGGTCAACAAGACCCCCACCTTCAAGAAAGGAAAGGGTGCAAAGAAGCCCTTCAAGAAAGGCGGCAAAACGCTGTTCTCGCCGAGAAGAAGCTCAAGTCTGGTCCTAAGCCGGAATCGAGTGCTTCTATTGCAAGGACAAGGGTCACTGGAAGCGCAACTGTCTGAAGTACTTAGTGGACAAGAAGGCTGGCACCATCAAAGGTATATTTGATATACATGTTATTGATGTTTTCCTTACTAGTCCTCGTTGTAGTGCCTGGGTATTTGATACTGGTTCAGTTGCTAATATTTGTAACTCGAAACAGGAGATACGGAATAGACGGCGGCTTGCGAGGGATGAGGTGACGATGCGCATTGGCAACGGATCAAGAGTTGATGTGACGGCCGTCGGCACGCTCTCCTTAGTTTTACCTTCGGGATTAGTTTTAAACCTCAATAAATGTTATTATGTGCATGCGTTGAGCATGAACATTATTTCTGGATCTTGTTTATTGCAAGACGGTTATTCATTTAAATCGGAGAATAATGGTTATTCTATTTGTATGAGTAACATCTTTTATGGTCATGCACCTATTGTGAATGGTTTATTTCTTCTAAATCTCGAAAGGGATGAAACACACATGCATAACATTGAGGCAAAGAGATGCAAAGTAGATAGTGATAATATTACTTATTTGTGGCACTGTCGTCTAGGTCATATTGGTGTAAAGCGCATGAAGAAACTCCATTCTGATGGACTTTTGGAGTCTCTTGATTTTGAATCATTTGACACATGCGAACCATGCCTCATGGGCAAGATGATCAAAACCCCGTTCTCCGGTATGATGGAGCGAGCAACAAACTTATTGGAAATCATACATACCGATGTATGCGGACCGATGAGTGTTTCGACGCGCGGTGGATATCGCTATTTTCTCACTTTTACCGATGACTTAAGTAGAGATGGGTATATCTATTTAATGAAACATAAATCTGAAACATTTGAAAAGTTCAAGGAATTTCAGAATGAAGTGGAGAACCATCGTAACAGAAAGATTAAGTTTCTATGATCCGATCGTGGAGGTGAATATTCGAGTTATGATTTTCTCACGCATCTTAAGGCAAGCGGAATCGTTTCGCAACTCACGCCACCCGGAACACCACAACGCAATGGTGTGTCTGAACGCCGGAATCGAACCCTATTAGATATGGTCCGATCAATGATGTCTTTTACTGATTTGCCGTTATCATTTTGGGGTTATGCATTAGAAACCGCTGCATTCACTTTAAATAGGGCTCCATCTAAATCCGTTGAGACGACACCGTATGAACTGTGGTTTGGTGCTAAACCTAAGTTGTCGTTTCTTAAGGTTTGGGGATGTGAGGCTTACATCAAGAAGTTGATTCCGGACAAGCTCGAACCCAAAACGGAGAAATGCGTCTTCATAGGATACCCTAAGGAAACTATTGGGTATACCTTCTATCACAGAACCGAAGGCAAAGTGTTTGTCGCAAAGAACGGTTCTTTTCTTGAGAAGGAGTTTCTCTCGAAAGAAGTGAGTGGGAGGAAAGTAGAGCTAGACGAGGTTATTGAACCTTCTCTTGAATTGGAGAGTAGCGCAACACCTGAAATTGTTCCAAAGGTCACCGCACTAACGATAGAGGAAGCTAATGACAAGGATCATGAAGCTTGGACGATGTCAAGCCATCGAACGCCGCAGTCGACAAGGTCGCGTGCCCCTCCTGAGTGGTACGGCAACCCTGTCTTGACTTTCTTGTTGGTAGAAGACAGTGAACCTACGAACTATGAGGAAGCAATGATGAGCCCAGACTCTGAGAAATGGCTAGAAGCCATGAAATCCGAATTGGGATCCATGAGCGAAAACCAAGTGTGGACTTTGGTGGACCCTCCTAGCGACCGAAAGGCCATTGAGTGCAAATGGATTTTCAAGAAGAAAACGGACGCGGATGGTAATGTTACCGTCTATAAGGCACGACTTGTCGCGAAAGGTTTTCGACAAGTTCAAGGTGTTGACTACGATAAGACTTTCTCTCCCGTAGCGATGTTTAAGTCCATTCGAATTTTATTAGCAATTGTTGCGTTTCATGATTATGAAATATGGCAGATGGATGTCAAGACTGCGTTCCTCAATGGCAACATTGATGAAGAGTTGTATATGATGCAACCCGAAGGTTTTGTCGATCCTAAGGATGCTGATAAAGTATGCAAACTTCAGCGTTCCATTTATGGACTGAAGCAAGCATCTCGAAGTTGGAACCTTCGTTTTGATCAAGTAATCAAGAGCTTTGGATTTGTTCCAAATTGCTACGAAGCTTGTATCTACAAGAAAGTGAGTGGGAGCTCGGTGACATTTCTGGTACTATATGTGGATGACATATTGATTATTGGAAATGACATTGACATGCTCAACGATGTGAAGAGTTATTTGAACAAGTGTTTTTCAATGAAAGACCTAGGTGAAGCTGCTTATATATTGGGCATCAAAATCTATAGAGATAGACAAAGACGCCTGATAGCTTTAAGCCAGAGTACATACCTAGACAAAGTTCTGAAAAGGTTCAGAATGGATAAGGCAAAGAAAGGTTCAGGCCTATGTTGTCGTAAGATATTGAGCAAGGCTCGGTGTCCAGCCACGGTAAATGATAGGGAAGCTATGAGCAAAGTGCCTTATGCCTCGCCATAGGTTCTATCATGTATGCCATCTTGTGTACTAGACCGGATGTGTCCAATGCTCTTAGTTTGAGGAGATATCAAAGTGATCCAGAGTAGAACATCGACAGCCGTGAAGAACATCCTAAAGTACCTAAATAGGACTAAAGAAATGTTCTTAGTCTATGGGGTGATGAACATTTCGTCGTAAAGGTTACGTCGACGCTAGTTTTGACACCGACAAGGATGATTCTAAATCTCGCATGGATACGTGTATATTTTGAATGGAGGAGTTGTGAGTCGGAGAAGCTGCAAGCAAAGCGTGATCGCGATCTACGAGAAGCGGAATACATGGTCTGCCGAAGTGTCAAGTGAAGGAGTTTGGATCAGAACTTCATCATCGAGCTTGGCGTGGTTCCAAGTGCATTGGACCCACTGGACATATTGTGTGACAACACCGCGCCATAGCACTCGCTAAGGAACCAAGATATCATCCAAAGACCAAGCATATCAACCGCAAGTTTCATATAATCCGAGATTATATAGCATATGGAGATCTGAAGATCAGCAAAGTGCATACAGATCTGAATGTCGCAGATCCATTGACTAAACCTCTTCCACGTGTAAAACATGATCAAGACCTCGAGGCCATGGGTGTGAGATTGTTGCCAAATGTAAACTAGATTATTGACTCTAGTGCAAGTGGAGATCTGTTGGAATTATGCCCTAGAGGCAATAATAAAGATGTTATTATTATAATTCTTGTTCATGATAATGTTTATATTCCATGCTAGAATTGTATTAAGCGGAAACTTTAATACTTGTGTGGTTTATGAACAACACCGTGTCCCTAGTACGCCTCTATGGACTAGCTCATTGATTAATGATGGTTAAGGTTTCCTAACCATGGACATGAGTTGTCGATTAATAATGAGATCATATCATTGGGAGAATGATATGATGGACAGACCCAAACTAAGCGAAGCAATTAGATCGTGTCATCGTGTTCATCTTTGCGAAGCTTTTCTTATGTCAAATATTGTATTCCTTAGACCATGAGATAATACAACTCCCTGGTATCGGAAGAAAGCTTTGAGGTCATCAAACGTCATCCTATGAGAGGGTGATCATAAAGGTGTCTCTCAGGTGATCGGAAAGTATCTGGGTTGTATGTATCGAGATGGGATTTGTCCTCCCAAGTCGGAGATATACTTGGGCCCACTCGTAATCGATATCAACACCGCTTGCAAGCATGTGGTTAAGGAGTTAATCACAAAGTGATATCGGATTACGAACGAGTAAAGTACTGCCGTGAACGAGATTGAACTAGGTATGACGCATCGACGATCAAATCTCGTAAGTAAAATATCGCGAGACTAAGGGAATATATATATGGGATTGATTGAATCGGCATCGTGGTTCATCCGATATGATCATCGATGAATGTGTGGGAGTCAATATGGGTTTCCAGGCCCCGCTGTTGATTATTGATAGAAGATCATGTCTGCATATTCTCGAACCCGAGGGGTCACACACTTAACGTGTCTCGACGCTAGGATTGATTGGATAATTGGTTTATGAGTTTTTGTTCGGAGTCTCGTATGGGATCCGAGACATCACGAGAGGTTCCGGAGTGGTCCGGAGAATAAGATTCATATAAGGCAGCTTTTTGGAGTTCGAATTGTTCCGGTTAATCGGTATTGTACCAGAAGCTTCTAGAACCTTCAAGAAGGGGACCAACGTGGCCCCACCTTCCGGGAGGGGGCATGGGCCTATGAGGGAGTGCCCTGGCCGCATTGGGCCAGGGGCACAAGGCCCCATAGGGCCTAGCCGGCCAAGCAAGGGATAAACCCTAATTGGACCTTCTAGAAGGGGGGGTTTCCTTGCCCCACCTCCCTCCTTTGGTTGCCGGCCTAGGTCTTGGGGAGGTTATGGCGCCCACCCCTCTATATATAGAGGGCGCACCACCCCCACACCTTCCTCAAGCCTAGTCGCCTCCTCTCTCTCCTCCCGATTGCGTGTAGCGAAACCTGCCGGTAAACTCTCCACCAATTGCACACCGTCGCGTTGTAGATCCAACCCATATCTCCACCATACTTGCTGGACCAAGGAGGAGACGTCAAGGTGCTGCACGTGTGCATCTCACGGAGGCATCGCCACTTGTGGTTCTAGATCGGATCGGATCGCGGCGGAGGAGAAGCGAGTACGACTACATCACCCACGCTCCGATTTAACGTTCACCGCGAATCTTCAAGGGTATGAAGATCTAATCCAATCTCTCTCGTTGTTTGCATCTCCTAGATTAGATCTTGGCTTCCCTCTGTTTGCATCCGTAGAAAATTTTGATTTACTATGCCGCGAAACCCTTCACGGCCTCCATCTCCTCGTCGGCGCCGCCTCCGGATACGCATGCAACCGCCTTGGCCTCCACCTCCTCAACGTGCCAGGCCAAGTTCACCGTGGGATGACCACGGGAGCGACCGTCGTCCACCACCTCCTCCGCCGCTACGGCCTCCTCCCTACCCGCATCCGCCGTGCAGTATTGACACGATGAGGGCGTTGTCATCGATCCGCAATTGCCGTGGCCTGATTCGCTCACCAGAGGAGGTTGGTCTGCACGGCGGCAACGTGCGGGTTAGAACCCGTATCTACCCGCCCGCACACTACTTGTAAAAGCTACGGAGGGTGGTTCAAGGGGGATCGTGAAAAAAGAATAGGGCCAAGGTTTTCACGGACTCGGTTAGCTCGGCATCTCGGTCCATAGGATGTATTCTCACCGGAATTTCACAAGTTTGGTCGTTTTAAGTGCACCATTAGAGATGCTCTAACCCTGTGTTTGGATGTAAGAATTCGACCTCAGAAACGTGGAATCTGGAATTCGCGATCAGTTTCCGCCGTTTGGATTGCAAGCAGAATTATTGGCCGGAAACTGAGACCAATTCCATGCCCCGCTTTCGTGCGTGTAACGAGCCTGCCCGCGATTCCGACCTCGTGCCCTCGGAAACGCATGGAAAAGGAACCCCGTGTACCTGTTCGATAGATGAAACACAGATCGAGGCCTGCACAGGAGCTCAACTGCGACCCGGTGGACCGGCAGCCACGCCGGCACCGGTAAGGTCTTCCCCGCCGTCCTCTCTCTCACACCTTCCCCGCCATCCTCTCCCTCTCCACCTTCTGCTTCGAGGGCGGCTCGCGTGAGCCCCGTCCATCCGCTTCCTAGCCTAACAATAACCCTAGATCGACCGGAAGTGAACGGCAGGTAAACGGCGGACACTCCCCTGGCCCTCCCCAAGCAGTCCTCTCTCTAGCCCTTCTTTTTTCCTTCCGATTCCTTTCATTCTTCGTCTACTTCCTGAAGATCAAAGTTGCTATTGTGTTCTGATTTCACAATGCTGCTATGGTGTTTTGATTTCACGATGCTGTGTAATGCTTTCGATTAGATGATGCTCTCGTCTGGTACGAGGACAAGGACCTACCTAATCGAGGATAGCATGGATAGATCATGATGAGATCAACATGCTTGATCCAGTAATTTTGGACACTGGAGTATATTTTCCGCCTGATTGGTTTCAGCATACAAATGTATAATTAAGCTCTTGCTTTTCGGATACGCTTTGCAAGTTTATTGGATTTGGAGATCATTATTTATTTTCTATTTTCCGTGAATCCTCCTCAGCATGTTGTATTTGGACAAAATTATTATCCATGTTGTAATTGTTCTTGTATTACGTGTGAAAGTATAATATATAAATATTCAAATATATACATATTATTTTTTCCCATATACGCAGATCAGTTTATATTACCCAAAACTGACAAAACATTCAATTCCATTATTTATATATCCAAACAGGAATTGAAAATGGGTGCTTCCCTTTGATTCCAACAGCAAATTGCATGCACATTTCAAACAAAAAAAATAGAATTAGAGCCAATTCCTTTTCATCTTAGATTTAGAATTTCTATCCCAATTCAATTCCGAGCTAAAATTCATACGTCCAAACACAAACACAGCGTAAGGAGAATCGAAGCCGCCGCGGCGCGATCCTCGTCCCAAGTTCGCCGGGCGAAGAAGCGGCCGACCACCGCCGCCGCTCAGATCGATGTGGTGGTGGGAGGAGAACAACCTTTGAGATCGATATTGAGGCGGCCGCTGTTTCAGCGTCGCATATTCCTCGTCGGAGGAGGACCGCTCAGATCCGGATCCCCTCTCGCCGGGCCAAGACTGTGCGACCGCATCCTGTCTCCAATCCACCCCACGATCATCCCAATTGGGTCGTGAGCCCCGTGAGGGCTCCTCCTCCTCCTCCCCAGGGGTACGTACGTCCTCCTCCACTCTTCTTATAACCGCAGCGGTGGTGGTTGGCGATTCAGATACGCACGGACCACCAACCTACCCTGCTGCTGGTACGTCCCGCGTCAGAAGGACATCCTCTTCATCATCTTCTTAACAAATACTCCTACTAGTAACAGCGATAATTTTGATTGATTCCGATCTGATTTGCTGCCACCCTCGCAGGAGGGACTGGTCTAATCTTGGAGATGGGCCAGTGGGGCTCATCGCCGAGCGTGTCCTCGCATATGACGTTGCTGACTATGTCCGCTTCCGCGCCGTCTGCAGCCCGTGGCGGCAGTCTTCCACCGAGCCGCGCACGCACAGTGGTCTGGACCGCCGGTTCCATCCCTCCAAGTGGATCATGCTCCTGGAGGAACTCACCTCTCCCACAGGCCGCTCATTCCTCAACACATCCACTGGCCAGTGTGTCCAGATTGACATACCGGAGCTCCGCGACCACGAGCTGCTCGCCCTTACCCCTGAGGGCCTCCTTGTTCTTGCCCGCAAACCGCCCTGCACCACCACCCTCTGCATGCTCAATCCGCTCACCCGCCAACGCATCCAGCTCCCGCCACTCAGCTCGTTTCTGCCTTCCGAGTTCCATGACGACATGCTTCCTGAGCGTGATGCCCTTTCTTTACAAGGATCACACTTCAGAGCATGGGGCTCTGGCATTCTTAATGATGATTCAACAGTGCTGCTCTGCTTCCACCACTTGTATATGCTTGGGATGGCCAAGCCCGGCGATGACCACTGGACGTTGCTCGAGTATGATGACGGTTGCATTAGAGCTACACCCATGATGTTTCAAGGTTGCTTCTATTGCATTAACCTGAGTGGACTCATGGTGCTGGAAAAAACGGGCGGACCACCACGCCTTGAGGTGGCTGCCAAGCTTATGCCTTTTTGCAGGATGATGGATACTTTCCACCTTGTCAACATTTGTGGGCAGTTGATGCTGGTTCACTGTCACTTGGGACGGATGGGTCGTGCTTTGTTCTACGACACATATCGTGTGGATTTGGACACCGGGACGCTGCTCCTGGTCAAGAGGTTGGGCAGTGCAGGGCATGCACTGTTCTTGGGCATGCGTTGCTCTCTCTCGGTGTCTCCAAAGGTTTTCCCATCCGGATCCATTTGTGCGGACACCATCTACTTGAGCTCTGCCATAAACAGTAGAGAGTCGATGACGGATGGAGGATATCATCTCGCAGATGACTGTGTTGAACTCCCCAATAGCTCCGTGTCACGGCCACATACTCTTGCTGAATGTCTATCTCTGGCCAGTACTATCAGCTGATGAGGAACGAACCTAGCTAGAGTTCTGTATGGCTGACTGGTCATGCTTAACTTGCATGTTGAATCCACCAACCAGGAGGGAGTTTTAAGCATCTATCTAGCTAGTCTAGTCTAGAATGCACTTTCTATTGCCGTTGTAGGGATGTAGTGATGCTGAATAAACAACATTGTTGCATACTGTGCCTGGCAATCTGTGTACTTGAGACTGAAGTTCGATTGGAGAAAATCTCAATCTATATTACTGCCCTGTTTTATTTCTATATTTGTGCGGCAAGGTGTCTTCGCAATTTAATCCTAGATGTTATCCTAGATTGCCTCAACAAGCTTGACTGGATGCATTTCAGTATATTTTAGTCATGTCTAGTTTGTTTCCAACACAGCATATTGTTCTTGTGTAAAAAATTGTCAGGGTGTTGAGCCCATTATTTCGAATTGGTTCGATGTTATCATGATTTGTGTCAGAATGGTTATTAATTTGGCCTAGTGGTTCACTTTTAGTCCACGTCATCTTCTGATAATTTTACTTTGGTTAATATTTACGACCCTTGTGATGGAATTGATAGAGAAATTTTAATTACGTGGTTATTTCATCTTGATAATATAGATGACACCTGTTGGTTACTACTCCCTCCGTTTTAAAATATAAGATGTTTTAGGTTTGTGAAGGAAATGTATGTAGACTTGTTTTAGTTTATAGATTCATTCCAAACTTGAGTGAACCTATATACTAAAAGTAGTCTAGATACATTTGTTTCACAAAGCTAAAACATCTTATATTTTAAAACCGATGGAGTATATAGTAGTAAGAAACAAACCATTCTATCGATATTCAGACAATCGAAACATACCTAGGGCAGATGTTGCAGATATCGCCATGTTTAATTAACGTTTTTCCTATTACAATTGGCAAACAGACACTTCTGGAAGAGTCCGATTTTGTTTCATTAAAACGAGTACCACGAGAGCCATCCAGGGTTCTTCCCAAATCTAGACATCCCCAGATCCATGGCGTCTTCATCGTCCTCCCATCCAGGCTCCCAGGAGAACCACCATCTCCCTTTCATCCCTTGCCTAGTGTGCGGCAGCAGGGTTATCACCAAATCTCGAAGGGAGGCACCAGGCATGGCATTCGGTACTACAAGTGCAGATTCTTCAGTGTAAGTTTTCATTTTTTTTAGCTATCGATCCAAATCTCAGTCTCTACCAACTGGATTGCCATTGCTCACAGCATTCGTTTCGTTGATTCGATGCAGACCTGGCAGTGCAATTTCTTCAAGTGGAGGGAGGGATATGCAGTGGTGGTCCGGGTGCCGCACCCGGAGCCTGCAGCTGCGCAGCCAACCCAGCTCAAAACTATACCAAGATCTGGCGCACGAAAATCCTGTTGTGTCCGTCACCAACACCATGGCCACATCGTGCTGGCACTCTTAATCGCCCTGCTTCTTGGATATATGACAAACTGAAGCACGTAGCTACCAAGACAAATGTTCCAATCTTTATCTGCGTTCTGTAGTTCGGTCAGGTTATTGTTTTTGCTCAATGTCTATACAATAAAAATCCCCCATCGGCACAATCAGGAAATAGTTGATTATACTCCTTCCCAAAATTTGCAGCTGACTCAATTCGCACACGAATCGCTGAAAAGATTGGTGGCCGAGTTCTTGATCTGTCTGACCACAAATGTACGGCACATATATGTTTGCCTGAATTTACTGCAAGTTATATTTAGAAATACACAGTCACTGCTATCAAAGAATGAATTTCTCGGTTTTGGTTATTTTTTATCAGTTCCGTCGGATGAAAGTTTGGCAGCTGCAGCATCTTCAAAGGGAAGCAACCGCTTTGTCCTCTCTCATGAAATGGACCAGCAGAAGAGATCATATTATCCACAAACACCACAGAGCAACAAGCATTGACTATATGCAGTAGGGTCAAGGTGTTTTTGGTTAAGCTGTGTGAACGACTTAAGAGACTTTATGTCCATATATATCCAACTAATGCATGCACAAATATATTTGGCAACACGACACACCCTCTCCCAAAGAGAAAATATATATCCGGACGCAGTAATGCATGGATGAAAGCATCTGCACATCCTCCTTTGACCACATGATCCATTGGAGGTCTCCTTGAACAATATATGTGAAATAAGTCCAGATGAGCTACAGAGGTATGATTTTGAGCCGGATTCTTCCCCACCTGATGTATATTTTTTAATCGTATTCTACCCTACCATTGGCATTCTTGTCCTTATATCCGCCTTTCTTTTTATTTCACCTTAGAACATGGATTGATCACATCGAACCGCACCTCCTAATAGTTGATGGATAAGCATAAGGAAGCAACTAATAGGAGACAATCCAATGAGCCATGCACTAGTAACTGTACTACTTAGGGGGTGGTCACAGATTGATAGTGAATCAGACATTGAGTGTCCATACATTAGTTTCAAGCATGTATTGCAGCTAGATTTCCTGGTGAGAATCGACGCGTATATCATTTTTTTATTTTCCTGTTCTTATGACTCCATATAACCACCACAATGATCTTGGTGATTTTTTGCATGTACCTAGACACTCACCTTGGCTGAAAGAGATGTCGTTAACCTGATACATATCGGGAAACAATTACAGAAGATGACATCCCGCACCCAATCTGAATCATGTCAGTTTGAGAGTCTACTTCACCACATTTTCTGTAGTTTGTCATATCCTTATATGCAACTTGTCCCATCCCTCATTTCTGGTTTGTGTGTTTTAATTACGTCACAGATCTTTGTTCCTGTCATACTGGAAGAAGGATGGGCAGTATACATGTGGGATATGCTTACCTGGTTGATGTGTACTTGTGTTTATCTGAATTCTTTGCTGGCTGGCCAATTCAGTCCGAATGGGATACTACTTTCCCTCGCACCGTTGACACGAACTTCATGAGGCTGGTTTTATGTATCCTTCCCCACACCGTGCCTCCCCAAAACCATTGTTGCATTGCTAGTGTCATACTGACTACCGTACTTGCAGGGTCGAATCTGCATTCGCCGCGCTACACGTATTGAGGTACTATGATGGGGAAAGGCTTAGAGTTCCTCTAACTAAGGTAATGCCCGTAATTCACTATTTACTTCTTCTACTTTTACTTCCGTTTGCATATGCTATGAACTAATTCTGTTATGCCTCACCATAGTAGAGTACAACATATCCAAGATCTTATTCAGGGCTCTCCACGAGTGGAAACAAATTGACCATTCCAAGCGATGCCATTTGGAATGCGATTGCTCCTGTGGACACAATTTGAAGATTTCTCGCTACAGAAAATGCAGTCATCTTTTTTATGTTTGCTCCTGTGGATTTTTTCTTCTAACGCTGTACATATAGTTATTCTCATGTATTTTCTGAACAAAGCATGTAGATGAAGTAATAAGTACTCAGCTCACTATTTCGGCCTTTTGAGCTGACTTATTGTGTATCTCCTTGCTCGCTGATCTTGTAGCTAGAGAATAGACCTGTCATTGATGGGGAGGTATTGACTCTCTCTCTCTCTCAAGTACTCTTCTCTTCCCTCAACGTGTTTACTAGCTCTAGTATCTTTCTGAATGCTGCATGTTTATACCATTTATATTCTTCTTTTTTTCTTCTGAATACGTGAATCCGATTCTGATGCAGTTGTAGTGTTGTACCTTTGCCACTTTCTTATACTACTACATTCAGCTAATATCTGAATATAAAGTGACAGTTTTATCTCCAAGTCTACACTTGTTTGTTCAGTAGCTTGGATCAGCTCACGTTTTATTGATCGCATCAGAGGACTAACCGAAATAAGATAAAGCATCGTCTAGTGATGGATATATCGAGCATTGATTTGGAGCTGTACGTAGCAGTGCACTGGTGTTCACTGCTTTCTTATATTTGATGCCTCTGAGACAGCCACCTTTTAATACCTAACTAGCTTCCTAAGAAAAGAAATTCTCCTTTTTTTTATCTTTACTATAATAGAGGAATGAAAATAATTGATGAGCTTTTTAGGCATGAATGCAAGTGAGTTAACTACTAACAGTTTGGTACTCCCTCCGACTTTGATTTGTCAAAATTTGGATGAACCTATATTCTAAATAGTGTCTAGATTCATTCAAATCTAGACAAATTTAAGTCAACTAATATGGGTCGGAGGGAGTACTTAATTTACAAAGACATGTACGTTCTGAAATAATTAACGGCTATGTAGATATATGGTTATAGTTTTGGATTCCGTTGGATTGATTGGTCGATTCTTGGAAGGCATGGTTATGCAGAAATCAGGCCGATTGGTGCCCAACGGTGCTACGGTGCTATGGATGGCGGGCGGTGTTGCTACCAGCCGCAACACCGGTTGCTACAAGTGGCAGCGTCTACAGGCATGTTGTGTTGCTACGAAAGGCCTGGAATGGCACTACGAGCGGCTGGCCGGAGCAGGGACTTATTTTGTTAATTGTTTTTATTTTGTTATGTATTAGTTTTGTTTTTGTTATATTGGTGTTCTCTATATATTACATTGTTTCCTGTACAAATTTTTGGACTATGAATTCCGGCGATGTCGTCTTTGCTGCAATAGGACGATTTTTTTGCTACAACAATTTTTTGCTACAATTGCGTATAATTTTTGTTACAAAGTCTCCGCCGAAGTTAATCTGGCTACATTAGGACTTTTTTTGCTACAAAGTCATTAGCGATATCTCCGGCGAGGTCTAGTCTTTTTGTTCTATTTTCTAGGACAAACATTTTTTGCTACATAAAGCAAAAGCAGGACAATTTGTAGCAAACGCAAGATTTAGGCCTTTTTAGGGACATGTGGCACAACGGGGACCTGGGAGATTTGGGGGAATTATCCCCGGGGACGCGTAGTACCATCCCGGATGATGGAATTGTTCCATCATCCGTGTACTCGCATTGCGCGTGTGTTGTATCCATGCCCACCACCTACCTCTGCCCTGTTCCGTGTAGTTTCCCTTCCCCGATCCTTCCTAGTCTTCTCCAGGAGCAACCGATGAAACCAGGGGTGCCGCCACCTGAGCTAGTCCCTGCCGCCGGACGGAGAGGTCGTCTGATCTCCAGCGTCGGCCCTCCCGTCTCTGCCCACACCATCCACAACTGCTGGTGCCACTTCCCATACCTCATCGCCCCCGTAGCCATGGCCATCTCTAGTGCCCTCCATCCAATTGAAGGGTTACGTAGAAGATCTATCTATGTAGATGTAAAGTAACGAGAGAGATTCTGAGTTCATACCCTTGAAGACCGAAAGCAGGATTACGTTCCCGTTCAAACGTTGTCGGTGTAGCCGAAGCGTAGCCGACCTCAAGGTTGAGTAGGCCTCAAGCGTTGAGAACCACAACTGGCGGTGCCTCCAAAGTTATACACACGTCTGGTGTAGAGGCATGTCACAGCCTCTGGTCCAGCAAAGCAGCAAAAGAAGATCATCTGGATCGACTCCAATGGCACGACAATGTGTGTATGGTGGAGAAAGCTCTAACTCATTGTGCACGTTCCAAACTGGGGAATACACACGTGAAGAAGAGAGAGGAGAAGACAAAACCAATGAGATGAGATTGGGGAGAGGGATCTCCCCTTCTTATACATGGCAAGGAGGAGAACCACCTCCCCAAAAGTCCCGGAGTGAGACTAAACAAAGGAGGAGGTGGAGGGAGTGGCCGTTGGTGGTGGGTGGGCCCTACCACGTGCGCGCCTAGGCCCTAGGCCGGCAAGCAGTGGAGAGGCCTTCCCACCCCGCGCGTCCTCTTGCCATTAGGTGGGTTTTACTCCATTAAATTAATTAAATATATACATATTAATTAATTTATTTAAGTAATAATAATTGCATATTAATTTATTCCTTGCACTTCAAACCCCTCCGACCATCTTCGGATTCTCTCCGGAACGATTCCAGTTCTCTCTCTCTCTTCTAATTCTCTTACAATCTCGGATCATCCCTAAGAGTCTCTACCCTTAAGTGTGCCACCCTTACGGTTCGGGAATATGTAGACATGATCGATACTTCTCTCTGATCAATGACTATCAGTGGGATATAGAAACCAATGATGGCCCTCATGCATTCCACTTATTAATTGATCGCTTGAACCTTAAACTTCGAGTCTCATTCCCTTTTCTCTACGATACCTAGTTTATTCAAGATCTGATCTGCGATATCTACATACCTAGTTCAATCTTATTACTGACAAACACATTTACTCGTTCTGTGATATTATATCCCAGTGATCTAGTCACGTGCTTGCAAGCTCCATTTATGTAATCTCACTGAGTGAGTCCACAGTATCTATCCATCACTCGGATGGACAAATACCAATCTCGATGCACGCACCTCAGCCTACCCTCTAGAATACCGAATATACATCTTTATGATCACCCTGTTACAGTGTGATGGTTGATGCAATCAAAGCAGCCTCGGGTGGTAGTTATTAAATATGATCTCACGGTTAAAGGAGTGAGTTACTATGCTTTACTATATATTGCAGTGTTGAATTTTGTGATTGGATCACATTAAAATACGACGGTTGGATGTGTGTCCATCACATCATTCATCTAATGAAGTGACCCGGTTATCAATTGACATAAATGTTTCATGATCAGGAAACCTCGATCACCGATTTTCGAACAAGCTAGTGTCCTAGAGGATACTAGGGATTTTGTTTGTTTACATACTAAACGTGTATTAATGTTTCCGCTTAATAAAATTATATAATGGTATAAAACTACTATGAACAAATGATATATAACAATAAAAATAACTTTATTATTTGTCTCTATGGCATATCTCTAATAGTCTCCCACTTGCACTACAGTATAAATAAACTACTTTACATTGGCAAGAATCTAACACCAATTGCATCCTGGTGTTGATCATGCTTTGTCATGGTAGAGGATTTGTGAACGGGTCTATGACATTTAGATCCGTATGTACTCCGATTCCATCGTAGATTGAGCTACCGAGGATTACTTCTCCCTCCTCCAGCTGACCGCGCCACCATTCACAAAAACACATACCATGCCTGAGATTTCGAGTCATCTAGATCAGTTCTGAAACTTGCATCCACGTAACCAGTTATGGCAAGTTCCTCTTCATGTCCTCCAAAGACAAGAACCATATCCTTAGTTTTTTTAGTTTGAGAATATTCTTAACTAATGTCCAATGAACCATCACATGGTTACTTTGGAAATGGCTCGTCAAACTAAGAGTTAGGGCCACATCCAGTCGAGTACTCAACATGGCATACATGATATAACCAATGGTTAAAGTACATGGTATAATCTTAATCGCTTCCTTATCATCATCCGTTTTTGGACATTGAGTCGCACTCAATGGATTACCTTTCACTATGGGCAAGAACCTATTCTTCCCCTGATCCATTATAAACCTCTTCATAACTTTATCAAGGTAAGTAATCTAACTTAGTGCTAATGGACACTTTGATCTATCCCTATATATCTTAATGGCTAATATGTAAGCAGCTTTAGACATGTCCTTCATGGAAAATCGACTATTTCAATAACCTTTTATGTTGTTCAGAATATTCACATCATTCCCAATCGGCAATATGTCATCCACATATAGCACTAGGATGTCACTGAGCTCCCACTCACTTTATTATAAATATAGGCTTCTTCCTCACTCCGTACAAATCCAAAACCTTTGATTACTTCATCATTGCGAAGATTCTAGCTCCGAGATTCTTGTTTTAATCCATAAATGGAAAACTGAAGTTTCTATACTTTTATAGCATCCTTAGGATCAATAAAACCTTCTGGTTGTATCATATACAACTCTTACTCAATGTTGCCATTCAGGAACGCGGTTTTCACATCCATATTCCATATCTCATAATCGAAATAATTAGCAACTGCTAGTAAACCCAAATAGACTTAAGATTCGCTGCGAGAGAGAATGTCTCATCGTAGTCAACTCCTTTAATTTGTTGGAAACCCTTTGCGACAAGTATAGCTTTATAGACGGTTATGTTACAATCGTTGGCATCGGTCTTTTTCTTAAAGATCCATTTATTCTTGATAGCCTTGCGGCCTTCAGGAATATCCACCAAAGTCCATACTTGGTTGTCATACATGGATCCTATTTCGGATTTCATGGCTTTGAGCCATTTCTTGGACTCGGGGCCTAACTTGTAGGTTGTAGGTTTGTCTTGTTCAACTAACATGACCATGTTAACAAGATTGCTATACTTCTCGGGAGCAACACATATTCTCGTCGACCTACATGATTCAGTAGGAGCCTCGATGTGAGTGTCATGATATTCATCATTTTATCCCACTCCAATTGATGAGGATGGTTCCAGAACATCTTTCGTTGCGCCACTTGGTATTTGGAGATTAGGCTCAACAATATCATCGAGTTCTACTTTCCTTCCACTTACACCTTTCGGAAGGAACTCTTTCTCGAGGAAGGTACCGTTCTTAGTGACAAACGTTTTGCCCTCGGTCTTGTTGTAGAAGGTATATCCAATAGTTCCCTTTGGATATCCTACAAAGATAAAAAAAATCGCTTCCGGTTCGAGTTTGTCGGGTTGTAGTTTCTTAAGATAAGTCTCACATGCCCAAACTTTCAGGAAACACAACTTTGGCTTCATGACATGCCATATCTCATATGGTATCGTCTTTATGGACTTGATGGCGCCCTATTTAAAATAAATGCGGTAGTTTATAACGTGTATCCCTAGAAGACATCATAAAACGCACACTATCCAATAAGGTGCGATTACATCGCTCAGACACAACATTATGGTGTGGTGTTCTATCTAGTGTAAGTTGTGATACAATACCACAAGTCTTGAGATGCAGACTGTCGTGCTCATGTCGTCGTCCACATACCTCCCCCTTGCCCAAAGTGTATCCAACTGCGAGGTCCTCTATGCCGTCGTGCTAGCCCCCGTTTCCCCCAGCATGCCACCGCGCCGCTCGCCACGAGGTCCTCCTTCGTTTCCAAGCTCACCTTTCTTGACATGTGCGTCTTCCTCCACGAGCGTGCAGGTGGCGCTAGGTCCAGGAGTTCTTCTCCTGGATGAAGCTCTAGGAACAGATCAAATGGCCCAAAATATCGCAGCTATCAAGCCAAATTTTCTAGAATGTTGTATCAATTTTCTCCAAATTTATCAAATCCTGATGCAATGCTCTATGAAATCCTCAATTTCTTGCTCTATCTCGTGCATTGCAGCTATGCTGCAAGTTCACCATGGTGGCCTACGACATCCTCCTTGGGTTGTATTGCCAGACAAGGAAGAAACTCGCCAAGGCGACATTCCTCAGGATGCTAGAGGATGCCGTGGAGCCGGACGCGGTAGCCTGCGGCACCCTGCTACATGCATACGCGCGCCAGAACAAGTATATGATGTTCTTCTACTGACCGACACAGCAGGATCATTTCTTTTTATTTACTAGTTAGTGTGCACGTGCAACGCACAATATTTCTCTTATCGATAAAATACTTATTCATGCCCCCAATGCCATGGCAAACCGTCATTGTGGACCCCTATGGACTGACCGTCACAGTTACATTTGTCAATGCAAGTCTCAAATAACAGAAATATAATATCTAATAGCAGATGAACACAAAGGGGTGAAAGCCTTTTTTGAGAAACATAATATAATGAGATTTTCAGTTAAGTTTCGAGACTACACCTATGATACATGTTGATCCGTTGTGAAAAGTCTCGCACACCTTTTTTTCAGAGGAACACAACGGTAATCATTATCATTACAATTACATGTTGAGCATGCTCCTGCCACATGGTGTGATGCAAATTGGGCAAACAAAGTTTCATAATGGCCTACCTCCATGAGTACACCATGGTGGAGCAGCATTACAAGCCTTTTGGGAAATGCACAACTTCCACATCATTGAAATTCAAACAAAATCGAATGTGATTTCTCTAAAGATAACTCCTAGCACACATATCTATATTTGACAGGCATGGTGGCCCACTTCTAAATACATGAGTAAATTTTAATGGTTACATGTTAACGACTCATTTGACACGTATAATAGCTGCCTGTAGCAAGGATTGAGCTTCAACATGAAGAGGGTCCTTCTCAAAAGAACACGAAGAAGATTAATTACCTGCTCCAGCAGCAATTAGGTTGCCACAAATCACTACGAATGGTAAATCCCTTCCTGATTGAGTAGCCTCTTTGAAAAATCCATCCATATTGATATTTAGGATATCAGCTGGCAGCGGAGACCATCTTTGGACTTTGTGCTTGTTTCCCTGGCCTTCTGTTGTTCCATCACATAATTTGAGAGATCATAGTTAACTGAAACAACGCATTTCTTCATAACTCATTATCACTTCTCACTAATTTTGCCTTATTTTTTTCATGACACCCTAACCATAGAAATAATATTAGTTTTGCACATTCATCTTGTGTCAGTTTTAGTACTTAGCACATAAGTATATAGCACCTCGACATATATAAGATTTATTCCATTTGGCATTCTCCTTGAGATGTTAGGCACATTAAGTTAAGGAACCCCTTAAGTAAATCATGATGAATTAAAAAAAGCAATAAAATAAAATAAAATAATGAAGAATGGTCCAAATGTCAGTTGGCAACTAAGATGAAGAGAATTCAAGCGAGGAAAATTCTAATCGCTCGGTACCATATTTTCTGGAGAGCAATACATCGCATGGTGCTATCCTATGACGCGTGCACACACTTCCACATCACCCATGCTATCATCATGATGCCAATGTCACAACAACATCACTGGATCAAATGGCGCAGACGACATCACGTATTTGTATCCCATGCTGAACATTTACTTCATATAATTCCCCTGTTTTCTGAACTGCCATGTAAACATGATATATGCAAACCACATGAAGTGGTTGATACAAGAAATACCTTATATTTCTTATGATTGGTCTGGAAGATGCAGTTGGCCAAAAAGCAAACCGGATGAAGCCGGTCGACCAAATTAATCCATTCCATTTCTACAAACAAAACTCTAGATTAATTATTGAGCTTCTACTAATTATACAATTATTGGACAATACTTAATGCCAAAATCCTATTATCGAAAGCCAAATAATACAAAACAAAGTTGATCATATGACCTTAGTATATTCCCTATCATGTTATTTACCTTCACAGGGACTAATATGAACATAAAATTCAGATGATACATTGTACCATTTTATTCTTATTTTCCCCATCAATCTTAAGAAACAAGATGTTAAAACGGAGGCTCGTCCTTGCATGCAAATTGTCCTGACTCTGAATACAAAGTTCAGAACAAAAGAGGACGAAGAGCATTATTATTCTGACCCTGAATCAATACTTTGGCATCTTCATTGTGATGTCAGTGTGCTCCACATTGGTCAGCTCAAATATAGTTCATACTGAAGTGTGAAAAGCATTGTAGTTTGCAAACCATGCATTGCAAATTTATTCAAAATCTCACAAAAACAAAGGGATCTGACAAAGCTCCCTTCAAAAAATCACACAACAACTGAAGGTGTCAAGTGTTTTTGCTAAAACTTGCACACAAACACATTAATACATACAACAACTGAAGGTGTCAAGTGTTTTTGCTAAAACTTGCACACAAACACATTAATACATACAACAACTGAAATGGACGTGCATGTTACGTGGTACTAGTACAAAAGCTATGTCTACTATATATAAAGGCCTACGCCTAAATATCTTGTGAATTAGTGGCTGGAGTGTTCCTGTTCTGCATACAAATTTAGATGAAGATGTCGCGTTTCTTAAAAAAAATGAATGTATCTATATACTAAATAGTGTATAGATTATTTATCCAAATTTTAATAAATACGTGACATCTACTTTAAGACAAAGGGAGTATTAACTTAGATGTACTCCATTTACACGTTGAAGACATCCGGTGGCTAATTTTTTTTAAATAATATATTTTTTTATTCAATTTCACAAATAATACATAAAACGGGCAAATTGCAAATCTGTTGGTCGCCGCTCAGACGAAACATCGCCTTCGTCCGCTCAACGGATTTAACATCGCTTTCATCCGTTCAACGGACGACACGCTGTCTTCGTCCGTTCAACGGATGACACGTTGTGGGTTTGCAAGGTGTGTCGTCCGTTGAACGGACGAAGACAGTGTGTCGTCCGTTGAACGGACGAAGGCAGCCTTTCGTCCGTTGAACGGACGAAACGAGTCTGTCGTCTGTCGAACAGCCGACCGACCAACAGATTTGCAATTTGTCCGTTTTATGTATTATTTGTGCAATTCAATAAAAAAATGTATTATTTAAAAAAAATTAGCCATTCGGTGGGTTCTTTGGGAACATCGATAGAAAACATTTCTATAGTGCCCATAAGCTGCAAAAGTGAAACATATGTATCCAAATAAAATATAAATTTAGAGAAACAAAATTCCCTCATTGCACTCTTTTGACCGCGTAAAACTTTTTGTTTCCTTCCAACACCTTCGTGTCGGGACCTAAGTGTCTCCAGTAGCACATTGTCGGCTCGTTTTCCTGAACTGAGCATTGTCACGAATAAGAAGATATGAGTAGTTTCTGTTTAGCAATCTATCTAATTAGAGTATACAAAGAAAATGTTTTTATCATAGGTTCGATTTTAAAGTCTCTATATGGAAATACAAACGAATGTTTTTTCTACAACTATCAGCGTACAAGGGCCCTTTTTTTGCCTTGCACCGGGCCCTTGTCAGGGCCGACCCTGCTAGCACTAAATCGCCATTGGTAGGCTTAACCTTGCGGCCTCTGTCCCTGGCCATTTTGGTGGGAGGTGCTATGCCCCGCTCGTAGCGGCAGCTCTTTCCCGCGCCGCTTCGAGCGACAGCTTCATGGGCTGCTCTCGATGAGACCCATTAAAGTCCATATACATCGCTTACTTCTGTTCTGCTCGACTGTTTGGTCACACGTTCGGTCACGTTTCTGCTTTCGTGCAATTCTTGCCCCCGCACACTGCCTTTGCACACATTGAAACAAGGTATCAGCAGGAAATATGCACGTGCATTTTTAGGGCATCTCCACCTCCACCCGCGAGACCCAAACTGTCACTGTGTGTCCTAACCGGTCCGTCGGACGCGCGGAACGTCCCGGGACACGACCCATCCAGATTAATTCAGGCGGACCGATTCATTCATAATCCAGATTTAATGTCTCGATGGGTCTGTTCGGACAGGCCGGACACAGCGGACACAGACTGATCCAGATGCAGACGCACATGGATCTTCTTCTTTTGGGCTGGTTTGGCATTTTTTATCCGTTTGGGTCATGTTGTTGAACAGGCCGGACCACGACCCCAACTGGTCCGTGGCCCGACCCAAACGAACAAAAACGGACCGTTTGGATCGTTCGTTTAGGTCTCGAGATGCCCTTAGAACCTATGGAAAAAATTGTAGCTACAAATGTTTTCCAAAACGATGAACAAATTTTATAAAAACTTGAACATTCTTTGAAACTCATGATGAACATTTTTCCAAAAATCATGGACCAAATTTGAAAACTCATTAACCAAATTTCGAAACTCATAAAATATTTTTTTAAAACATGAAATTTTTAAAAATCATAAACCAATTTTTTAAATTCATGAACCAAATTTCAAATCTCATGAACTATTTTTTAAGACATGAACTTTTTTTAAAAATCATAAACATTTCCCAAAAATCATGAACTAATTTTAAAAGTGTGTTGTTTTTGAAAAATTATGAACATTTTATAAAAACACGAACAGACTATAAAAGTCCAGACCAAATCTACAAATCGTAAACCAATTTTGAAAAAAGTGGATTTTTCCAAAATATATAATGATCTTTTTTTATTAAAAGGTAAAAAAAATAAAAGCGAAAAAGTAGAAAAAGAAACAGAAAACAAGAAATATAGAAAAAATAACAAAAAATAACCGTGGAACCGGACCGGCCCAAAAGAGAAAAACCCTATGCGGCGCGAGCCGCCCGAACCGCAGCGGACGGCAATTAGCATTCCGCCATTTTGGTAGCATACGATGTACCGATATACTCTCTTTGTCCTAAAATACCCTGCATTCTGGATTTAGTCAAAGTCAAACTTTGTAACAAAGTTTTGACCAAACATATTGAAAAATTTATGTACACATACAGTACAACATAAGTACCATTAGAATCGTCATAAGATATATTTTCACAATATATACATTCGATGCTATAGATGTTTATAGTTTTTCCTATGTATTCTATCAAACTCTATAAAGTTTGACTTTGACTAAACCTAGAATGCAGGATATTTTAGGACAGAGGGAGTACTTCCTGTAAGAAACAGAAGGCAAGGCCCGTATATAAAAGAGAAAATGTTAGAGCAACCACCGAGCGTGGATTCCCTCGAAAAAAGCAAAATCTACCGAGCGTGTGGAACGGAAGTTTCGTTTTGTTTCAAAGGATCAACGTGCCAAACGGTCGAGCGTGACGCTTTTGGTTGTTGTGGCCACAACTGTATGCGCGTGGTCGCCGTCTCTGCTGCCCTGACGTGTAGGTTCTTCTTCTGCGTCTGCGTTCCCGAGCCGTGACGATTGCTTCCAGATTTTATTAATTGCACTCTCCACTCTCTCTCTCTTCTCTCGCATACTTACGGTCTGCAGATACTCCATCGTATGTGTGCCACCACGAGCGAGTCAAGGTCGTTTTCCATCAGGGACTGAGCCATCGTACATATTCCGGCCTAAACGGGGCCGTGCAACAAGTGGCGCGCGGAATGGCGCCGTTTCCCGCGGTACGTGTGGACGCGCGCACACACACACGTATGCGCAGCTCGTCACGCCCTGTCCCATCGGTATCGTTTTCATTGCCGACATAGACACGGTGCCACCCCTCGCTCTGCTACCGTGCTACGCATTGCCATTCGTTTTTCTATTTGATTGAGGTTACGTGTGCTGAGCCCTTAACTTTGTCTGATATGTCTTCTGCTATTTCTATCCAGAAAGCAGCACCGTTATTTTCATGTGGAGTGCACATCTTATATATCCTAGCTAGTACGTCTTGTGTTGTGTAGTGATGCTTGATATTGTACTTACTGGTCGTGTAAAGTGCAAAAAACGCGTTTGGCTAGCAATACACATGAAACAAGGAAATTTGACATATGAAAACGATGACACCATGTAAACGACAACGCGGGGAAGTAATAATCCTCAACATAATAGCGACCTGGTTTATTTTCCCCTCGAGACCACTAGTACAATATCAAGCATCGCTACACAACACAGTACAAACGCAGACGCTCACAATACATACTAGACATATGTTCCTAGACAAATAAGATTAAAAAAAAAAACACAGTACAAACGCAGACACTCACAATACATACATACAAATAAGCATTGATGCTTAGTAAAAAAGATTGATTTATTTTTCTAAGCACTCAGGTAATGTAAGCACCTTGGATTGTATGTGGCCATAGGAGATGACTTAGATTACCATTAGTTCGAATTCAAAGTATCCTATTCCAACTTTTTTCTTGATAATATATAACCTATTGGTTCTAACTTTACATTACACATGTTGAAATAAAAAGAGTACGAAAAAGGAACAACTTTTCCTTCTTCGTATCTATCTCAACTTTTCTTCTCTTCTTGTCGTTTCAGCCCCGTTTCTCGTGTGGAGACAAAAGGTGGCCGTCAGGGAACAATATTGCTTTGCGATAGCAGCCAAAGGGAAGCGTCGGGCTTGTTACACCCAACAAGGCCAAGAGGACATTATTTGACTCTTCTAACCCATCTGCAATGGTTTAGCACTGCTGAAGAAATCGACGTGCACGTTACGCGGTACATGCTACAAAAGCTAGGTCTATCATCAAGGCCTACGGATCTATGTTTCGTGAATTAGTGGCCGTAGTGTAGTGTTCAGTCCAGGCACTACGTAACGTGACGGGATATTTCCTTCTCACTTTCTGACAGACAAAAGTCTACTCTCCAATAGTGAAACCAGAGACGATCGGACGCCGAGTCATCAGTGACGTGGAAGTATCTGCGTCCGTCCGTCCGTCCGTCCAAGTGACACGCGGGCGGAGTACACAAGAAGGGGAGCTGGAGTTTGAACCGGGCTTGGGGGGAGTTCCTGTCCTGTCTATGGATGGTGCTCCCTGCTAACCGAAGAAATCTCCTACTCGTGGTCCCATATCCAAAGAGCCACGTACGTCTCGCCAGGTTCTCCATGGATAGGCTGTGCCACTAGCACCATAGGTGGGTGGACAAGCTAGCTAGCTAGCCAATTGCTCACACTCCAACGTGTGTCCCAAATGTCAAACTCCCACGGCTGCTGAGGAACAGGAGTAGGGGGAGAGGAGTAGGGCATTCATGATTCTAAAAATCAGACCCGTGGGTGAATCGATGAGGCGACTGGTTTACCTGTTCATTCTGTTCGATGGTAATAAAAACTCTATTTTTATCAAAAGTAAGCAAATTTTGAAACAAAATGACCAAAAAAGGTATATATATATAATGTATATTTTAATATGTAATCACAAAAACATAGCGTGTTCAAGCGGTATTGGGCTTTATGTGTTTCTATGTATGGCTAACATAAGGTTCACGAGTTTGATTCCTCTAGTAAACATCTTTTTTGCTGTTTGGATCGGTGTCTCTTAAAAAATCAGTGAGTCCATCGGTTCAGATTTTTTTTAATTAAACCACCGAACTGGTCGGTTTTTTAAAACTATGTGGAAAGTCATGGCAAAGGAAATGTCGACGAGTCCAAACCTCGTAGCAATAAACCTCGCTTTCTCCCGGGAACCACTCACATTTTTTCCCTTGTACTTCATGGTATAACGGTTTGACCAAGAGACTCTATGCTATGTGTGTGTGACTCGCATGGGCTTTTATTTTTATGGATTTGCTTCCCACAAATTTTATCTGTATTAGAATATATTTATTATTATTTTTATCTCATGTATATGCATAGCTGCAGGTGAAACCTCAACCATGATCTATCTCCATTCATTGATTCAACCCCGATAAAAAGCAAACTAAAAAGGTCCAGTAAACGAAGATTGAAGAAACAAGAAAGTCTTGGAGACGCTTCTTTAACCTACCATAAGATTCGATAAACCTAGATCTTCTAGAAAAAAATACTATATTATATTTGTAAAATCGGATCGAAGCACTAGTAGAAAACATGCCATCCGTTCGCGCTCCCTCAGAGCATTAGTCCCGGTTGCGCCACCAACCGGGACTAATGCTGGCACGCGTCCCGGTTCGAGCGGGCACGCGTCAGAGGTATGCGTCCGGTTAGGTTGGAGCCACCAACGGGACTAAAGGTGTGCCACCTTTAGTCCCGGTTGGTGGCTCCAACCGACGTATGCCCCGCCTATAAATGCAACGCCTCACTTGCCTTCACTGCTTTTTTTCTCTTGGTGGAAGGTGTGAGGGGTGTGCTAGTTTTTTCTCTCCTATACATGCATTCAAGGTGTTTGATGAAATGTTTGAGTGAATAATCCCGTTCAATTTCTCATAGAAAAAAATATAGAAGGTGTCTGAGACGCACTTGAGCTTTCTCCTCTTTATTTCCCTCGA
Source organism: Avena longiglumis (assembly GCA_030063025.1). Lineage (NCBI taxonomy): Eukaryota > Viridiplantae > Streptophyta > Magnoliopsida > Poales > Poaceae > Avena > Avena longiglumis. Next base: position 88,972,704 of record CP125973.1, on the reverse strand, counting down.
TCGAGGTTAGCAATCTTATCTTTTCTCTGTCATTGATACAATGCATGTGTCGATGTGAATTGGTCATTTCACTATTTATGATGTCCTATTTTTTGATAAACTTACTTATATGATACAGATGAACGGTCGGGAATGGATGTACAGTGACCGGCGCGTAGCCGGGTATATGAAAGGCGTGGATAAATTTATCGATGTGGCTACGGAAAACAAAGAGAATGGTTTTATACATTGTCCATGTGTTCAATGTCGGAACAACAAGGAGTACTCTTCCTCGAAAATCATTCGCGGCCACCTGATTATGAAAGGTTTCATGCCCAACTATAATTGCTGGACCAAGCACGGGGAAAGAGGGGTTATGATGGAAGATGGTGAAGAAGAAGATGATGATAACAACTATCATCATATGTTTTTTTACGAATACGGATACCGCAATGGAAGACAATGGAGAGGAAAGAGGTGAAAACGGGCATCGATGAGCCATGATGAACTTGGTAGGGTCATTCGATGCAAAGCGAGACCGTGAAATGTAAAATGAGAAGTTGAAGTTAGAGGGCATGTTAGAAGATCACAAGAAATTGTTGTACCCAAATTGTAAAGATGGCAGCACAAAGCTCGGTACCACACTGGAATTGTTGCGATGGAAGGCAGAGTGTGGTCTAACTGACTCCTCATTTGAAAAGATGCTGAAAATAATGAAGCCGAAGTTTCCAAAACATAACGAACTTCCCGAGAGTACCTACGAAGCAAAGAAGACTCTCTATCCTCTAGGATTAGTGCAAAAGATACATGCATGCATTAATGACTGCATCCTCTACCGTGGTAAGGAGTATGAGAATTTAGATAAATGCCCGGTATGCAATGCGTTGCGGTATAAGATCAGACGAGATGACCCTGGTGATGTTGAGGAGAGCCTCCTAAGAGGGTTCTGCTAAGGTTATATGGTATGCTCCTATAATTCCAAGGTTGAAACGCATGTTCGTAAACAAAGAGCATGCCAGTTGTTGCGATGGCACAAAGAAGACCGTAAGAAAGACGGAAGTTGAGACACCTGGCGATGGGTCATAGTGGAGAAAAATCGAGAGAGACTTCCCAGACTTTGCAGGTGACGCAAGGAACTTATGGTTTGGTCTAAGTACGGATGGCATGAATCCTTTTGGGGAGCAGAGCTGCAGCCACAGCACCTGGCCCGTGACTCTATGTATCGACAACCTGCCTCCTTGGTTGTGCATGAAGCGTAAGTTTATTATGATGCCAGTGCTCATCCAAGGCCCGAAGTAACCGGGCAACGACATTGATGTGTACCTTAGGCCATTAGTTGAAGAACTCTTACAGTTGTGGGGCAAACCAGGTGTACGTGTGTGGATGAGAACAAACAAGAGCCATTTGATCTACGAGGGTTGTTATTCGTAACCATTAATGATTGGCCTGCTCTTAGTAACCTTTCAGGATAGACAAACAAGGGATATAAGGCATGCACACACTGTTTAGATAAGACTGAAGGTACATATTTGCATAAATACAAGAAGGTTGTGTACCTGGCGAATCGACGATTTCTTCCGACCAATCATCCCGTAAGAAAGAAAGGCAAGCATTTCAAAGGGGCGAGATCACGGAAGAAGCCTGAACTCCCGCGGTGATGATGTATTTGGTATGGTCAAGGACATAGAAGTAATCTTTGGAAAGGGTCCCGCGGTCAATCAGTTCGAACGACGTCGCTACAGACATGCACCCATGTGGAAGAAGAAATCTATATTTTGGGAGCTGCCATATTGGAAAGTCCTGTGTCCCTCTTCAATCGACGTGATGCACGTGATTTAAGAATCTTTGCGTGAACTGCAAGGATTCCTAGGAGTGTATGGGAAGACAAAAGATACACCGTAAGCGGGAGGACCAACAAATTATGAAAGACCCAAAGAACATGCATACACATAACAAGATTCGGATAAAGGCGTCACTTAAGTCGCAGACTATGCTCTTACCAAAGCGTAGAAGGAAATATTTTTGGAAGTCCTTTACGATCAAGGTGCCGGGCTTCTCATCTAATATAAAGGGATAATAAATATGGCAGAGAAAAGTTCCAAAACAAGTCTTATGACTATCACGTGATTATGACGCAGCTTTCTTCCGATTGCATTGAGGGGATTCTACCGAAAATGTTCGAGTACCCATTGTGAAGTCGTGCATTCCTCAATGCAATATCTCAGAAGGTAATCAATCCAGATATTCTGCCAAGGTTACAGAAGGATGTGGTACAATGTCTTGTTAGTTTTGAATTGGTGTTCCCACCATCCTTCTTCAATATTATGACGCATCTCCTGGTTCACCTAGTGGAAGAGATTGCCATTCTCGATCCGGTATTTCTGCACAATATGTTCCCCTTTGAGAGGTTCATGGGAGTCTTAAAGAAATATGTTCATAACCGTTCTAGACCAGAAGGAAGCATCTCCAAGGGATATGGAACAGAGGAGGTCATTGAGTTTTGTGTTGACTTTATTCCTGACCTTAAGCCGATTGGTGTTTCTTACTCGCGGCATGAGGGAAGACTAAGTGGAAAAGTCACGCTGGGAAAGAAAGCAATGATATGTAGGGATGGGGATTCTTTCACTAAAGCACACTACACAGTTCTACATAATTCCACCTTGGCAGCTCCGTATATCGAGGAACACGAGAATATTGTACGCTCCAAAAACCCGGGGAAGCCTGAATCATGGATTACAGATGAACACATGAAGTCTTTCGGTGGTTGGATGCGGACACATCTCTTGAATGACACCACTGTTGGAGATCAGCTATACTTGTTGGCCGCGTCACCATCTTCTACTGTATTGAATTTACAAGGGTACGAAATAAATGGGAATACATTCTACACGATCGCCCAAGATAAAAAGAGCACCAACCAAAATAGTGGTGTCCGCTTTGGTGCAATAGACGAGAATGGACAAAAGGACACATATTATGGTTATATAGAGGAGATATGGGAACTAGACTATGGAGTCTCTTTTAAGGTCCCTTTGTTTCATTGCGTGAAATGGGTCAACTGAATGGGGAAGGTTAAAGATAGACCAGTTGTACGGAATGACAACAGTGGATCTCAACAATCTTGGTTATAGAGATGAACCATTCGTCCTAGCCAATGATGTGTCTCAGGTTTTCTATGTGAAGGACATGTCCTCCAGACCGAAAAAAAGAAAAAATATGCAAACGAATACATCATATGATGAGCCAAAGCGTCACATAGTTCTTTCAGGGAAAAGAAACATCGTGGGAATCGAGGACAAGACAGACATGTCAGAAGATTATAATAAGTTTAATGAAATTCCGCCCTTCACAGTGAAAACTGACCCAAGCATTCCGTTAAGTAAAGAAGATGCTCCATGATTATGTCTGAAGCGATCATAAGGAAGGACATATGCCAAGAAGTTCATGCTCATATTATGTAACTCTAGTTCATGTCTTTCGCGGTTTGTGGCTTGACCGAATGATATCTTTCGCCGTTTGTGGCTTGACCGGGACTATATATAGGGGGGCCTTTAGTCCCGGTTTTGTAGTTTCAGTTTTTAATAGTAATAAATGTCTTGAGTGTTAGTCCTGTTTGTGGACCGGGACTATGAAGAAGTTGTCCGATTCTGATTTTACCATTAAGATCGATCTCCAAATGCGCGGTCACATATTAGAGTGCCTCTATGACCAGTTTCTTGGAGATGCGGATGACCGATCCGCGGCATCTCCCTGAAACTGGTCGTAGTGGTGTCCCTGGTCTCGAAAACCATCTTGCAGCTTGTAACTTCTCTAACTAGATCAATACACCTGGGAGCTAACTAATTTCACATATTAGGGAGTGCCTCTATGACCAGTTTCTCGGAGATGCCGGAGGACTAGGCTCCGTCGGCATCTCCCTGAAACTGGCCGTAGTGGTGTTCCTGCTCTCGAAAACCATCTTGCAGCTTGTAACTTCTCTAACTAGATCAATACGCTTGGGCGCTAACTAATTTCACATATTAGGGAGTGCCTCTATGACCAGTTTCTCAGAGATGCCGGAGGACTGGGATCCGTCGGCATCTCCCTGAAACTGGCCGTAGCGGTGTCCCTGCTCTCGAAAACCATCTTGGAGATGCCTCAAACTGGCTGGAGGACAGGACTCGCAAGGATGCCTATTTATAGTACAAGCAGCTCGGCATAGTGTCGACACTTACGAAATAATGTCGACATTCACCCTATTATTAGTGCTGACTCGTGTTTTGTCCCGGTTGGTGTCTCCAACCGGGACTACAGGTTCATCTTTAGTCCCGGTTGGTGACTGTTGGAGATATGCCCTAGAGGCAATAATAAATATAGTTATTATTATATCTTTGGGTTTATGATAAATGTTTACATTCATGCTATAATAGTATTACCAAGGAAACATTAATACTTGTGTGATTTCTAAACTTAAATTGAAGTCCCTAGTAAAGCCTCTTCATAATACTAGCTTGTTGGTTAATAAATGATTGTGGTTTCCCTATCATGAACATTGAGATGTTATTAACAACAAGATCATATCGTTAGGAGAATGATATGGTGGACATACTCCTATAGATAAGCGTAGCATAAATATCAAGTCATTTTAATAGTTCAATTGCTATATGCTTTCTGATACATAGTAACCTAATTCCTTCGACCATGAGATCATGCATATCACCTTCACCGGAAGGATGCTTTGATGACATCAAACACCACACCGAATCGGGTGGCTATAAAGGTGGCATTGAGTGTTCGGAAAGTATTGGTTGAGACACATGGATCAAGAGTGGGATTTGTCCATCCATATGACGGATAGATATACTGGGCCCTCTCGGTGAAATGTCATCCAATTAGCTTGCAAGCATGTGACTAGCTCAAGGGATCACATATCATGGGAACGAGAAAAGAGTACTTATCGATGTGAGGTTGAACTAGGTATGCAGAGATACCGACGATCATAACCTCGGATAAGTAAACTATCGTGAGACAAAGGGAAATTGGTATCGTATGTAAGTGGTTCATTCGATCGCAAAGTAATCGTAGAAATATGTGGGAGCCATATGAATTTCCAGATTCCTCTATTGGTTATTGTTCGGAGAAGTGTCTCGATCATGTCCGCATAATTCACGCACCGTAGGGAGACACACTTAAGGATTCGACATTGTTTGAGTAGTTATGGAATGATGAGTAAGAGACGGAATGTTGTTCGGAGTCTCGGATGGGATCCGGGATATCACGAGGAGATCCGGAATGGTCCGGAGAATAAGATTTATATAAGGAAAGTCCTATTTCGGGGTTGGAAAATGGTTCCGGTGTTTTCATCAGAATGTTCTAGAAGGTTCCTAATGTCCCAAGACTCCGGAGGAAGGGTACATGAATGTGTCATATCAAGTTGGAATGATTGCATCATGTACTAGGTGTCATCGCTGAACAAAATAAAGGGTTTAATCAAATCCTAGTTTGAAAAGTCAAACGCCAATTTGAAAAGTCAAACGGCTATTTTGTGAGGTGGAGGGGAAGTAGGAAACCTACTTGGGGAGGAGTTCCCTCCCTCCACCGCCGGCCCACTTGGGATCCGAGTTAGGGAGGGACTCCCCTCCCCTTGGCCGGTGCATCCCACCTATATAAGGTGGGGCAGGGCTGCCCCTCCTAGCACACAAGTTGCCCCCTCTAAACCCTAACCCTAGCCGCCGCCCACCATAGCCGCCGCCTAGGGCAACTCGTCGCCGCTTAGGTTAACCCTAGCCGCTGGCCTTGCCCCTCCTTGGTGCGTCTAAACCCTAGATCACCGAGGTCTCTCTCATAGTCCACCATACTCGCTCGCCAAGGCGAAGCCTCGAGATCTCCCTCTACTCCTGTACCACGCCAGTCTTCCGGAATCACGAGGAGAGTGCTACAACCTCTGCTGCCTGCTGGAACAAGGGAGAGGAAGGTCTTCGTCGAGTACCGAACGTGTGACCGACTGCGGGAGCCAATGCGCAAGAACCAAGGTCACACAAGAAGCTGAAGCATATCAAGCTATGTTTTCACGCTATTCGAGAACATATCCAAGATGGGGATATAAAGATTTGCAAAGTACACACAGATCTGAATGTGGCGGATCCGTTGACTAAACCTCTCCCGAGGGCAAAACATGACCAGCACCAAACTGCCATGGGTGTTCGGTATATTACCATGTAATCTAGATAGATGACTCTAGTGCAAGTGGGAGACTATTGGAGATATGCCCTAGAGGCAATAATAAATATAGTTATTATTATATCTTTGTGTTTATGATAAATGTTTACATTCATGCTATAATAGTATTAACAAGGAAACATTAATACTTGTGTGATTTGTAGACTAAAATAAGAGTCCCTAGTAAAGCCTCCATATAATACTAGCTTGTTGGTTAATAGATGACTGTGGTTTCCCTATCATGAACATTGAGATGTTATTAACAACAAGATCATATCGTTAGGAGAATGATATGGTGGACATACTCCTATAGATAAGCGTAGCATAAAGATCAAGTCATTTTAATAGTTCAATTGCTATATGCTTTCTGATACATAGTAACCTAATTCCTTCGACCATGAGATCATGCATATCACCTTTACCGGATGGATGCTTTGATGACATCAAACACCACACCGTAACTGGGTGGCTATAAAGGTGGCATTGAGTGTTCGGAAAGTATTGGTTGAAACACATGGATCAAGAGTGGGATTTGTCCATCCATATGACGGATAGATATACTCTGGGCCCTCTCGGTGAAATGTCATCCAATTAGCTTGCAAGCATGTGACTGGCTCACAAGGGATCACATATCACGGGAATGAGAAAAGAGTACTTATCGGTAACAAGGTTGAACTAGGTATGGAGAGATACCGACGATCATAACCTCGGATAAGTAAACTATCGTGAGACAAAGGTAAATTTGTATCATATGTAAGTGGTTCATTTGATCGCAAAGTAAACGTAGAAATATGTGGGAGCCATATGAATTTCCAGATTCCTCTATTGGTTATTGATCGGAGAAGTGTCTCGATCATGTCCGCATAATTCACGAACCGTAGGGAGACACACTTAAGGATTCGACGTTGTTTGAGTAGTTATGGAATGATGAGAAAGAGTCCGAATGTTGTTCCGAGTCTCGAATGGGATTCGGGATATCACGAGGAGATCCGGAATGGTCCGGAGGATAAGATTCATATAAGGAAAGTCCCGTTTCGGAGTTGGAGAATGATTCCGGTGTTTTCATCGGGAATGTTCTAGAAGGTTCCAGAATGTCCGGCACTCCGGAGGGGAAGGGTACATGAATGTGTTATATCAAGTTGGTATGATTGCATCATGTACTAAGTGTCATCGCTGAACAAAATAGAGGATTAAATCAATTCCTAGTTTGAAAATTCAAACAGCTAGTTTGAAAGTCAAATGGCTATTTTTGGGAAGTGGAAAAGGAGGAGGAAACCGAGTTGGGGAGGAGTCCCTCCTCCCCACCGCCGGCGCACCACCAAGCCGAGTAGGAGAGGGACTCCCCTCCCCTTGGCCGGCCCCTCCACCTATAAAAGGAGGGGCAGGGCTCCCCTCCTAGACACACAAGATCCTCTCCTCCAAACCCTAAGCCGCCGGCGCCGCCACCTGCTGCCGCCGCCGCCGCCCTAGGGCAAACCGCCGCCGCCACCTAGTAACCCTAGCCGCCGGCCTAGCCTCCTCCTTGGCGTGTCTAAACCCTAGATCGTCGAGGGACTCTCTCATACTCCACCATACTCGCTCCGGCCATAGTGAAGCCTGCGAGACCTCCCTCTACTTCCTGTACCACGCCTTGGCCGGAATCACGAGGAGAGTGCTACAACCTCCGCTGCTGGAACAAGGGAGAGGAAGGTCTTCGCCGAAAATCGAATGTCCGACCATTGACGCGGAGCGCCATTTAACGCATACCGGAAGGATCGTCTACGCGATCTTGAGATCGGGAAGAGTACGACTACATCACCCACGAGAATCCGCTCTCGTTAAAAACTTTGGAATCTTCGAGGGTGAGTTATTCCATCGACTCATTACTAAAATCTAGTAGATAGATCTTGGCTTGTTTGTTTGTATGCGGTAGAAATTTTTTTTTTCCATGCTACGAACCCCTATAGTGGTATCAGAGCCGTGTCTATATGTAGATCTGTTGCACGAGTAGAACACAATGGTCATTGTGGGCGTTGATGCTTTTGTTGTCGATTGCTTCTTGTGTACTTTGTATCTTGCAGGATGGTGGGATGAAGCGGCTCGGGCTAACCTTACATGACATCGTTCATGAGACTTGCTCCACGCTTAACATGCAACTTGTATTGCATAAGTGGCTTTGCGGGTGCCTGTTTCTCCCAACATAGTTAAGATTCAATTTACAACGGGTGATTGACAATACTAGTATCAATGTTGTGGTTCTTGTTCGTAAGTTAGAACAACACTTATTGAAAGCCCCAAACCACGTAAAACATCCAAATAAAGTAGAGGCGTCTAACTTTGTTTTTGCAGGGGTGTGCTGTGATGTGATATGGCCATGATTGTGATTATATTTGATGTATGCAATGTTCCTTATTGTAAGTTGGCAACCGGCAGGAGCCATATGGTTGTCTTTAAATTCTGTTAAGACCCGCGTGTCTATTCAAAGTAGTTGTAATAGTTGAAGCTGGTGGATGACAACCATGGAGAGGCGTCATTGACCTTGATGCAATGCCGGTGATGATGGAGATCATGTTCGTGCTTGAAGATGGAGATCGGAAGCACAAAGAAGAAAGGCCATATCATATCACATATTATGAATTGCATGTGATGTTAATCCTTTATGCATCTAGTATTGCTTAGTTAACGACGGTAGCATTATAAGATGATCCTGATGGGTTTCGCGGCATAGTAAATCAAAATTTTCTACGGATGCGAACAGAGGGAAAGCCAAGATCTAATCTAGGAGATGCAAACAACGAGAGAGATTGGATTAGATCTTCATACCCTTGAAGATTCGCACAGCGGAACGTTCGTCGGAACATGGGTGATGTAGTCGTACTCACTTCTCCTCCTCGCGATCCGATCCGATCTAGCACCACAAGTGGCGATGCCTCCGTGAGATGCACACGCAAAGACCTCGACGTCTCCTCCTTCCTCGGACCAGCAAGTATGGTGGAGAGACGGATTGGATCTACAACACGACGTGGTGTATATGGTGGAGAATTTCAGCAGGCTTCGCCACAAACAATGAGAGGAGAGAGGAGGCAGGAGGCGGCTAGGGTTGGAGGAAGGTGTGGGGGGTGCGCTGCCTCTATATAGAGGGTGGGCGCAGCCCAGCCCCTCCCAAGCCAAGGCCGGCCCAAGGAGGAAGAGTTGGGGGCAAGGAAACCCCCCCTTCTAGAAGCTCTATCTAGAGTTTAAACCTCTCTTGGCCGGCTGGGCCCTATGGGGCCTTGTGCCCCGGCCCAATGCGCCAGGCACTCCTCATAGGCCCATGCCCTCCCGGAAGGTGGGGTCACGTTGGTCCCTTCCCGAAAGGTTCTCAAGCTTCGACAATACCGATTAACCCGAACAATTCAACTCCAAAACTGCACTCCTTATATGAATCTTATTCTCCGGACCACTCGAACCTCTCGTGATGTTCCGGATCCCATCCGAGACTCAACAAAAATTCATAAACCAATTATCCAATCTATCCTAGCGCCGAGACACGTTATGTGTGACCGCGGTTCGAGAATATGCGCATATGATCTTCTATCAATAATCAATGCCAGGTCCTGAAACCCATATTGACTCCCACACATTCATCGATGATCATATCGGATGAACCACGATGCGGATTCAATCAATCCCATATATATATTCCTTCGTCTCATGATATTTTACTTGCCCGAGATTTGATCGTCGGTGCCGCCATACCTAGTTAAATCTCGCTCACAGAAGTACTTTACTCGTTCCGTAATCCGATATCACTATGTGATTAACTCCTTAACCACATGATTGCAAGCGTTGTTGATATCGACACGAGTGGGCCAAGTATATCTCTCGACTTGGGAGGGACAAATCCCATCTCGATACATACAACCCAATAGATACTTTCCGATCACCGAGAGACACCTTTATGATCACCCTCTCATAGGATGACGTTTGATGACCTCAAAGCTTTCCGATACCGTGGAGTTGTATTATCTCATGGTCTAAGGAATACAATATTTGACATAAGAAAAGCTTCGCAAAGACGAACACGATGACACGATCTAATTGCTTCGCTTAGTTTGGGTCTGTCCACCATATTATTCTCCCAATGATATGATCTCATTATTAATTGACAACTCCTGTCCATGGTTAGAAAACCTTAACCATCATTAATCAATGAGCTAGTACTTAGAGGCGCATTAGGGACACGGTGTTGTTCACAAACCACACAAGTATTAAAGTTTCCGCTAATACAATTCTAGCATGGAATATAAACATTATCATGAACAAGAATTATAATAATAACATCTTTATTATTGCCTCTAGGGCATAATTCCAACAGCCTCCCACTTGAACTAGAGTCAATAATCTAGTTTATATCCGCAACAATCTCACACCCATGGCAATCGAGGTGCCGATCATGTTTTACACGTGGAAGAGGTTTAGTCAATGGATCTGCGACATTCGCACTGTATGTACTTTGCTAATCTTCGATCTCCATCTTCTATATAATCTCGGATTATATGAAACTTCATGTTGATATGCTTGGTCTTTGGATGATATCTTGGTTACTTAGCGAGTGCTATGGCGCCGGTTGTCACACAATATCTCCGGTGGGTCCAATGCACTTGGAACCACGCCAAGCTCGATGATGAAGTTTCGATCCAAACTCCTTCGCTGACGCTCGGCAGCCATGTATTCCGCTTCTCATCAGATCCCGTGATCACGCTTTGCTTGCAGCTTCTCCATCTCACAGCTCCTCCATTCAAAATATACACGATCCCGTCTCGAGATTTAGAATCATCCTTGTCGCCGCCGAAACTAGTCGACATAACCTTTTATGATGAGTCGTTCATCACCCCATAGACTAAGAACATTTCTTTAGTCCTATTTAGGTACTTTAGGATGTTCTTCACGGCTGTCCAAAGGTTCCACTCGGATCACTTTGATATCTCGCCGTGAAACTAAGAGCATTGGAGACATCCGGTCTAGTACACAACATGGCATACATGATAGAACCTATGGCCGAGGCATAAGGCACTTTGCTCATAGCTTTCCTATCATTTACCGTAGCTGGACACTGAGCCTTGCTCAATATCTTACCTGACAACATAGGCACTGAACCTTTCTTTGCCTTATCCATTCTGAACATTTTCAGAACTTTGTCTAGGTATGTACTCTGGCTTAAAGCTATCAGGCGTCTTTGTCTATCTCTATAGATTTTGATGCCCAATATATAAGCAGCTTCACCTAGGTCTTTTATTGAAAAACACTTGTTCAAATAACTCTTCACATCGTTAAGCATGTTGATGTCATTTCCAATAATCAATATGTCATCCACATACAGTACCAGAAATGTCACCGAGCTCCCACTCACTTTCTTATAGATGCAAGCTTCGTAGCAATTTGGAACAAATCCAAAGCTCTTGATCACTTTATCAAAACGAAGGTTCCAACTCCGAGATGCTTGCTTCAGTCCATAAATGGAACGCTGAAGTTTGCATACTTTATCAGCATCCTTAGGATCGACAAAACCTTCGGGTTGCATCATATACAACTCTTCATCAATGTTTCCATTGAGGAACGCAATCTTGACATCCATCCGCCATATTTCATAATCATGAAACGCAGCAATTGCTAATAAAATCTGAATGGACTTAAACATCGCCACGGAGATAAAGTCTCATCGTAGTCAACACCTTGAACTTGTCGAAAACCTTCGCGACAAGCTGTGCTTTATAGACGGTAACATTACCATCCGCGTCTTTTCTTCTTGAAGATCCACTTGCACTCAACGGCCTTTCTGGTCGCTAGGAGGTCCACCAAAGTACATACTTGGTTTTCGCTCATGGATCCCAATTGGATTTCATGGCTTCTAGCCATTTCGTAGTCTGGGCTCATCATCGCTTCCTCATAGTTCGAGGTTCACCGCCTTCTACTAACAAGACAACAAGACAGGTTGCCGCACCACTCGGGAGGGCACGACCTTGTCGACCGCGACGCTCAAGAGCAAAGATCGTCCGAAGCTTCATGATCCTTGTCATTAGCTTCCTCTATTGTTGGTGTAGGCGGCACTGGAACAATTTCAGGTGCTACGCTACTCTCCAATTCAAGAGAAGGTTCAAAAACCTCGTCTAGCTCTACTTTCCTCCCACTCACTTCTTTCGAGAGAAACTCCTTCTCAAGAAAGGAACCGTTCTTTGCGACAAACACTTTGCCTTCTGTTCTGTGATATAAGGTATACCCAATAGTTTCCTTAGGGTATCCTATGAAGACACATTTCTCCGCTTTGGGTTCGAGCTTGTCCGGCATCAACTTCTTTACGTAAGCTTCGCATCCCCAAACTTTAAGAAACGACAACTTAGGTTTAGCACCAAACCACAGTACATATGGTGTCGTCTCAACGGATTTAGATGGAGCCCTATTTAAAGTGAATGCAGCGGTTTCTAATGCATAACCCAAAAATGATAACGACAAATTAGTAAGAGACATCATTGATCGGACCATATCTAATAGGGTTCGATTCCGGCGTTCAGACACACCATTGCGCTGTGGTGTTCCGGGTGGCGTGAGTTGCGAAACAATTCCGCTTGCTTTAAGATGAGTGAGAAAATCATAACTCAAATATTCGCCCCCACGATCGGATCGTAGAAACTTAATCTTTCTGTTACGATGGTTCTCCACTTCATTCTGAAATTCTTTGAACTTTTCAAACGTTTCAGATTTATGTTTCATTAAATAGATATACCCATATCTACTTAAGTCATCGATAAAAGTGAGAAAATAGCGATATCCACCGCGCGTCGAAACACTCATCGGTCCACATACATCGGTATGTATGATTTCCAACAAGCCCGTTGCTCGCTCCATCATACCGGAGAACGGGGTTTTGATCATCTTGCCCATGAGGCATGGTTCGCATGTGTCAAATGATTCAAAATCAAGAGACTCCAAAAGTCCATCAGAATGGAGTTTCTTCATGCGCTTTACACCAATATGACCTAGACGACAGTGCCACAAATAAGTAGTATTATCACTATCTACTTTGCATCTCTTAGCCTGAATGTTATGGATGTGTGTTTCATCCCTTTCGAGATTTAGAAGAAATAAACCATTCACAATAGGTGCATGACCATAAAAGATGTTACTCATATAAATAGAACAACCATTATTCTCCGATTTAAATGAATAACCGCCTTGCAATAAACAAGATCCGAAATAATGTTCATGCTCAACGCAGCACATAATAACATTTATTGAGGTTTAAAACTAATCCCGAAGGTAAAACTAAGGAGAGCGTCCGACGTCCATCACATCAACTCTTGATCCGTTGCCAACGCCAAGATCGTCACCTCATCCTCGCAAGCCGCTCATTCCGTAGCTCTGCTTCGAGTTACAAATATTAGCAATCAACCAAGATCAAATACCCGTGCACTACAACGAGGGCTAGTAAGGAAACATCAATAACATGTATATCAAATATACCTTTGATGGTGCCACCTTCTTGTCCGCTAAGTACTTTGACAGATGCCCAAAGGACCCTTGTCCTTGCAATAGAAGCACTCAGTGTCCGGATTAGGACCAGACTTGAGCTTCTTCTCAGCAGGGGCAGTGCGCTTGCCGCCGCCCTTCTTGAAGGGCTTCTTTGCTCCCTTACCTTTCTTAAAGGTGGGCTTGTTGACCATCAACACATGATTATCCTTCTTGATGTCCACTTCCACGGCCTTCAGCTTTGCGAAGAGCTCGGTGATCGTATCAGTGGAACCAATCTGATTATGAGTCACTACAAAACTTTTGTAGTTGGGAGGGAGTGATTGCAGAACCCTGTCAATCTTGAGCTCCTCTAGAATCGTGCATTCCAGTTGCTCAAGGCATTGAGTGTAGCCCGTCATCTTAATGGCGTGCTCACTAACGGAACTCCCTTCCTCCATCTTGCAGTTAAAGAACTTCTCAGAGATCTCATATCTCTCAGAACGGGCCTAAGTCTGAAACATGGTTTTCAGCTCTTCGAGAATCTCAAAGGGCCCGTGATAGTCTTCAAAACGATTTTGAAGTTCCGGTTCCATAGCAAACAACATGGTGCTCTTAATCACAGCATAATCATCTTTACGCGACTGATAGACATCTTTCTCATCAGACGGCGCAGTTGCAGCAGGGGGGTCACCTAACGCATTCACAAGAACATAATCCTTTTGACCGCCAGAGAGAATGATTCTTAGATTGTGGAACCAATTGGTGAAGTTAGACCCATTGTTTCTAAGATTTTCCTTCTCAGCGAAAACATTGAAGTTGAAGTTGGATTTAGCCATTTGATCTACAATATTAGCAAGTACAAATTAGACTATGTTCATGACAACTAGTTCAACTTTTAATCAAATTACTAGATGAACTCCCACTAAATTCAACATCCCTCAAGTTGTTTAGTGAACACGATCCAAATTCACCACACCTAATCCGATCTTCACGAGAAGAGATGTGGTTTCAATGGTGGACAACGAAGTGTCGATCATATCATTCATATGACTCATGCTTAACCTTTCGGTTCATGTGTTCCGAGGCCATGTCTCAGACATGCTAGGCTCGTCAAGTTAGACCCAAGTATTTTCGCGTGTGCAAAACTGGCTTGCACCCGTTGTATGTGAGCGTAGAGTCTATAGCACCCGATTATCACGTGATGCTTGGACACGACGAACTTTCGCAACGGTGCATACTTGGGGTTATCTTGATCTTTAAGTGAGGAATCATATTATAATGCTACCGTCGCGATCTAAGCATAATAAGATACATAAAAGGATAAACATCACATGCATATAACTTTATGTGACATGGTATAGCCAATCTTCGCGCAATGATCTCCATCTTGTGCGTTCCGACATGATCTCCATCAGCGGCGGATCTAGGATTTTAGCAGAGGGTATGCCACATAATTTTTTTTGTGAGTATAGATAACGATTTTGTACAATATCACGATGAAATGACAACTTATGAAATACGATAAAACAATTAAACAAAAGAGGATTTCACATTATAGGTAGTAAAAAACATCAAGTGTTGGACATATGTACAACCTAATATTGAACTAAATTTTTGTGTTGGATGCGACCCTAATTTTCCAAATATTTGACCATGGGATAATCAGTCAGGGACACTTTAAAACATAGACATGCATGATGTACTAAAATAAGCAACAAGATATGCAAAAAAAATGTTACAAAAGATGCAAATAAAAATAATCAAGGTACAATCGAAGATTAATTATAGAGGCAGCTAGCCCATATACTACTAGAACGATGTACATGTGCAATACATATACTAGTAATTCCTTTGATTAGTTATCAACTTATCACAGCTAACCAGATCAAACCCATTACCGTAATAGCTTGCATGCACGAAGCATGGGCATAGCTAGCCTGCAGGCTTAAGCGAGAGAGATTAAAACCAACATCTTGATAAACATACAGGTATGGCCAGAAGCCAATGCAACAATTTAGCGGATGATCAAGTGACTACCAAAGCTAATTATTGTCCTTGAACGAGACGTGCATGGCTCCAGGTTTCATGTACTATTAGCTAGCTTGATCATTCGGAAAGTTGCATGCGCTAGCTTAGGTTGCTGCGTGGAGGTTGCATGCAGTAGCTAGCTTGATCATTCGGAAAGTTGCATGCGCTAGCTTAGGTTGCACGGCCGGGCCGCAGGGTATGCCGCGGCATACTCGGCATACCCTGTAGGTCCGCCACTGATCTCCATCACTCCACCATAATTGCCTCCACCACGAATAGCAACTACAACTATTGCTAACTACTTAGCGATAAAGTGAAACTATTACATGGCGCATAGAAGTTGACACACAGGTCATACACAATTATAAAGACAATCATATGGCTCCTGCCGGTTGTGTACTCATCGACGTGCAAGTCGTGAAACATTACAAAACATGATCATCGCATACATTATACACATCACATCTTGGGCCATACCATATCACAGAAAACACTCCCTGCAAAACAAGTTAGACACCTCTACTTTGTTGTTGCATGTTTTACGTGGCTTATGGGAGTAGATGCTAAGAACGATTCTTACCTACGGAAAGCCACAACGGTGATATTATGGTTGCCAAACTCCGGTGTTAATCCCATGACAACAATAGTGAGAGAAACTCACATCCACCAGCCGCATGTGTGGAACAAGCCACACGTCAAGTGCGGAGCCGGTCTCGCGAACGACGTCGCGTAAGGTTGGCCTGGACCGCTTCAATCTCACTATCCCGCATCATAAAAAGAACACAAACAAGAGGCTTGCAACAGAAAACATCAACGCCCACAACAACCATGTTGCGTTCTACTCGTGAAACACATCTACGCATAGATCTAGCTCTGATACCACTGATGGGTTTCGCGGCATAGTAAATCAAAATTTTCTACGAATGCGAACAGAGGGAAAGCCAAGATCTAATCTAGGAGATGCAAACAACGAGAGATATTGGATTAGATCTTCATACCCTTGAAGATTCGCAGCATGAACGCTCGAGAATGTGGGTGATGTAGTCGCATTCTCGCTTCTCCTCGCGATCCGATCCGATCTAGCACCACAAGTGGCGGTGCCTCCGTGAGATGCACACGCAAAGCACCTCGGCGCCTCCTTCCTTGGAATAGCAAGTATGGTGGAGAGACGGATTGGATCTACAACACGACGTGGTGTATATGGTGGAGAATTTCAGCAGGCTTCGCCTACAAACATGGGAGGAGAGAGAGAGGAGGCAGGCGGCTAGGGTTGGAGGGAAGGTGTGGGGTTGCGCCCAGCCCTCTATATATAGAGGGTGGGCGCAGCCCCAGCCTCCCCAAGCCAAGGCCGGCAGCCCCAAGGAGGAAGAGTGGGGCAAGGAAACCCCCTTGTAGAAGCTCTATCTAGAGTTTAAACCTCTCTTGGCTGGGCCCTATGGGGCCTTGTGCCCTGGCCCAATGCGGTCAGGGCACTCCCTCATAGGCCCATGCCCCTCCCGAAGGTGGGGCCACGTTGGTCCCTTCCGGAAGGTTCTAGAAGCTTTCGCAATACCGATTAACCCTAACAATTCAACTCCAAAACTGCACCGCCTTATATGAATCTTATTCTTCTGACCACCTGAACCTCTCGTGATGTTCCGGATCCCATCCGAGACTCAACAAAAACTCATAAACCAATTATCCAATCTATCCTAGCGCCAAGACACGTTATGTGTGACCGCGGGTTCGAGAATATGCGCATATGATCTTCTATCAATAATCAACAGCGGGTCTCGAAACCAATATTGGCTCCCACATTCATCGATGATCATATCGGATGAACCATGATGCCAGGATTCAATCAATCCCATATATATATTCCTCTGCCTCGCGATATTTTACTTGCCCGAGATTTGATCGCTTGCATCGTCATACCTAGTTCAATCTCGCTCACAACAAGTACTTTACTGCTCCGTAATCCGATATCACTATGTGATTAACTCCTTAACCACATGCTTGCAAGCGGTGTTGATATCGACACGAGTGGACTCAAGTATATCTCCCGACTTGGGAGGACAAATCCCATCTCGATACATACAACCCAATGATACTTTCCGATCACGAGAGACACCTTTATGATCACCCTCTCATAGGATGACGCTTGATGACCTCAAAGCTTTCTTCCGATACCAGGAGTTGTATTATCTCATGGTCTAAGGAATACAATATTTGACATAAGAAAAGCTTCGAAAGACGAACATGATGACACGATCTAATTGCTTCGCTTAGTTTGGTCTCCCACCATATCATTCTCCCAATGATATGATCTCATTATTAATTGACAACTCATGTCCATGGTTAGGAAACCTTAACCATCATTAATCAATGAGCTAGTCCTTAGAGGCATACTAGGGACACGGTGTTGTTCACAAACCACACAAGTATTAAAGTTTCCGCTTAATACAATTCTAGCATGGAATATAAATATTATCATGAACAAGAATTATAATAATAACATCTTTATTATTGCCTCTAGGGCATAATTCCAACAGATCCCTCATGCACATGAATTTCAAGTTCTAAAGTGTTCATCCTTAGTCAGCACCGTTGCTAAAGCTTGTTGTTTCGAAGCACCACGTGATGATCGGGTGTGTTAGATTCCGCAAGTGTATACAACGTGAGCAAGCGATTTGCTCATGCGAAGCTAAGGTTTGATCTTGACGAGCCTAGCATGTACGCATGGTCTCGAACACGGATCACCGAAAGGTAAAGCATGAATCATATAGTACATATGATGAACATGTCAATTGTTCGCCATTGAAACTACATCAACTCTCGTGATGATCGGTGTTGATATGGTGGATTTGGTTCATGTGATCACTAAAACAATGTGAGGGATATTGTTTTGAGTGGGAGTTCACCTAGATTAATTTAACTATTAATTAGAACTCAATTTGTCATAAACTTAGTCTAAACTATTGCAAATATGTTATAGATCAATGGCCCCTACCATCAATTTTAATGCTCCTAGAGAAAGAAAAGTTGAAAAACAATGGGAGAAACTTCGCGGATTGGTTCCGCAATTTGAGGATTGTCCTCACAGCTGGTAATTTTACCTATGTGTTGGATGCACTGGGTGACCACCGCAGCCATCGCTACCGATGAAGCATGAATGTTTACCTCGCTCGGAAGACTCAAGATCTCCAGAAAGGTGCTATCTTGTATGGTTTAGAATCGGAGCTTAAAAGGTTTGAGAATTCACCACATGATATTGTCCGTGATCTCAAATTGATCTTTGAGACTCACGCGGCAATTGAGAGTTATGAGGCTTCTGAAAAGTTCTTTAACTGCAAGATGGAAGAGGGCAGCTCTGTCAGTGAGCATGTGCTTAAGATGTCTGGGCACGCAAACAAACTTCAAAGCTTGGGTATAGTGATTCCTAATGCTTTGGGGATTTATCGTGTCCTCCAATCACTACCACCAAGTAACAAGAACTTTGTGATGAACTACAATATGCAAAACATGAACAAGCAGTTGCCAGAACTCTTTGCCATGCTAAAATATGCAGAAGTGGAGATCAAGAAAGAGCACCAAGTGTTGATGGTCAATAAGACCACCAAATTCGAGAAAGGCAAGTCTAATCAAAAGGGACACTTCAAGAAGGGTGGTAAGAAAGTTACCACGCCGACGAAGAAGACCAAGGCTGGACCTAAGCCTGATACTGAGTGCTTTTACTGCAAGGGAGAAGGTCACTGGAAGCGGAATTGCCCAAAGTACTTGGCGGATTTGAAGAACGGCAACATCAAGAAGAAATGTATATCTGATATACATGTTATTGATGTGTATCTCACTAGTACTCGTAGTAGTGCCTGGGTATTTGATACTGGTTCGTTGCTCATATTTGTAACTCAAATAGGTGCCGCAGAATAAACGGAAGCTAGCGAAGAACGAGGTGACGATGCGTAGAAACGGATCAAAGGTTGATGTGATCGCGGTCGACGCTACCCCATCATCTACCATCGGGATTAGTTTTATACTTAAATAATTGTTATTTGGTGCCTGTACATGAACATTATATCGATCTTGTTTATTGCGAGACGGTTACTTGTTTAAATCCGAGAATAATGGTTGTTCGATTTATATGAGTAATATGTTTTATGCACATGCACCTTTGATATATGGTCTATTCTTATTGAATCTCGATAGTGGAAATGAACATATTAATAACATTAAGGCTAAATGTTTGAAATCGAGCGATAACTCGACCTATATGTGGCACTGTCATCTTGGTCACATTGGAGTGAAGCGTATGAAGAAACTCCATTCCGATGGACTTCTTGAATCACTTGATTTTGAATCACTTGAAAGATGCGAAGCATGTCTGATGGGTAAAATGACTAAGACTCCATTTTCTGGTATGATGGAGCGAGATACAGACTTATTGGAAATATGACTCCATTTTCATGAAACATAAGTCCGACACTTTCGAGAAGTTTAAGGAATTTCAAAGTGAGGTTGAGAATCAACGTAACCAGAAGATTAAATTTCTACATTCTGATCGTGGAGGTGAATATCTAAGTTACGAGTTTGGCGAGCATATGAAGAAATGCGGAATACATTCACAATTTACACCGCCGGGAACACCACAGCGTAATGGTGTGTCCGAACGTCGTAATCAAACTCTCTTAGATATGGTTCGTTCTATGATGTCACTTACAGATTTACCGCTATCATTTTGGGGTTATGCATTAGAAACAACCGCATTCACTTTAAATAGGGTACCATCTAAATCTGTTGAAACGACACCGTATGAATTATGGTTTGGGAAGAAACCTAAATTGTCTCCTTAAAGTTTGGGGTTGGCCTATGTAAAGAAGTTACAAATGACAAGCTTGAACCCAAAGCGGAAAAATGCGTCTTCATAGGATACCCAAAGGAAACTATTGGGTATACCTTCTATCATAGATCCGAAGGCAAAATCTTCGGTTAAGAATGGATCCTTTCTAGAGAAGGAATTTCTCTCAAAGAAGTGACTGAAGGAAAGTAAAACTCGATGAGGTTGTCGAACCTTCTCTTGAATCTGAGTAGCAAAGACCTAAGAAGTTCCCGTGGTGCGCACCAATAAGAGAGGAAGCTAATGATGATGATCATGAAACTCGGTTGTAGTTGCTACAGAGCCTCGCAGTCAACGAGAACTCGTACTCACCGATTGGTATGATCGTTATGAGTGTCATGTTGGACAACACCGATGACCCCGACATATGAGGAAGCGATGATGAGCCCAGATTCCAATAAATGGCAAGAAGCCATGAAATCCGAGATTGGATCCATGTACGAAAACCAAGTATGGACTTTGGTGGACTTACCGGATGGCCTAAGGTCACGAGAACAAATGGATTTTCAAGAATAAAACAAATGCTGAGGGTAATGTTACTGTCTATAAAGCTCGACTTGTCGCAAAAGGGTTTCGACAAATTCAAGGAGTTGACTACGATGAGACTTTCTCACCAGTAGCGAAGCTAAAGTCTGTGAGGATTATGTTAGCAATCGCTGCATATTATGATTATGAGATATGGCAGATGGATGTCAGAACAGCATTCCTCAATGGAGACATTGATGAAGAGTTGTATATGATGCAACCCAAAGGTTTTGTCGATCCTAAAGATGCTAACAAGGTATGCAAACTTCAAAGGTCCATTTATGGATTGAAGCAAGCATCCCGAAGTTGGAATCAATGTTTTGATAAGGTAATAATTTTTTTGGTTTTATACAAACTTATGGAGAAGCTTGTATTTACAAGAAAGTGAGTGGGAGCTCTGTAGCATTCTTAATACAATATGTATATGACATATTGTTGATTGGGAATGATGTAGACCTTCTTAATAGTGTCAAGGAATATTTGAATAATAGTTTTTCAATGAAGGATCTTGGCGAAGCAGCTTACATATTAGACATAAAGATTTATAGAGATAGATCGAGACGCCTAATATCATTGTCACAAAGTACATATTTGGACAAAGTTCTAAAGAGGTTTGGAATGGAAGATAGCAAGAAAGGGTTCTTGCCCATGTTGCCCAATACGATCTTGAGTAAAACTCAAAGTCCGACAACGCGTAAAATAGAGAAAGGATGAGTAAGACTCCCTATGCCTCAGCCATAGGATCTCTGATGTATGCCATGCTATGTACTAGACCTGACATTGCATATGTTGTTAGTTTAACTAGCAGATATCAAAGTGATCCAGGAGTGGATCATTGGACAGCGGTAAAAAAATCCTTAAGTACTTGAGAAGAACTAAGGATATGGTTCTTTATTATGGAGGTGATGAACAACTCGTTGTTAATGGTTACACCGATGCTAGTTGGAACACCGATCCGGATGATTCTAAATCACTATCCGGATAATGATTTACTTTGAATGGTGCAGTAGTTAGCTGGAGGAGTGCAAAGCAAAGCGTTGTGGCGAGATCTTCAACTGAATCGGAATACATGGCTGCTTCGGAGGCTTCACAAGAAGCAATATGGATGAAAGAGTTCATTACAGAGCTCGGTGTGGTTCCTAGTGCGCTGGACCCAATGTCTATGTACTGTGATAACATGGGCGCCATAGCCAATGCGCAAGAACCAAGGTCACACAAGAAGCTGAAGCACATCAAGCTACGTTTCCACGCCATTCGAGAACATGTCCAAAATGGGGATATACAGATTTTCAAAGTACACACAGATCTGAATGTGGCGGATCCGTTGACTAAACCTCTCCCGAGGGCAAAACATGACCAACACCAAACTGCCATGGGTGTTCGGTATATTACCATGTAATCTAGATTAGATGACTCTAGTGCAAGTGGGAGACTGTTGGAGCTATGCCCTAGAGGCAGTAATAAATATAGTTATTATTATATCTTTGTGTTTATGATAAATGTTTACATTCATGCTATAATAGTATTAACAAGGAAACATTAATACTTGTGTGATTTGTAAACTTAAATTGAAGTCCCTAGTAAAGCCTCTTCATAATACTAGCTTGTTGGTTAATAAATGATTGTGGTTTCCCTATCATGAACATTGAGATGTTATTAACAACAAGATCATATCGTTAGGAGAATGATATGGTGGACATACTCCTATAGATAAGCGTAGCATAAAGATCAAGTCATTTTAATAGTTCAATTGCTATATGCTTTCTGATACATAGTAACCTAATTCCTTCGACCATGAGATCATGCATATCACCTTCACCGGAAGGATGCTTTGATGACATCAAACACCACACCGTAACTGGGTGGCTATAAAGGTGGCATTGAGTGTTCGGAAAGTATTGGTTGAGACACATGGATCAAGAGTGGGATTTCTCCATCCATATGACGGATAGATATACTATGGGCCCTCTCGGTGAAATGTCATCCAATTATCTTGCAAGCATGTGACTGGCTCACAAGGGATCACATATCATGGGAACGAGAAAAGAGTACTTATCAGTAACGAGGTTGAACTAGGTATGCAGAGATACCGACGATCATAACCTCGAATAAGTAAACTATCGTGAGACAAAGGGAAATTGGTATCGTATGTAAGTGGTTCATTCGATCGCAAAGTAATCGTAGAAATATGTGGGAGCCATATGAATTTCCAGATTCCTCTATTGGTTATTGTTCGGAGAAGTGTCTCGATCATGTCCGCATAATTCACGAACCGTAGGGAGACACACTTAAGGATTCGACGTTGTTTGAGTAGTTATGGAATGATGAGTAAGAGACAATGTTGTTCGAGTCTCGGATGGGATCCGGGATATCATGAGGAGATCCGGAATGGTCCGGAGAATAAGATTCATATAAGGAAAGTCCTAATTCGGGTTGGAGAATGGTTCCGTGTTTTCATCTGAATGTTCTAGAAGGTTCCTAATGTCCCAAGACTCGGAGGAAGGGTACATGAATGTGTCATATCAAGTTGGAATGATTGCATAATGTACTAGGTGTCATCGCTGAACAAAATAAAGGGTTTAATCAAATCCTAGTTTGAAAAGTTAAACGGCTATTTTGTGAGGTGGAGGGGAAGTAGGAAACCTACTTGAGGAGTTCCTCCTCCACCGCCACCCACTTGGGATCCGAGTTGGAGAGGACTCCTCCCTTGGCCGGTGCCTCCCACCTATATAAGGAGGGGCAGGTCTGCCTCCTAGCACACAAGTTGCCCCTCTAAACCCCTAACCCTAGCCGCCCACCATAGCCGCCTAGGCAACTCGCCGCTTAGGTCAACTCTAGCCGCCTTGCCCCTCCTTGGTGTGTCTAAACCCTAGATCACCGAGGGCTCTCTCATAGTCCACCATACTTGTTCGGCTTAAGCCTGCGAGATCTTCCCAAGTCGTTGTCTTAGGAATCACGAGGAGAGTGCTACAACCTCCGTCGCCGGAACAAGGGAGAGGAAGGTCTTTCACGAAAGTACCGAACGCGGTGAACGATCATGAAGCGCCGAACGCAGCGCCGGAAGGATCGCTCACGCGATCTTGAGATCGGAAGAGTGCGACTACATCACCCACGAGAATCCGCTCGTTAAACACTTTGGAATCTTCGAGGGTGAGTTATTCCATCGACTCGTTGCTACAATCTATTAGATAGATCTTGGCTTGTTTGTTTGTATACGGTAGAAATTTTTTGTTTTCCATGCTAAGAACCCCTACAGTGACACCATGCGGGACAAGGTACACGCCGCACGACATAATGTCGACACTCACCCCTATCATTAGTGTTGCTCGCCCAAATTTCCAAATCCCTCCGCGTGGTGTCGACAATGAAAATCCTGTTTCAAAATGCTACCGTCCCATTTTTAGAACAATCTGAACAATGCAAGTTCTAACGATGCTCGTCCCCTATCTTCATGCACACCGGTTCGACCATAGTTAGAAATTCAGATAATTCAAAATGGGCATAATAAATTCAAAAAAAATCCGAACAATGAAAATCCTTCGCGTGGAGTCATATTATGTTACATAGTTGAAAGGAAAAATACCATACTTGGTATATTGATTATGTTTTGAAAAAACCTTCACAAAATGACCTATCATGTTCGAGGTTTCATGGCTTTCGGTCCAAATGACCGATGTTATGTGCTGAATCACGGTATAGTTTGTGATGTTGTGCCCATATTATGCATGTGTGTGGACATTGGTATGGAGAACAATGTTGCAGGAGGAAGTTTTCCTTTTTGTCGCATGGAAAAGCCCTTTTCCATTTTTCGAGCACAAAAAACGGGTCGTTTTGTGAAGTAACCACCAAAATGCCGTTTCAGAATGCTACCGTCCCATTTTCCTAAAATACTATACCACCTTACATGGACTATCTCCCGCCAGACATCTCAAACATTTTCGCCCATCCCGGTAAAAGGACAAATGTCTCCGAATCGGTAGGAAGTGGGTCCGTTTGTACTACGGTACATGATCTATCGCCCGTGATTTTTGAAAAATCATTTTTAGACTCGCAATATTTGGTTTCTTTAGAGATCCAATGCAAGTTCTAACGATGCTCGCCCTATCTTCATGCACACCAGACCATAGTTAGAAATTCGATAATTCAAACGGGCATAATAAATTCAAAAAAAATCCGAACAATGAAAATCCTTCGCATGGTGTTATATTATGTTACATAGTTGAAAGGAAAATACCAGACTTGGTATATTGATTATGTTTCAAAAAAACCTTCACAAAATGACCTATCATGTTCGAGGTTTCATGGCTTTCGGTCCAAATGACCGATGTTATGTGCTGAATCACGGCATAGTTTGTGATGTTGTGCCCATATTATGCATGTGTGGACATTGGTACGGAGAACAATTTTGCAGAGGAAGTTTTCCTTTTGTCGCATTTAAAAGCCCTTTTCTATTTTCCGAGCGCAAAAAACGGATCGTTTTGTGAAGTAACCACCAAAATGCCGTTTCAGAATGCTACCGTCACATTTTCCTAAAATACTAGACCACCTTACATGGACTATCTCCCAGCCGGGACATCTCAAACCTTTTCTTCCATCCCGGGTAGAAAGGACAAATGTTTGCCAAATCGGTAGGAAGTGGGTCCAGTTTGTACTACAGGTACATGATCTATCGCCCGTGATTTTTTGAAAAAATCATTTTTAGACTCGCAATATGTGGTTTCTTCAGATATCCAATGCAAGTTCTAACGATGCTCGTCCCCTATCTTCATGCACACCGGTTCGACCATAGTTAGAAATTCAGATAATTCAAAACGGGCATAATAAATTCAAAAAAATCAGAACAATGAAAATCCTTTGCGTGGTGTCATATTATGTTACATAGTTGAAAGGAAAAATACCAGACTTGGTATATTGATTATGTTTCGAAAACCCCTTCACAAAATGACCTATCATGTTCGAGGTTTCATGGCTTTCGGTCCAAATGACCGATGTTATGTGCTGAATCACGACATAGTTTGTGATGTTGTGCCCATATTATGCATGTGTGTGGACATTGGTATGGAGAACAATGTTGCATGAGGAATTTTTCCTTTTTTTCGCACGGGAAAGCCCTTTTCCATTTTTCGAGCGCAAAAAACGGGTCGTTTTGTGAAGTAACCACCAAAATGCCGTTTCAGAATGCTACCGTCCCATTTTCCTAAAATACTAGACCACCTTACATGGACTATCTCCCAACCGGGACATCTCAAACCTTTTCGTCTATCCTGGGTAAAAAGGACAATTGTCTGCCGAATCAGCAGGAAGTGGGTCCGGTTTTTCCCGCCATTTTTTCCTGCCAGTTCTTCCCTCCAGTTATCTTCCTGCCATTTCTCACTATATATATATGCAGGGTTGGCCTCCATTGTAATTGCACATCTCTAGAGTCATATCTGCAACCTCATCACTCTTTCCCATGACTTCCACCGTAGAACTAACTCCCGTGGAGGCGAGCGCTGCGCCGAACTACCTCGCCCGCCGGCCATCGTGTCCTCGCCGATGATCTGAGTGCCGAGGCGTGCTTCCTCCTCCCTCTAGGTGTGGCGCGCCGGATGGCCATCACGAACCACTACTACTTCGAGCTCACGCCGGAGCAGCGGAGGAATCCCAGATGGTATCCCGACTATTTCCCGACTTGGGAAGCCTTCTTCGTGGATCGGCGTGAGAGGGCGCTCGCCAGGCACGAGGAGGACGGCCCACCTCCTCCGAACTTCAACGAGGCCGGCCGTCGGCTGTGGTGGCGCGACCGGACTCTCCAGAGCGTCATGGCCTACGACACGGCCGCCGACTCTCCAGAGCGTCATGGCCTACGATACGTCATATTTTAAATGGTTGCATTAATTATTTTTTAAAACAGAAAATGGTTTTGAATTATTTATTTAAATCCAAACACTTTTTATGTTTAAAGTTTTTCTAAATTCCAAATTAATATTCAAAAAATATAAGTTAATTCATTTTTAATTGTAAATGGTTCATATTTTAAATGGTTACATTAATTATTTTGTAAAACAGAAAATGGTTTTGAATTATTTATTCAAATCCAAACACTTTTTATGTTTAAAGTTTTTCTAAATTCCAAATTAATATTCAAAAAATATAAGTTAATTCATTTTAAATTGTAAATGGTTCATATTTTAAATGGTTACATTAATTATTTTTAAAAGAAAATGGTTTTGAATTATTTATTCAAATCCAAACACTTTTATGTTTAAAGTTTTTCTAAATTCCAAATTAATATTCAAAAATATAAGTTATTTCATTTTTATTTTAAATGGTTCATAATTTAAATGGTTACATTAATTATTTTTAAAAACAGAAAATGGTTTCGAATTAGTTATTCAAATTCAAACACTTTTTATGTTTAAAGTTTTTCTAAATTCCAAAGTAATTATCATTTAAAAATATTACAAATTTAAACCCCAAAATAAAAAATAAGGGAACAGAGAGAAAATTCCTGAAAAAATTTGAAAACAGGTCATATGTCCCGGTGGCCACCAACCAACTAAAGACCCTGCTGCCAACCCTTGGTCTCGCTGAAAAATTGAGTATACGCCCCGGTTGGCTCCAACCGAGACGAATAACTTTAGTCCTTGGAGCCACCAACCGACTAAAGGTCATTTGGTTATAATCGCAGCGCCTCCACTTCTTTCCTATCTCACTTCTCTGCTTTCCATCGACGCCGCCTCCACCTTTGTCTCCGCGCTCTTGGCGCCGCGCTTCCTTCGCCGCCGCTTCCTCCCGCGCGAATCGCCACACTGGCTCGCTTTTGTCATCCTCCAGCCGCTGCCAACACCTCCAACCGCCGCCATCGCCGCCAGTATGCCCCCTCCGATACGCTGGCTACGGGTTCGGCGGCTACGGGCCACGTTGTCGCCGCTGCCTTGGCTGGCTGACGGCGACGCCGGGCGGCGAAATGTCGAGCCGCGGTGGCGCCGCGAGTAGGTGCGGTACGACTAAGCCGAAGCCACGGGCGTGGGACACGGGCATGGTCGGCGCCAACATGAGGATTAAAGCGGCGCCACGGACGCGGTGGTGGTGGTGTTCGACGCGAGGATTGGGTGCGGGCGCCACGGGGCATGGTCGGCGCCGGCGTGAGTCGCTGCCAGCTGCTGTTGTTTTTGCTCCCGAAAGTCGCTCGCTTGAAATCTCAAGAAAATGCATAGACCGATTGATTGGAATCATTTTTCTTTTCAAGTGTTTATTATAGTTAGTTAATCAAGCGAAATTATTGAGAATCCGGCCCACCCCGACCTCTATCGGGACCGTGGGCAGCAACACCCGCCCCACTTCTAGGAGAGTTGACTCGTCCCTACCATTGAATTTGTGTTTGGATAATGATGATCTCTATCTCCGCGGATGACAATGTGCGAAGCGATAAAAAACCCGCTTATGCACTTTATTCAACGCAGTTATCCCTGTCATTTTTTCGCGTCAGGGCGAGCACACACTAGTGCAAAACGCCTAGGGGCGGCGATGTCGCACTGACATCATGTTGACATCACCCACGCACGGTCTGACCCGGTCAAACCAGCCCGGGTCCCACCTGCCCGCGTGGACGCTGAGGTGGCTCTAGGGCCACTGCCACATCACCTGCTAGGTGATGCCTGTGTATAAAAAGTAATTCCCATTTGGTTAATATTTTAAGAAAATGAATAAATCTTATAAAATCAATAACTTATTAATTATAAATCATAAAAATATGAATAATATATCAAAATGTTTAGAAAATTGAGACCTACCTATCTGAGCTATCATCATACATGGGTGATAAGGAAGCAACTTAAAAACCCTAGATTAGATAAGGAAGCATCAATACCCTTAGGTGCATGTGGGTTCGACGATGTGCCTTCGCCAGGGCATTTCGAACCCTCTTAAATCGATTCCAATATGGTATTTTGTCAGTATCTAGTGTTACCTATCTGCTGGATAGTTTCCTTTGTAGCCTTATACTCATGTTCCTCTCATATGCATCCGAGGTTTCTCCAACTAGGTTTTACGGAACTCGAATATTGATTTTAGTTGATTTTAGCTAGAGTTACCTATCTACTACGCTTTCCTTTTGTAGCTAGGTTTAGGGTTTCTTCATTTTTATTATTGTGTATGTATATATTAGGTTTCTCTTAATTAGGGTTTATATCTCTCAACACCGCACCTAACTTTCTCCTTAGCCGCTTTGACTTATTCGTTATTCCACCTATGTAGAAAATATGGACCCACACGTCAGAGACGAAGAAAAGGAAGAGTTGATCCAAGGTGTGATCCGCGGGGAAGAAAATTTAGATGTATCAACGTTTCTGAACAACTCCGGTGAGGGTGATCCTCTTTTTACCGGAATAGACGACTTGTTTGAGGTTGAAGGTGTTGCCTTCCGTGAGGGAGAAGGCGATGCCTTGTGTAATCGAGAAGACGACCGCCCCATGAGGTGCATGTAATATAATTAATTCATTAATTAATCATCTGCTATCTATATAGAAATAGTAACGACGATCTTTCTTCTTTTAGCCCTCCGGATCGAACAAATCTACTGAAAAGAGCACACGAGGCCCAACCAAAAAGTTGCAAGACCATGAGAGGTTCAGGATCGAAGATGTCGCTGAAGACGGCAAACCAACAGCTCCCAAAGTTGTCGGAAACAAATTCGTGGCATAATGCGGAGTAATCGTTAGGGACTTAATCCCGATCACCATTAGAAATTGGAATAGGCCTGCTAATGCGGATGAAGAGGGAACATGTTTATTTGTCCCTAACCACGCCAAAGATTTCCTGTGGAAGAGGCTCATGGTTAATTTCAAACTACCGAAGATAGAGTTGGAACCAAATGCGGAGGATCCAGTTGAGGACGCCTTAGAACATGGGAGAGCCATGGATGCTAAGGTCAGGGAGTGGTCTTTGAAGAAGATGGCACAGTGTTTCACCAACTGGAAGAAAAGATTGCACCTTGACTATGTCGTGAAAGAGAAGACTCCCGATTTCAAGAATATTCAGTTTGAGAAGATAAAACCATTCTGGGCTGAGTTTGTGGAATACAAGACATAAAAAAAAAGTTAAGAAAATGTCTGCAACGAATAAGCTGAATGCTGCTAACAAGAAGTATCACCATACTATGGGGCAAGGTGGCTACAGGGCTGGCATTCCTAAGTGGGAGAAACTTGAGAATGAACTGCGTGCTAAAAAGATCACCCGCAGATGCATTTATTGGGTAACGCAAGGAATTGGTTTTACGGGCATGGGGCACGTTGGACTCGGAAGGATGTGTATATATAACATACGACATAAATAATACCCCTTGCCAATCGAGAGGATGAGAAAAGCAGAAGGTTAAAGATGGGGACTTCATTCCCGATAGAGAGAATGATGAGCTCACACTCGCCTTGGAAATAAGGAACATGATGGATGAACACGAGGCACAAGAGGATCCCAACCATGGAGGACTGGGTTTCAAGAGAGGAATAAATATCCCGATAGAAGCCGAGGAGAAAGGACAGGCGGAAGTTGAAGCAGATAGTCGAAAGAGCGAATGCGTATAATTGAAGAACAAATAAAGCAACAACAAGATGAAATTAACGACTTAAAGAGCAAGTACTACCGCCCATCTCAAGAAGACACCGCATTCGATGCTACCGCCTATCGAATAATCGAAAAGCAGGTGGCTTCCACCGAGGTCCCGGTGATGACAATGGCGATGACGATGGTGCACCGACGATGGCTCCTTGGCTACCCAAAGGATGATATGACAGATGACACATCGCGAGCTACATGTCAAAGTTGTGAACATATCAATGAAGGTGGCGGTTGGCTATGCTTACCAATTGGACCCACACCAACTTACCACTTTCGTCCGGCCAGAGGGCTACGCTGTCGAGGTGGATGAAATCATGCCCACCTTTGAAGTTTTGGATCTTGACTACCCTGCAGGTGAAGGGGATGTGACTATACTGGGAGACGCAACAAACGTCACCATTCTATGGCCCAAGGAATGTATCGTTCTTCGAAATCACACGCCAAGGCCATCTTCGCCGCCTCACCCGTCTCCAGAGGTCGCCGCCGCACAAGCGCCTTTTGTCGCCACCCGCCCGCTCAAATCGCCTCACCAATCTTTGGCGCAGCCATCGCCGCGGAGCCATCGCCAGCCAGATAAAAAGCGTAAGCGTCGCTATCAAGGCCGTGGTAAGCGACCGAACGTAAACAAGAGCCTCTTCCAAAAGTACCAAAGGTTCCTCCCAAGAGAGCTTATGGATCTTGAAGAGGAGATCATGCGATCGTTGATGCGAAACGACAGCTTTTCACTAAGATGAGGCGGCGAAGAGCCAGAGTTCCCGACCAAAGAAGAAAAACCAAAGTGTTGAAAATGCTAAAGACTCTTCATCAACCCGAGCCAAAGCTGTCATCGACTATGAGCGTTCTATTCTCAAGTCACATGCACAAAAAGCCTCAAGAGCAAGATCGATGCAAGCGAGAAATCTGTTGCCCAGCTCGGAGAACAAGCAAAAAGTCTTGGCGCCTCTCAAGGTGATTTCCCAAACCAATATGGGGTCGAGCAAATATGGGGTAAGAGCAGATGATCCAGAGGTAGTTGCACACGGAGAAGCCGTCACTGCTCAAGGTATGAGTATTGCCCAATACTTATCCCGCTTAGAGTACTTCCTGAGAGAAGTAGCATACAAATACCAAGACGGCAAACCTCTCAAACCCGAGGAGGTAAATAATCTTCCAACAAAATGCTAAGATTGCATAATCGGTACATGCATGCCACAAAGGCCGGGCTAATCGATAGTGCTGAGGGTTACAAAAAAGCATCATGGGAAAGAAAAGGATGACATGATATCCATTGAATTTGATGAACTATTTCAATTATTCAATCAAGACGCCTTGGACAAATCGATCATCAGTGCCTATTGTCTGTAAGTACTAAATCTGTAATTAATTTAGTCTCCAGCTATCTCACCTTGTTTATTGCATGTATATAATCATAATGTAATATGCAGAATGAAGATTCTCGAATGCAGCAGAGGACAAATCTATGACATTGGCTTCATTGACCCATATTGGGTTCATGAAGCTAATCTCAAAACAAGCCCCCAGGATACAGAGGATAATATAGTACACGCGTTAAGGTTTCAAGAAACCAGAAGGGAAATACTTTTTCCTTATAACTTCGAGTGAGTGTTATTGTCTTCTATACACTTTCTATTTCGCTTACTCGATATTAAGTATATAATTGATTAGTTATGCATTCGCAGCTTTCACTATATTTTGTTAATCATTCAACTTGACAAAGGGCGTGTACTAGTCATGCTTCTCCAGTGGTAATTCTAATCATTACGACACTATTATCGGCAACGTTCGTGAATTTTATGATATCAAGTAATTAATAACTTCTTTTATTCGTTTTCTTTGCCGGGCAACGCTTGGAAACGGTTCACCAACAAGGCTAGGGGTGTTTGGAAAGAGGAGCTTACATTTCAACCACTAGATGTAAGCACCACTAGCTATATCCGCGCATCTTTTTGATTCTAGTTTTGATACAGTTATTATCATGCTTGATTATTATTTTGACTGAACTCTGTTCTCGTAAAGTGCCCGACGCAGGGACCAGGTAACAATCTATGTGTATACTATGTTTGTGAGTTCATCCGGCAGACGTGCGATGAGAAGGGCAGAAATTTAGAGCAACTCCACGTACGTAAACAATTTCTATAGTTTTTAATTACAATCAAATTGTGTTTAGTTTCATTTATATAGGCCTCTCCTTTTTTAAATCAGATCGAACGTCTACGGGACGGTCTTCTGCCAAAGGATCGCGTACGAGCAATTCAGGAGGAATTGGCGGGATTCTTGGATGCAGAAGTACTAAACCCAAAAGGGGAATACTATTTGGCTGTGTATAGACAATATGGATTGTAAAAATAGCAACTTTTGTATGTAGTGCATGAACTCGATCCGTGTATTGAATGTAATATTGTCATGATGATCTTGTGTAATATAACGGTTCTTTCATTGATAAGTGCAAAACATTAAATAAACAACAAAACAACCTAAATGAATTCTCTGCCGCGGCACAAAAAGTGGCGAAAATGCTGCCGCGGCAAAAAAATATGCTAAAATGAATTCTCTGCCGCGGCAGAGAAATGGGCCAATTCTCTGTCGCGACAGAAGGTTATTTGTCCCGATTCAGACACGAACCGACTAATGCTCCACCCTCGCCCGCCGCTGCCACGTGTACCCATTTGTTCGGCGGGGCAACCGACTAAAGGTTAGGGCTTTAGTCCCAGTTCTGCTCCGTTGGGAAACCGACTAATGCCCCTTACCAACCGGGACGCATGACACGCTTTTCTACTAGTGAAGATATCACCGCCATTGCTGGCAAGTGGCCCTCGCCGAGCTTCCGCCTCCTAGATCCCACCGGCTAGATCCACGATGCGCACTGCATTTACATGCATGCCCGCGGCAAGTAGATAAGTGGTCAGGGGAGAGCACAATACTTTCCAGTATCGTTGGATTCGTATTGAAAAATACTTTCCAGTGATACTAGTCTTATACCAAAACTCTTTACGTATTTAGAGTAATTATTGGTCAAAGAAAAAACACGTAAAACAAGGACGCCTTAAGCCCTGAAACGGAGGGAGTATTACTCTCTCCGTCCCTATTCACATGGAGCACGTGTGTTATGAGGTTTGAGTATGACCAACAAGATGTGAGCTATATGAGACAAAAATATTACACCAATGAATTTTCCTTATTCAAGAAATTGTTTTGGTTGTACAAAATGTGTGACACATTTCTCATATATTATCTATCGAACTAATGCTCAAATTCAAAAATACGGTGTTTATAGTCGTCGCTAGATGGTCCAATGATCTATTTGTAGTTTTTATTACTTTTAATTTTTTTTTGTATTGTTGTTGATGATTATTAATAGATCGGTGGAATTTCGCAATAAAAAATACAAAAAATGATGGCACCATTCAAAGACAATGAAGGGGTAATCCTCGAGACTATGAACTAATTTTATTTACCACAAAGACATGGTCGAGCCTTTGTTGTTGTAGTCAAGAAAATTAAGCTCATTTTGCGGCTAAGTACACATATATTCCACATGATGTAATGTTAAAATCCCTCCAGATTCAGAACCCATGTAAGCTAGTAATGTGAGGAATAATTTCCTTTAATTCCGGTAAAACATGCACAAAATGTTTTTAAGTCTTGTAAAGCAGTGGATTTTTTCTTCCAAGAATACACTCTCAAAATAGGCTTTCGCTCCGCTATATTAATATAGCAACCACACCGATACAAGCATTCGAAACAAAGAAAGTGCTGGGGCAGCAGCAAACACATGCCCAAAAGGAAAAAAAGGAAAACAAAGGCGAATCGACGAAACGATGATGCCCCGCACCCGCAGCGCCCTCCGACTTTGACCCACCACATGCAAGCGCCCCGAAGCGTCCGTATCAAGTAGCACCTTCAAGAAGGTAGCACCGTTGACACAATGCTGCTACCCGAACCAAATTGATCCTAGGGTTTCCCCCGATACGCAGAGTAAAGTGGGCAGGATTCTGGCGCCTTCAAGAAGGAATAGTGCCACTCGAGTGCGGCACACGCCGGTCGACTATCGACAGGATTTCTCGATCCCCGCCAAAAAACTCTGGCGCAACGGAGCACCGCCACCTTGCGCCATCCACGAGCATGCGCCCACGATATTGTAGTCACCATCGCCGCCTCTTCATGAACACCGGCGCAGCTCGCAAAGCGGAAGCACGCGACATCGTCGAATGAGGGACAACAGCCTCGCCACACGGGAGGACCCACTCCACCGCCGAGGCGCCATCGACGGACAGTCCGGGAGCACACTAGGCCCTCGCAGCCGGGCCGGGGACGGGCCCATGAAGCTCGCCGCCGCCGCAATAGGCAGCCGCAACGCTGTTGCCCCGTCCAGCTTAGTCGCCGCCGCCACCTCAAGAGGCTCCGCAGACATGGAGACCGCCCGCCAGCCCATCTAGGCCTCCCGAGCCCATCCGGGGACGAGGTGCCGTAATCCCACTGTAACGCGGCCGATGAACCTCGCGTCTATGGCGCCACATGAGAGGACGCTGCACCAAGAACACCCAGCGCCGGACCAAAGTGTTCGAGGGCACCGACGCCCGAGGGAGGGCCTCGACCCGCCTCCGTGCCGCGGGAGGCAGCCGCCGCCGACGCTACCCGGCTACGCCCGGCGACCCCTGCCGACGGCGGCGACGGGTGGAGACGGATGGAGGTGGGGGAGGCGGCCGGAGGAGGAAGAGCTGCCGCCTGTGAGGTGGAGGGGCTCAGGGTTTTTTCGAGCCCTTCCAAGAATACACAAAACAGTGGAATTCACTCTCTGGAGTTTGTATCAGCTAGACCATGATTAATTCGGATTGATAGTACCTCCAACAACTTTTTAACAATATTATTCTGTTCCAACTTTATTTTACATGTTGGCATAAAAAATTGGGGAAAAGAGCAACTTTTCCGTCATCGTGTCTATCCCAATTTTTCTTCCTGTTCTTGTCGTTTCATCTCCGTTTCTCATGTGGAGACAAAAGGTACCCGTCAGGGAACAATATTGCTTTGCGACAGCAGCCAATGGGAAGCGTCGGGCTTGTTACACCCAACAAGGCCAAGAGGACATTATTTTGACTCTTCTAACACATGCAATTGTTTATAGTATACATTTTGTGAATTAGTGGGCGCAGTGTGCAGTCCAGGCACTACGACGTACGTGGCGGGATATTTCCTCTCACCTTTGACAGAGAAAAATCTACTCGTGATTTCCAACAGTGAAACCGGGCAAATATATGCATCAAGGACGAGCTAGTTAGGTCATTTTCAGTACCACTTGGTTTAGTCTATGAAACCAGAGACGATCGGACGCCGAGTCATCACTGACCTGAAAATATCTAATATCTGCATCCTGGCTTGGGGGTAGCTGGAGTTTGAACCGGGCTTGGGGGGAGTTCCTGTCCTGTCTATGGATGGTGCTCCCTGCTAACCGAAGTAATCTCCTACTCATGGTCCCATATCCAAAGAGCCACGCACATCTCTCGAGGCTCTTCACGTCGTCGACAAAATGCCGTGGTCCGCCATACCTCCAAGACCACCGAAGACGGAATGCACCGATAGCGTCACCGGCGAGGAAACAGAACCTAGATAAGGTTTTCTTAGCCGTCGCCTCTGCCTCTTCGTTTTCGATAATAAGCAAATTAATCAAAAAGGGACCCTTGGTTTGGATCGAGAGTATCCTATTCCAACTTTATTTTACATGTTGGTATTAAAAAAAGTACGGAAAAGAACACCTTTTTCTTTTCCATTTCCATCTCGATTCTTCTTCGCCGTGTCGTTTCCTCCCCGTTTCTCATGTGGAGACAAAGGGGTGTGCTCGTGAGTGAACAATGCTGTTTTGCGGTACCATCCAATGAGAAGCGCCGGGTTTGTTACACCTAAGAGGATATTGTAGATGATATTATTGACTCTTCTAATAACATGCACAGTGGGCTGGCACTGTTGGAGAAATCGACGGGCACGTACGCCTGTGATCGTTGATTGAGGATTGCATTGTTGTTGCATGTAGATTTTGTGAAGTTGACAGCAGCGTCTAGTCCAGGTGTATACTACCTAACACTAACAGGGTATTTTCTCTTTGTTTTTTTACTTTAACCTTTTCTGACAGTGAAAAGCCTACACACGATGTTCAGTAGCGAAACCGAACATACGCATCAAGGACGAGTTATGTCAAATTGGTCGATCGTACGTGAAATATACTGTTCCAAACACATGGCCGGACGACTGGACCTACTACGTACGTTGCTCCCTGTCCCTGCTAACTGAAGAAATCTCCTAGTACTACTCGTGGTCCCATTGCACAGAGCCACGCACGTCTCGCCAGGTTTCTTTCTCCATGGATAGGCTGTGCCAGTAGCACCGTAGGTGATAGGTGGGTGGACAAGCTAGCTAGCCAGTTTCTCACACTCCAACGTGCGTCCCAAATGTCAAACTCCCACGGCTGCTGTGCTAGGAAAAGGAGAGGAGGGGAGAGGAGTATGATGGACGGTCCTTGGAGAGGAAACGAGGACCTCGTAGCAATAAACCTCGCTAGCTTTCTCCCGTGTACCGTCCACATTTTTCCGAAACGAGGAAAAATATCTCGTAAGAAAACATACAGTTGAAGAAAATATCACATTGTGTACATGAAAGACGGTCTTGGAAATGCCAGAATTATACGATCTCATCATGTCATGCCAGAAAGACGCGTCAGAAGTTAGGTCCACTCATGAACACAGACGTTTTTTCTTAATTAAGAAAATTTCTTCTGAATTTCCATCTCGAACTAATAATAAATATAGCCATGTGAGAAACTGTAACTCTCAAACTTGGTAAAGCATGCACACTTCTGTTTAAACATTTCACCAGTAGGGTTTGAAATGAAAATCGGTGAAGAGTGAAATTAGCTCTCAGAAGTATGTGTTCTCTCCGATTCATATTACTTTTCGCTGAAAATGGATGTATAGCATTATTGTCAGGAATATGCAACTTGTATTTCTCTGAGGGCCAAAGGCCACAATATATAATACAGATACAGGTGTGAATATGCAGGAAGCCCCCTAAAATATGGGGAAACTACAATACAAATATATACATCTAACACCCCCCCCCCCTCAAACTCATGGTGGATCCACAACACTGAGTTTGGAGAGTAAGAAATCATGCGCCTGTCTCAGGCCTTCGTGAAGAAATCCGCCAATCAGAATCAAGGCACATCAAGCACAACAACCCGAGCCTGCACCTGAGCACGTGTATAGAAAGCATCAACACCAATATGCTTGGTAAGCTCATGCTTGACCGGATCACGTGCAACACTAATAGCACATGTACTGTCAGACAAAACCAGAGTGAGTGTAGTAATAGAGATCCCAAAATCTGCAAGTAACCACCGTAACCAGGTCACCTCAGCAGTCAACAAGGCCATAGCACGCAACTCAGCCTCAACACTCGAACGGGAAACCGCTGTCTGTTTCTTCGTATTCCAAGCAATGAGTGAACAACCAAGAAACACACAGTAAGCAGAAAGTGAATGACGATCCAAAGGATCACTCGCCCACGTAGCGTCTGAATAGCACTGGAGCTGGAGTGAGCTGGAACGAGGAAAGAAAAGGCGACGAGTGATCGTACCACGAAGATAACGAAGAACACGGAGAAGATGACTATAGTGAACAGTGGTGGGAGCAAAACAAACCGACGTAATATGAACAGGATAAGAGATCTCGTGACGAGTGACAGCAAGATAAACAAGACTCCCAACAAGATGACGCTAACGCTCGGATCGAAAGAGGATCACCATCGAGGTTGAAGCTAACATTAAGCTCCATAGGGTCTCAACAAAGGCTCATCCCCAAGAGCAGCACGAGCAAGAAGATCCTGAATATACTTTTCCTGAGAGATGTAAAAGCCATCAGAAGTGGAGGAAACCTCAATCCCAAGAAAGTATCAAAGAGGACCAAGATCAGTCATAAGAAACTAATCACGAAGACGAGCCTTAACAAAGACGATATACTCAGGATCATCACCAGTAATGATCATATCATCAACATAGAGAAGAAGAAGAGTGCGTCCACGAGGAGAAGTGTGAACAAACAGCGCTGGATCATGAGCACTAGGAGAGAAACCAGCAATAATCACTAGAGCAAAGCGCTCAAACTGAACACGAGGGCCTGTTTGAGGCCATAAAGAGAACGTCGAAGACGACAAACCATCCCTCGAACAGAATACCCGGAGGAGGCTGCATATAAACCTCCTCACTCAACTCACCATTGAGAAAGGCGTTATGAACATCAAGCCGGGACACGTACCGTTGACGATGAAGCGAGAACAAGAAGAGTACGCACAGTGGTCATATGAGCCACATGAGCAAAGGTCTCATCATAGTCACGACCATGCTCCTGCTGAAAACCACGAGCCACAAGACGCGCTTTATAGCGCTGAAGAGATTCATCAGAGCGAGTCTTAATCTTATAGACCCACTTACACGTGATAGGACAAACACCGGGAGGGGGAGAAACAAGATACCAGGTGCCAGTGCGCTCAAGCGCAGCAATATCCTCAGCAATGGCCAGCTGCCATTTAGGATGATGCTCAGCATCCCGATAAGAAGTCGGCTCGGAGGCAACAGAAAGACCATACTGGCTAGGAGAGTAACGGTTGGGAGCACGACGCCGACGAACAAGACGAGTAGAGGGAAGATCATCAGAGGAAGACGACTCAGGAGACGACGATGAAGAAGAAGGAATAGAAGAGGAAGACTCCGAAGAACGAGGAGAACTAGGAGAACTAGACGGAGCAAAGGAGAACGGTGTCGAAGAAGAGACGTCAGGGGGAGGAGATCCTGAAGAAGACACAATAGGGGTAGAAGAAGGTGTGTCAGGAAAGAGAAGAAAAGAGATATCTTCCACCGGGTAAGTACCAGCGGTGGTACGAGGATAGAAAGGACGCGTCTCATCAAAAGTAACATCACGAGAGATACGCATCTAACAACCAACAGGGTCCCAACAACGATAGCCCTTATGCTCATCACTGTATCCAAGAAAGACACACTCAACGGACTGAGCTGTCAGTTTGGTGCGTTCGCGAGGAGCAAGAAGAACATAGCAAACACAACCAAACAAGCGAAGCATGGAGTAGTCTGGAGACTATCCAGATAAGCTCTCAAGAGGGATACCACCTTGCAGATCAGCAGAAGGTTGAATATTAATGAGGTAAGCCGACGTAGCGACAGCCTCGGCTCATAAATGCGGAGGAAGGGAAGAAGCAATCATCATAGCACGAGTGGTCTCAAGAAGATGGCGATGCTTACGCTCAGCAACGCCATTCTGGGCATGTGCACCGTGACAGAGAATCGAGCAAGGGTGTCTGCTCAAAGAAGAACACTACACAACATCTCGGTGATATACTCACCAGCAGAATCAGCACGAAACACGCGAATGGAGGTAGAATATTGAGTGCGGACCATGGCCGCAAAACGCTAATATATGGAGAGCACTTCACTACGAGAGCGCATAAAATACATCCAAGTGTACTGAGAAAAATCATCGATGAATAAAATATTGTAGCGATGGCCCCCTTTCGAAGCGAAAGGAGCCGGACCCCAAACATCGGAATGGACTAAATCAAAAGGTCGTTGAGATATAGACACGCTAGTAGGGTAGGTAAGCTGAATCTGTTTGCCCAACCTACAACCCTGACAATGTAAAGACCCATCTCCTGAGACAGACCCCAGAAGACCACGATGAACTAGTGACGACAGACGAGAGTCACAAAGGTGACCAAGACGATGATACCACTGCTGAAAGAAGCTGGTAGCAGAGGCAACGACCGGAGAAGAGCTGGCGGATGAAGTGGCGACGAAAGGAACACGAAGCCAGTCTAACTCCCAAAGTCCTGAAGAGTCACAGCTGTGAGGGCCATCTCCAACCAGGGCCTGTGTGCGACGATCCTGGACAACACAAGAATCAGCATCAAGAATGACGCGACAACCAGAGTTAGTAAGCTGGCTAGCAGAGAACAGATTCATCTTAAGAAGATGGACATGAGAAATATCAGGAACAGAAAAAGATAAAGTAGACAGGGTGCCCCGACTAGAAACAGGAAGAGAGGTACCATCAGCCGTGAAAACACGGATAGGAGAAGGGAGAGAACGAAGAGTAGACAGAAAAGAAGACTCAGAGGTCATATCAAAGGAAGCTCCAGAATCCAGATACCACGGAGACGTACCTGACTGTGTATAAGGTGGTGGTCGCAAGTGCTCAAGAATCACCAGATCCAAAGAAGCGCCCGTCGAAGAAGAGCCCGTGAGCGACAAGCGCACTGTGAAGACTCGATAATGTCCCGATCGAGAGAGCAACCGAAGACCCGGGAGTCGATCGCCCACGAGCCTGGTCAGCGACGTAACTGGGATCCCGTATAACATGTGGCCCAAGTGTGGCCATCCTCTGCAAGAAGAGCAAGGACGAAGAGAACCACCACGGCGACTCGACCACGAGCCCCGATGGTGCCGACTCGACTCGAGATCACTGGTGCCAAGCCGACCGACCGGAGGAGTGGGTAGTATCGGTGACGCATGAGGACCGCCGAGTCGAGGGAGCACGGCATAGGAGGACCACGAGTAGCAAGCAGATGGAACCGCAAGAAGACCAAGACCACGTAGATGGGTCTCCGAGCCCGGCTCGCATAACACCTCGTAGAGCGGAACACGACCACGAGCATTCATCTGAGAACGCCGGGGCTCAAACTCCTGGCGGAGCCGAGACAGAAACTCATAGATGCGGTGAAACTTCAAATCCGAGCGCAAAATCTGGCAGCACGAGCATGTGCCACAAACAGCAGTACGAAGAGAATCAAGCTGACGCCAGATAGCAGCACACTGAGTATAGAACTCATCAATAGTGGAATCACCCTACCGAAGAGCATGCTCCTGGCGAACCACAGACAGGTAAAGAGCATCCCCAGACGGCTGATAACGCTGACGAAGATGTGCCCACTGAGCGGCAACAGTAGGGAGACTCATGAACTCAGCAGCATACTGAGGCAGAACACTGGAGGTGAGAACAGCAGCAGCACGAGCATCCTCATCGACCCACTGAGTGTAGGCAGTTAAGTCGTGGCGATAGGTCTCGAGATCAGCAGAGTACTGCTTGAACTTCAGGTCATAAGCAGCAACATCACTGTCATCGGCACTCTGAGCAGCATCCTAGGCCTCCTGAGAAGCAATAGCGCCGAGAACAATCGGTGTCGGCGGAATAGGAGCCACAGGAGCATGGGGCCACGGCGGACAGGAGACCTCGCCGGAGAGCACACCCCAAAGACGGAGACCGCGCATGTGAACGCGCATAAAAGCAAATAAATCAGATAATTACGATCGAAGATCACCGGGCATCGAGGAATCGCAACATAGCCCGATGCAGAAGACATAACTCAATTTATTTTTTTGGTCAACTCTCAGATCTGACGAAAAGGAATCTGTGCTCAGATCCAATCAGGGATGCAGCGCCGGCAGGTGGGGAGGGGCAGCGGGGCGTGGAGGAGCAGTGATGCTGGCCCGCGTGGAGGAGCAGGGATGCAGGCCACCAGCGGGCGGCAACAGGGCGTCGGCTGCAGTCCCGAGTGCAGTCCCTGGTGCGGGCATCGGGCGGGGGTCCCTGGCGCAGGCGGACGAGCGACAGGTGGTGGAGCAGACCCTGGCGCGGGCGGGCGGGCGGCAGTTGGAGGAGATCGACCGGAGGCTCCTCGGGAGCAGTCCCGCGTGCAGGCGTTGAGCACGTCGGGTGGAGCGCGTCGGGAGGAGCAGTCTCGCGTCAGGTGGAGAAGATTGACGGGTGGAGGATCGATCTGGATCAGGAACGGATCTGGAGGAGAAGATCTGAATCAGTAACGGATTTGAATCGGAAGACAGAACGGGCAACGGCGACGACCGGCGGCGTCGATGACGGCCGTCGTCGATAGGGACGGTGGCGGCCACAGCGACGAAGTTGCTAGTAGGAGGAGGCTAACCTAGCTCTGATACCATGTCAGGAATATGCAACTTGTATTCCTCTGGGGGCCAAAGACCAGAATATATAATACAGATACAGGTGTGAATATGCAGGAAGCCCCCTAACATATGGGGAAACTACAATACAAATATATACATCTAACAATTATAACATGTCTAGATACACATATTTTTATGACAATTAATATGGGTCAGAGAGAGTATTAAAGATTTTTATTAGGGCCTCCTTGACTCATAAGATTAATGAAGAAACTTAAACTTGGGTGACGCTATTCAACCATTCGATTTAAGGGAATGGAGTATACGACAAAAAAAAATTCCCTCTTGGATTGAGTTTCAAAGCAAAAACTAAGAAATTCCACAATTCTCTAAAACCTCTTTTTTCTACATTAGTATGCACAAAAGACAAGATAAAGGTCATAAGTTGCATGATAACGTCCTAATGTTACCTTTGCATATATTTTAGGGTTTTTATCATTTCTGCCACTATGATCAACACACACAACTCGTTTTGCCATTTGACCGATCGAAACTCTAATCTTGCCACTACTCAGTTGCAATACTCCTCAATTTTGTCATTCCGTTATCTTTCTACCGTTAGTCTATAATCATTTTTGCCATTATATTATCATGACTTGCCACATCGAAGATAAACATCCGCGCAATCATCCCAGTAGCACCACTTTACTGTTTGGAATATATTAGCATTGCTAGTCTGTGGAGCAAAGTAGCACTACACCAAATCCATCTCGAGTGTACGTAGACGCATGGCAGGCTAGTTGAGAGTGCGTAGTCATGATGTATACATGATTACTCTAATAGTGTTTGATAAGGAGCGGCAGATGACAAACATCCTGATGCAGCCCATACGATCCTTCATGAGCCGTAGTTTCCCAAGATCATCGGCGGCCTTGTGCCAAAAGTTTTAAGAAGACAGCGGAGGCCATGCTTGGTGCTCGGTCAAATAAGTCCTAGGCGCTACTCGTTCTATGTAACTACCTCGGTGAATTACGCTCCTAGATACAAGCCTGGATGAACGGTAGTGGTTGAAATAGTACGGTGGGGCCCCAAAAGCCACTCACGGGTAGACCTTTCGGCCGTCCCAACCACTTCCAATTCATCGGGACTGTCAGAGCGACGAATCGGCGAAGGGATCAACTACATACACAAATGAGTATGTATGCAAGCCACCATACAAAAGTACATCGAGCCATTCCATCTAGAAAGAAAGGAATATAGCAACGCCATACCAAGATTCAAATGACCTAGATAGATATAATATTTTAGGATAATTCCTCATACATCACACATCGAGTATCAAGCGAAGCGGCAAAACAAGTCCGAGTAACGGATAAGAAGCAAATCGGCATAAGATGCCACGAGTAAGCACATCCCGCCCAGATCTCACGGATCCCTGCTCCTAATCTCTACACCGAACGATCGTTGCCACATCATCGCCTCTTCCACCCAAAGATCCGCCTCGAGTGTACCGCTCATCCGAACCAATAATTTATCGTGTGAGACCCTAAGGGTACTCAAGAAGTCTTAATGCCTCTAAAGGGACACAACCGGGTGACGCAATTGCAGAAAAGATAAACCCTAGCAGTTCTATAGATACTCGCTAACCATCCGCCTAACCAATGATAGACGGATGTCCATGAATTAATGACAACAGCTTATAACAAGTAATTTCATCGATCCATCCTCCTCCTCGCTACCAACGAGGAAGCACGAACAACCCCCATCCGCTGGCAATTTTATTAACCATTCCATGAGTATTGCACTATTTACTAGTCATTTACTTAGTCGATTAAACGGTACTTTAGTTATGCTTGTCATGATCGAGAAACTATGCTCCAAGTCGTCCATAACCGCGGACACGGCTTTGAAAGTTTTACCTGCAGGGTGCACAAATAGCAACACACACTCGATCAACCTAAAAACCAAATCAAAACCCAACGAGGCCTTCACGACAAAGCAATCACAGATTCAGAAATATTTCGGGGCCACCCTTGAGTACACCCAAGAACGGTTAGTGACGAGAGACGGACCGAGGTTGTGGGGCCGTCAGAAGTGACGGAACCCAAACTGGGCTTGTCGATACCGCAGAACGGGTCACAATTCCTAACAGATAAAGTGCTCCTCGCACAATCGTAAATAAAGCGTAGCATGGCATAAGTACAGATAGTAAATAAAACCTCAAACTA
Organism: Avena longiglumis; assembly: GCA_030063025.1. Taxonomy (NCBI): domain Eukaryota; kingdom Viridiplantae; phylum Streptophyta; class Magnoliopsida; order Poales; family Poaceae; genus Avena; species Avena longiglumis. The sequence continues at coordinate 88,927,835 of CP125973.1, read as the reverse complement.
TTTTGTGGCCCCAAGAAATAAGATCAATCAAGCTCGGCTGGAGTCCCATAAGCCTCCGGATGTGGATAGCGAATATTCTTGGAACAGAATCAAGTACTCGGGGTCTTACGGACACAAGTGAGCAGGAAAAACCAAATAGCAGATGTTGCTCACCGTGCCACTTTCATTAGTTATCCCATTACTACTCAAAGTTAAGTTGTTTAGGTACCTCGTTATCCATCCGACTCTCACATACCCTACACATGTTGTTCTACGACTCGCATGGCTCAAACAACTCGTAGTAATGGCTCATGGGGTGGAGGAACAAGCTTGGGGGTTTAAAAGTAAAGGCTATGCAATACTTGGGATTCAATTTAATGCAATCGCGACTCAATGATGCAAGAATAAGATAGAGGCAATAGGTATCAGATGTATGCAAGCATGTGGTAGTGCTTTCGCAACTCGGTGAAGCGAGAGACGGATCCGATAGTGCTCCTGGTTCTCCGATATATCCCCGCCGTAGTCTATCAAGAAGAACCAAACAAACAAGGCCAACATAAATAAAGTGCACAAGCATAGGAATAAATGCGTCATAAACAATCATGCCATGATGAATGATGCACAAGTTGCATGGCAATAAAGTAGCATGGCATGGGTGAGGTAGAACACAAGAAGTAACATTTTATGGGGTTTTGGTCCCATTTTATTGTCATAATAGTTGCTGTATACTTTATATTTATATTATGCATGCTGCAATTGAAGTCATGGATAGCATAAACAGAAAGGTCTCGTCGCTGATCATTTTAGACATATCATTTGTTAAATTCGAGTTATAAATCAAAAGTTATTAATTTATTAAGTTCGGGCATTTGTTGTAATTTACTCAACTTGGGATTTTAAATGTGCAAAAGGTAATTTGAATAGCATATTTGAAATCCTCACATTTTCTGATTCAAAACATATATTATTTGTATTATTTGGAATTATAATTGAAAAGTTATTTGAAATCGATTTAAAATTTGAATTTGAATTAATTGAAAAGATTTAAATTTACACGTACACACATATATACTTTTATACCTGGGGAACCCAGCCTCTGATGACAATTGGGCCTCAGTCGACTCAGACCACACGCCTGCAGGAGAGGGGATCAGGTTAAATTCCAGAAACCACGGGAGCCTTTTTATAAAAACGCAACCGACGCTGACTGTGGGCCTGGGCTGGACCGCGGGTTGAGGAATTAAAAGTTAGGGGGGTTTTCTGCAAAAAGTTCTCTGTGGCTAGCTAGTGGGTCACGAGGGACTGCGGTTTGGTGCAAAAGATAGGTTGGGGGGCTAAGCGCAAAAAGGCCGCGGTATCGGATCTTCCTCGCCTCGAGCGGCGAGGCGCGGGGATCGAACCGCCGCGGCGGCTAACGAGGCGGCTACCGCTGCGGTGGCCGAGGGTTGTTGACAGGAAGGGGGAAAGTGGCTAGATGTGGCTCTAGACGGCGCGGGTCCCTGGCAAACAACGGCGAACGACGCGCTCCGAGGGCGTTCGACGGAACGACTGGCGCAATGAAGCGGGATCGAAGGAGGGGTTGTCAGGAGGTGTGCCTACCACCGGGCGCTTGGGAGGGTGGTGCGACCGAAGGAGCAGCGGATCGGCGGCGTTGCGGGCGCACCCAAGGTTAGGGTTTCGGGTCGGCGTCATGGCGTGCAGGGGTCCTGGGCCTCCTCCTCCTCGCTGGAGCGTGCAGGGCGTAGCAGAGGGACGCGATGACCTTCCTCGACAACCCTAGCTCAGCGCGCCTCCCGGATGTGCACTAGAGCTGGCCGACCAGGCCGCTTGAGGGGTAGACGTGGAGAGGAAGGGAGGATGGCAGCGCCTCGGCCAGATCTGGGGCAGGGTGCCGTGTGGTGGTAGATAGGGAGAGGAGAGAGAGGTGGCGCTGGGGTAGATCGGAAAAGGTGGCCTCGGTGCCACCTTTCCTCCTCTCACTCACGTGCAGCAAGGCAGGACCAGGGCATGTAGGGCTTCAGTGGGGGCCAAGGAGAGGAGAAGGGAGGCTCTGGGGCCTTGTACTGCAGAGAGAGAGAAGGAGGGAGGCTTGCTAGAAGAGAGCTAGGGTTTGGGTAGATGGTGGCTCGGTTTAGGGTTTGTTTGGGTGGGGTAGCTAGGTGGCATGGGTGACCAAGTGGGGCCAAGCTAGGGTAGGTTTAGAGAGGTGGCTCGGGTAGGAGAGAGAAAGAGGGTACTTAGGGTTTGGTTTAGATTAGGTGTAGATTAGGGTTTAGCTAGGATCGGGTATGGGGTATGGTGATGATGGAGTAGGTGATGAGGAACTTAGATAGAGGATTAGAGAGAGAGGGTGAGAGCTAGGGTTTTAGAAGCATGCATGCTCCAAACATAGATCAAGCAAGATCAAGAGGAAAGAGGAGAGAGAGGGATGTGGTATGATGTAAACAAGATCAACTAGATCAAGCCCAAAAGGAAGGGATATAGATAGAGATGATCCACTCAAAACAAATAAAATCAAATGACAAGCAAAAAGGTGGTACTTGCATGGCCCATGCAGAAATATTTATTGCCCGATGATTCTTGTGAAAACAATGTTATTACATGGCATTATTATTTTGCATTCCCAAAATTGGAATAAAAGCCAAGCAAAAGAATTAAAAGGATGCCCCATGTGGAATAGATGGAGATGACCATATCTGAAATACAATGGGACTTGCTAGTGTATATGCCACTAGATATTTATTAAGCCCACAAAATATCCCAACATGATGATAACCCCAAAAACAACACATATGGGAGCTAGAATTAGGGTCCCACTCACAAGGCATGCAAAGGTGGCCATGTGGCTCTCATATATCACTAATGTGAAAACATCATGATGCATACATGGGAGCATGTGGAGCTAGAATTAGATCCATCCCAACCCACATGAGCTAGAGGTAAAACCAATAAGTTGCCATGCTCATGTAAGGTGGAATGGTGGAATTATAAGGTGGTGAAGAAAAGGTGGTGGAGTCAATAAGAGATATGCCCCCAAATCAACTTGGGCATTTAACAATATATCAAGAACCAAATACAATATCAAGAGGCAAATACAAATATTAATGCATATGAGATAAGAACCAAAGCAAAAGGGTTTTTGTATGATGCTCAAATGCAAGGTGGCATGATGACATGAGCATGATATGATGATGATGCAACAATTATATGTAGGAAGTGGCCCTTTTATTACTAGATCAAGTAGCATTACAGGTGTTAGACAACTGAGATGCTACAACTCTCCCCCACTAAACAGGAATCTCGCCCCAAGATTCTAGGAAGAAGAAGAAGACACAAAGAGGGTAGGATAGTTGGCACGGAGTTCATCTTCACGTTTCCAAGTGGCTTCATCAACAGAATGGTGTGACCACTGCACCTTGCAGAACTTGATGGACTTGTTGCGAGTCCTTCTTTCTCGGTCTCAAGGATTTTAAGGGGTGTTCTTGATAAGACAGTCTTCTTTGAGATCGATTAGCTCATGATCCACGGTCATGCCGGATCTTTGAAGCACTTGAGCCGAGAGATGTGGAAAACATCATGAACCTTGAGTTTTTCCGGAGCTCCAGGCATAAGCAACTTCTCCTCTTCTCCCACGAATCTTGAAAGGACCGATGTATCTAGGAGCCAACTTTCCTTTGATACAAGCGGTGTGCCTCTCATGGGAGTGACACGAAGGTAGAGATCACCAGGGCATACACCATATCCGTGTGCTTCTGTCATAATTGCTCTTTTGACGACTTTGAGCAATCTTCGTGTTCTCAAGAATGATATGCACCTTCTCCTCCGCTTGAGTTACAATGTCGGGCCAAAACCAGATTCTTTCTCCGCACCGACCAACCAATCGGAGTTCTCGCACTTACGACCATAGAGAGCCTCAAATGGTGCCATCTTCGCACTCTTCCGAAGCTGTTGTAAGAGAATTCAGCATAAGGAAGACATTCCTCCCACTTCATGCCGAAGAGATGACGCAAGCACGAAACATATCCTCCGTAATCGATTGATACTTTCCACTTGTCCTTGCGACTGAGGGGGATAAGCAGTGCTGAAGTTCAACTTTGTTCCCAAAGCATTTTGGAAACTCTCCCAGAACTTTGAAGTGAAGATGCTTCCACGGTCTTAACTTATCTCAAGCGGAACCCCATACAGAGAGACAATTCTGATATAGAGCTCACCAACCAATTCCGTAAATTGTTTCCTTGACGGGGAAGAAATGAGCCACTTTAGAAAGCCTGTCGATGACAACAAAGATTGCATTGTTGCCCTTCTGCGACCTTGGAAAGCCGGTGATGAAATCCATCTCTACTTTCTCCCATTTCCATTCCGGAGTTTTTAATGGTAGAAGACCGAAAGGTTTTGATGGACAGCTTTCACTGCGCGACATCACATTCCGAGACATATTTGGCACAATACCGCTTCAAACCAGGCCACCAATATTGTGTTTTCAAGTCCATGTACATCTTTGTGGCCAGATGGATAGAAAGAACCGAATCATGCGCCCTTGAGAACTTGCTCTCTCAAACCCGTAGTTCGGAACAAAAATCCGTGTTTAAAGAAAAGCGTTTTGATCATCAACGGAAGGACTCATACTGAAGCTCAAGTTTAGAGATGATCTTTTTAGTGTGCGGATCACCAAGCTGACGAGAGCGAATCTTTTCTTCCAAGAGAGGAGTAGCCAGAAGGTTCAGGAGATGCCCTTGTTCCACAATTTCCAGGTTGAGCTGACGGAATTCCTTGCACAAGAGAGGCTGTTGTTCTTCCATCATGAGGTTGTTGACATAAGCTTTACGGCTAAGCGCATCGGCCATGAAATTAGCTTTGCCAGGAGTGTAGTTGATGGTCACATCAAAGTCATTGATTTCTTCGATCCATCTCCTCTGCCGAAGGTTGAGATCAGGCTGAGTGAAGATATACTTCAAACTCTTGTGGTCAGAAAAGATCTCACAACGGTTGCCAAGCAAGTAGTGCCTCCATAGCTTCAAAGCAAAGACCATTGCTGCGAGCTCGAGGTCATGTGTGGGATAGTTGATCTCATGCGTCTTCAACTGTCGAGAGGCATAAGCAACCACTTGCTTCTCTTGCATAAGGACCGCACCCAATCCTTGCAAAGAGGCGTCGCAGAATATCTGGAAAGGCTTAGATGTATCCGGAGGAACCAAGACTGGTGTGGAAGTGAGCTTCTCTTTGAGTGTCTCAAAACTTGCTTGACATGCAGGAGTCCAAAGGTATTTATTGCCTTTCTTGAGGAGATCGGTAAGAGGCTTCGCTATCTTCGAGAAGTTCTGAACGAAGCGATGGCAATAACTAGCCAAACCAAGGAAACTCCGCACTTCTTTGACATTAACAGGAGGAAGCCATTCAACAATTGTCTTCACAGTTTTCGGGTTGACTGCAATGCCCTTGGCAGAGATGACATGACCAAGATAGGTTACTTCAGGCAGCCAAAACTCACACTTGGATAACTTTGCATACAAGCGGTTCTCACGAAGCTTGTTTAGGACACACCGCAGGTGTTCTTCATGCTCTTCCTTGGACTTAGAATAGACCAGGATGTCATCCAGATAGACCACAACGAACTTATCAAGGTACTCCATGAAAACCGAGTTCATAATCCTCGAGAAGGTAGCAAAGTGCGTTGGAGACCGAAAGACATGACCGTACTCATACAGCCATAGCGGTGGTGAAAGCTGTTTTAGGCACATCTTCCTCATGAATCTTGATTTGGTGATAACCACTTCTCAAGTCCAGATAGAGAACACCACAGCCCAAATAGCCGATCAAGAGATCATTAATCCGGAGGATATTTGTTCTTGATGGTTTTAGCATTGAGAGCCCGGTAGTCAACACAAAGTCTATCGGTTCTCCACGCTTCTTCACAAAGATTGTTGGGCTACCCCAAGAAGAAGTGTGTTGAATGAAACCCAACTTCTCTTGTTCATCAAGTTGTCGTTTGAGTTCACCAACTCAAGGACCCATTTTATAAGGCCGCTTGGAGATAGGAGCCGCTCCAGTTCAAGCTCAATTACAAACTCAACCTCACGATCCGGAGGCATACCCGCAACTCTTCAGAAAGACATCTGGAACTCACAGACCACCGGTACACTCAATAGCTTCCATAGCATCATCATTGAGCCGCCAAAGAGAAGAGCCGACAGCAGAGTCGACTTGGAGAAAAGACTATATGGCCTTCAGAATCTTCGAGAAACCGAGCGTTCAGACAATCAATCACAATGCATTTGTTGTTAACCAATCCATGCCCAAGATGACATCAATGTCAGAATTGCCTAGAAGAATTAAGGACGCCGAGAACGAAGAGCCACCAATCTCAATTTGATTGCCATGGCTGATATGAGCAGCCCTCATGTTTGAACCAGAAGATAGCACCACCGCATTTATCGTGATAAAGGAACCCTATCCTTTTTATGCTGAAAGGAACCCTATCCGTGTCATGCTCTTGTGCAAACTTATGAAACAAAAGAATGCGATGCACCGAATCAAACAAAACTCGTGCAGGATCGAGTTAACGGAAGCATACCCATCACAACCAGTGCATGCTCACTTGAGCTGCGCTTGGCACGAACGAATAACGCAGACCCGGCTTGGTGTTGATGTTGAGAGCCCGAGGTGGTGGTGCACGAACCATAGGAGAGCTTGCCGCAGATCTTGGCGGGGTGGAGGAAGAGCTTTGTTTTTCAACTGGCCAGCCAGATGTCCAGATCTCCACACGTGAAGCAAGCACCGTGTGGACGTGGAGCAACGTAGCTGGACTCCGCCAGCGCCCAGTAGTGGTGGTTGTAGCCTGGAGCAAAGCGGATGATGGAGTTTAGTGGCCTTGAAGTGTAACTTGCGTGTCTTGGTGGAGCCGGAGCGACGGGTGTTAGGAACCCAGACACGCCGCTTAGAAGGAGCTGCCATAACTGAAGAGCTTGATGCATCTCGGTTGTGTTTCTTGGACTCCTCAAACACTTGCCTACTTGCTTCCTCTTGTAGAGCTGTGTGTTGAAGTTCCAGAAAAGATGCCGGCCTTGCATGTGTGATTGCATACTTGATCGATGCATTGAGCCCTTGCCTGAACCTATTTTGCTTCTTCTTGTCATCAGATACCTCATCGCCACCATAACGAGAAAGATTCATGAAGTTCCTGATGTAGGTGTTGACGTTATCATTTCCCTGCTTAAGGTTGAGAAAAGCTTCCTTCATCCTTTCCATAACAATTTCTGACAGAAACTGCTCTTTGAAAGCTGCAGTGAACCTTTCCCAAGTAGGCTGAAAACCCGTGCAACTTGCCTTCAAGTAATTCTCCCACCAGAGAGCTACATATCCCTTCAGAAGGTGAGTAGCACACTTGACCCATTCCTGCTCAGGAACATCAGCAGTCTCGAGCAACCTTGACATCTCACGCAACCAATCATCCGCGTCCAGTGGTCGATCAGAAACATCAAACTGGCGAGGGTTGAATTTCAGGAAGCTTTTGATGTCTCCTCGCTTGGGAGGTGGAGGTAGTGGAGCAAACTCGTTCCTCCGAACACTTTCCTCAAAGCGCTGGTTCACTGCATTGTTGCCAAGGCATTGGCGATGTTTGACAAGGGAGCCCAGTTCAGGTGGTATGTCCTCATCAGAATGGCGTGGTGGAGCCATCCTGTGATTGATATAAAACACAAGTCAGTACTATAATGGAGAATGATAATAATCCAAAATAGTACCAAGATGGAATTAACCAAGATTAAAGGATACAATTTACTAAGATGATATTAAAATATCAACAAAGTTCAAAGCACCTAGACGATATTAATCATATCGCACACGACTGAAAGGAGTGTGGTACACAAATATATCAAAGAAAAATTTTCCACAAATTTCAGCATTAAAATACCAATAGATGCGCAAAATTACTTAACGAATCAAGATTAGTGACTCTACCGATTCAATATACAAAAGCGAATGATAAGAGTAGTGGTATGGTCGTGACTCCATCCCGCACTCAAATCATTACTCCGCACATGAATAAGTGGAACACATATCCTAACCCCTTCTTCTACCGTTGAACCTAGAGATTAGTAACTACGGAAACGAACACCCCAAACAAGATAACGTCGGATACAAAGAGTAAGACATATTGCGTCGGTTTGCAAAAGCCTGTCGGTATGGAATGTACCAACAGTTGATAACCAAAGGCTGATTAGATAACAACTTGGATGCAACAGATAGACAAGGGATTACACACACACACACACAACCTATGGTACTACGGAAACCCAGAACACGTGAATCCTAGTTTGAATTTTAAGAAGAGAATTGAATACGTTGCACTTCCTTACCAGAAAAGGGTGGGTGGGTGGTTAAGAAGAAAAGTGGAAGCAGTCCTACTCTCGCGTTTTGTTTTTCCCTAGTATACATAACTACCAAAATATTTGCTAGATCGACAACGACTGCTTTGAGACCTCAAGGTCGGGATGGCTCGATACCAATTGTAACTACCTCGGTGAATTACGCCCTAGATACAAGCCCGATGAACGGTAGTGGTTGAAATAATCGGTGGGGCCCCAAAAGCCACTCACGGTAGACCTTTTCGCCGCCCCAACCACTTCCAATTCATCGACCAGACGGCGGCGAATCGGCGAAGGGATCAACTACATACACAAATGACTATGTATGCAAGCCACCATACAAAAGTACATCAGAGCCATTCCATCTAGAAAGAAAGGAAATATAGCAACACCATACGGCAAGATTCAAATGACCTAGATAGATATAATATTTTAGGATAATTCCTCATACATCACACATCAGAGTATCAAGCGGCAAAAAACAAGTCCGAGTACGGATAAGAAGCAAATCGGCATAAGATGCCACGTATAAGCACATCCCGCCACGATATCACGGATTCCTGCTCCGGAATCTCTACACCGAACGATCGTTGCCCACATCATCGCCTCTTCCACCCAAAGATCCGCCCCGAGTGTACCTGCTCATCCGAACCAATAATTTATCGTGTGAGACCCTAAGGGTACTCAAGAAGTCTTAATGCCTCTAAAGGGAACACAACCTGGGTGACGAATTGCAGCAAAATATAAACCCTAGCAGTTCTATAGATACTGCTAACCATTCGCCTAACCAATGATAGACGGATGTCCGTGAATTAATGACAACAATAACGATAATTTCATCGATCCATCCTCCTCCTCGCTACAAACGAGGAAGCGGACTTAACAACCCCCATCCGCTGGCAATTTTATTAACCATTCCATGAGTATTGCACTATTTACTAGTCATTTACTTAGTCGATTAAACGGTACTTTAGTTATGCTTGTCTATGATCGAGAAACTGCTCCAAGTCGTCCATAACCGCAGTACACGGCTTTCAGAAAGTTTTACCCGCAGGTGCACAAATAGCAACACACACTCAATCAACCTCGAAAACCAAATCAAAACCCAACGAGGCCTTCACGACAAAGCAATCATAGGATTCAGAAATATTTCAGGGGCCACCCTTGAGTACACCAACGGTTAGCCGACTTCGAGACGGACCCGAGGTTTGTGGGGGTCAGAAGCGACCGGGAACCCAAAACTGGGCTTGTCGATACCGCCAGAACGGGTCACAATTCCTAAACAAGATAAAGTGCTCCTCGCACAATCGTAAATAAAGCGATAGCATGGCATAAGTACAGATAGTAAATAAAACCTCAAACTAGTTTGTGGCCCCAAGAAATAAGATCAATCAAGCTCGCTCGGGGGTCCCATAAGCCTCCCGGATGTGGATAGCGCCAATATTCTTGGAACAGAATCAAGTACTGGTCTTACGGGACACAAGTGAGCAGGAAAAACCAAATAGCAGATGTTGCTCACCGGTGCCACTTTCATTAGTTATCCCATTACTACTCAGGTTAAGTTGTTTAGGTACCTCGTTATCCATCCGACTCTCACAGACCCTACACATGTTGTTCTACGACTCGCATGGCTCAATCAACTCCTGCAGTAATGGCTCATGGGGTGGAGGAACAAGCTTGGTGGGGTTTAAAAGTAAAGGCTATGCAATACTTGGGATTCAATTTAATGCAATCGCGACTCAATGATGCAAGAATAAGATAGAGGCAATAGGTACTGTATGTATGCAAGCATGTGGTAGTGCTTGCCTGGCAACTCAGTCGAACCGAGAGACGGATCTGGGTAGTGCTCCTGGTTCTCTTGATATATCCCCTGCTCAGAGTCTATCCGAAGAAGAACCAAACAAACAAGGGCCAACATAAATAAAGTGCACAAGCATAGGAATAAATGCGTCAAGCAAACAATCATGCCATGATGAATGATGCACAAGTTGCATGGCAATAAAGTAGCATGGCATGGGTGAGGTGTAGAACACAAGAAGTAACATTTTTATGGGGTTTTGGTCCTATTTTATTGTCATAATAGTTGCTGTATACTTTATATTTATATTATGCATGCTGCAATTGAAGTCATGGATAGCATAAACAGAAAGGTCTCGTCGAGCTGATCATTTTAGACATATCATTTGTTAAATTCGGAGTTATAAATCAAAAGTTATTAATTTATTAAGTTCCAGTGGCATTTGTTGTAATTTACTCAACTTGGAATTTTAAATGTGCAAAAGGTAATTTGAATAGCATATTTGAAATCCTCACATTTTCCTGATTCAAAAACATATATTATTTGTATTATTTGGAATTATAATTGAAAAGTTATTTGAAATCAGATTTAAAATTTGAATTTGAATTAATTGGAAAAGATTTAAATTTACACAGACACACATATATACTTTTTATACCCAGGGGAACCCAGCCTCTGTCAATGACAGTGGGCCTCAGTCGACTCAAGACCACACGCCACGTGAGAGGGATCTGGTTAAATTCCAGAAACCACGGGAGCCTTTTTATAAAAACGCAACCGACGCTGACTGTGGGCCTGGGCTGGACCGCGGGTTGAGGAATTAAAAGTTAGGGGGTCTGCAAAAGTTCTTCGTGGCTAGCTAGTGGGTCACGAGGGACCGCGTTTGGTGCAAAAGATAGGTCGGGGCTAAGCGCAAAAAGGCCGCGGTGGATCTTCCTCTCGCCGAGCAGAGTGGCGAGGGGATCGAACGCCGCGGCTGGCTAGCAGAGGCGGCTACTGCTGCGGTGGCCGAGGGTTGTTGACAGGCAGGGGGAAAGTGGCTAGATGTGGCTCTGCAGTCTCGGGTCCTCAAACAACGGCGAACGACGCCCGAGGGCTCGACGAACGACCGGGCGCAATGAAGGATCGAGCGAGGGGGTTGTCTAGGAGGTGTGCTCACCGGAGCGCGCCGAGGGGTTGGTGCGACCAGCGAGCGGATCGGGCGTTCTTGGCGCACCCAAGGTTAGGGTTTCGGCGCCGTGGCGCAGGGGTCTGGGCCTCCTCCTCCTCGAGCGCAGGCGTGAGTGGGACGCTCGAGCTTCCTCGACAACCCTAGCTCCGCGCCCGCCTCCCGGATCGTGTGCACTAGAGCGGGCCGACCTGGTGGCGGCTTGAGGTGGGAGACGGAGAGGAGGGAGGATGGCCAAGCCGGCCAGATCTGGGGGAGGGGTGCCGTGGTGGTAGATAGGGACGGAGAGAGAGGTGGTGCTGGCGTGGGTAGATCGGAAAAGGTGGCCTCGGGTGCCACCTTTCCTCCTCCTTGCTCACGTGCACGGCAAGGCAGGACCAGGGCATGTAGGGGCTTCCAGGTGGGGCCAAGGAGAGGAGAAGGGGAGGCTCGGGTGGGGCCTTGTACGGCAGAGAGAGAAGGAGGGGGGAGGCTCGGTTAGAAGAGAGCTAGGGTTTGTTTGGGTGGGGTAGCTAGGTGGCATGGGTGACCAAGTGGGGCCAAGCTAGGGTAGGTTTAGAGGGGTGGCTCGGCTGTAGAGGAGAGAAAGAGGGGGTACTTAGGGTTTGGTTTAGATTAGGTGTAGATTAGGGTTTAGCTAGGATGGGGTATGGGGGGTATGGTGATGATGGAGTAGGTGATAGAGGGAACTTAGATAGAGGATTAGAGAGAGAGAGGGGTGAGAGCTAGGGTTTTAGAAGCATGCATGCTCCAAACATAGATCAAGCAAGATCAAGAGGAAAAGAGGGAGAGAGAGGGATGTGGTATGATGTAAACAAGATCAACTAGATCAAGCCCAAAAGGAAGGGATATAGATAGAGATGATCCACTCAAAACAAATAAAATCCAAATGACAAGCAAAAAGGTGGTACTTGCATGGCCCATGCAGAAATATTTATTGCCCTGATGATTCTTGTGAAAACAATGTTATTACATGGCATTATTATTTTGCATTCCCAAAAATTGGAATAAAGGCCAAGCAAAAAGAATTAAAAAGGATGCCCCATGTGGAATAGATGGAGATGACCATATCTGAAATACAATGGGACTTGCTAGTGTGTATATGCCACTAGATATTTATTAAGCCCACAAAATATCCCAACATGATGATAACCCCAAAAACAACACATATGGGAGCTAGAATTAGGGTCCCACTCACAAGGCATGCAAAGGTGGCCATGTGGCTCTCATATATCACTAATGTGAAAACATCATGATGCATACATGGGAGCATGTGGAGCTAGAATTAGATCCATCCCAACCCACATGAGCTAGAGGTAAAACCAATAAGTTGCCATGCTCATGTAAGGTGGAATGGTGGAATTATAAGGTGGTGAAGAAAAGGTGGTGGAGTCAATAAGAGATATGCCCCCAAATCAACTTGGGCATTTAACAATATATCAAGAACCAAATACAATATCAAGAGGCAAATACAAATATTAATGCATATGAGATAAGAACCAAAGCAAAAGGGTTTTTGTATGATGCTCAAATGCAAGGTGGCATGATGACATGAGCATGATATGATGATGATGCAACAATTATATGTAGGAAGTGGCCCTTTTATTACTAGATCAAGTAGCATTACAGGTGTTAGACAACTGGGATGCTACAACTCTCCCCCACTAAACAGGAATCTCGCCCCGAGATTCTAGGAAGAAGAAGAAGACACAAAGAGGGTAGGATAGTTGGCACGGAGTTCATCTTCACGTTCCCAAGTGGCTTCATCAATGTAATGGTGTGACCATTGCACCTTGCGTAACTTGATGGACTTGTTGCGAGTCCTTCTTTCTGCGGTCTCAAGGATTTTGGTGGGGTGTTCTTGATAAGACAGGTCTTCTTTGAGATCGATTAGCTCATGATCCACGGTCCTGCCGGGATCTTTGAAGCACTTCTTGAGCTGAGAGATGTGGAAAACATCATGAACCTTGAGTTTTTCCGGGAGCTCCAGGGCATAAGCAACTTCTCCTCTTCTCCCACGAATCTTGAAAGGACCGATGTATCTAGGAGCCAACTTTCCTTTGATACCGAAGCGGTGTGTGCCTCTCATGGGAGTGACACGAAGGTAGACGAGATCACCAGGGGCATACACCATATCCGTGTGCTTCCTGTCATAATTGCTCTTTTGACGACTTTGAGCAATCTTCAGGTTCTCAAGAATGATATGCACCTTCTCCTCCGCTTGAGTTACAATGTCAGGGCCAAACCAGATTCTTTCTCCTGCACCTGACCAACCAATCGGAGTTCTGCACTTGCGACCATAGAGAGCCTCAAATGGTGCCATCTTCAGACTCTTCTGGAAGCTGTTGTTGTAAGAGAATTCAGCATAAGGAAGACATTCCTCCCACTTCATGCCGAAAGATATGACGCAAGCACGAAACATATCCTCCAGAATCTGATTGATCCTTTCCACTTGTCCTTGCGACTGAGGGTGATAAGCAGTGCTGAAGTTCAACTTTGTTCCCAAAGCATTTTGGAAACTCTCCCAGAACTTTGAAGTGAAGATGCTTCCACGGTCTGAACTGATCTCAAGCGGAACCCCATACAGAGAGACAATTCTGTTGATATAGAGCTCAGCCAACCAATTCCGAATTGTTTCCTTGACGGGGAAGAAATGAGCCACTTTAGAAAGCCTGTCGATGACAACAAAGATTGCATTGTTGCCCTTCTGCGACCTTGGAAAGCCAGTGATGAAGTCCATCTCTACTTTCTCCCATTTCCATTCCGGAGGTTTTAATGGCTGTAGAAGACCGAAAGGTTTTTGATGGACAGCTTTCACTCTGCGGCAGACATCACATTCCGAGACATATTTGGCACAATACCGTTTCAAACCAGGCCACCAATATTGTGTTTTCAAGTCCATGTACATCTTTGTGCTGCCAGGATGGATAGAAAGAACCGAATCATGCGCCTCCTTGAGAACTTGCTCTCTCAAACTCGGGTAGTTCGGAACAAAAATCCGGTGTTCAAAGAAAAGCGTGCCTTGATCATCAACGTGGAAGGACTCATACTTCGGAAGCTCAAGTTTAGAGATGATCTTTTTAGTGTGCGGATCACCAAGCTGACGAGAGCGAATCTTTTCTTCCAAGAGAGGAGTAGCCAGAAGGTTCAGGAGATGCCCTTGTTCCACAATTTCCAGGTTGAGTGACGGAATTCTCGCACAAGAGAGGCCGTTGTTCTTCCATCATGAGGTTGTTGACATAAGCTTTACGGCTAAGCGCATCGCCATGACATTAGCTTTGCCCGAGTGTAGTTGATGGTCAAATCAAAGTCATTGATTGCTTCGATCCATCTCCTCTTGCCAAGGTTGAGATCAGTGAGTGAAGATATACTTCAAACTCTTGTGGTCGAAAAAGATCTCACAACGGTTGCCAAGCAAGTAGTGCCTCCATAGCTTCAAAGCAAAGACCATTCTTGTCACAGCTCGAGGTCATGTGTGGGATAGTTGATCTCATGCGTCTTCAACTGCCGAGAGGCATAAGCAACCACTTGCTTCTCTTGCATAAGGACCGCACCCAATCCTTGCAAAGAGGCGCCGCAATATCCGGAAAGGCTTAGATGTATCCGAGGAACCAAGACCGGTGGAAGTGAGCTTCTCTTTGAGTGTCTCAAAACTTGCTTGACATGCAGGAGTCCAAAGGTATTTATTGCCTTTCTTGAGGAGATCGGTAAGAGGCTTCGCTATCTTCGAGAAGTTCTGAACGAAGCGATGGCAATAACTAGCCAAACCAAGGAAACTCCGCACTTCTTTGACATTAACAGGAGGAAGCCATTCAACAATTGTCTTCACAGCTCGGTTGATCGCAATGCCCTTGGCGAGATGACATGACCAAGATAGGTTACTGCACCAAAACTCACACTTGGATAACTTTGCATACAAGCGGTTCTCACGAAGCTTGTTTAGGACACACCGCAGGTGTTCTTCATGCTCTTCCTTGGACTTAGAATAGACCAGGATGTCATCCAGATAGACCACAACGAACTTATCAAGGTACTCCATGAAAACCGAGTTCATAATCCTCGAGAAGGTAGCAGGTGCGTTGGTGAGACCGAAAGACATGACCGTGTACTCATACAGGCCATAGCGGGTGGTGAAAGCTGTTTTAGGCACATCTTCCTTGCGAATCTTGATTTGGTGATAACCACTTCTCAAGTCCAAAGATAGAGAACACCACAGCCCAAATAGCGATCAAGAGATCATTAATCCGCGGAGGGGATATTTGTTCTTGATGGTTTTAGCATTGAGAGCCCGTAGTCAACACAAAGTCTATCGGTTCGCCACGCTTCTTCACAAAGATTGTTGGGCTACCCCAAGAAGAAGCATGTGTTGAATGAAACCCAACTTCTCTTGTTCATCAAGTTGTCGTTTGAGTTCACCAACTCAAGGACCCATTTTATAAGGCCGCTTGGAGATAGGAGCCGTTCCAGTTCAAGCTCAATTACAAACTCAACCTCACGATCCGGAGGCATACCCGCAACTCTTCAGAAAGACATCCGGGAACTCACAGACACCGGTACACTCTGAATAGCTTCCATAGCATCGCTATTCGAGCCGCCAAAGAGAAGAGCTGGACAGCAGGAGTCGACTTGGAGAAAAGACTATATGGCCTTCGTGAATCTTCTGAGAAACTGAAAGGCTCAAAGACAATCAATCACAGCTGCATTTGCTGTTAACCAATCCATGCCCAAGATGACATCAATGTCAGAATTGCCTAGAAGAATTAAGGACGCCGAGAACGAAGAGCCACCAATCTCAATTTGATTGCCATGGCTGATATGAGCAGCCCTCATGTTTGAACCAGAAGATAGCACCACCAGACGACGTGATAAAGGAACCCTATCCTCTTTTTTTGCGTTGAAAGGAACCCTATCCAGGTCATGCTCTTGTGCAAACTTATGCGAAACAAAAGAATGCGATGCACCAGAATCAAACAAAACTCGTGCAGGGACTGAGTTAACGGGAAGCATACCCATCACAACTCCAGGTGCATGCTCAGCTTGAGCTGCGTTGACACAGTTGGCACGAACAACCGCAGACCCGGGCTTGGTGTTGATGTTGAGAGCCCGAGGTGGTGGTGCACGAACCATAGGAGAGCTTGCCGCAGATCTTGGCGGGGGTGGAGGAAGAGCTTTGTTTTTCAACGGACAGTTCCAGTTCAGATGTCCAGGATCTCCACACGTGAAGCAAGCACCAGGTGGACGTGGAGCAACGTAGCCAGGGACTCCGCCAGCGCCTGTGGTAGTGGTGGTTGTAGCCCGGGAGCAGCAGTGATGGAGTTTAGTGGCCTTGACGTAACTTGCGTGTCTTGGTGGAGCCGGAGCGACGGTGGGGTGTTAGGAACCCAGACACGCCGCTTAGAAGGAGCTGCCATAACTGAAGAGCTTGATGCATCTCGGTTGTGTTTCTTGGACTCCTCAAACACTTGCCTACTTGCTTCCTCTTGTAGAGCTGTGTGTTGAAGTTCCAGAAAAGATGCCGGCCTTGCATGTGTGATTGCATACTTGATCGATGCATTGAGCCCTTGCCTGAACCTATTTTTGCTTCTTGTCATCGATACCTCATCGCCACCATAACGAAAGATTCATGAAGTTCTGATGTAGGTGTTGACGTTATCATTTCCTGCTTAAGGTTGAGAAAAGCTTCCTTCATCCTTTCCATAACAATTTCGACAGAAACGCTCTTTGAAAAGCTGCAGTGAACCTTTCCCAAGTAGGCTGAAAACCCCGCAACTTGCCTTCAAGTAATTCTCCCACCAGAGCTACATATCCCTTCGTAAGGTGAGTAGCACACTTGACCCATTCCCGCCAGAACATCGCTATCTCGAGCAACCTTGACATCTCACGCAACCAATCATCCGCTCCCAGGGTCGATCAGAAACATCAAACTGGCGAGGGTTGAATTTCAGGAAGCTTTTGATGTCTCCTCGCTTAGGAGGTGGAGGTAGTGGAGCAAACTCGTTCCTCCGAACACTTTCCTCAAAGCGCTGCTGGTTCTGCTGCATTGTTGCCAAGGCATTGGCGATGTTTGACAGTGCGGAGCCCAGTTCAGGTGGTATGTCCTCATCAGAACGGCGTGGTGGAGCCATCCTGTGATTGATATAAAACACAAGTCAGTACTATAATAGAGAATGATAATAATCCAAAATAGTACCAAGATGGAATTAACCAAGATTAAAGGATACAATTTACTAAGATGATATTAAAATATCAACAAAGTTCAAAGCACCTAGACGATATTAATCATATCGCACACGACTGAAAGGAGTGTGGTACACAAATATATCAAAGAAAAATTTTCCACAAATTTCGGCATTAAAATACCAATAGATGCGCAAAATTACTTAACGAATCAAGATTAGTGACTCTACCGATTCAATATACAAAAGCGAATGATAAGAGTAGTGGTATGGTCGTGACTCCATCCCGCACTCAAATCATTACTCCGCACATGAATAAGTGGAACACATATCCTAACCCCTTCTTCTACCGTTGAACCTAGAGATTAGTAACTACGGAAACGAACACCCCAAACAAGATAACGTCGGATACAAAGAGTAAGACATATTATGCGGTTTGCAAAAGCACATCGGTATGGAATGTACCAACAGTTGATAACCAAAGGCTGATTAGATAACAACTTGGATGCAACAGATAGACAAGGGATTACACACACACACACACAACCTATGGTACTACGGAAACCCAGAACACGTGAATCCTAGTTTGAATTTTAAGAAGAGAATTGAATACGTTGCACTTCCTTACCAGAAAAGGGTGGGTGGGTGGTTAAGAAGAAAAGTGGAAGCAGTCCTACTCTCGCGTTTTGTTTTTCCCTAGTATACATAACTACCAAAATATTTGCTAGACTGACAACGACTGCTTTTGAGACCTCAAGGTCGGGATGGCTCGATACCAATTGTAACTACCTCGGTGAATTACGCTCCTAGATACAAGCCCGATGAACGGTAGTGGTTGAAATAGTACGGTGGGGCCCCAAAGCCACTCACGGTAGACCTTTCGCCGTCCCAACCACTTCGGGACCATGCAGACGGGCGTGTCGGCAGCGAAGGGATCAACTACATACACAAATGAGTATGTATGCAAGCCACCATACAAAAGTACATCGAGCCATTCCATCTAGAAAGAAAGGAAATATAGCAACGCCATACGGCAAGATTCAAATGACCTAGATAGATATAATATTTTAGGATAATTCCTCATACATCACACATCGTATCGCAAGCGGCAAAACAAGTCCGAGTACGGATAAGAAGCAAATCGGCATAAGATGCCATAGTAAGCACATCCCGCCACAGATATCACGGATTCCCGTTCCCTAATCTCTACGAACGATCGTTGCCCATCATCGCCTCTTCCACCCAAAGATCCGTCACCTGAGTGTACTGCTCATCCGAACCAATAATTTATCGTGTGAGACCCTAAGGTTTTCAAGAAGTCTTAATGCCTCTAAAGGAACACAACCAGAGTGACGAATTGCGAAAAGATAAACCCTAGCAGTTCTATAGATACTGCTAACCATCCGCCTAACCAATGATAGACGGATGTCCGTGAATTAATGACATGATTATATGATAATTTCATCGGTTCCATCCTCCTCCTCGCTACCAACGAGGAAGCGGACGAACAACCCCCATCCGCTGGCAATTTTATTAACCATTCCATGAGTATTGCACTATTTACTAGTCATTTACTTAGTCGATTAAACGGTACTTTAGTTATGCTTGTCTATGATCGAGAAACTGCTCCAAGTCCATAACCGCATACACGACTTTCGAAAGTTTTATCTGCAGGGTGCACAAATAGCAACACACACTGATCAACCTCGGAAAAACCAAATCAAAACCCAACGAGGCCTTCACGACAAAGAAATCATAGGATTCAAATATTTGGGGCCACCCTTGAGTACACCCGCAAGCTAGTGACTTGAGACGGACCCGAGGTTTGTGGGGTCATGGCGAAGGAACCCAAACTGGCTTGTCGATACCGCATAAACGGGTCACAATTCCTAAAGACGGTGTGCTCCTCGCACAATAAATAAAAAGCGATAGCATGGCATAAGTACAGATAGTAAATAAAACCTCAAACTAGTTTGTGGCCCCAAGAAATAAGATCAATCAAGCTCGCTCGGGGTCCCATAAGCCTCCGGATGTGGATAGCGAATATTCTTGGAACAGAATCAAGTACTTTGGGGTCTTACGGGACACAAGTGAGCAGGAAAAACCAAATAGCAGATGTTGCTCACCGGTGCCACTTTCATTAGTTATCCCATTACTACTCAGGCTAAGTTGTTTAGGTACCTCGTTATCCATCCGAGTCTCACATACCCTACACATGTCGTTCTCGACTGCATGGCTCAAACAACTCCTGTAGTAATGGCTCATGGGGTGGAGGAACAAGCTTGGTGGGGTTTAAAAGTAAAGGCTATGCAATACTTGGGATTCAATTTAATGCAATCGCGACTCAATGATGCAAGAATAAGATAGAGGCAATAGGTACTGTATGTATGCAAGCATGTGGTAGTGCTTGCCTGGCAACTCAGTTGAAGCGAGAGACGGATCTGGGTAGTGCTCCTGGTTCTCTTGATATATCCCCTGCTCAGAGTCTATCCGAAGAAGAACCAAACAAACAAGGGCCAACATAAATAAAGTGCACAAGCATAGGAATAAATGCGTCAAGCAAACAATCATGCCATGATGAATGATGCACAAGTTGCATGGCAATAAAGTAGCATGGCATGGGTGAGGTGTAGAACACAAGAAGTAACATTTTTATGGGGTTTTGGTCCTATTTTATTGTCATAATAGTTGCTGTATACTTTATATTTATATGATGCATGCTGAAATTGAAGTCATGGATAGCATAAACAGAAAGGTCTCGTCGATGATCATTTTAGACATATCATTTGTTAAATTCGAGTTATAAATCAAAAGTTATTAATTTATTAAGTTCCAAAGTGGCATTTGTTGTAATTTACTCAACTTGGAATTTTAAATGTGCAAAAGGTAATTTGAATAGCATATTTGAAATCCTCACATTTTCTGATTCAAAACATATATTATTTGTATTATTTGGAATTATAATTGAAAAGTTATTTGAAATCGATTAAAATTTGAATTTGAATTAATTGGAAAAGATTTAAATTTACAGCATACACATATACTTTTTATACCCAGAACCCAGCCTCACAATGACAATTGGGCCTCAGGTCGACTCAGCACCACACGCGCCACATGTGAGAGGGGATGGGTTAAATTCAGAACCACGGAGCCTTTTTATAAAACGCACCAAGACCGGCCGTGGGCCTGGCTGGACCGGGTTGAGGAATTAAAAGTTAGGTTTTGCAAAAGTTCTCTGTGGCTAGCTAGTGGGTCACGAGGGACCGCGGTTTGGTGCAAAAGATAGGTTGGGGGCTAAGCAAAAAGGCATCGTGGATCTTCCTCTGCCTCGGAGCGCAGAGTGGCGAGGTGGGGATCGAACCCGCGTCATGGCTAACGAGGCGGCTACCGCATGCGGTGGCCGAGGTTGATGTGAAGGAAGTGGCTAGATGTGGCTCTGCAGGCGCGGTCCCCGCAAACAACGGCGAACGACTAGCCTCAGGGCGTTCGAACGACGGCGCGCTAGGGCGGGATCGGCGAGAGGGTTGTCTAGGAGGTGTGCTCGCCACCGGAGCGCGCCGAGGGTTGGTGCGACCAAGGAGCAATGGATCGCGGCGTTCTTGGGCGCACCAAGGTTAGGGTTCGGTGCGTCGTGGCGCAGGGTCTCCTCCTCCTCATTTGGAGCGTGCGTGCATGAGAGGACGCGACGAGCTTCCTCGACAACCCTAGCGCCGCCTCCGGATCGTGTACTAGAGGCCGACGCGGTGTGGCCGCTTGAGGGTGGCGGTGGAGAGGAAGGGAGGATGGCGGCGCCTCGGCGGATCACGGGGGGTGTCGTGTGGTGGTAGATAGGGACGAGAGAGAGGTGGCGTGCTGGGTAGATCGGAAAAAGGTGGCCTCGGTGCCACCTTTCCTCCCTCCTGCTCACGCACTGCAGCGAGGCAGCGGTGGGGCTTCCAGTGGGGCGGGGAGGGAGAAGGGAGGCTCGGGTGGGGCCTCTTGGCAGAGAGAGAAGGAGGGGTGAGGCTCGGTTAGAGAGCTAGGGTTTGGGGTAGATGGTAGGCTCGGTTTAGGGTTTGTTTGGGTGGGGTAGCTAGGTGGCATGGGTGACCAAGTGGGGCCAAGCTAGGGTAGGTTTAGAGGGTGGCTCCTACTGTAGAGGAGAGAAAGAGGGTACTTAGGGTTTGGTTTAGATTAGGTGTAGATTAGGGTTTAGCTAGGATGGGGTATGGGGTATGGTGATGATGGAGTAGGTGATAGAGGAACTTAGATAGAGGATTAGAGAGAGGGTGAGAGCTAGGGTTTTAGAAGCATGCATGCTCCAAACATAGATCAAGCAAGATCAAGAAAAGAGAGGAGATAGGGATGTGGTATGATGTAAACAAGATCAACTAGATCAAGCCCAAAAGGAAGGATATAGATAGAGATGATCCACCAAAACAAATAAAATCCAAATGACAAGCAAAAGGTGGTACTTGCATGGCCCATGCGAAATATTTATTGCCACGATGATTCTTGTGAAAACAATGTTATTACATGGCATTATTATTTTGCATTCCCAAAAATTGGAATAAAGGCCAAGCAAAAAGAATTAAAAGGATGCCCCATGTGGAATAGATGGAGATGACCATATCTGAAATACAATGGGACTTGCTAGTGTGTATATGCCACTAGATATTTATTAAGCCCACAAAATATCCCAACATGATGATAACCCCAAAAACAACACATATGGGATCTAGAATTAGGGTCCCACTCACAAGGCATGCAAAGGTGGCCATGTGGCTCTCATATATCACTAATGTGAAAACATCATGATGCATACATGGGAGCATGTGGAGCTAGAATTAGATCCATCCCAACCCACATGAGCTAGAGGTAAAACCAATAAGTTGCCATGCTCATGTAAGGTGGAATGGTGGAATTATAAGGTGGTGAAGAAAAGGTGGTGGAGTCAATAAGAGATATGCCCCCAAATCAACTTGGGCATTTAACAATATATCAAGAACCAAATACAATATCAAGAGGCAAATACAAATATTAATGCATATGAGATAAGAACCAAAGCAAAAGGGTTTTTGTATGATGCTCAAATGCAAGGTGGCATGATGACATGAGCATGATATGATGATGATGCAACAATTATATGTAGGAAGTGGCCCTTTTATTACTAGATCAAGTAGCATTACAGGTGTTAGACAACTGGGATGCTACATTCTACCACCGATTGAACTTATTAGTCTTAGCGTATGGCGGTGACGGAACCGCAAATACTATAATGACGTTGATGCGGATATGCCGAGATCACACTTCATAGAACATGTAAAAATTTAGAATGGGTAAAACCACCATAAGTTTTACTAAATGGGTAAATATAAGTAATTTCTACTATATAGGATAAATATTGTTAGAAGCACATACGGGTTAGAAATGAAATTAACTTTAAATAAAAAGGGGTGGAAAAACTAAAATGGCAAAACTGATTACATATTAAGATAGAAAGATGACGGAATGGCAAAACTAGGGAATATTGTAACGGAGTAGTGGTAAAATTAGAGTTTCGTTCAGTCAAATGGCAAAACTGAATTTTGGGTTGGTCGTAGTGGCAGAAATGATAAAAATCCTATATTTTAACCCTGATTTGAGTATACCTTTTAGGATGCATGTGTTTTTTTCCATATTCCTACAAATCCGACACCACATATCGCATAATTCACGGTCCTCGTTTTACACATGTGATATAATCTTATCAGATTCCTGCCTCTTCGTTTTCGATAATGAGCAAATCAAAGGGACCCTTGGTTTTGGATCGAGAGTATCCTATTCCAACTTTACTTTACATGTTGAGCTAAAAAAAACATCTTTTCCTTCTTCTTATCCATCTTTATTTTTTTTAATATCTTGTCGTTTCCTCCCCGTTTCTCATGTGGAGACAAAGGGCGGTACTCGATCGTCAGCGAACAACGCTGTTTTGCGGAGCGCCGGTCGCCGGGTAAGAGGATATTATTGACTCTTCTAATAACATGCACAGTAGGCTGACACTGTTGGAGAAATCGACAGGCACGTACGTCTGTGATTCTTGATTGAGGCTTGCGTTTTATTTGCATGTAGATTCGTTGAAGTTGACAGCAGCGTTTAGTCCAGGTATACTACCTAACAGGGTATTTTCTCTCTCTTTTTTTTACTTTAACCTCTCTTTTTTTACAGTCAAAAGCTTGCACACGATGTTGAGTAGGTGAAATACTGTTTCAGTACTGTTTAACCTTTTTTTTACAGTCAAATTGGTCGTACGTACATGAAATACTGTTTTATTTATGAGACGTGAGACGACACTTATGGCCGGATGCAGCGGCGGACGACGGAAAAAAATCAAGATAGGACGAACTCCAAAAAAAAGTAAATATTAACTCGGTCTTGATAATCTTTGTTATCGAGAAAGCCCTTTTAACTATTGTTGTTTCTACCAGTAAAAACAATACCAGCTTAACAAGACGATAAACGATATAAAGCATAATGTATCATTCAAATATTAAGTCCCTGGCCGGACGACTGGACGCCGAGTCACTGACGTGGAAATGTCTCTGCATCCTTCCATCGACGGACGAACACGAGAAGGTTAGCTGGAGTTGGAAGTTTGAACAGGGCTCGGGGGGAGTTCCTGTCTATGGATGGTGCTCCTCGCTAACTGAAGAAATCTCCTACTAGTACTGCTACTCGTGGTCCCATCGCACGGAGTCACTCACCCACGCACATCTATCTCGCCAGGTTTCTCCATGGATAGCCTGTGCCACTAGCACCATAGGTGATAGGTGGGTGGACAAGCTAAGCTAAGCTAGCCAGTTGCTCGCACTCCAACATGTGTCCCAAATGTCAAACTCCCACGTACGGCTGCTGAAGAAGAGGAGTAGGAAAGAGAGAGGAGGAGATGAGTAGGACTGTCCTTGCAGAGGAAATGTCGACGAGTCCAAGTCCCGTAGCAATAAACCTCGCTAGCTTTCTCCCGTGTACATACCATCCACATTTTTCCAAAACGAGGAAAAATATCTCGTAAGGAAAAACATACAGTTCAAGAAAATATCACATTGTTGTGTACATGAAAGACGGTCTTGAAATGCCAGAATTATACTGATTTTGTTTTTCCTTTATCTTATCACATGTCATGTCAATGTTGCTCATCGTCAGCTACGCATCAGAAGTTAGGCCCTCTCATGAACTTAGACGTTCTTAGGCCCAGTTCTTGGGGTTCTTTTGAAGTCCTTCACAAAATGGCGCCTAAAAATTGTGAGGCAATAGTTCTTAAACAAATTTGGAGCCCATGATTTTTTAAACCGGCAAATTTAGTAGCTCGTAAAAGAACTGGGTCTTGCTCAATTAAGAAAAGTCCTTCTGAATTCCCTCTTCTCGGTGCATTATTATTGTTTGGCACGGGAACCGCCAGCGACCGTCCCTCCGGTGACACGAACGCCGGTTCACCAGGCTGCTATCTCGCCCCGTCCACATCCCGAGCGAAACGCGAGCGAGCGAGCATGGCTGCTCCGATACCACCGCACTATTTCCAGTAAAGAAAAAACCCCACTCCCCACTCCCTCTGTCATTCCCCTCCTCCCTCGCCCCAAGAACTCGTGCCACCTCGCCCTCGCCCTCGCCCTCCTCCACTTTCTCGATTCTTTTCTCGCGTCAGCGCCCTTCCCTACCTTCTTGCTCTGCGTGCCGGCGCGTTTCGCACGGGGATGTTCCTTGCTCTCGCGGCGGTCTGAAGAGCGGCGGCGGAGGAGGAGGAGACGGACGGGAAGAGATGGGTTCTTGCGCGTCGGTTAACAGGGACGACGTCGGGCTGCCCAAGAAGCTGCTCCTCGCGTCCTCGCCGCCGCCGGCCAAGGTGGGGGCCGTCGACGGCAAGGGCGGCGCCGCGGTCGGCGACGTCCTCGTTGATCTCAAGCGCAAGATTGAGGAGCAGGGAGGGTTCGGCCACAGCAGGAGCCCTGATTCTGGTACGACGGTTCCTCCTCCTCCTCCTCCTCCTCCTCCTCCTCCTCCTCCTCTTCTTCTTCCAAAGCGGTCTTCAGATGTTTGTGGGCTTGTTCAGTCAGAGAAAGTTGATCTGTCAGGGTAAAAGAATCCTTCATACTGGGTAGCCCCTTCTTTATGTGGAAAGGGGCCTTTTGGCTTTCTTTATTGGTTTATTATTGCCTGGGTCTGCGTTCAAGGATTTGATAGCGAAGGATATTGGTGTTCAGTTTTAATAATCCCTTCTGTAGTTCTGTCGATCATGATTCATGCTTGTTTCAGTAGGTGCTGTTGCTGATGATCTTAAAAGACAGCAACTTTTCTCAACGCAGAACTGGCTCTGAATTGATGAATTCACCTGCACACGCACACAAGAAAGACTTGTTCTGGATTCATCAGTGGTTATCCGAAAGTTCTACCGGAACTTCTCTGAATCTTTGTCACGGTTCATCCCGTTCCTAGAAATCAGGCCTGAAATAGGGTGTCTATTGCTGCAACTATGGAGAGACTGTATCTGATTGATCTGTTATTTTATTGTAGCCAGTTTCTTGGGACAAGGGTTTGTCCTTATGTGCTGATTATAAGCCTTAAAATTGCCAATTTAAAGTTTCTATCTTGTATGTCTTTCCTTGCTGCTCCAAATCAGGAGGTTGCTTTGTAGATACTCCTAGTATTTGAATAGCCTGAGGGCGCTGGGGTTGGCTTCAATACCACTTTATCTTAGATCAAAATGGTACCCTTGCGTCGTGAATCGTCTAACGGGTGTGCAAATTGTTGGTTTTGTGTATTCTCTACTCTGGAAAGGGTTTTTTATCATTTACCCGAATCTGCTTTCTTTCTTGACATGTGAATGTTAATGCAATATTCTTAATCGAGCAGAGTGGAACTAACAGAGCTTAATTTACAGGTAGCAAGGACGAAATGTTCTTCGAGTCTCGAGGGTGGTTAGATTCTGACTGTGAGGATGACTTTCACAGTGTAAATGGAGGTAATCACATAACTAGAAATGTTTATCAATCCTCTATGAGGATTCCATTCTAGTGTTAGTGTTATATTATTCAGGTGCAGTTATACCGTCTCTGCATACTGATGTTGTGCATGTGGGCTTTGGTTCATGCTGTTCCTTTTGACGATGTTCTAATATTATATCTTCGGTAGCATGCTAGCACGTGATTTTGTTTGCTCCATCTGCGGAGTCCAAATTGCATGTTCTCTGGTTGAAATCATGATGAACTGATGATGCAACTTTTATTTGCCAGTGCTTTGGTTCATGCTGTTCCTTTTTGAGTCTGTTCTATTATTGTATCATCTATAGCATGTACTAGCACGTGGTTTGTTCACCTAGTCTACTAAGTCCAAGCTGCATGTTCTCTGATGATTGAACTCTTGGCGAACTGATGATGCAACTTTTATTTGTCACATTAGAATCCGAGGGGCTTATTTTAGGCACCGATTGCATCCTGAGACAAACGGTTGAGACCTTTGATTTTGTCTTTTGGCATCATGCTTATTGGCATCTAACAGTTATGAGCTGCATTGGACCCCAACTTTCAGCTGCACTGACCTGTCCCATGTGGTCCTTAATTTTATATAACTCTTTGCCAGATCTTGAGAACATATGGCACTCAGCCATGCCATTTATGACGTCCTCAGATGTTCTGTTAGTGGATAATTAGATCTTCTACCAGATAATATGATTTGTACAATCTGCGCAACACCCATAATCAAAAGTTATGAGCTCCATTTGGACCACCCACTTTCAGTTGCACTAACCTATCCCGTGTGGTCCTTAATTTTATAACTAGTTGCCAAATCTTGAGAATATATGACACTCATGCTTTACATTTATGACGACCTCGGAGGTTCTCTTAGTGGATAATCAGATCTCCTACCGGATATTATGGTCTGTTCAATCTGTGCAGCACCTGTAATCATCATAAAGATAACATATGCTCTCTTTGTACTATGCAGATTTCACTCCATCCCGTGGCAGCACCCCGAATTATCAACCTAGAGCAAACACTGTGATGAGCAACGTCTTTCTACCTACCAAGGTAAATGACTCGAAATCATCAGAGCCTTCTCCGACTGGACGAAGGAAGCTATCCGAGCTCCTGCAGGAGGCGATGCAGAACGGCACTGAAGAGAACACCACCACCGTCACCGGAGAACCAGATAGCAGCAAGAACGGAGATCAGCAGCCACAATCCGTCACCGCAGCTGGGAAGCCGGTGTCAGAGTCTAGCACCGGCTGCAGCACTACGGAACCGACTCCTGTCAGAGAAGCCAGGAGCCGGAAAGAGAGGTCCTGGTACAGCGGCCACTGCTGCCTGCCGACCTTTGTCCATAGCCTAGCCTTAGAGGAAGATCAGGGGAGGCAGAAGACGCGCCCTGGGCCTGTTGCTGTTTGACAGCGCCGCTGCCTCCGGTGCACCCCCCTCCCTCTCCGAGCTGTATCGGCCACGATACTACTGCCTGATGCTGGCCCTGAATCGATCGAACTACTGTAAAGAAAGCCAAATTGCTGCGAGTGCTATATCCTTGTAATAATCAAGCGAATAGCCACTCCGGGAATTCATGTGCTGTACTCGAATCTGGCTCGAGGAATGCTTGTGCATATATTATTGTTGTCTCTGATCTCCATGGATATGTTTTTCAGTTGCCAGCAAGCAATTGGTCAGAAATCTGGTGCATGTGGATGTGGCATTGTCATGTGGGATGCCTACCTACCATTGTCATGTTCTTCAGGGGTTCGGCGTGATTGGCTTGGTCTATTTCTGGCCACCTTTTTCAAGGGAAAATGATATGATTCCCCCGGGGGATCCTGTCGTCGCGTCCCCCCGGGTCCGGAACCGTTCGATCTGTTCTGATCCGGTCGTTATTTTTACGCCACGTGGCCCTCTTTTTTGCGGTTGCTACACCGATCCGGGATATACGGGTCGGGCCTTCCTTCCTTCATCGCTCGATTCGAACATGGAGGCGGGGAGGAGGCGCCAGCGCCGCCGAAGCCTTCATCGTCCTCGCGTGCGACCGCTGCCGAGCGCCGACAGCTGTCGACCCCTGTTCGTGCTTGTCTGGCTCTGCTCTCTCTCTCTCCTCTCTAATCTCTCTCTGCTCTGTTTCCCGCAGAGAAACTCCCGAACGCCGCCGTCCGGTTCATCCTCGCCCGCCGTCGACCGCTGCCGAGCGCCGCCGCCCATCCTCGGTTTGTGCCGCCGTCCTCCCCTCTCTAACCTCCCCTCTGTAACCTCCCCTCTCTAACCTCCTCTCTCTGATTTTGCGCAGGAACCCTAGGTGGCAGGAGGTGATGGGACCGCCACCGCCGACGGCAGGAGGGAGCACCTCCGGCGGCGCGAACGTTCAGGTGATGACCCGGCGGCAGCCGCCGTTCTCTCCTCGATTCCATTTTTTGCTATTTTGCTATGGGGATTTTTGCTACTTGCTACTCTATGTTTTGCTACTCAGTAGCATGATTAGTACTCTGTGTTATACTCATATTTGCTACTCTATGGGGATTAGTACTCTGTGTTTTGCTACACATTCAGATAGTTATACTCATATTTATCATTTATATATCGGATTTTTGCTACTTGCTACTCTGTGTTTTGCTACTCAGTAGCATGATTAGTACTAGGAGTATGATTCATACTCCACATTGCTACTTGCTACTGTGTTAATTTGCTACTTGCTATTGTGTTAATTTGCTACTTGCTACTGTGTTGTGCCAAGCTACTGTGTTAATTTGCTACTTGCTACCGTGTTGTGCCAAGCTACTGTGTTAATTTGCTACTTGTTACTGTGTTATGCCAAGCTACTGTATTAGACATGCAGATTCATACTCCACATTGCTACTTGCTACTGTGTTGTGCCAAGCTACTGTGTTGCTAATCCTAGACAGGAGGAAGATTTGCTAGTCCTTCCTAGCAAGCTACTGTGTTGATTAGTACACTTGTTGATTAGTACTAGGAGTATGATTAGTACTAGGATTTGCTAGTCTAGTAGTTTTGCTACTTGTGCATGTAGTGGCTACTCTAGTGTATATGTTTGCTACTTTAGTTCATTTTTTTGCTACTCTAGTATGCTATAGTATACTGAGATTTGCTACTCTAGTATGATATAGTGTATATCCCAGTAGTTGCTACTCTAGTATGATATAGTGTACTGGAATTTGCTACTTGCTACTGGGATTTGCTACTACAGTAGCATGAGTAGTACTAGGATTAGTGCTAGGACTATGATTAGTACTAGGATTTGCTATTCCAGTAGTTTTGCTAGTTGTGAATTATGATTTTGATCCCAGTAGTATGATTGGTAATCCCAGTAGTTTTGCTAATTGCTACTTGTGCATTTTTTGTAATCCCAGTAGTATGATTAGAAGGCCAATGTTTAGTAATTTTTCTATAACCATACATGTTTCTATTTTCCTTTTGCTGCAGGTTGCTGCTGTTGATAAGATCCAAAAGGGCAAAAAGGTTGTTGTGAGCCGCAAGAAAGTTGGCGAGGGAGCGAGTAATGTCAAGGAGGATATTTGGATGTCGAAGGACCGTTTCGGTGCCAAGCGTTTGAGTATCCTTGCGGACAACCTTTCTCCAGCCAAGAAGCAGATTATTCAGTCAAAGAGTGCATTTCGAGCATTGTTGAATGTTGCACAGTTTAGGATTCCTAATGAGCTTACGGATTTTGTTGCTGCACATACTTCTGCTCGTCTCCGTGAGTACAAGCTTCGGAAGAACCAGATGGTGTTTACCACGGATATGGTGAGGAAAGTGTTTGGAATCCGCTGCGGGAGCAAGCCTATTGATCTTTCTATTACTGGAGGTGCAGAGCTTGATGATATTCGAGCCCTCTACCATGGTGGGAAGAAGAGGGCAGAGTTAGCAACTGCTATCAATATCTTGAAGAATTGTGCTGATACAGATGAGGAAACCATCATTCGCACTTGGGATCTTGTTTCCCTGGCCACTGTTGTTGCTCCAAAAAGCTCGAACCATGTTAACTTGGAATATGTTGGTCTCATGGCTGACCCAACCAAAACAGATGAGTATGCTTGGGATGAGCATTTGTTGGGTTTGTTGATGCAAACTGTGAGCAATATTCAGAAGAAGAAGAAGCAAGCACATGTTCTTCCAAAGGACTGTAGCAAATTTGAGTTTTGGATAACTGGCCCATTCATTCTTCTTGGTGTAAGTTATCTCCCATCTTTTATATTTGTTTGTAGCAGTTTGCAGCGTTTGTTTTGCTACTACTAACTTTATTTGGCCTCTTTTTGTAGATTGCTTATATGGATCATTTGGATTTCCCACCCTGCGATCACACGTTTGACAAGTCATTGCCTAGAGTATGCTCTGTCAAGACCAGTGACTTCACTTTTGTTGTACAAAATGACTCGGATAGGAAGATTTTATCGAACAAAACTGTTTTCGGCAGGCGAGATGTAATGTTCTTTCTAGCACCACAAATAGTCTATTATTTCGTTAATCCTCTTATGTTGGAGATATGCCCAAGAGGCAATAATAAAGCGGTTATTATCATATCTTCACACTTATGATAAATGTTTACATACCATGCTATAATTGTATTAACCGGAAACATTAATACTTGTGTGATTTGTAAACTAAAATAAGAGTCCCTAGTAAAGCCTCTTGTTAAACTAGCTTGTTGGTTAATATATGATCATGGTTTCCTGATCATGAACATTGAGATGTTATTAACAACAAGATCATATCGTTAGGAGAATGATATGGTGGACATACTCCTATAGATAAGCGTAGCATAAAGATCAAGTCATTTTAAATAGTTCAATTGCTATATGCTTTCTGATACATAGTAACCTAATTCCTTCGACCATGATATCATGCATATCACCTTTATCGGATGGATGCTTTGATGACATCAAACACCACACCGTAACAGGGTGGCTATAAAGGTGGCATTGAGTGTTTGGAAAGTATTGGTTGAAACACATGGATCAAGAGTGGGATTTGTCCATCCATATGACGGATAGATATACTGGCCCTCCTGGAATGTCATCCAATTAGCTTGCAAGCATGTGACTGGCTCACAAGGGATCACATACCACGAACGAGAAAAGAGTACTTATCGATGTGAGGTTGAACTAGGTATCTTGAGATACCACGATCATAATCTCGGATAAGTAAACTATCGTGAGACAAAGGGAAATTGGTATCGTATGTAAGTGGTTCATTCGATCGCAGCAATCGAGAAATATGTGGGAGCCATATGAAAATTTTATTCCTCTATTGGTTATTGTTCGAGAAGTGTCTCGATCATGTCCGCATAATTCACGAACCGTAGGGAGACACACTTAAGGATTCGACGTTGTTTGAGTAGTTATGGTATTATGATAAAGAGACCGAATGTTGTTCGAGTCTCGGAAGGGATCCGGGGATATCACGAGGTGATCCGAATGGTCCCGGAGAATAAGATTCATATAAGGAAAGTCCCGCTTTGAGTTCGGAATGATTATTCCGTTTTCATCGGGAATGTTCTAGAAGGTTCGGAATGTCCCAAGACCAGGAGGGGTACATGTACATGAATGTGTCATTGCATATTGGAATGATTGCATCGTGTACTAAGTGTTCTCGCTGTTCAAATAAAGGATTAAATTGAATCCCAAAAAAGTCAAACGGCGGTTTGAAAGTCACGGCACAAACAGAAAGTGAGGAAGAGGAAGGAGGAGGTTGAAACAGACTTGGGGAGAGTCCCTCCTCTCCAAGACGGCGCACCACCAAGGCCGAGTTGGGGAGGACTCCTCCTTGGCCGCACTCTCCCACCTATAAAAGGAGGCGAGGGGCCCCTCCTCTAGACACACAAGTTCCTATCCTCTAATCTAAACCCTAGCCAAAGTCTCCGTTTAGAGCCGTTTGGTTTAGAGCTTCTAATTGCCTAGCCTTGGTTTAGAGCCTTCTAATTGGTGTGTCTAAACCCTAGACCACTAATAGCTCTCTCATACTCCACCATACTACTCGGCAAAGAAGCCACTGGGATCTCCTCTACTTAGGTACCGCCAGCTGTCTTTGCGGGAGGAAGAAAGTGCTACAAAAACCTCCCTCAGCTGGAACAAGGGAGAGGAAGGTCTTCGTCCGAGTGTCGAGCGATGTGACGGCAGAACCTTTAGGAGCCTTGTGGGAAGGATCGTCTACGCGATCTTGAGATCGGCAAGTGTACGACTACATCACCCACGAGAATCTGCTCTCGTTAACCGCTTTGGAATCTTCGAGGGTGAGTTCCTCTATCGACTCGTTGCTACAATCTAGTAGATAGATCTTGGCTTGTTTGTTTGTATGCGATAGAAAATTTTTGTTTTCCATGCTACGAACCCCAACATCTTAATGTTAACATTAATTTTTATTGTGTGTAGTTCCTCCCATTGTCTACAACACCTTATGGTACTGCTCCTGGTTATGATGATTTCAACAAACCTGCTCCAGTGGAAGATTTTGATGTTAATCCTTCTGCTTCATTGAATGAATGGCTAAATTTCCCTAGCAGCCAGGATTTGCAGGTATGAAATTGCTATTGTACTGGTTTTTGTTTGCTACTTCAGTGCATTTGATTTTGCTACTTAGCTACATTGCTCTGCTACCTCTTTTTGCAATCAGTGAACATGTATTATAGGTTTTGCTACTTTAGTTTACAGGTTTTGCTACTTTAGTTTACAGGTTTTGCTACTTCAGTTTATAGGTTTTGCTACTTTAGTGTATAGGTTTTGCTACTTTAGTTTACAGGTTTTGCTACTTCAGTGTATAGGTTTTACTACTTTAGTGTACAGGTTTTGCTACTTTAGTTTACAGGTTTTGCTACTTTAGTGTATAGGTTTCGCTACATTAGCTTTATGAATTTGCTACTCCTTATGTGTTAGCCTCGGTGTTAGGTTACCTAGGCGGAGTCGCCGTCGACGCGATAGCGGCGACGGGCGACGATGCCTCGGTACCCTAACACCCTTCGAGGTTTCGCCGTCTGACGACAGTAGCGTCGGCAACAACCGAGTCTGAACTAGAGTTTACGCTTTATGCATGTTGACGACTTAGGGTGGGGGTGGTGGATAAGTTACCCCAAATTATCTACCCGTATGCAAAAGAAGCTTAATAGAATTTTATTACACCATATTTTTCGAGGATTAAATGTCAGTGCGCGCGATAAGCGGCGACGGGTGACAATCCGAGCCATATGCTTAGAATTTCATCATTTATCTTGTCTCCGGGTTTACTAACTTGCTTCTAATGTTTGCTAATGTGTTCGCTCATTTCAAAACATTGTATGAAAAGCACAAGGCTATTTTTAAGCGGATGTTGATGTGACAATGAAGAACCTTTCGCTGGATTGAAGCGCATGCAGGCTCAACGCATGGCTGCTCTTTTGGTTGATGTTGAATCATCAAGTAAAGAAGAAGAAGCTGTACCAAGTGTTGTGTTTCCAACCAAAAGTACAGCAGATGATGATGATCAGCTGCAGGATGATGATGGTTCAGAAACTGAGGATGATGAGAAGCTTTATGCTACATCGGAGCCCGAGGACCATGGTGTTGCTGCAGCTGCTGCTAAGGATACTGATGGTGATGAAGATGATGTTGTGGAGCAAGGTGGTGCTGCAGATGCTTCTGTGGAGAAAGGTGGTCCTGTAGCAACAAAACATGCCGATGTTCCTCAAGCAGCAATAATCATTGATTCTATGAGCAAGGGAGCTGATGCTACTGAGCAGCCGGATGTTGTTAGCCCTGACACGTCTCCAATTCACATCCCCAGGAAGGATATTTCTGATGAATCTTGGGCCAATGCTTCGGACAAACCCCCGTTTGATCTTTTCGAGCCTGGGACCAATGAGTATGCAGAGTTTTGCATTTCACAGTCTCTCCCACCTTCCTGTGATGCCCCAACCGCTGTCGTGACCACTGCCTCCGATGCCTCCGAGAGTATTCCAGCATCACCTTCCACTTTGGTCCATCTTGCACCTTTCTGCTCTACTGAGTCTGCGACACCTGTTGTTCCCATTGCACCTGGTATGAACATTTTATTGTAGTTTCTTAGATATGCTTCCGCTTGTTTGCTTCTTAGATATGCTTCCGCTTGTTTGCTTAAGACACAATTGTTTTCTCTTTTTGTAGTCGTTGTTAACATTGAGTCAAGTGTTAAAGGAGATGGTAGCTCGGGTTTGTTGACACATGAGAAGAAGACAAGGTTTAAGCTGCCAAGGAGGAGCTCACACCTCCAAAGTTGAAAAAGATGAAGGTCTCTGAAGATGTAGAACAAACATACTCCACATTTGTGATGAATGGTCGGAAATTCAAGGGTCATCCAAAGGATAGGGCACATAAGTTTATGTGTTTGCTACTCAAATCTTGTTTTGCAACCTTACATCTAGCTGATTGCTACATGTGTCAATGTGTTTTGCTACTTACTTTTTTCACTTGTAGGATATAGTTTTCCATTTAATCTTCTACAGCTTGAACTACCTGCTACCTTATTTCATTTTTTTGCTACTTTACATTGAACTGTTTGCTACTTTAGTTCATAGTTTTTGTTACTTTAGATTGAACTACCTGCTACCTTAGTTCATTCATTTTGCTACTTTACATTGAACTGTTTGCTACTTTAGTTCATAGTTTTTGCTACTGTACATTGAACTGTTTGCTACTTTAGTTTATTGTTTTTGCTACTTTACATTGAACTGTTTGCTACTTTAGTTCATAGTTTTTGCTACTTTAGATTGAACTGTTTGCTACTTTAGTTTATTGTTTTTGCTACTTTACATTGAACTGTTTGCTACTTTATGTAAAACTATCTGCTACATGTGCATTCCTTTATGCAGGCCAGTTTTTCTAGAGATTGGGAGGTATTATACTTGCTACAGAACTTTCCAAACATTGCTTCGGCTGTGCCAAAATCTAGATAGTGAGTTGATGAATGTTTGGATTGTGAAATTTAACCATGAGTCGGACATTGTTTGCAAGAAAAGTGCAGCGAAGAGGAATGCGCTTTCACATGACACTTTGTGGTAAGTAGCACTTTTCTTGATCTTTTACTTGCTCAATATGCATATGACAGGTACTCTTCTAGCATTTTGCTACCTTTTGTGTGCTTGCTGAACCAATACAGATAGTATCAAATTTTACTTGTTTTTGCTGCTGCCTCATACTAATTTTATCTTCAACACAAAACAGGAGAAGCTTATTGTTGATCCAAAATCATTCAATGTTAAAGCATGTATGGATGAGTTGAAAGAGCAGAATGCAAAGTTCAAGATTTTCAAGTGTGACCTTGTGAGTTAACATCCTTGCTTCCTATCTTGTTCATGTTTGCTTTCTATACAAGATGCTATATATTAATTCATGTTTGAATGTAGATATACTTTCCTATTGTGAAGTTCAACCATTGGGCAGTTCCCTGTATCAACCTAGTAGCAAAGCAGATGCATATTTTTGATTCAATGAAAGGGTCCAAAAATGCTAGTGTGATGGATGATTGTGCACGCAATATGGTTAGTAATCCAGCTATACTTGTTCATTGTGTTTGCTACATTTATAGTTGGGCCTTTTATTTGCTGCATATCATTAACCATGCAGTGTGTTTGCTTTGTTTTCCAGTTCGCAAACTTTGCAATTCTTGTGAAGCAATCAAAACTAGCAGACAATATCAACTTCGACACTTACACCTTTAACCAATCCTGATCACCCACAGCAAACTACCATGTAAGATTTTGCTCACCTTTTTTCAATCCTTGTCCTTATCACTAGTTTCAACTTTTGCTACATTATTGTTTTTTAATTGCTACCTAAGTTTACAACTCTTGCTACTTTAGCTTCCTACACTTGCTACATCAGTTTCTGCTTGTTTTTTACTAATCTATCTGTTTGTTTTTTGACAGATTTGATTGTGGATTCTTCAGCATGCTCTTCATGGAAAGCTTCACCGGCAAGGTCATGGTGGAGTTCGACAACAATGCTATACCACTTCTAAGGAAACTTCTTGCATCTGATCTGATTGAGGCAAGGCAAAACAAAGGATCATTGCTACAGCTGATGGAAGAAGAGCTACAGAATAAGCGTAGTTAGGTTGAAACTAATGTAATCGTTGAAACTGATGTCGTCCTTGTGATCTTATTTTGCACTTTGTAATATGTTTAAACTGATGTAATCGTGGATGTGTTCGTTGTTGCAGCATCTGTGGATTATCTTTTGTGGATAGGTTATGTTGGATGGATAAGTGCTACATGTTTGGAATGGTTTTATATATAGTGTTTTGAAGTTTGGAATGTTGATTATTGTCTTCTGAAGCTTCAAATAGTGTGATTGCTTTGATAAGTTCTGTACATGCTACATACATGCTGCATAAATGCTAAATATGAGTATTTACCTAGACATGCTGTCAATTTTTTTTGGCCACCCCAGGTGTTAATTTGCTACATCTGTGTAGCCATATTGCTACATGCATAGAAATGGTGTGCTACCCATGTATACAAGATTTTCTACTAGGTTTAATGTAGCAAATATACCTGTGACATTCATTCATAAGAACAAGTTTTATCTATGGTAGCAATTTTATATACAAAATGCAGGTTGTATGCTCCAAAGTGGAAATACTTTTGCTACCAACAATATTCTGTCATATCACAAAATTCATATCTTGCATCAAGATGATGCTACATCTATACTGTATGTATGCTACATAGTAATGACAAAAATGCTACTCTCTGGTAGTACATGTAGTTTCAACTCTATAGTTTTAACTCTATTTTCGCAGCATTCCCCGCAATCAGTGCTTCCATGGAGACGCATTGTTTCACGGTATGACCTTCTTTATCGCAGTATGGGCATTTTTTGATATGGGATCCCTTGTGGGATTGACCCTAGGGTGGCCCGATCTTCACGGATTTGATGCGGGGATTGAGGGGATACCCGATGAACATGATGAACACAACACAAACGCAAGGTAAAGATACAAACACACGCAATCACAACCCGATTCGATTTGCTCCCGTTGGCTCGAACAACCAATCCAATAGAATCCTCGGCGAGAGACCGTTAGGTAGAATCACCAAAGGAGAGATCGACAAGCGG
This sequence comes from Avena longiglumis, assembly GCA_030063025.1. NCBI lineage: Eukaryota > Viridiplantae > Streptophyta > Magnoliopsida > Poales > Poaceae > Avena > Avena longiglumis. Next base: position 88,890,289 of record CP125973.1, on the reverse strand, counting down.
ATGATAGAATCCAAATCAAAGGAGAGAGTAGCAACCAAGTAGAATCCCAAAGGGAGAGACCTAGCACTACTAGAATCCTTGATGAGGAGAGACCAAACACTTGAGGAGGGTCTTGACGACTTGGAGACGAACAACCGAACTCCAAGGCCTTGTACAACTCATAGATTAACTATAGAGAGGGGTTCCCATCTAGGGTTAGGCACAAGCCTTCATTCATCATCAACTCTAGGGTTTCAAGGAGGGTGGGGCTTATATATAGGCCACCACGAGCTAGGGGTAAAATAGACATAAATAGGAAGTTCAGGCGTTACATGGGTCAGGCCCAACCCGGTAGACAGCGATACACTTGGTCCGGAGACTCCGGTGTGATGGCCGGAGACTCCGGTCTGGACCGGAGACTCCGGCCAATCTCCGGGGTCTTCTCCGGAGGGGCATTCTGACTGTCCTGGGCGTTGGTTTGGGGGTCGGTCCGGAGATGGACCGGAGACTCCGGTGTGGTAGACCGGAGACTCCGGTCTGGCTTCAGCAGCTTCTTGTGTCTTCTCTTCCAGGCCTCTTGCTTGGGGGTCTTGATCTCTGGGGTCCTCTTGTCATCTCCTCTCGGTGTCATGGTCATGGGCTTGGTCATAGCATGGGCACGTGTCTCAAGTAGGATTCCATTCACATGATAACCAAAGGAGGGTGGGATATGGAATGAGTTCACCTTTGAGGGTGTGGTTGATGTAGCATGGTGTGGACCAATGGTGAATGCCATGTGTTGGGCTGCAACATCTCCCCCCGCTTTAAAACGAGTCGTCCTCGACGAAGTTCCATCATCATATAGGGAGAGAGGTGTGCACATGGTCTTGAGCTTGTATGTTGTGGTATCTCCGGTGTCGTAGCCTTGTTCAAATTGGTTGAAGATCTTGAAGTTGAGCTTGTCATCAAGGTGTGGTTGGAGATCTTGTAGCGTGTTCCTTGTAGGTGGTAGGGGAGGTTGTGTATCCTGCAAAACCGACAACAAGGAGAAAGAGTTGTATGAAGGATTGTTAGTATTGGGTACGCTCAAATCACTCTTCTCACGTGTGGTGGCTTGCGACATGGCACTCATGATTTTTCCACTCATTTGGGGCTTGTAGCTCTCACGCACGTGTTGGTGGATCACTCTCTCACCACTCAGCTCACAAGGGTCCTTAGCTTGTTTTATCTTGGGCAGCGACGTCATGTTGGAAGTGATAATTTGGCTTGGCGTCATCGGTTGTAGCACCAATGTCTTGTCATTCCACTTAAAGGAGTATTGGTTGGAGGTACCATCATGTAGTGCACTCTTGTCGTATTTCCATGGTCTTCCAAGGAGAATGGGACACACGGTCATAGGCACGACATCACAGTCGACGGTGTCTTGATATGGACCAATCTTGAAGGAGACCAGACCTTGTGTTTGATTTGAATGGTGCCATTGTCATCAAGCCACTTGACATGATAGGGATGAGGGTGCTCCATGTATGGTAACTTGAGTTTCTCACAAAGGTCGATGCTCGCAAGGTTGTGACAACTTCCTCCATCAATGATAACTTTTATGGACTTGCCATCAATTCCAGCTCGGGTTTGGAAGATATTGAGGCGTTGATCCTCTCTTGGGATGGAGTTGGTCGTCAAAACTTGGGCGATGACAAGTGAGGGGCTTGGATCATGTTCACAAAGAAGTGTGTCCTCATCTTGCATTGCGGCATCCTTTGTGATAGCGGCTTGGGTCATATCTTCAAATTCATCTTCGCTCACAGAGTATGTTGCGCCGTTCTCATCCGTTAGCATGACTCTTGTGTTGATGCACTCATAAGACTTGTGGCCCTTTCCTCCACACTTGTAGCAAACTACTTGACTTTCCTTTGTTGTGTTGGAGGAGGATGCCATAGGTGTCTTGGATTGCTTGGAGGAGCTTGTTGTTTGGTTTGTTGTCTTGGAGGGGCTACTCGAGTTGATTGAAGCGAAGTACGCCCTTTGCTTCTCATAAGCATGTTCCTTTTGCAAGTGGCGCTCGGCCTTGTTTGCTTGGTGAAGAAGGTTCACGAGAGTCTTGTAAGGTTGGAAATCGACTATCTTGCGTATTGGGTGGCTCAAACCATTGAGGAACCGTGCTATTGTTTGCTCTTCGAGTTCCTTCACATCGGCTCTCATCATAGTCATCTCCATCTCCTTATAGAACTCTTCAATTGTCTTTGTGCCTTGCTTCAATTTTTGTAGCTTGTCGAAGAGGTCTTGGCGATAGTGCTCGGGGACAAATCTTGCATACATCAAATTCTTCATGTCGGTCGAAGTGGTGACCGGTGGTTCTTCTTGCTTCTCAAGATTGCTTTGGTAGTCTTCCTACCAAACAATGGCGTAGTCCTCAAACTCAAGAGATGCCATTGCCACTTTTTTCTCTTCGGAAAAGTTGTGGACTCGGCAGATCTTGTCGACTTGAAGCTCCCATTCAAGGTATGCATCGGCATTTTCTTCTCCTTTGAACTTGGGCATAACGAACTTGAGCTTCCCAAACTTGCCATCATCATGCTGATGGTGGTTGTTGCGACGTTCTTGGTGCATACTTGCGTCACTTGGAGGGCGTGGCGGCGGAGGAGGAGGCTCTTGATTGCCTTGAGGTTGTTGTGGAGGGTGTTCTTGATGATGCTCGAAGTCTCTTCTTCACCGTTGGTCGGCATCATTGACGTTCATAGCTTGACGGTGTCGGTGGTGGTGTTATGCATGTCGGTTATTGCATCGAGCTTGGCGTGCATCCTCATCATCATCACTTGTGTCCCATACCGGTTCTTGATTTTGTTGACGTTGCTCGTGGTGGTCATGAGTAGGATGGCGACGCCGATCATTATGGTTAGCTTCATCTTGGCGTTCTTGAGGTTGGTGCACGCCGATGATTGCTTGGTGTGGTTGTGGACCATGCTCTTGTCGTTGTTGTTGAGGTTGGGGAGCATTTGGGTCCACCGCTTGAGGGAGACGATGACGAGCTTGTGGGTCCCCATTATGGTGGTGGGGTTCTCCGCGGCGGGAGTGTGACCTTGAAGACTCACCATGTCGACTTGAGGAGCGCGTGCGGGATGAACTTGACGAGCTTGAGCGATGACCGTGTCGGTTGCCAAGGTTGGCAATAGCTTGGTGAAGAGCTTGGAATTGAGCATGGTGCTCCTCTTGACGTTGCCGCTCACGGTACTCAAATTCTCGAAAAGTATCATCAAGACGGTGCTCAAGTCGCTCAAATTGATTGTTGAATTCTTGGCGTTAAGCCCATAAGTTGTGGCGTGGCAAAGCCATCTTAGTTGTTGAAATTGCTATCTCCACTAGCTCCACTTGCCCTAGACATGGTGCACAAACACACTTGATAGATATGGTGAGATTGGTGGAATGGTAATTGCTACCTTGCCTCACCGAGTCAACGATTGGAAAGATTGTTGTTCTTGAGCAAAGCGAATAGCGGTACACAAGCACACACACACACACACAAAGGCCTATGGTGGTAGGTTGGAAAGGTGGATAGCAAATGGAACAACCAAAAGAAAAGAATATTGTCAAAAGTGGGTAAAATCAAAAAACAAAGTCAAAGGAAAAGGTCAAAAGGGTGGCGAGAACCTCGACTATACACACACGGTGGAGATTAATGTGGCTAGCACGACTATGAAAAATGAGCAACGAACAAAATTGGAGCTAACGAAGACCGATGATCGGTGTCGTTAACGCTAGGAGAGACCGTTCGCACAAGGTTGAGAAGCAACGGATTTTTACGCTTGCCTTGCTCTTGCTCGCACTCTTGCTTAGAAGCTTTGGACTCTCTTAAGCTATTGGTATCTTTCTTTGTTTCTTTTGCTTAGAAGCTTTTTTTTGTACACTATGGAGTCAATTTTGTTATTGCCTCTATATCATGACTATGCAAGAGCAAGCGCACAATGCTTCGTCAAACATAGGAGGGCTACTCTCGATAGGTTAGGTAACACACACAGGAAGAAAGGGGGTTTAACAACGGTTGTGCAAGTTATACCTTTTGGTGATGTTGAACTTGCAATCGTTGGTGAAGGGATGGTTCGAGTTCCGCGGTGTCGATTTCGAGCACGAGGTGTTGTTGGCGTTGCGGAAGCTTGTTAGTTGGTAGAAACTCAGGCGAAACAAAAAAACACAAAGGAAATTAGTCGAAAAAGGAAAAGGGGTCAAAATTTTGTTCAGGGCCGGAGACTCCGGTGTGTTGGGGCCGGAGATTCCGGTGTGGTCCGGAGACTCCGGTGTGATGACCGGAGACTCCGGTCTGGTTCCAGCACGACGAACAACTCGAGTTCGTGAGCGGAAATTCGGACCTTTAACCCTCCAATCCAGAAAATTTCGACCAAATTGGGCTAGGAAACGCAGGGCAAAGGTAGACCAAATCCAAGGACAAGTTTCTAATGGATCAAAACCACAATCAACTCACCAAATCAAGAGATCGATCCAAAAGAAAATTGGGGCTAAAAATTTTGGTATTTTCGAATTTATGGTGGATATGGGGGAACGAAGTCAAATCCGTGGCAACCAAAAGCTGCTGATACCAGTTGATATGGGATCCCTTGTGGGATTGACCCTAGGGTGGCCCGATCTTCACGGATTTGATGCGGGGAGTGAGGGGATACCCGATGAACACGATGAACGCAACACAAACGCAAGGTAAAGATACAAACACACGCAATCACAACCCGGTTCGATTTGCTCCCGTTGGCTCGAACAACCAATCCAATAGAATCCTCGGCGAGAGACCGTTAGGTAGAATCACCAAAGGAGAGATCGGCAAGCGGATGATAGAATCCAAATCAAAGGAGAGAGTAGCAACCAAGTAGAATCCCAAAGGGAGAGACCTAGTACTACTAGAATCCTTGATGAGGAGAGACCAAACACTTGAGGAGGGTCTTGACGACTTGGAGACGAACAACCGAACTCCAAGGCCTTGTACAACTCATAGATTAACTATAGAGAGGGGTTCCCATCTAGGGTTAGGCACAAGCCTTCATTCATCATCAACTCTAGGGTTTCAAGGAGGGGGTGGGGGCTTATATATAGGCCAACCACGAGCTAGGGGTAAAATAGACATAAATAGGAAGTTCTGGGCGTTACGTGGGCCAGGCCCAACCCGAGGCGCGCAGGCCCGATACACTTGGTCCGGAGACTCCGGTGTGATGGACGGAGACTCCGGTCAATCTCCGGGGTCGTCTCCGGAGGGGCATTCTGACTGTCCTGGGAGTTGGTTTGGGGGTCGGTCCAGAGATGGACCGGAGACTCCGGTGTGGTAGACTCCGGTCTAGCTTCAGCAGCTTCTTGCGTATTCTCTTCCAGGCCTCTTGCTTGGGGGTCTTGATCTCTAGGGTCCTCTTGTCATCTCCTCTCGGTGTCATGGTCATGGGCCTGGTCATAGCATGGGCACGTGTCTCAAGTAGGATTCCATTCACATGATAACCAAAGGAGGGTGGGATATGGAATGAGTTCACCTTTGAGGGTGTGGTTGATGTAGCATGGTGTGGACCAATGGTGAATGCCATGTGTTGGGCTGCAACATTTTTGCTTTCTTGGCTTCTTCTTCTTCGGCGTTGCATCAGTTTGTTTCTTCTTTGTCTCTTGAGCTTTCTTACTTCTCTTGGCATTTGCTTTATCACGAAGCTCAACCAATGGTTTGTTATGCTTCGAATTCTCGGTTGGTCTTCCTTTTGGCTTTACCCTCGCAGGGTTCTTGAGCGTGCTACTCTGAACATCATTACGTTCTTCTTCTTCTTGTCGTTGATTGCCCTTGTAGCAAATTTTTGTCCAAAGGTTCCTGCAGCAGATTGTGGTGGAGCAATCTCGTAAGAAGATTGTGGTGGAGCAGCATATCCTTCAGGACCGTATTCATCAGCAGGCTGGTTGAGGTCGAATCCTCCCAAGATATCTTGAGAACAAACCCCGCAATTTAAAAGAAAAAGTTTAGAAGCATAACGCTACATAAATGTCTGCATGTAGTATTACCCTAATTTGCTACATTAATGTGCTAGATCACCCTAATTTGCTACAATGTAGCACCACATGTGCCCAAACTTTTTCTCAAGTAGCACATTGTCCAAAAGCATGTTGTAATTTTTCTTTTGCTACAATGTAGCACCCTAATCTATTTTGAGGTTTTCCTGCCATCTGCCTAGCATGTTGCTACAATGTAGCACCTTAATCAATGCAGCAAAGCATGTTGTTTTCCTGCCATCTGCCTAGCAACACCCTATTTTGCTACATATGTAAGTATTTCCTGCTACCATGTAGCACAAACATGGACAATAACGGTGGAAACCTAATCCAGAGCTTACCGATGGTGCTAGAGGTTCTTCCTCAGGATTTTGATTGAAAAACACTGGAGGATTTGTGTGCTTGGCTAGATTAGGTTGCTGCACTCGATTGGAGACATCGCCGTTGGCCGAATCGGAGCGCCGCCGGGTGAGAGGATTTGATCCCCCACTAGAATCTACGATTGGCGGCGGGATAAGGTGGTGAGGCTGACCAGGAGGGGGATAGAGTATGGTCCCTCGAATATGGCTCATCTCCGGCGGCCGGTGAAGGAGATCGACGACGCAGATTCCTCCGTCGTCCTCGGGCGTCCGCACGCGCGACTCCCAGCTGGTCAGCCTCTGTTTTGCTACTCTGAAGCAGTTTTTGCTGCGACGTAGCAAAAGCGGGCAATGGCTTCACTTGACGGTTCGATCGGACGGTTTAGAATTTTTGATCGGACGGCTCCGGACCCAGGGGATCGGGGGCAAATATCCCCCGAGACGCGTAGGGCTGTCTTTTTTCAAGCCAACTTGGTCTACAAGTGGATTTCCTCTGCATTGAGATGCCAATTGTCAAGGGCCTTTTTGTTTTCTCCATTGGCAAATTCTGCCGTGGATTACGGCATAGCCAGGGCAGAATATGTGGTTTGGAATCGGTGCCACTAATCGTGCCGCCGGACACGTAGTTGGTTGGGCATCTGCTTACGTGCTCAGCAGTGCTTTGATCCAACTTATGATAACGACTCGTTAACTGCTAGGATATTTGGGTGATTGTACAACAATGCTTTGATGATGTATGGATTAATATGATGATTTTATATTATTCGAGTCTGACCAGAATGTAAGACAAATCTTATCAACAGCCAAGTAGCACAGCAGCAGCAGGAAGTTACTTTTTCCGAGAGGTTCAGATGAACTAAAAATGTTCTGCATCAGCACGGACAAATTTAGTGGTATTCCCTTCATTCCAAATTAATTGTGCAGATACGCATCTAGATACCTGCGTACACATATTAGTTTTGAGTGATATGATGACTTCACAGCAAACAACACAAGCGCTAAATCAACAGCCCAGTTAAATATCTTTTACCAACTGTCAATAGATATTGTAGAGGTTGAAATGAACCAAAAGAGTTATCACATCTGATAAGATCTATTTTGGCGGAACATGCATGTACAGTCAATAAAGAGCACACAGAAAATACCAGTACCAGCCAGACAACATTATAAGGCCTGCACAACACAATGACAAAATGGTGTCTGCTCCTGCTTGGTCCCAAAGAAGATCGATTTTGGCAGGACATACATGAACGATCAATAAAGCAGCACACAGAAAATACTAGTACCAAACAACATTATAAGGCCTTCACAACACAATCACTCATTACGGTTTGACACGCGACCCATGAATACAAATAGGTGTACTCGCTCTGATCCATATTAATTGTCACGGAATAGATGTATCCAGTCATGTTTTAGTGCTAGGTAGATCCATTTCAGCAACAAGTAATATGGATCAGAGGGAGTATTTAGTTTTCTAATTAGGGCTACCAAGTGGCAATGAAGCAACCACACAATGTAGTATTACAAGCTGGGAGGTTTGGTCTACGGATACAGTGTGGTAATGGTACAGCCAAACAACAGGCCCAACCACACGCCTGACCAAGAAATATGTCCACAGCAACACAGAGATCACCAGATCCATTTTATGTCGATACTCCTGAATTTGTTGCTTTCCTGAGGCTGTATACCCCCTTGCAAGATCAGTGCTTTAAGCTTCCTACACGTGACTTCCGAACAAGTATCATAAATGGACTACCAAACCGAGGAAGACATGAGAAAGGATCGGATGCGCAGCAGCTCAGCCTTCACTGCACCAGGCACCGAGGCTGTTTCAGAAAACAGGAGAAAATGATAATCATGCAACAAGACCAAGACCAAATGAAAGAGAAACTTGCTTATGATCGTAACATTGCCCAGCAATGCACAAATCCATGAAAAACATAAGAGGAGAAAAGCAAGTGCGGAAATATAATTAATTCCCCACTTATGCTCTGGAGTCCTGTTACAGTAAGCAACTTATACGTATGGAAAGACGGAAATAAGCATGCAAATGCTATATCGCTTTGTAATGATACTTCCAACACATCTCGTAAGCAGTAGAACTAAGCGACCTGATGTGCAGTGGAACTAAGTAAATTCCTTCTGCAACCAGGAATTAATTTAATTGGGCAAATCAAAATCACTTACCTCTTCCTTTTGGAGTAATAACATGAATAAGATCATCTAGTGTTACATTATTTCTTCCCTTTTTCCTGGCATAGGCCCTAGACAAAATAAAATGAGATCAGTTAACAGCAACGATGGGGATTTACAGCTTAGATTCTCCAGGAAAAACCCATAGCATCTTAATTCCAGAAAGATGGTGTGTGCAACATAACACAAATTTCAGAATGCTCTAATGGGACAGCTTGAGGCAGCAGACATGTTAGTGATAAAGTGCAAATTGATGATCAGGGCTTTCAGTGATTTAGAATTAGTCTGGAGCTGTTCTAAGTAACTGAAAGCCTGAGAACTGCATAGCCATGTTTTCTGCAGAAACATAAAAGTTGAAGTATTCCTTTGCAGCAGAGTCAAGAACATTTTATAATACTTGATAAGTGTGCAATGTCTTAAAGCACACATGGTGCTTATGTTACTTGTACCTCTGGATTTTTCGGATAGGAAAAACATAAGAAATAAAACATGTAAGTCATAAGAAATCTTACAGAGACTGGTATCAGCAATTCAGCATAAACTGAACTAACCATCTACTAAAGCCATACATTACCTTAATGATCATAAAGTGATAAGCCTACTGTAAAGTTTGCTTTATGAGAATTCAAAAGGAACCTATGTGCTTGCTATACCCATTTGTTCACAATTTTTAGCTATTGTTATCATCAAACATAATTTGCTGACAGCAAACAGACAAATGTCCCAGTTATATTGCAGTTAGATGGATGAGGAGCCAAACCTGCAGAGAGCCTTCATGTCGTCCTTCCAGCCGCACTCGACGAGCCGCTCCCGGAGAAGCTCCATCAGCCTCTCCTTCTCGCCACTCTCTACCAACTTCAGAAACCAAACCCACCTCACTCAATGACAGCTCGAACACACAAAAGAACCCTAAAACCGTCCTATCATGTCTCTCTTCCTACCAAACCCTAACGAGATCGAATCAGGATTACCCTCTCGAATGGCACCGGTAGCTACAAACCTACCACATGATTATGATACACCAGCAAACCCTAGTTCTCAGGGGGGATGGGGACAGGCAGTACCTTGAGGTTGATGATTTCGCTGAGAGGAACCTCCTTCCGTTCCTCCTCATCCTCCTCCTGATTCGGCGTCGGCGGCCGGTTAATCGACGCCCTCCTGCACTCCCCAGCCAAAAAAAAAAAGATCATCGCCCCGTCGCATCAAAATCAGGCGGAGTCAGAGGCCGCAAATTCTTGAGAAATAGTACCGCCCCCGAGCTGATTCGTGGATACGATAATAGCTTGGGGGCTTAATCGCGGGATGCGCGCGGAACACCAGAGGATTAGTTGGCTCGCTTACATGCTTGGATTGGAGAGGCTCTTGCTTCGTTCCTGCTTCGTCTCGTGGGTTCCTCCTCCTGTCTCCTCTGTAGGCTTTGCTTTGCTTTGCTCTGTGCCTCTGTTCGGATCGGAGCCGAATACGACTGGGTCGAGTTGCTGGGCCATTTCATGCGATAGAAAGCGTTGGCCCTGTACAGGAGCTTGCGGGTTACTGGGCTTGATCCTCTTTGTATGGGCTTTTTCCTCGAAAATAAGGAGAAGTGGTCTAACAATTGACGATAACCCAGGGTGATTATGTTGATCATAAACCTCCTACTGCCTCCCGACATGTGGGTCCAAATTGTGCAACAAAAAACAAATAGCTTAACTTTTAGGGTGAACTTTTTACGCAAAGTCGTACTCATCGCATTGTTTTAGCGGCAATGAATTAGAACCGTCAAAGCCCCACTTTTGAAAAAATAATCTCATTTCTCTCTCTCTCTCTCTCTCTCTCTCTCTCCAAGGTGCAAATAGAGCAGGCGACAATTCATGATAGTCACATCCAAAGCCCTACTTTTGACAAAGTAAAATCTCTCTTTATGTGTGTCTCTCATGTTATCCATCTAGCCAGGGGTCGCATAGGCAACACCGATGGGCAGTGATGGATAGATGTGTGACCTTCGCCAAAGCGCTTGCTCGTGGTACAAGCTGCACACGCTAGGGACATGATGTTGTGGGTGCGAGGATGGAAAAGGGCACCACAGACGGTGAAGGGAGTGCAAAGACGAGTTGCATATAAAAGCATTATAGGCTTTGTGAATATAGTTTCTGAACTAACCATGTTGTCAGTAAGTTGGTTATGGTGATAAACTGAGAAATAATAAGAATGTTCCTACCTCCTGACCTAAAACTACATTCATATACAAAGTTGGAGCCATCCCACTAAAAGAGTCTGAGCAAGTTCTCCTAACCGGAACGTTGTTTTTGGCTGAAATTTTCCCTTGCAAGCTTCACTAGTAGTACTAATCACTGTGTGAGGCTAGGGCTCTCTGCCCCTGTTTATGAGTCGGGTTTTCACATAATTTTGGCATATGTCCTTAATATAAAAGAGAGAGCAAGTGCAAAACAAGTTGAGTCAGTAATTTCCCTCTATGAAGGGACCTTTCTTCCACTTCCAAGTTGAGTCAGTAAACCTACTTCCTCTCTATCTCCAGCAAGTATTTGAGTTGTTGTGTTTCAAGCATTCATATGGTGATTTATTCAACCATGTTCTTTATCTTCCTTGTTTGCACAAAACTCTTATCTATTGAGTATTACTTTAAAAGTCTTCACTTATGAAAAACCTTTTTGAGCAAAGAGTGCTCCTGTTTTGAAACTTCTACAAAAAGATTTTTGTGAAACTGTTTGCCAGGTGTTCTCTGACCAAGAACAAGTTTGCCAATTCCAATTATGATTTATCTTTATGCATCTCTATTGTGAATGTTGTACTAGGTTGCAAGCTAAGTTATATAATGGTGAGTTGCTTTGTTCTATGAGTTATGCAATGGTAAGTGTGATGCTTCTTGTTCGTATTTTTTATCGACACTTCACTCCATAAACTTGTGGACATGTTTACTGAGCTCAGTTTTCGCTTGGGGATAAGCGAAGTCTAAGTTTGGGGGAGTTGATACACCCAATTTGTATCACCATTGTATATCATAATTTACCTCTATTCATTGATATTTGTCTTATTATGAGGTATTACTTATGGCTTTTCATATGTTTATGCATGTTGGATGATTCTTTGAGGATGGACTGTCGGAGTCTGGATTCTGATGGAAAAGAAGGCGTTTCGGTGCAATTTCACGAAGATCAGAAAAATACCAACATATTATTTTACCAAAGGACGAAGGAAGCGGAAGGAGCGGTAGAAGGCGGGGCCCACACCCTAGGCGGGCCAGGCCCACCTCGGGGCAGGTGTGGCCCACCTGCCCGGCCTCCAACTCTCCCCCTTCACCTATATCTTCCCTACGGAACTCTAAGCCTCGGGGAGCGACCACAGATAGATTTATGCCGCCTCTAGGGGGCAGAAAACACTGAGAGAGAAAGATCTCTCCGGCAGACATATTTCTGCCAGGGGAATTCCTTCCCGGAGAGGGGAGACCGTCGCCATCAACACCATCATCAAGCTAGGCTTCATCGGGATCATCATCATCCACACCATCATCTCCACCAGCACCATCATCACCACTCCGTCTCGTCCTAATAATTGTGTTGGATATTGCTTTAGTTCTTAGGGGAAACTTTCCCCGTGTTAATTACTATTGTAGTTGATGCTTGTGAGTGGAACCATTGGACTATTATTTATGTTCAGATTGTTATCCATTACCATATCATCTTTGATCTTGATCCATATGATGTCTTGTGAGAAGTTCGGTGTGTTCTTAAGGACATGGGAGAAGTCATGTTGTTAGTAGTGAATCTGTGATGAGTTATTATTCAATGGTTTAGTATTTAAGTTGTGGTGCTATTCTTCTAGTGGTGTCATGTAAACATCGACTACATGACACTTCACCATTTATGGACCTATGGGGATGCATTGTGTATTTGGATACTAATTGCGGGGTTGCCGGAGTGACAGAAACCTGAACCCCCGTTAGGACACCTTTGCACAAGGGAGTGTACGATCTCAGAGTTTAAGGCTGTGGTTAGATTTATATCTTAATTACTTTCATGTAGTTACGGATGTTTGTGGGGGGTTTAATCACAAGTATGTATTAGTCCTAAGAAGGGTGGTATGTTAGCATAGGTTCACCCACACAACACTTACGAACACCAAAGAAGAGTACTCAGCTATTTGAAGCGAAAGCACTTGACAGAATTCCCATGTGTCCTCGAGAACGTTTGGTCCTTATAAGTATTTCCACCGGGTTGTCCTTTGCTAAGAAAGGATTGGGCCACTTGCTCCGTTTGCTTTGTTTACTGCCTTTGTTACTTGCTCTTTGTTTTGTTACCTTGTTAGAAAACCACTAAAATCTGTTTGCTAAGTATTCAGGATTTCTGCTCCATACCATTGTTCAAGACCTTTTGCTCCTCGTTGAGATCGACACTCCTATTTATAAGTACTACGATACACCCCCTATACTTGTGGGTCATCAATCCTCTTTGTCCAAGCCCCGTCTTCCTTGATTAATAAAATGGATGCTAAACCTAAAACCATGGAAAATACCTTTGCTAACGCTTCATGCCATACAAGTTACTATTGATGAAAATGTTAGGTTGTTAGCTCAACTTCATGCTAGATGGGAAAGGGAAGCTGAAATTGATAGAAACAATAGTGTGTGCACCATCACCACTAAACCACAAGTAGTCCCTATTCCTCCTCCTATTATACCTAAGCCTATTGAGACTACTACTAGTGATGCTAAGTTTGACTTTGATATTGATGGTTGCAATATTTCTGAAGTAATTATGTTCCTACAAAAGCTTGCTAGAAGTCCTGATGCTAGTGATATGCATGTTGCCTTTATCAAACACATTATAGAAGCTCTTGTTAAGATTAAGAAAGAGAAGTTAAAACACAAAGCTTTTATTCCTAGGAAAGTAGAAGATAGTTGGGAACACATTATTAATATGCAAGTGAATGACTTTGATCTCAAAGCTTCATGTGATCTTGGTTCTAGTGTCTCTATTATGCCTAGAAAGATTTATGAAATTCTTGATTTGCCACCTTTGAAAGATTGTTATTTGGATGTCCCACTTCATGATAATGCTAAGAAGAAACTCATGGGGAGTGTTAATGATGTTCTCATTATGGTTAACAATGCGTATGTGCCTATTGATTTCTATGTTTTGGATGTTGAATACAATGCTTCTTGTCCTATTACTTTGGGAAGATATTTTTCTTAGAACTCTTGGTGCCATCATTGATATGAAAGAAGGCACCATTAAATATCATTTTCCATTCAAGAAAGGTATTGAACACTTACCTATGAGGAGAGAGAAATTACTTTTTGCTCTTCCTTTGAAAGCAAGGTTTGATGTTAATGCTTCATCATTTCTAAATACTTGTTTCTTCTTGCTTCTTGTGCCTAACTTAAAGGCGTTAAAGGAAAGTACTTGTTGGGAGATAACCCAAGAGTTTCGTTGAGTCTTGGAAGTTATTACTTCATTAATGACCTATACTTATCCTTTTTGTTTGCTTTTTGTGCCAATAATGACATCTAATGATAGGGAAGTAAGATTTGGGGAGCTCCTATCCCGAAACAGATTTCAGTCCTCCACCAAAAAAATCGTGAGGAGTCTCTGTAACTCGGATTGATCTCAAAATTTACGAATAAATCCTCCAGTATGTTAGCTAACTTTTGTTAGTTCAAAACTTCTTGATTTGAGCAACATAAGATTTTTGAAAAAATCGGTTTCTTCCTGGTGGTCTGTTTTGACAAATTTGTGCCATTATTTGTATTTTGCTTCTTATTGATTCCTTTTTGAGTTCTCTTTTAGGGAATTGAGATTTTTGAAGGAGTTACTACAGTAGCTTGTGTTTTTAGTGAAAAGTCTTGCTGTTCCAAAGCTTTGCCAGAGATCTAATATCTTTTGATTACACTAATGTTGCTAATAAAGATTGTGTGAAGTTCTGTATGAAGAAAAAATTTCAGGTGTAAAGAGAGAATGATGCAATGAGATGAAGAATGGACAAAAGCTCAAGCTTTTGGATGCCACCATGGTGTCACCCCAAGAAATATCCAAGAGGTACAAGCGTCAAAGCTTGGGGATGCCCAAGGCATCCCCTTCTTCATCAATAAAAAGCTCAGGTCTGTCTAGACACTTCGTTTTTATTGTTGCATGCACAGTTGTGTTGTTCTTGGAGCGTCTTAGTTTTCATTTGCTTTGATTAGTAATTTAGTTTGCTTGAGTAGTTTGGACCCCCGCTTTCGCTGTGTTGTTACAAATAAGTTTGCTTGGTGTTGGAAAGGAGTAGAAAGTTCTTGCTTGGAAGTGCAAGAGGATCTTGCATTGACTGTGACTTAGAATTTATCATGCCATGCTAGGTGTTTTTTTGACCTTATGCTTAGTAGTTATTGTTGTAGCATGCCTTGCTCCAAGTCATTGGGAAATATTAGTGTGCCTTGAAGAAATTATGCGTTGTCTTAGCATGCAAAAGCTTAGATTGTGGTATTCTCCTTTGAGGTTTGTTTGGGTTGACTTGGCACATGATCACACCATGTTATGACTCTCACAAGTCACCATTAGCCTCTATGATCATTTAGTCCTTGACTTGTAGTACCAATCTATGCTTTGATTAGTAATGTTTTGTTGCTCTGCATGATTATGGCCGCTATTGCTCCCTTATTTGGTTGCTCCCAGTATTTTGCTAGCCTCCACTTGTATGAGTAAGCTCTACTCATGCTTCCAACTCCCAAGAAACCAAGTTATTCCAAAGTGTCCACTATAAACTCCTATGTATGGTGTGTTACACCATTCCAAGTATATTATTGTTTTCAGCTATCTTCCAATTAAAAACTATTTTGTTATGTGAAAACTTAGTGATTAAAACCCTCACAAACTTGATGGCACACTTTATATTCTTTGCCCCTAATAAACTTGAACCATTGTGTCTCTATGTTGTATATGTTTGCACTTATACGTTGGAATTAGCAGAACCATGTTGTCATGGGGAACGTTTCCAACATTGCACTTGTACTCCATACTCAGTTGATATCATGCTCTTTTGTCCATGGATGTCACCGGTGTGAAATAAAGAGGGAACTTGTAAGTCCATGGAGTTTGTATCCTGTGTTAGAGAAACGCCTGGGCCGCTAGCCTAAGTCATGCCTAATCATGGTGAAAACTTGCAACATCACCATAGTGAGCTATCTATGAAGCATCCTCAATAAAAAGCTATGCATATAGTAAATAAAAAGATCGCTGAGATACTCATTGTCTTGCCTTGTCATTTTGGTTATGGGAAAACTCCTGTACCATGTGCAAGGGGTACCCCGTTGACGGTTCTCTATGATATGCAAATACTTACAATGACAAGAACTTACAGGTGACTGAAGTTGAGTAGCATGAGGTGTGGTCCTCATATTCAAGGGACTTGAGATTACCAACTTATAATTTGTCAAGCATATACTCCATAGTTTGTTCATTTTAACCTTAATCACTTCAAGATGCCTATGATAGGGGTAATGAGGGCTGAAAGCTAACAAGTACCATAATTTTTGGAATCTCTTTTTGAAACTTGAAATCCCTGCTTCCTTTACAAAAATGCCTTTCTTCCACCACTATTGAGTCTCCACCTTCTACCTTTAGGCACCATTAAGAGAGCATCGTTTCCATTCTTAGTTTTATGTGCAGTGTCCCAAAGCTTATTGATTGATGCATATTGTGTTATTACTTGTTCTTGTGCTACTTGTTTCTAGTCACCCTTGTGAACTTTGAAGGTGTCATATGCATCTATTTGCTACTCTATGAGGGACAAGCTGTTTACCACTATGCTATGTTTTCTGTATGTGAAACAAACAAACGTTTTTCAATGCATGTTATTCATGATCTTTGTTTGTATCTTGTCATGTTGCAACAATAGTTCATTTGTCTTACTGTTAGAACTCCATTATTTAATGTTCATGTTTAGAGTTCTTTGATCTCAGCTTTCAATGCTTGCAAATGGTTAGATCTTTATTGTGAGGGTGCATGTCACCTCAAAATTTATTCTTTTTATCACTTACCTACTCGAGGACGAGCAGGAGTTAAGCTTGAGGATGCTTGATACGCCTAAACGTATCTATAATTTTTATGTTCCATGATTGTTAGTACCTACTTTGCTTTGCTTTGTCTACACTTTGAGGTGCTTTTTATATCTTTTTTGGTTCTAACCTATTAACAAGTTGCCACAGTGCCAGTTGTCTATTTTCTATTGTTTTTGGTTTCAGAAAAGCTAGTAAAGAAATATTCTCGGAATTGGACGGGACAAACGTCAAAGTCAATAACTTTCCGTGGAGAACAAGAAGTCTAGAGGGGAGACAGAAGGGCCAGGCTGGACCCCTAGGCGCGGGTGGGCCCTACCCCGCGCCTAGGCAGGGCGTGGGGCCCCTGGCCTCCTCCTCGGCCTCCCCCGATGCCTAAACCCTAAGCACCCGATCAATATTCCACGAAACCTTTTGTAGCCGCCGCCACCATCGTCCCTAGATCGGGGGATCTGAAGTTCTTCCTGGCACCCTGTCGGAGGGGAGATCATCCCGGAGGCCTTCTTATCCGGTATGATGCGTGAGTAGTTCCATCTTGGACTACGGGTTCATGTAGTAGCTAGATGGTTGTATCTCCTCCTTTGTGCTTTCATGCATAGATCTTGTGAGCTCCGTTCATAATCAAGATCTAATCTATTTGTAATCATGCATATTGTGTTTGTGGGGATCCGATGGATATTGAGATTATTATGTTGGTTTGATTAATGATTTTTTCTTTATGATTCTATCATGTATGTGCTGTTTGTGATCTTACATGCTCTTCGTTGTTAGTGGCTATATTGGCCAAGTAGTTGCTAGTGACTCCAAGAGGGAGTATTTATGCTCGATAGTGGGTTCATGCCTCTAGTTTTCAAGGGAAGTGACAGAAATCTCTTCGGTTGTAGAATGTGTTGTTGACACTAGGGAGAAAACAACGGTCTCTTGTTCATGGAACATGTGGACTGTTTACCTTACACACTTTGCTTAAAGCAGTTGTTTGTTGCTTGCAACTTAATACTGGAGGGGGTTCAGATGATAACATGAAGGTGGACTTCTAGTCATAGATGCAGTTGGATGGCGGTCTATGTATATTGTTGTATTGCCCAATTGGATCTCATAGGATCTTTCTGACTAGTATTGCATTGTTATGCCTTTCTCGCCTCCTATCAATTGTCCTGCTGTAATTTGTTTACCCTTCATGCCATGTTGTTTATCTAAGGAGAGCACCTCTAGTGAACTATGGACCCGGTCCAATCTTTACCATTGATACATCTTCCAATGTTACTTGTTTACTTGCTGCAAACCATTACCTTCCACACCATACGTTTAATCCTTTGTTACAAAAAACCTGTGAGCTTGACAACCTCATCGATTCATTGGGACAAAGTCTTGAGTTTGTGTTGTGCAGGTCTCCACGTTGCTTGCAACACATGTGTGACATTTTCTTCCTCCTTCTGGTTCGATAACCTCGGTCTCTACTGAGGGAAGACTTGCTGTTGTGCTCATCACACCTTGCTCTTGGGGTTTCCAATGAAGTGCTCCACGTCAAGCACCATCACCAAGTTTTGGCCGTCCACCTTCTTCACCGTCACCACCATAACAGGCCTCGCAACAAAATAATTTGACTTGAAAACTGAATCAATGCTCACCTCTTTGACAACTTCACCTTGAGTAACATCAACAATTGTTGATTCTGTGTCCATATCAATGTATCTATGTTTGTTGTCGCTGCAACACTATGGGCTCTTATTTTAAGTAGGAATTGTAAGTTATGCAGGATTTCAACAAAGTTAGGTTTTTTCATCGTATTTGTGGGGTATGTGCATTATTTTTATTATTTATTTATTTATTTATTATATATTTGCACTCCTCTCCTTATATTTTTTAACCGCTTTATTCATCAAGTTCTGACTTAGCTCTAGTGGAGCTAGTCCCAAGATTATGTCACATCCCAAATTTTAGATTTGGTCTTGCATATCATTCATAGCATTGCATCATATCTTTCATGCAAAACCGTCGAGCAGAAAGGTTCGGCGAAGCGCCATCGTCAAAACCCTATTTTGTTTCGATCCGAGGATCCTGCGGGGAGCTCTAGTAAAACTTGCAACAACCACCCCTGTAGGTTCGAGTTTTCGCTCAAACTTCGACTGAAGGTTGTTCCCCTCAACGATACGAACCCGTAGGCGCGAGAATCGCTCCAATCGGAGTTCGTATGCAAAAGACTCGGACGTTTTAGTAAACCGCCGAAAAACGGTCCGAAAATCCGGACTGTTTTCCGAGTTGTAGTCCAACTACGAACCGATTCGGTTCAGGATTTTTTTTCTTTTCTTTCTTTTCTCACGCGAGGGACAATTAAAAGAGGGCCCGCTGCCCTCGGGATCCGTGCCACACCCGCCGCCTCCCAGACTCCTCCCTGGCGCGACTCCTCCCTGGCGCCGCCATCGCCCAGGCGCCCGCCACCGCCGCCGCTTCTCCTCGCCGCCGCCGGCCATCGCTGCTTCGGGTTCGCCGATCTCCTCTTTCCGTTCCGTGCTCGCGTCTCCATCCGCCGCCGCCATCTCGCGCCTGCAGATCGCTGCCAGTAGCGATTATTCCGGAGCCGTAGTTGACCGTGTGTACGTGCAGTAGAACCACGACGCCGAATCGACCGCCGCCGTCCGAGCTCGCCGGAGTTCGTTTCGCGTCCGATTCGTGAAGATAGCGATCACCGCCGATCTCGGATCAGCGGCTTAGATCGTTCGCTGACTGGTCACCATCCCAGGCGTTGGCTAGTCAGACGCCAATACCAAATCATCAAAGTGAAGTTGACTATCAAATAGACACGCTGATCGGTCAATTTCGTTAATCCTATTTAGTTGGCAGATTTCGGTAGAATCTTGTAAATTGCGTAGAAATTAAACCGCTTGGCCAAAAATTGCAAATAAAATATGTACGAGTTCAGTGAGTCGTGTAGAATCTCGCTGTACCTTTGGTTCAGACTTTTATTGTCAGGTTTAGTACAGTTTAATCAAACTAGTTAGTGGCCTTTTCGGAGTATTAAATTCGTAGAAAAAGATTCGTAGCTCCAAAAATCGCGTATGATATGTCCCTGAACTCGTATGAACGATGGGAATCTCATCGTGAAATAAAAAGATAGGCTTACAGTAAAAACTTCTGCAGTATTTGTCTAATGGCTTTCTGCAGTGTTTTAATTACTCGGGATATTTTATAACTCCTTTTTGAGTAATTCCAATTGGTACTGTTTCTTATCAGCGATGCCTATGCGGTAGAATTTTTCCAAAATTTTACAACCTGTCTACTACCTGTAGTGAATTATTTAAGTTCTAGCTCTAGTAGTGATCGCTACTTTTGGTTAATAGTTTCCCTTGCGCCAAATCTATTTTCCATGCATGTATTCGGTAGTAATATGAATTAGTATTATGTGGTGCAGCTGTAGCACCAATTCGCTTGCCGTTCTTGCATTCATGCATCATCTTTGTTGCATATGTTTTGTGAATTGTTTGTTTATGAATGCAATTGTGTCGTGTAGATTGTGTGGAGTGCAACCCTTGCTCGTGTGTGGATTGTTCCTCTGACCGCTACAACCAAGGCAAGTAGATGCTACTTTGTTCATGATATCGTCCTACTATTTTTAATGCATTGTCGTGTATTTTGTAGATGCATGTGTAGGATGATACTATCGCTATGCTATGTCCTATTATGTGGTAGGGCTTTCCTTGTAGATGAACCACCGTTGTAGATGTGCTTAGCCATGCTATGTTAAACGAGGGCTGGGTTACATCATTGATACTTATTTTCTCAAAGTATTTGGTTTGTGAAAGCTAAAACAACTTAATCAATGAATCCCCTGGGTGTGATGGTATTGATAAATTTTGGTGGTTTCATTATGAAAGGCACCTGTGTATCAAGAGAGAATGATTGGCTTCTTTATTGTAGCTTACGTGTACAACCATGTGCCAATAATAAAATGGGTGGTTGGTTGGACTTAGTAGGTTGTGGTAACTCGAACCCGTATCCAGAGATGTAGAATTTTGGTAGGTTGGACGGTGGCGTCGGGATTGAGGAGCTACTTCCGAACAGTCTCTTCTTGGTCTTCTCCCTATCGTCACCCAAAATGAGAGTGATGGTACGAGCTGGGCTGGCCAAGTCACATGGGTAAAGTGTACTAGCCTCTGCAGAGTGTATAATCTAATCGATTAGCCGTGTCCCCGTTTATGGACAACTGAGTTGCTTGATATTGATTCCATGACATGTTTCTCGCTCATTCTAACTTCATAATTGTTTCAATATTGTTGGGTTAACTTAATTGGGATCTTTTCAAAGAAAATTCAAAACTGTTTATGAAAGTAGGACAAAGTTATTTGAAAATGCAAGCCAGACACAGCTCCACTTGCCAAATATGCATGTAGTTGTTAGTACTATTGTCTCCTTTACTAGCTCTACTTGCCATACATTCCATGTATTGACCCTTCGGGGCTGTTGCGTTTTATGCTCCAGGTTATTCCGATTCTGATTGATCGTTATAGGCCACGGTACTCCACTCGACACTTGTTCACTTGTGGGCAATTTGAAGATTGGAGGATTTACTTGCTTTTGTTGCTACCTGAATACTTTGAGCTAGCTTTATGCTAAGATTTCATTGTAATAATGGTACTCTGGATCTTTGTAGATCATGATACGGTTATTTGCTATGATTATCTATCTTACTCTATTGTGGGCCAATGAACCGATCCAGGGATTGGCATGTCACATAGAGGCCACGGTCTTTTCAGAACCGGGGCGTTACAGGATGGTATCAGAGCCCGTGTGTCGACTGTAGGAATGTGACCTAGGATTGGATTAGGAAGCCATAAAATTATTAAGCCTATATTAACATTGTCTTTCCTCTTATGCCTTTCGCCCTCGTAAAATCTTACCATATGCTATTCTCACACTTTCCTCTTTTACTTGATAGATGGGAGACGTCAGATCGAGTATGTCACCATGGAGTCACCAAGGCCCTTTGCAAGGCGATTAGCTCAGCTCTCTGGTCATTGGGATTGCCTATGTTCAAGGGAAAAGGCTGTACACCTATGGATATGGAGAGGATGCATGGGAGATCACTACCTTCATATTCAGAGATGCCTTGCCAAACTCACAAGACTTGGTCTACACCAAGATATACTGCAATCGGGACTTGGAATCAACTTGGTCAGACATGAAGCCTGTCGCCAAAGGCCACTATGTCCGACACCTACTTCCTGCAGATTCACCCTACCGTGATTATGGAAGGCGTGATGAAGATGTGAACATTGTGATTACCCCGGGCGACAGGAACAACATGCCGCCCCGTCGGAGGCACATAGAGGACATGGAAAGAGAGAATGGAGCTCTAGCAGAGAAGGTGAGGATGTTGAAGGAGATTGCAGACTTCACTAGCAATGGAATGGTGGTCCAAGGACAGGAGATAGACACTTTGCATGAAGCTGTGGGAGTTCTGGAGACTGCCCTGATATCCAGAGATGAGACCATAGCCCATCTTCATGGCACTGTGCAAGAGAATACCCAGAACATACAACAGTTGCAAGGGACCGTCCAGGAAAGGGACCAAACCATTGAAGTTATGACAACCCAGATTGCCGCTCTCCAAGCACAGCTGAATCCACCATCTGATGATGACAATGGAGATGATGGCAACAATGGGATGATGATGACAGTGGAGACGATGATGATGATGAGGACGAGGATGATGATGATGGAGACGATGATGGTGAAGGAGATGAAGCTGTTGCTGTTGCAGATGAGGATGAAGAAGAAGAGGAGGATCCAGAAGAGGTGGAGTTTGAGGTCTCAAGTGATGGTTCAGGAGAGGTGTACACTCCGCCGCCATGGTTGTACCGCGAGCCGAAGCGCCAACGCATGACCGCAAGGACCTACCTCAATCTCTTCAAAAAGTAGATAGAAGTCCACCAATTAGTCCACGTTAGGGCTAATTCATAGGATTAGTCTCGATCGTTGTGAAGTTTAGTTCGTGTTAGATTAAAAGTTTTTAGTTGCTTATTTGTGTACTCCAATATCCCAGGAATTATTTGTGCGAGTTTTAATGAAAGAGTTATGGCAATTTGGTTACTATCTGTGTGTTTTTCGCTACAGTTTTTCTGCTGATACAGCAGTACTGCACGATTTTTCATATTTTTCTGGTAACTCGGAAAAATTTGAAAAAAATTGGGCTGATGTGAAACACTATGTTCCATATGCGCAAAAATTGGATAATTTTTCTGACGAGTTTAAGTCAGGCAAAAAAATTCGTGAAGCTGCTGGACTGTTCTGGCAGAATTGCCGTTTTGTTAATTAGTTGATCTATTGTTTAGTTAACCATTGCCAACTCTTGCAAAACTATTTCAGTAGGTATATACTGCTAGGATAACACCTGGGATGTTGCTGGATCGCTTGTTTGTTGATGTGTTGCTTGCTTGTGAATGTCTGCTATTGTTTGTTGTTGTTTGATCATATGCATGGGTAGAATCCTATTGTCGTAGTTGATTCTTTCTAAACTTACCTATGCTGAATCGCAGATGCCTCTCCGCCGCTAACCCACTGAGATGGATTAGCTCATGGCAGCTCAGGCACAGCTGACCCAAGTGATGACCCAGTTCATGGCGAATCAGAACAACAACAATGGAAACAATCAGCCTCAGGGAGATGCTCTCACCAGATTTCTGAGATTAAGGCCAGCTAAGTTTTCTACTGCAACAGAACCAATGGTTGCTCTCGATTGGTTGCGTTCAGTCAACAAGGATCTAGTAACCGCTTGGATGCCGATGCTGAGAAGGTGAGGTTTGCCGCTCACCTACTGGAGGGACCAGCCGCTTCTTGGTGGGACACATTTCAGATCACCCACCCGCTGGATACCGTGACTTGGGCAATGTTTGAGGAAGGTTTCAGGACCAACCACGTGTCTTCAGGAGTTCTGAGCCTGAAGAGGAAGGAGTTCCGCAACTTGCGCCAAACCAATCGCACCGTGGCCGAGTACATTGAGGAGTTCAACAACCTGTCCCGTTATGCACCTGAGGATGTTGACACTGATGCCAAAAGGAGGGAAAGATTCCTGGATGACCTCAGTGACGAGCTTTTAGTACAGCTACTTGTGGTTTATTGCCCCACTTTCCAGGAGCTCATGGACAAGGCTAGGATCTTGGAAGGGAAGCACAAGAAGGTGGAGAACCGCAAGAGAAAGAGCAATACTCATCACTCTGGTTCACACCACAAGACTCGCACTTCATATGATGGATACTCCAAGCATGGAGGGAGTGACCATGGGAGCCATGACCGCCACCACCATGGAGGCGATGGACATCGTCATGAAAACCATAGGAGCAGCCCCCACAACCACAAGGGATGACACTCTCATCACTCTGGAGGACACGGTGGACATGACCGCAACCGTGATCGCAACTTCGTGAAGAAGGATATGAGTGAGGTGACGTGCTTCAAGTGCAAGCAGAAGGGACACTATGCTGACAACTGTCCGGAGAGGAAAGGACTGAAGCCAACCAACGGTGAGAAGGCCACAGTGAACCACATGAATGTGGAGGAGAATCCAGATGAGCCTGACCTTGTGATTGGTAAGTTCCCAATCAACACTTACCCTGCAATTGTACTTTTTGATACTGGTGCATCGCATTCATTCATATCAAGGGCATTTGTGGATAAGTATAAGTTACCTACTGAGTCTATGAAAAGGTCAATTAGAGTGAGTTCACCTGGAGGAGATATGATAGCTAGCGCGGGATGCCGCGACTTGACTGTGAGGATTGGAACACACAACTTCATCGCACATCTAGTAGTGTTGGATTCACAGGGATTAGATGTCATTCTGGGTATGGATTGGATGTCTATGCATGGGGGACACATAGATTATGCACGACGAGTTGTTTCACTCAAAACCCCGGATGGTAAGAGGATTAGATTCAAGTCAGCCGCACGACCAGGAAGGTGTAAGCTGAATTCTCTTAAGGGGGTTAGCATGGATACTGTGTCAGTGATTAGGGATTACCCGACGTGTTTCGGAAGAGCGCCAAGGATGCCACCGACGAGATGTAGAGTTTCTTATCGACCGCCGGAACAGGACCAATAGCAAAGAAACCATATAAGATGGATGTCGATGAGCTGAAGGAGTTGAAGAAACAGTTGAAGGAGCAATGGAAAAGGGTTTCATTCAGCCTAGTGCGTCGTCATGGGAGCACCTGTATTTGTGGAGAAGAAAGACAAAGACCAAGAGATTAGTGGTAGATTATCGTCATGAATGAAGTAACCATTAAGAACAAGTACCCTCACCTAGAACATAAATGATTTGTTTGATCAACTGGAAGGAGAAAAGGTGTTCAGCAGGATTGATCTGCGATCAGGCTACTTCCAATTGAAGATCTGAGAGGAGGATGTACCAAAAACCGCCTTCACCACTAGGTATGGTTTATATGAGTATACAGTTATGTCTTTTGGACTAACAAATGCCCCAGATACTTCATGACCATGATGAACAAGGTATTTATGGAGTATTTGGACAAGTTCGTGGTGGTGTTTATTGATGACATACTGATATATTCCAAGGATGATGCCGAGCATGAGAAACATCTGAGAATGATTATGGAGAAGCCGAGGAACAAGCTGTATGCCAAATTCAATAAGTGTGAATTCGGCTTAACATCGTTGATTTCGGACACGTAGTGTCGGAGAAGGAATTGTTGTTGATCCAAACAAAGTGACCGATGCAGAGTGGGAAGCACCCAAGAATGCGGAGAGATTCAAGCTTTTTGGGACTTCTGGATATTACGGAGGTTCATAGAAAACTTTTCTAAGATTGATAAGCCGATGACCGAACTTCAAGAAGGAGAGGAAGTTTGAATGGTCGACGATGTGAAGCCATCTTCGTGAACCGGCGCCGACTAGTAATCGCTACTGCTCAGGTTTACGATCTTGAAGGATTTCCAAGTCTTGTGATGCTTCACGATGTGGACTTGGGAGTGTGCTGATGCAAGATGGGAGAGTAGTGTCATATGCCTCGCGACAACTCAAGCACCATGAGCGGAATTACCCCACACACGACTTGGAGTTAGCGTTAGTGGTTCATGCGCTCAAGGTATGGAGGCATTACTTAATGGGAAAACACTGTGATGTGTACACCGACCACAAGAGCCTGAAGTACATATTTACACAGAAGGAACTGTACATGAGACAAAGGAGATGGTTGGAACTTATCAAGGATTATGATATGAATCTACAATACCACCCAGGAAAGGCCAATGTAGTAGCTGATGCTCTGAGACGGAAGGTTTATGCCAATGGATTGACAATTGGTGAATTGCCTGAGGATTTGTGCAAGCAATTCAAGGACCTTAGACTGGAGGTAGTATCTGAAGGATACTTGGCTACAATGGAAGTCCAACCAACGCTTCAAGACAGAATCAAGAAGGCTCAAGTGGGAGACAAAGAGATAGATGAAGTTAAGGAAAAGATGAAGGAAGGTCGAGCAAGGGAATTCCGCGAGGATGAGCAAGGTACCTTGTGGTATCGAGATCGTTTGTGTGTGCCCAACGATCCGGAGTTAAGGAAGTTGATTCTGCAGGAAGCTCATGACTCGCCGTATTCCATACATCCGGGCAATACGAAGATGTATATGGACCTAAAGGACAGATTCTGGTGGAACAACATGAAGGGAGACATCGCAGAACATATCGCCCTATGTGATGTATGTAGTCGAGTTAAGGCGTAACACCGGCCAACAGGATTACTCTGACCATTGCCGTGCCGGATTGGAAATGGGATAGAGTGGGAATGGACTTTATCACAGGACTGCCCAGGACTAGGTCAGGATATGACTCTATTTGGGTAGTGGTTGTAACTACCTCAGTGAATTACGCTCCTAGATACAAGCCTGGATGAGCGGAAGTGGTTGAAATAGTACGGTGGGGCCCAAAAGCCACTCACGGTAGACCTTTCTACCGTCCCAACCACTTCCATCATCGGACAAGTACGGTGGCGAATCGGCAGCGAAGGGATCAACTACATACACAAATGAGTATGTATGCAAGCCACCATACAATAGTACATCGAGCCACACCATCTAAAAGAAAGGAAATATAGCAACGCCATACCAAGATTCAAATGTTCTAGATAGATCTAATAGTTTAGTATATTTCCTCATACATCACATCGTAGTATCGTGAAGCAAACAAGGTCCGAGTACGGATAAGGAAAATCGGCATAAGATGCCCGTAAATAAGCACATCCCGCCCACGATCTCGTGGATCCCGTTCCTAATCTCTACACCGAACGATCGTTGCCCACATCATCACCTCCTCCACCCAAAGATCCGTCTCCGCGAGTGTACCGCTCATCTGAACCAATAATTTATCGTGTGAGACCCTAAGGGTACTCAGCAAGTCTTTATGCCTCTAAAGGGGACACAACCTGGGGTGACGCAATTGCAGAAAAAGATAAACCCTAACAGTTCTACAGATACTCGCCAACCATCCGCCTAACCAATGATAGACGGATGTCCGTGCATTATTGACAACAGTTATAGCAGTAATTTCATCAGATCCATCCTCCTCCTCGCTTACCAACGAGGAAGCGGATTTAACAACCCCCATCCGCTTGGCAATTTTATTAACCATTCCATGAGTGTTGCACTATTTACTAGTCAATTACTTAGTCAAATTAAAAGCGGTACTTTAGTTATGCTTGTCTATGATCGAGAACTGCTCCAAGTCGCCCATAACCGCGGACACGACTTTGAAAGTTTTACCGCAGGGTGCACAAATAGCAACACACACTCGATCAACCTCGGAAAAACCAAATCAAAACCCAACGAGGCCTTCACGACAAAGCAATCACAGGATTCAGAAATATTTCAGGGGGCCACCACATTGAGTACACCCGCAACGAAGTTAGCTGACTCCCAGACGGACCCAAGGTTTGGGTGGACGGCTGTAAACGACTGGGAACCCAAAACTGGGCTTGTCGATACCGCGGAATCGTGTCCCGATCCTAAACAGTACAGGTGCTCCTCGCACAATCGTAAATAAAGCAGTAAGGCATGGCATAAGTACGGGATAATAAATAAAACCTCAAACTAGTTTGTGGCCCCAAGAAATAAGTATGAATCAAGCTCTGGCTCAGGGGGGTCCCATAAGCCTTCCGGATGTGGATAGCGCGAATAATCAAGGAACAGGAATCAAGTACTCGGGGTCCTACGGGACACAAGTGAGCAGGAAAAACCAAATAGCAGATATTGCTCACCGGTGCCACTTTCATTAGTTATCCCATTACTACTCAGGTTAAGTTGTTTAGGTACCTCGTTATCCATCAGACACTCACATACCCTACACATGTTGTTCTACCACTGCATGACTCAAACAACTCGTAGTAATGGCTCATGGGATGGAGGAACAAGCTTGGTGGGGTTTAAAAGTAAAGGCTATGCAATACTTGGGATTCAATTTAATGCAATCGCGACTCAATGATGCAAGAATAAGATAGAGGTAATAGGTACTGTATGTATGCAAGCATGTGGTAGTGCTTTCCTGGCAACTTAGTTGAAGCGAGAGACGGATCTGGGTAGTGCCCCGGTTCTCTTGATATATCCCCGCCAAAGGTCTATTCAAGAAGAACCAAACAAACAAGGCCAACATAAATAAAGTGCAAGCATATGAATAAATGCTACAAAGCAAACAATCATGCCATGATGAATGATGCACAAGTTGCATGGCAATAATGTAGCATGGCATGGGTGAGGTGTGGAATACAAGAAATAACATTTTTATTGATTTTTGGTCCCATTTTATTGTCATATTAGTTGCTGTATACTATATATTTATATGATGCATGCTGCAATTGAAGCCATGGATAGCATAAACAGAAAGGTCTCGTCGAGCTGATCATTTTAGACATATCATTTGTCAAATTCGCAGTTATAAAACAAAAGTTATTAATTTATTAAGGTCCAAGGGCATTTTGTTGTAATTTAATTCAACTTGAAATTTAAAGTGTCCAAATAATATTTTGAATGGCATATTTGAATTCCTCACATTTCCTGATTCAAAAACATATATCATTTGTTTTATTTGGAATTATGAATTTAAATTTATTAAAAGTCAAAATTATTAATTAGGGTCAAAGTCAAAGGTTTGACTAGATAGAGTCAAACTTGGTCAAATTCGAAAACATGGTTGAATTCATATTTGGAAAACATTTACTTTTCATTTTGAAAGTTTTTACAAATTCGAGTTATTTCAAAAGATATGAATTTAATTAGATTTAAACATTTACTGAATTTTATTTGATTTCAGAAAACTCGGGCGACTTTTCTCACTCGGGGACGTTCTACCCTCCGTCATTGACATGTGGGCCAGAGGGCGAGAAGGGGCCACCGCGCGTGGGACCGAGCGATGTATGACACGTGTGCGAGGCGGGGAGTGCGGGTTGAGGGAGGCAATATCAGGTGCCTTTTGCAAAAGGGCGAGACGGAGGGACCGCGGTTAGGCGTAAAGAAAGGTCGGGGTTTATCAAAAACGCCACGGAGTCTGTCAGCCGACGAATGGACGCCGAATTAGACTGATTCGATTTTTGGTTGAATTGACGAAAAGCAAATGAGTTTGGGGTCGCCTCAAAACGAAAATTGTAGCTAACGCCAAACTCTACAATTTGGTGTAGCGCGATCCTCTGCACAAGTAGTGACCGGAAAGCGATCGACGAACACGCCGGATTCGTGAAAGGTTTATCGACGGAAAGTCGACGCTGACGTAAGAACCGGCTGTTTCGCCAGATGATTGCTTCAGATGTAGACCACCGTTTAGAGATCCGCTTGAAACTATAAGAGGGCACTTCCTACTTCAAGTTCCGTCAAGGGACTTTGACAATGACGGCGGTCGTTACGGAAAGAATCGAGAAACAGGAGGCCTGACACATGATCGAGTTGTTGCCGGTGCTTGCGAGCGTGAACGCGGCGGCGGCGGTCAGAGAGCGAGGCACGGAAGTGGAGCCGATGCATGATTGGGGAGAGGAGCTGGGGTAAGAAGAAAGGCTCACCGGCGGGACTGATGAGCTGGTGGCGGTAGGAGAGATGAACGACGTCGGCGATGTTGCTGAACTTGGCGGAAGAAGAGGAAGCAGAGGCTCCGGAACGCAGCCTCTCGAGGGAATCAAACAGCAGACGAGGCGGCGATCCCTGCTGCTCACGGTGCTCACCATGACCATGGCGACAATCGCCCGCTTCGCCTTGCTCATGGGAGGGAGAAGGACAGGGGAACAGGGGGATGGCGGCGGAGAGGAGGGGAAGAGGGAGGCTGGGGTTGCAGGGGGCCTCCACGGTTTGGGGATAAGAAGAGGAGGGGGTGACGCGACGACGCGACGGGACCTGCCCCGCTTGGAGACCGACGGAGAGAGGCGCAAGCGGAGAAGAAGCACAGGGGCGACGGCGCCGTGAGCGAAGGGGTACTGGGCCAGAGGAGGAGAAGGGGTTCTGCTGGTCACAGCACTTGGTCAAGGCTGGTAAGGCCCAGGTAGGCTGCTGCTACCCTCTCACTCTTTCTCTTTTCCTTTTATTTTCATTTGTTTTGTTTGTTTTCAAATTCAAGCAACCTTTTTATTTCAAAACTTTTTGAACCTTGCAGATAGCTTTGAGCAGAGAATTTGGGAAGGCCAAGGATAGAAAAGAGGGACAAAATTAAACAGAAGAGGGGATGAGTGATGCCCACAGGATCATGCAAGTATGGGGATGGTTGGAGAGGGGTAGGGTTTAGGGTTAGATGGGGGATGGTGATTAGGGGGGTAGGTTTTAGAGATAGCAAGAGAGGTAGAAAGATGAGGGGAGAGGTTGAGTGTTTGACAAAACAAAACAAGATCAACAAGCTCAAGCAAGATAGCCAAAAGAGAGAAAAGTAGAAAAGGTGGTGATGGGTATATGGAGATGGAGATGAGGTTTTAAGCAAGATCAAAAATATATCGAGCCCAAAAGAAAAGCTAGAGATATAGATGAACCACCCAAACTCAAATAGAACCAAAGATGACCAAGGTTGATGAGGGTTGCATGGCCCATGCAAATAATAAATGCCATGTATTCATATTGTGAAATCAACATAAAATCACATGGCTTTATTCCATGCATTCCCAAAAGGTGGAATAAGGCCAAGCAAAAGGGACTAGTATTGGATCCACCCAACCCACATGAGCTAGGTAAACTCAGATAAATGACAGCTCATATTAATTGGATGGTGGAATTATAAGGTGGTGAAGAAAAGGTGGTGGAGTCAATAAAAGATATGCCCCCAACTCAACTTGGGCATTTGAACAATATATCAAGATCCAACTACAATATCAAGAGGCAAATACAATTAGCAATGCATATGAGATAAGAACCAAAACTCAAGGGTTGTTGTATGATGCTCAAATGCAAGGTGGCATGATGACATGAACATGATATGATGATGCAACAATTATATGAGGGAAGTGGCCATTTTATTACTAACCCAAGTAGCATTACAGTTGTTAGACAATTGGGATGCTACAACTCTCCCCCATTAAACAGGAATCTCGCCCCGAGATTCTAGGAAGAAGAAGAAGACACAAAGAGGGTAGGATAGTTGGCACGAAGTTCATCTTCACGCTCCCAAGTGGCTTCATCAACAGAATGGTGTGACCATTGCACCTTGCAGAACTTGATGGACTTGTTGCGAGTCCTTCTTTCTGCGGTCTCAAGGATTTTTGTGGGGTGTTCTTGATAAGACAGGTCTTCTTGGAGATCGATTAGCTCATGATCCACGGTCCTGCCGGGATCTTTGAAGCACTTCTTGAGTTGAGAGATGTGGAAAACATCATGGACTTTGAGTTTCTCCGGGAGCTCAAGAGCATAAGCAACTTCTCCTCTTCTTCCACGAATTTTGAATGGACCGATGTGTCTAGGAGCCAGCTTTCCTTTGATACGAAAGCGGTGTGTGCCTCTCATGGGAGTGACACGAAGGTAAACGAGATCACCAGGGGCATACACCATGTCCGTGTGCTTCCTGTCATAATTGCTCTTCTGACGACTTTGAGCAATCTTCAGGTTCTCAAGAATGATATGCACCTTCTCTTCCGCTTGAGTTACAAATGTCGTGGCCAAACCATATTCTTTCTCCGCACCGACCAACCAATCGGAGTTCTGCACTTGCGACCATAGAGAGCCTCAAATGGTGCCATCTTCAGACTTTTCTGGAAGCTGTTGTTGTAAGAGAATTCGGCATAAGGAAGACATTCCTCCCACTTCATGCCAAAAGAGATGACGCAAGCACGAAGCATATCCTCCAGAATCTGATTGATCCTTTCAACTTGTCCTTGCGACTGAGGGTGGTAAGCTGTGTTGAAGTTCAACTTTGTTCCCAAAGCATTTTGGAAACTTTCCCAGAACTTGGAAGTGAAGATGCTCCCACGGTCTGAACTAATCTCAAGCGGAACCCCATACAGAGAGACAATTATGTTGATATAGAGCTCAGCCAACTGAATTCCAGAAATAGTTTCCTTGACAGGGAAGAAATGAGCCACTTTAGAGAGCCTGTCAATGACAACAAAGATTGCATTGTTGCCCTTCTGCGACCTTGGAAAACCAGTGATGAAGTCCATCTCTACTTTCTCCCATTTCCATTCCGGGGGTTTCAATGGCTGTAGAAGACCGAAAGGTTTCTGATGGACAGCTTTCACTCAAGCGACATCACACTCCGAGACATACTTGGCACAATATCGCTTCGCACTGTGCCACCAATATTGTGTTTTCAAGTCCATGTACATCTTTGTCCGCCGGGGTGGATAGATAGAACAATCATGCGCCTCCTTGAGAACTTGCTCTCTCAAACCCGGTAGTTCGGAACAAACATCCTGTTCAAGAAAAGCGTGCCTTGATCATCGACGGAAGGACTCATACTTGAAGTGAAGTTTGGAGATGATCTTTTGGTGTGCGGATCACCGAAATGACGAGAGCGAATCTTTTCTTCCAAGAGAGGAGTAGCGAAGGTTCAGAGATGCCCTTGTTCCACAATTTCAAGGTTGAGCCGACGGAATTCCTCGCACAAGAGAGGTTGCTCTTCCATCATGAGGTTGTTGACATAAGCTTTATGGCCGAGAGCATCGGCCATGACATTAGCTTTGCCCGGAGTGTAGTTGATGGTCAAATCAAAATCATTGATTGCTTCAATCCATCTCCTCTGCCGAAGGTTGAGATCAGGCTGAGTGAAGATATACTTCAAACTCTTGTGGTCAGAAAAGATCTCACAACGGTTTCCAAGCAAGTAGTGCCTCCATAGCTTCAAAGCAAAGACAACTGCTGCGATCTCGAGGTCATGTGTGGGATAGTTGATCTCATGCGTCTTCAACTGTCGAGAGGCATAAGCAACCACTTGCTTTTCTTGCATAAGGACCGCACCCAATCCTTGCAAAGAGGCGTCACAGAATATCTGGAAAGGCTTGGATGTATCCGGAGGAACCAAGACTGGTGTGGAAGTGAGCTTCTCTTTGAGTGTCTCAAAGCTTGCTTGACATGCAGGAGTCCAAAGGTATTTCTTGCCTTTCTTGAGGAGATCGGTAAGAGGTTTCGCTATCTTCGAGAAGTTCTGAACGAAGCGACGACAATAACTAGCCAAACCAAGGAAACTCCTCACTTCTTTGACATTAACAGGAGGAAGCCATTCAACAATTGTCTTCACAGTTTCCGGGTTGACTGCAATGCCCTTGGCAGAGATGACATGACCAAGATAGGTTACTTCAGGCAGCCAAAACTCACACTTTGAGAACTTTGCATACAAGCGGTTCTCACGAAGCTTGTTTAGGACACACCGAAGGTGTTCTTCATGCTCTTCCTTGGACTTAGAATAGACCAGGATGTCATCCAGATAGACCACAACGAACTTATCAAGGTACTCCATGAAAACCGAGTTCATAAGCCTCGAGAAGATAGCAGGTGCGTTGGTGAGACCGAAAGACATGACCGTGTACTCATACAGGCCATAGCGGGTGGTGAAAGCTGTTTTGGTACATCTTCCTTGCGAATCTTGATTTGGTGATAACCACTTCTCAAGTCAAGCTTAGAGAACACCACAGCTCCAGCTAGCTGATCGAAGAGATCATTAATCCGCGGGAGGGGATATTTGTTCTTGATGGTTTTAGCATTGAGAGCCCGATAGTCAACACAAAGTCTATCAGTCCTGTCCCGCTTCTTCACAAAGATTGTTGGGCTACCCCAAGAAGAAGTACTGTGTTGAATGAAACCCAACTTCTCTTGTTCATCAAGTTGTCGTTTGAGTTCAGCCAACTCAGAAGGACCCATTTTATAAGGCCGCTTGGAGATAGGAGCCGTTCCAGGTTCAAGCTCAATTACAAACTCAACCTCACGATCCGGAGGCATACCCGGCAACTCTTCAGGAAAGACATCTGGGAACTCACAGACCACCGGAACACTCAATAGCTTCCATAGCATCATCATTCGCCAAAAGAGAAAAGCTGGATAGCGTGAGTCAAACTTGGAGAAAAGACTATATGGCCTTCAGAATCTTGAGAAACCGAGCGTCAAGACAATCAATCACAGCTGCATTTGTCAACCAATCCATGCCCAAGATGACATCAATGTCGAATTGCCCGAACAATTAAGGAAGCCGAGAATGAAGAGCCACCAATCTCAATTTGATTGCCATGGTGATATGAACAGCCCTCATGTTTGCTCCAGAGAAAGGACCATTAACCGCTTAAGGAGAGGAACCAAGACTAACTCATTCTCATTTGCAAACTTGTGAGAAACAAATGAATGCGATGCACGAATCAAACAAAACTCGTGCAGGGACCGAGTTAACGAAAGCATACCCATCACAACCTGTGTGCATGCTCACTTTGAGCGTTGATACGCTTGGCACGAGCAATGAGACCCGGCTTGGTGTTGATGTTGAGAGCCCGAGGTGGTGGTGCACGAACCAAAGGAGAGCTTGCCGCAGATCTTGGAGGGGTGGAGGAAGAGCTTTGTTTTTCAACGGACAGTTCCAGTTCAGATGCCCAGGGTCTCCACACGTGTGGCATCCCGCAAAACCACTACTAGAAAATCGCGTTGAATTTGTGCATTGCATCGTCATCATCGTGCATTGTTTGCCAAAACTATTTTCGCAAAGCCCGTTTTGTTTTCTAAAACGCCCCATCTTTAATTCAAATGCAAAACCCCGGGCCGCCGGATTGTTTTTGTTTGACCAATATCGGTTTGCAAACGGTGTATTAAAACAAATAAAAATTATATTAATTTTTGGTGGGGGCAGTCGAACGGGCCAACCCGACCCGAACGACCACCCCAGAAAACTAAAACGGTCCAACCTGCCAGCTCCACCTAATCCTATTCCTACCTAAAACCCTACCCACACCCCCACTCCACCTCACCCCCACCTATCCCCATGCGCCACCTCACCTCTCCCCTCCCCTCTAGCCTATCAAAACCCGCCACATCAGCCTCACCCACTCCCCTCTCTCTCCTCTCAATCCAGCCCCACACACCCACCCATACGCACACAGCTCACACACTCTCTCGCCACTGGCCCGCCTGCCCGCCGCCAGACCCGCTCTCCCGGTCCACCCTCTGCTGGACCCTGGTCCCACCACCACGCACGCCACGCACACGTCGACCACGACGCCCCGACCCCCACGTGCCTGCTCATCTCCCACCTCGGCCTCCCCAGCCGAGCCTCCTTCCCCTCTCCACCAGACCGCCCACCGAGCCGCCTCACAGACTCGCTCTCCCGCCTCCGCGCCCGCAGAGCCGCCCTCAGCCCTCCTGCCCGGCCACTCTCTCTCGCCCACCTCGCCCTTTTCGCTTCTCCCGCCTCCCAGACTCCGCCGCCAAGGCGCCACCATCCACCAACCGCCGCCGCCGCTCCCTCCGTTCTTCCCTCCAGCTCCCGCCCGCTCCCGCCACGCTTCGCCAAGCAGCTGGCCGGCCGAGCCGCCGCTGTGCTCCCTCCCTCATTCGCAGCCCCGGCCTCCGCCGCCGCCAGCCTCGCCAAGGCTCGCCTCGTCGGGCGTGTCGCCTCGGCCACAGTGCTCGCCGCTCACCGGCATCGCCTACGGCCCGCTTCGACCTCCGACCCAGAGCATCCTCTGGCAGCTCGCCAGTTCGCGCTCCTGCACTCCGGCGTTTCTCCGCGAAGCTGCTACCCGCGTCAGCCGCCGCCTCCTGAGCAAGGTCGCCAAGCCAAGCTCATTGCCGCCTAACTACCTAGGGCTTCAAGATGGAACTCCCAAGTTATGAATCGAGGATGTGACAAGATCTCCGGCCCGATGGACCACGTCAAGCGCCGCATGCTCCGTAGTCCGTACCGTACCCGATGTACCGGAGACCGGACCCGAAACCCGCCAAGATCGCCACCGAACGCGAGTCCTTCTCCCTGGATACGACAAGTACCCCTTCGAGGACGACGAGATCTACATCGGAACCGAGGACGCCGAGAAAACCGGTGCGCCAAGTTCTTCGCCCGCACGCCAAGACCGACAACTGGCCCGAAGACCGCGGATGCGACAAGACCGTAGCTCGAACGCCATGACTTGCTTCAAGGATCCGGAGCCGAGAACCCCGACAAGAACCACGCCACGGATACACCGAGTTCGCCATCGTGGAAACCAAGGTCGTCGACATGGAACCGATGAACGCCAAGTACTCCCTCTCGGATGCGATGCCCGAGAACCCGGACGATAAGAACATCGGCGCGGAACGCCAAGTGCTTCGGCCCGAACGCCAAGACCGACCCGACACGCGGACCCGTCAAGTTCTTCTCGACGACGAGATCATCGACAGAGAACCCGAAGAAAACCTGTGCGACAAGTACTCCCTCGTGAACGCTTCCGCCGAACCCCGGACCCCGAGACCGGAACCCTGAGACCGACCCCGAACCCCGGAACCCAAGATCGTCGAGCCCCTCTGATGTGTGACCCCTTTTCCTCGAACCCTATTTTATAACATAATAACAACTTGTGCATATTAAATTGTCATACTCGCATGCATATCTGTGGTTGGGGGCCTTATGCCGATTCACCTCATAATTAAATATGGGGCCCATATGCGGGCAAATCTAGCTTCATATTGGTCTCATTTAAACTTGTGTAGCGAACCGGTGTTATCTTTACCATGCTAAAACAACATTTAATTTGCGGGGTGGATAAACAACTTGAACCGCCTAATTAATTGTCGGGACCCCGGTTCCGCTTAATTTAACCTTAATTGCATCGCACTTTGCCATGCCATGCATCATACATGCATCATGCCGATCTTCCGCCGTGTATTAAATATTGCGTCCGGTGTTCTTCTAGTGTTTTGCTTCTTCGTGGATAAGGCCGTTGAGTTGATGTGAGCTTCGCCCCGATCTTCGGTTGTACCTTCGACAATGTTTTCAGGCGAGCATCTCCCTCTTTCTACCTATCTTACTTTTATAGAATTTACTTCCCTCCTGTTGATCTTTGCTATCTGTGTTGCGATGCTCTAGATTTCGTACCCGTGATAGCCCTTGCAGCCATATATAGCCTTGGACACATCCTATTACCGGTTGCTTGGTAGATAGTTGGACCCGCGTGTCGTAGTCGCTTGCTCAAGTGTTTTGTGTGACGTCAAGTACCACCTTTGTTGGAGAATTGCCGCATGTTGACAATTGGAGATGATCATGGTTTACTTATTGTTCACTTTAATTCCTGTTTAACAACTAAAAATTGAATTAAGCAGAGGCATCGGTGGGTGATAGGTAAGTTTTTTCCGATCACCACTTGTGTCCGTGGGACCGAGTTCTTGACACTGGTTCGAGATCGGCGCTAACCACAGTGGGGAGATATGGGCCCCTTGATAATTACCGATTTCAAAGTATTGTTGGGGGCACAAACTAGTTTGAGGTGTTTTACTATCCTGTACTTATGCCATGCTTTTATCGCTTTATTTACGATCAGCGAGGGTATCGCATTAATCTAGATCGGGATCGCGTTTTCGCCGGTGTCGGGTGTCCCGATTTTAAGGATTTCTTTGGCCGCCCGGCCCACCCCCACCACCCAAACGTCTAGGTCCCGCTGCGAGACCCACGGGTGTCGACTTGTAATCGGGGTGGCCCCTGCTTGCTTTAGGTGCGGGAACGTCAGTGACCTAGGCCGCCGACATACCGATGGGTGTATGTTAACCGATCCGCAAAAGGGTCAAGTGCTGTGGATACTTTGGTGCACCCTGCAGGTTAAATCTTTTCGAGAAGCCGTGTCCGCGTTATGGACAACTTGGAGCAAAGGTTCGATCATAGACAACTATAACTAAAGTTTACTGTTTAAATGACTTGTTTCCGATATGATTAGTAATCAGCTCCACTACAATGCAGAATGGCTAAGTAAAAGTATCAACAATTGCCGGTTTTGGGGTTATCTCATGATAATTGTATCGACTAGTAAGTGTTGCCACTATAATGTAATGATTAACTAAAAGTGCCCATTGCTTATTTTATCGGGATGATTATCTAAACCTGACTAGTAAAGTGCCGCAACTATAATCGAATAAGTAAAGCCAACCGTGTGAGTTCCTCGGTTGACTTCCTCGATTGGTCTCGGGGAAACGCCAGATGGGTTTGTTTGATGCTAGTATCGGTTGGATCCGAATAGGTCTTTCTTACCTCTCTCGATAGTCGCCATTGTATCGAGTCTCTATAGGTTGTTTAGTGCATCTGTCGCCGCCGATCCACCATACCTATGTAGGCGAGGACCGCAATTCTAGCCTCGCTGCATCGCCTCAAGATCTTGACGCTCCTTCTTTTTCCTTTGCCCTTTGTCGGCACCCCTTTTGTTTAAGTAGGTTTGAGATCGACGCCGTTAGCGTGGTTACCCTTCCGCTTGGCTCGGTGGTTATGGACGCCATTGGTTATTCTTCAGGCTCTTAGCCCCATTTGCATCTTGTCCGTAGTCGGACGCCCTCTTTTCAAGGTGATTTGGATCTTTGTACAGATATTCGTATTCTTGACTCTTGAGTCGCTGTTGTATATCTGCTCATGGGTCCCATCGAGGACCTTGTGTAACGTTATTACTTTGTTTTTCCACCCGCACGAAGTGCTGGTGGCACCGTCGAATCGTTTCTATGCGGGTTTGGCGAATTTTGCTAAAACTTGCATAGGGCCGATTCTCGAGGGTGTTACTGAGTGGTATCGAGCCCCAGCCAATGATATCCACAAGTCCAAATTTCAGAGGATAACCTAGCTAACGTACCAAGTAGAGTGTCAAAACTATTTTTGAAAATCGGTTGGATAGTTCGTTAGGTCTGATTTTACTTACCCCTGCTATTCCCTCTCATCTCGGCGTGTTTTGAATCTGCTCTCTCCTTCCTCTTTGAGTCCGTGATTTCTCGTGGTTGGGTTCCGTGCACTTGTGGTTTCGCTTCCTTCTTTGATAACGGTGCTCTCCGTCCGTGTTCACGATGCTTGAGGAATCCGCCTTCCGTGGAACCATTCTTTATTCCTTGTTTGTTCCTTCCGGTGTTTTTTCGACGACGACATCATCCACGCCAGCTCCGATGCGTAGTCTGATCACTCCTTTGATCAACCTCGCTTGTCGAGATCTTGATCTGAATCCGAGTTGGATGCATAATCTGTATTCGTGAATGTGGTAATGATTTGAGTGCGGATGGAGTCGCGACCATACCACTACTCTTATCATTAAACAGACATTGAATGGTGGATCGAGGCAATCTTACTCCTTCCATGGAAGTTAGAGGTGGCCTTACCTTTAACTTCGTCCGTTGTTTATCCGGAGTGTTCTCTTGACGAACGGGATCAACGACCTCTTGTTAGTGGTGTCGCGAAGATCTACACGAAGCGAGAAGACGCAGATCGCCGACCTTCCTTCCGGTACCATGAGGCGGATCTCGAGGGCGAGATCCCTTGTTAGTGGTGTCGAATTGTGGCATCCCGCAAAACCACTACTAGAAAATCGCGTTGAATTTGTGCATTGCATCGTCATCATCGTGCATTGTTTGCCAAAACTATTTCAAAGCCCGCTTTGTTTTCTAAAACCCATCTTTAATTCAAATGCAAAACCCGTCACGGGATTGTTTTTGTGACCAATATAGGTTTGCAAACGTGTATTAAAACAAATAAAATTATATTAATTTTTGGGGAATGAACGGCCAACCCGACCCGAACGACCACCCCGAGAAAACTAAAACGTCCAACCCGCCACTCCACCTAATCCTATTCCTACCTAAACCCTACCCACACCCCCACTCCACCTCACCCCACCTATCCCCATGCGCCCACCTCACCTCCCTCCCCTAGCCTATCAAACCTGCCACATCAGCCTCACCCACTCCCCTCTCTCTCTCCTCTCAATCCAGCCCACACACCCACCCATACGCACACCACACACTCTCTCTGCCACTGGGCCGCCGCCCTGCCTGGAGCCCCGCCTCCCGGGTCCACCCACATGGACCCGCCTGGTCCCACCACCACGCACGCCACGCACACGTCGACCACGCACGCTCCCCCGACCCCCCCACGTGCCCTGTTCATCTCCCACCTCCGGCCCTCCCCCAGGCCGAGCCTCCTTCCTCTCCACCAGCCGCCCACCGAGCCGCCACAGACTTTTCGCTCTCCCGCCTCGCCTGCAGAGCCGCCCTCAGCCCTCTGCGCGCCGGCCACTCTCTCCGCCTCGCCTCCACCCGCCCTTCGCTCTCCCAAGGCCTCCAAGACCTGGCCACGCGTGCGCCGCCACCATCCACCAACCGCCCGCCGCCCTCCGTTCTTCCTCCAGCTCCGCCCGCTCGCCTCTGCCACGCCAAGAAGTCGCTGCGGCTGCGCCGAGCCCAGCTCCTCCCTCATCTGCAGCCCCGCCTGCCCGGCCTCCGCCGCTGCCTCCAGCCGCCGCCGCTGGCTCGCCTGCGTGGTTGCCGCCTCGCCACAGGTGCGCCGCTCTGCCTCACGGCATCGCTGCCGCCGACCTCCGACCCAGCAGTATCCTTCGCAGCCGCCGCTCGCCAGTTTCAAGGCGCCGCTTCTCCTGCAAGCTTCTCCGCGAAGCTACCGCGTCGATCGCCGCGCCTCCTGAGCAAGGTCGCCGCCGGTTAAGCTCATTGCCGCCGCCTAACTACCTAGGGCTTCAAGATGGAACTCCCAAGTTATGAATCGAGGATGTGACAAGATCTCGGCCCGATGGACCACGCTCAGCGCCGCATGCTCCGTCCGTATCAGACCGATGTACGGAGACCGGACCAAACCCGCCAAGATCGCCATAACGCGAGTCCTTCTCTCCTGTTACGAGTACCCTTCGAGGACGACGAGATCTACATTGGAACCGAGGACGCCGAGAAAACCGGCGCCAAGTTCTTCGCCCGCACGCCAAGACCGGCTAACCGCCCAAGATCGCGGATGCGACAAGACCGTAGCTCGAACGCCATGACTTGCTTCAAGGATCCGGAGCCGAGAACCCGACAAGAACCACGCCACGGATACACCGAGTTCGCCATCGTGGAAACCAAGGTCGTCGACATGGAACCGATGAACGCCAAGTACTCCCTCTCGGATGCGATGCCCGAGAACCCGGACGATAAGAACATCGGCGCGGAACGCCAAGTGCTTCGGCCCGAACCCCAAGACCGACCAAGACGCGGACCGTCAAGTTCTTCTCGACGACGAGATCATCGACAGAGACCCCGAAGAAAACCTGTGAGACAAGTACTCCCTCGTGAACGCTTCCGCCGAACCCCGGACCCCGAGACCGGAACCCTGAGACCGACCCCGAACCCCGGAACCCAAGATCGCCGAGCCCTCGATGTGTGACCCTTTTCCTAACCCTATTTTATAACATAATAACAACTTGTGCATATTAAATTGTCATACTGCATGCATATCTGTGGTTGGGGGCCTTATGCCGATTCACCTCATAATTAAATATGGGGCCCATATGCGGGCAAATCTAGCTTCATATTGGCCTCATTTAAACTTGTGTAGCGAACCGGTGTTATCTTTACCATGCTAAAACAACATTTAATTTGCGGGGTGGATAAACAACTTGAACCGCCTAATTAATTGTCGGGACCCCGGTTCCGCTTAATTTAACCTTAATTGCATCGCACTTTGCCATGCCATGCATCATACATGCATCATGCCGATCTTCCGCCGTGTATTAAATATTGCGTCCGGTGTTCTTCTAGTGTTTTGCTTCTTCGCGGATAAGGCCGTTGAGTTGATGTGAGCTTCGCCCCGATCTTCGGTTGTACCTTCGACAATGTTTTCAAAGTAGCATCTCCTCTTTCTACGTATCTTACTTTTATAGAATTTACTTCCCTCCTGTTGATCTTTGCTATCTGTGTTGCGATGCTCTAGATTTCGTACCCGTGATATCCCTTGCAGCCATATATAGCCTTGGACACATCCTATTACCGGTTGCTTGGTAGATAGTTGGACCCTGGTCGTAGTCGCTTGCTCAAGTGTTTTGTGTGACGTCAAGTACCACCTTTGTTGGAGAATTGCCGCATGTTGACAATTGGAGATGATCATGGTTTACTTATTGTTCACTTTAATTCCTGTTTAACAACTAAAAATTGAATTAAGCAGAGGCATCGGTGGGTGATAGGTAAGTTTTGGTTTTCCGACCGCCCACTTGTGTCCCGTAGGACCCGAGTTCTTGACACCTGTTCCGAGATCGAGCGCGCTAACCACAGGTGGGGAGATATGGGCCCCCCATTGATAATTACCTGATTTCAAAGTATTGTACTGGGGGGCACAAACTAGTTTGAGGTGTTTTTACTATCCTGTCCTTCTGCCATGCTTTATTTACGATTGTGCAGGTAGCACACCGCATCGCTTAGGATCGGGACACGTTTTCGGTGTCGAGCCCGCTTGGGATTTGCCGCCACCGCCGTGCCCACCCAAAACCCCGAGTCCGTCTCGAGACCGGCCGACTCCATGGTGTCGACTCGTGGGTGGCCCCGTGCTTGCTTTGTGTCTGGGAACGCCGTGACCTAGGCCCCGCGACATACCGATGGGTGTATGTTAACCGATCCGCAAAAGGGTCAAGTGCTGTGGATACTTTGGTGCACCCTGCAGGTTAAATCTTTCGAGAAGCCGTGTCCGCGGTTATGGACAACTTGGAGCACAAATCGATCATAGACAACTATAACTAAAGTTTACTGTTTTAAAATGACTTGTTTCCGATATGATTAGTAATCAGCTCCACTACAACAGAATGGCTAAGTAAAAGTATCAACAATTGCTGGGTTTTGGGGTTATCTCATGATAATTGTATCTGACTAGTAAGTGTTGCCACTATAACAGAATGATTAACTAAAAGTGCCCACTGCTTATTTTTATCAGGATGATTATCTAAACCTGACTAGTAAAGTGCCGCAACTATAACTGAATAAGTAAAACTGCCAACTGTGTGAGTTCCTCGGTTGACTTCCTTGATTGGTCTCGAGGGGGAAACGCCAGGATGGGTTTGTTTGATGCTAGTATCAGGTTGGATCCGAATAGGTCTTTCTTACCCTCTCGATAGTCGCCCATTGTATCGAGTCTCTATAGGTTGTTTAGTGCATGTCGCCGCCGCCACCACCATACCTATGTAGGCGAGGACCGAATTCTAGCCTCGCTGCATCGGCCTCGATCGACGCTCCTTCTTTTCCTTTGCCCTTTGTCGGCACCCCTTTGTTTAAGCAGGTTTGAGATCGACGCCGTTAGCGGTGGTTACCCTTCCGCTTGGCTCGGGCAGGTTATGGACGCCATTGGTTATTCTTCAGGGCTCTTAGCCCCATTTGCATCTTGT
Source organism: Avena longiglumis (assembly GCA_030063025.1). Lineage (NCBI taxonomy): Eukaryota > Viridiplantae > Streptophyta > Magnoliopsida > Poales > Poaceae > Avena > Avena longiglumis. The sequence continues at coordinate 88,846,951 of CP125973.1, read as the reverse complement.
CCGTAGTCGGACGCTCCCTCTTTTCAAGGTGATTTGGATCTTTGTACCGTATATCTGTATTCTTGACTCTTTGAGTCGCTGTTGTATATATCTGTTCTGTGGGTCCCATCGAGGACTGTTGTGTAACGTTATTAATTTGTTTTTCCACCCGCACGAAAGTGCCTGGTGGGCACCGTCGAATCGTTTCTATGCGGGTTTGGCGAATTTTGCTAAAACTTGCATAGGGCCGATTCTGAGGGTGTTACAACACGTGAAACAAGCACCAGGTGGACGTGGAGCAACGTAGCCAGGGACTCCGCCAGGCGCTCCAGGGTAGTGGTGGTTGTAGCCCCTGGGAGCAGCAGTGATGAAGTTTGGTGGCCTTGACGCGTAGCTTGCAGGTCTTGGTGAGCCGGAGCGACGGGTGTTAGGAACCCGACACGCCGCTTAGAAGGAGTCGACATAGTCAAGAGCTTGGTGCATCCTTGTGTTTCTTTGACTCCTCAAACACTTGCCTACTTGCTTCCTCTTGCGAGCCGTGCTGAAGTTCCAGGAAAGATGTCGGCCTTGCATGTGTGATTGCATATTTAATCGATGCATTGAGCCCTTGCCTGAACCTCTTTTGCTTCTTCTTGTCATCAGAGATCTCATCGCCACCATAACGAGAAAGATTCATGAAGTTCCTGATATAGGTGTTGACATTATCGTTTCCCTTCTTGAGGTTGAGAAAAGCTTCCTTCATCCTCTCCATGACAATTTCGATGACATCGCTCTTTGAACTCTCCCGTGAACTGCTCCCAAGTAGGTCAAAACCAAGATGCTTGCCTCGTGTAATTCTCCCACCAGAGCTGCATCTCCTTCAAGGTGAGTAGCACACTTTACCCACTCTTGCTCCGGAACATCTAGCCTCGAGTAGCCTTGACATCTCACGCAACCAATCATCCGCATCCAAAGGGTCGATCGTAAACATCAAACCGACGAGGTTGAATTTCAGGAAGCTTTTGATGTCTCCTCGCTTGGGAGGTGGAGGTAGTGGAGCAAACTCATTCCTCCGAACACTTTCCTCAAAGCGCTATTGGTTCTGCTGCATTGCTGCCAAGGCATTGGCGATGTTTGACAGCGCGGAGCCCAGTTCAGGTGGTATGTCCTCATCAGAACGGCGTGGTCGAGCCATCCTGTGATTGATATAAAACACAAGTCAAGATTTATAATGGAGAATATTAATAATCCAAAATAGTACCAAGATGGAATTAACCAAGATTAAAGGATACAATTTGGACCTTGCAGATAGCTTTGAGCAGAGAATTTGGGAAGGCCAAGGATAGAAAAGAGGGACAAAATTAAACAGAAGAGGGGATGAGTGATGCCCACAGGATCATGCAAGTATGGGGATGGTTGGAGAGGGGTAGGGTTTAGGGTTAGATGGGGGATGGTGATTAGGGGGGTAGGTTTTAGAGATAGCAAGAGAGGTAGAAAGATGAGGGGAGAGGTTGAGTGTTTGACAAAACAAAACAAGATCAACAAGCTCAAGCAAGATAGCCAAAAGAGAGAAAAGTAGAAAAGGTGGTGATGGGTAGATGGAGATGGAGATGAGGTTTTAAGCAAGATCAAAAATATATCAAGCCCAAAAGAAAAGCTAGAGATATAGATGAACCACCCAAACTCAAATAGAACCAAAGATGACCAAGGTTGATGAGGGTTGCATGGCCCATGCAAATAATAAATGCCATGTATTCATATTGTGAAATCAACATAAAATCACATGGCTTTATTCCATGCATTCCCAAAAGGTGGAATAAGGCCAAGCAAAAGGGACTAGTATTGGATCCACCCAACCCACATGAGCTAGGTAAACTCAGATAAATGCCAGCTCATATTAATTGGATGGTGGAATTATAAGGTGGTGAAGAAAAGGTGGTGGAGTCAATAAAAGATATGCCCCCAACTCAACTTGGGCATTTGAACAATATATCAAGATCTAACTACAATATCAAGAGGCAAATACAATTAGCAATGCATATGAGATAAGAACCAAAACTCAAGGGTTGTTGTATTATGCTCAAATGCAAGGTGGCATGATGACATGAACATGATATGATGATTATGCAACAATTATATGAGGGAAGTGGCAATTTTATTACTAACCCAAGTAGCATTACAGTTGTTAGACAATTGGGATGCTACAGTGGTCGACCATTTGACCAAGGTAGCCCACTTTATACCGGTGAAGACGACCTATACGAGTGCAAAGTTGGCCAAGATTTACATGGACAAGATTGTGTGCCTACATGGAGTTCCCAAGAGTATCGTATCTGATAGAGGCACCCAATTTACCTCACACTTCTGGCGCCAGCTGCACGAGTCACTTGGTACTAGATTGAGTTTAGCACAGCTTCACCCATGATCGATGGATGCACCGAGAGGGTGAATCAGATTTTGGAGGACATGCTAAGAGCTTGCGCCTTGGCTCATGGTTCTTGTTGGGATGAGAATTTGCCGATGCCGAAGTTTTCCTACAACAACAGCTATCAAACCAGCATCAAGACGTCACCGTTCGACGTACTGTATGGGAGGTGCCGAACACCATTGTTATGGGATGGAGTAGGAGAACGTCAGTTGTTTGGACCTGATTTGATCAAGGACGCTGAGGAGAAGGTCGCCTTGATTAGAGATAGGCTGAAAGTAGCACAATCAAGGCAGAAGAGCTACGCTGACGCCAAGCGCAAGGAAGTGGTGTATGAGGTAGGTGATAGAGCATACCTCAGAGTATCGCCGCTTCGTGGAATTAAGAGATTTGGTATTAAGGGTAAGCTGGCACCTCGATTTATTGGACCGTATCGAATCTTAGCACACAAAGGAGAGGTTGCTTATCAGTTGGAGTTACCAGAGGCCCTGTCTGCTGTTCACAATGTGTTCCACGTGTCCCAGCTGAAGAAGTGTCATCCGGAGATGGTGGATACACCATTGAGAGACACCAGACTGCACAGGAGGTTCACTTGAGAATGATTTGACCTATGAGGAGAAACCGTCAAGATTCTGGAGACAGCAGAAAGGACTACCCGTACAAGACAATCAAGTTTTGCAAAGTACAATGGAGTCACCACACAAGAGGAAGCCACTTGGGAGCGTGAAGATGACATCCGAGAGGACTACCCACACATATTTGTTAGTTGCGCCAATCTCGAGGACTAGATTCATCTTAAGGGGTTAGTCTTGTCACATCCCAAATTTTAGATTTGGTCTTGCATATCATTCATAGCATTGCATCATATCTTTCCATGCAAAACCGTCGAAAGGAAAGGTTCGTGAGCGCCATCGTCAAAACCCTATTTTGTTTCAATCGAGGTTCTCATGGGAGCTCTAGTAAGACTTGCAACAACCACCCTGTAGGTTCGAGTTTTCACTCAAACTTCGATGAAGGTTGTTCTCGACGACACGAACCCGTAGGCGAGAATCGCCCAATCGGAGTTCGTATGCAAAAGACGGATGTTTTAGTAAACCGCCGGAACGGTCCGAAATCGGACCAATTTCCGAGTTGTAGTCCAACCGGACCGATTCGGTTCAGGATTTTTTTCTTTCTTTTCTCACGCGAGGACAATTAAAAGAGGGCCCGCTGCCCTCGGGATCCGTGCCACACCCGCCGCCGCCGCTTCTCCTCCCTGGCGTCGCCATCGTCCAGGCGCCCGCCGCCGCTTTCCCGCCGCCGCCACCCTCCGCCACGGCCATCGCCGCGTCGCTGTCGGGTTCGCCTCGATCTCCTTTTCCGCTTCCGTGCTCCACGTCTCCATCCGCCGCCATCTCGCTTCTGCAGATCGCCAGACGCTGCCGCTTATTGTTCCGGAGCTGTAGTTGACCGTGTGTACGCGGGTAGAACCACGACGCCGGAACCGACTGCCGCCGCCGTCCGAGCTCGCCGGAGTTCGCTTCGATCCGATTCGGTAAGACAGCCACCGCCGATCTCGATCAGCGGCTTAGATCGTTGATCGGTCAGCATCCCAGGCGTTGACTAGTCGACGCCCGCTTAGCGCCAGTCATCAGCGAGTTGACCAGTCAAATGTATATAGTTGATCGGGTCAATTTCGTTAATCCTATTTAGTTGGCAGATTTCGTAGAATCTTGTAAATTGCGAGAAATTAAACCGCTTGGCAAAAATTGCAAATAAAATATACGAGTTCAGTGAGTCGTAGAATCTCGCTGTACCTTTGGTTCAGACTTTTACTGTCAGGTTTAGTACAGTTTAATCAAACTAGTTAGTGGCCTTTTCGGAGTATTAAATTCGTAGAAAAAGATTCGTAGCTCCAAAAATCGCGTATGATATGTCCCTGAACTCGTATGAATGAGGGGAATCTCATAGTGAAATAAAAAGATAGGCTTACAGTAAAAAATTCTGCAGTATTTGTCTAATGGCTTTCTGCAGTGTTTTAATTACTCGGGATGTTTTATAACTCCTTTTTGAGTAATTCCAATTGGTACTATTTCTTATCAGCGATGCCTATGCGGTAGAATTTTTCCAAAATTTTACAACCTGTCTACTACCTGTAGTGAATTATTTAAGTTCTAGCTCTAGTAGTGATCGCTACTTTTGGTTAATAGTTTCCCTTGCGCCAAATCTATTTTCCATGCATGTATTCGGTAGTAATATGAATTAGTATTATGTGGTGCAGCTGTAGCACCAATTCTCTTGCCGTTCTTGCATTCATGCATCATCTTTGTTGCATATGTTTTGTGAATTGTTTGTTTATAAATGCAATTGTGTCGTGTAGATTGTGTGGAGTGCAACCCTGGCTCGTGTGTGGATTGTTCCTCCGACCGCTACAACCAAGGCAAGTAGATGCTACTTTGTTCATGATATCGTCCTACTATTTTCAATGCATTGTCGTGTATTTTGTAGATGCATGTGTAGGATGATACTATCGCTATGCTATGTCCTATTATGTGGTAGGGCTTTCCTTGTAGATGAACCACCGTTGTAGATATGCTTAGCCATGCTATGTTGAACGAGGGTTGGGTTACATCATTGATACTTGTTTTCTCAAAGTATTTGGTTTGTGAAAGCTAAAACAACTTAATCAATGAATCCCCTGGGTGTGATGGTATTGATAAATTTTGGTGATTTCATGAAAGGCACCTGTGTATCAAGAGAGAATGATTGGCTTCTTTATTGTGTAGCTTACGGTACAACCATGTGCCAATAATAAAATGGGTGGTTGGTTGGACTTAGTAGGTTGTGGTAACTCGAACCCGTATCCAGAGATGTAGAATTTTGTTAGGTTGGACCGGGCGTGCGCGGGATTGAGGAGCTACTTCCTAACAGTCTCTTCTTGGTCTTCTCCTATCGTCACCCAAAATGAGAGTGATGGTACGAGCTGGGCTGGCCAAGTCACATGGGTAAAGTGTACTAGCCTCCCAGAGTGTATAATCTAATCGATTAGTCGTGTCCCCGGTTATGGACAACTGAGTTGCTTGATATTGATTCCATGACATGTTTCTCGCTCATTCTAACTTCATAATTGTTTCAATATTGTTGGGTTAACTTAATTGGGATCTTTTCAAAGAAAATTCAAAACTATTTATGAAAGTAGGACAAAGTTATTTGCAAATGCAAGCCGCATTGACTCCACAAGGTACACACTCCTTCCATTCACACTTATTTTGGGTTCTAGATTTAGTAAAAGTTAAACTTTGTAAGGTTTGGCTAGAGATATTTAGAAAAAATCAATTCCTACAATGTAAAACCTATAGTATTGAAAATCGTTATAAAATATATTTCCATATTATATGAATTTGCTACTATGAATGTTTCCTATATTCTTGATCAAACTAAGTAAACCTAGAAAGCGAAATAAACAAAACAAAGTGAGTATCGCACTTGACTTAAGTAATCACATATAAATGTTACAAATTTCAAGAATATGGCAAGGACACATCAGAGAACCACTAAGGGCCACGGTTATCAAATGCTAGGTTAGTTGCCACGCCACCCTTCGCTTCACATCAACCGAGGTCCTAAACAATTTGTCCAATGGTGACTAGTGCGGCATTGTGATTATTCGATCAAGAAGTGCATTCATACTTTTTGAAGTCATTGATAGGTCCATGAACATTTACCTAGTGGCATCAATGACCATCTATTGATGCCTGCTGGTCAAGCATTATCTCTTCTATCAAGAAAGTACATGTCCTATCACAGTTTAGATGTTTTGTGCTCAGATGCCTCCTACCTCTGTTGGAATTTGGTGTATATTGGGTTGTTGGCCCATTAGACAAATTCTGAAATTCTCTTTGGCCCACTTATGCATGGCAGCATATGGCTGTACTAGTGGTGCTAAAGTTTAGTCCCACATTGCTAGTTGAAGGGGAGTTGGACCACCTTATATAGTAGAGTGTTGCACCACTCACTAAGGTGTGACAAGAAGAGTAGCCTCGCGACCTCCTCTCCGACGCCGCCTCGCCTCGCCTCGCCACGCCTACGTCACGACAAGGCTGGTTGCGGGAATCTCGCCAGCCGAGCTTTATTTTGCTTGTTGGGAAAACTGATTATGAGTCATTAACTGACGTTAATTACAGCCGTTTCAGCTTTTAGGGACATGGATCGTTATCGACTCGGGACGTACGAGCCCACCTGCACTATATAAAGCGTCCGAGCTAAACCTAATCGCGAAATCAATCCTCACGCGTTTACCTCCGTAACCTGCGGCGCCGCTGTTTCTCCATCCCAGCTTGCGCGCATAATCGCAGATCGGGACAAGAGGCTCCAACCCCGCCTCGTGAACTCAGACGGTGAGGGGCGATCAGTTTTTGGGAGCGCTAAGCCGACCATCGGGTAACCGCGACGTCGTCTGACGACGAAGTTCCCTGTCGACGACTTCTTCCGGACGTCGCGACCTTCGACAACCTCAACATGGGCGACGCTGTCAGAACCGGCGGCTGCTATTCAGCCTACATCGACGTGATCCTCAATTGTCTTTTCGGATTATGCTAGAGTTCTTTGTTCTAGCGTTTGGTGTCGGCGTGATAGGTTTATCTCCTATAGATGTAATCTGCTCATCTACTTTGTTGATCTGCATAATTAGTTTTAGTACCGCTTGTATGATCATGTTTTATCAATTTATTATTCGGATTAAATTATATGGATTATTGCTTATTTTCAACAATCCAAAACCTGATTATAGGCAATCAATTCCACCGGTGTAGTCGGCTACTAGGTCGCTCCTTTTGATGGCATGCACTATAAGAGATGGCGCAAGAGAGCAGTTCTGGTTTGAAAACCTAAACTGCTATAGCGCCACTCTTGGCAAGCCTGAAGGAGATCTTCTGTGAGCAAGAAGCGAGCTTTAAGAAACCGATACCATGTTTATGGCGGCTTTGTTCGTTCTTGGGGACAACATTGTTGACCCTTATATGTCATTTGATAATGGCAAGGACGCGGGAAGCGCCGAGGCCAAGTTTGGGGTCTCGACGCCGGCACCGAGCGTATGTCATGGAGCAATTCTATGACTACAGGATGGTTGATGAGTGCTCGTCGCTGAGCAAGCTCATGAGATACAATCATTTGCCAACGAACTTGAGCAGTTCAAGTGTTCCTCGGACAAATTTGTGGTTGTCATTATTGCCAAGCTTCCTCCTTCGTGGAGGAACTTTGCTACTTCTCCGAAACATAAGAGACAAGAGTTTTCCGTTACGGATCTCATTGGGTCTCTTCATGTGGAAGAGAAGGCGAGCAAAGGACAAACTGCCGAGGACTTGAGGGAGGTTCTACTCCAATTTAGTGCAGGAAAAACTTCCAATCCCACAAGTTCAAGAATAAGAACAAATCAAGGAAAGGGAAAGTTCGATGGCAAGAACAAGGCCACGACTCAACCAACTTCAAGAAGAAAATGATAAGAGGAAAGGCTCTTGCCACGCCCTGGTGATCCGATCATTGGGCCCTAGCTGCCCTAATCGCTTTGATAAGCGCCAACATGGGAACAACAAGACCGCGAATGTTGTTATTAGCGATACCGAGATGAAGGATGCCGGTACGGTATTTTACCCACTATCCTTTCAAGATGTCATTCTCCGATTGGTGGATAGACACGGTGCTAATACACATGTATGTTGATATTTCCATGTTTTCCTCTTATCGTGTCTCAAGGACCTCTTCCGCCGATGGGAAACGCTCACGTGCTTCGCTCATGGTGTTGGTACGGTAATCTGAAGTTTACTGGGAAGACCGCATACCAAGAATATGTAGCACGTTCCCTCCATCAATAAGAATCTCGTCAGCGGATCGCTTTTATGTCGAGATGGCTTTAAGTTGGTTCTTGAGTCCAATAAAGTTGTAATTTCTAAATATGTACAATTTGTTGGAAAGGGTTATGAGTGCGGAGGTCTGTTCCGCTTGTCTTTGTCAGACTCATGTACTAAAGTTATTAATCATGTTTGCAATGATAATGAGTCCAATGTTTGGCATTCACGGCTCTGTCATATTAACTTTGGTTGCATGACGCGGCTAGCCAATATGAGTTTAATTCCGAAATTTACCACTGTCAAAGGTTCTAAGTGCCAAGTTTGTGTGCAAGCAAAGCAACCTCGCAAGTCTCATACGACTGCGGAACCGAGAAACTTAGCACCGCTAGTGTAGGGGTTCGTAGCATGGAAAACAAAAAATTTCTACCGCACACAAACAAACAAGCCAAGATCTATCTACTAGATTGTAGCAACGAGTCGATAGAGGAACTCACCCTCGAAGATTCCAAAGCGGTTAACGAGAGCAGATTCTCGTGGGTGATGTAGTCGTACACTTGCCGATCTCAAGATCGCGTAGACGATCCTTCCGGCCACGCTCCCAGCGCCCCGCAATCGGTCACACGCTCGCATTGACGAAGACCTTCCTCTCCTTGTTCCAAAGAAAATGGAGGTTGTAGCACTTCCTCGCGATTCCAAAGACAACAAATAGTGGTACCTAAGTAGAGGGAGATCTCGCAGGCTTCGCCTTAAGCCGAGAGAGTATGGTGGACTATGATAGAGCCTTGGTGATCTAGGGTTTAGACACACCAATTATAAGGGATAAACCAGCTAGGGCAATTAGAAGCTCTAACTCATGGCTTGGGAGAAATCCCTAGGCTGGCTAGGGTTTAGGTTTAGAGGAGGCAACTTGTGTGTCCTAGGAGGAGCCCCGCCTCCTTATAGGTGGAGGGGGCCGGCCAAGGGGAGGGAGTGGAGTCCTCCCAACTCGGCTTGGGTGAGGCCGCTTGGGGAGGAGGACTCCTCCCCAACTCGGTTTCACCTCCTCCTCTTTTCCACTTTCCAAATTTAGCCGCTTGACTTTTCAATTTAGCTATTTGACTTTTCAAACTAGGATTCCATTAATCCTTTATTTGGAACAGCGATGACACTTAGTACATGATATAATCATTCCAACTTGCAATGACACATTCATGTACCCCTTCCCCTCCGGAGTGCCGGACATTCCGAAACCTTCTAGAACATTCCCGATGAAAACGCCTAATCATTCCCGAACTCAAACGGGACTTTCCTTATATGAATCTTATTATCCCACCATTTCGATCTCCTCGTGATATCCCGGATCCCATCCGAGACTCAACAACATTCGGTCTCTTTCTCATCATACCATAACTACTCAAACAACGCCGAATCCTTAAGTGTGTCCCTACGGTTCGTGAATTATGCGGACATGATCGAGACACTTCTCCGATCAATAACCAATAGAGGAATCTGGAAATTCATATGGTTCTACATATTTCTCACGATTACTTTGCGATCGAATGAACCACTTACATACGATACCAATTTCCCTTTGTCTCACGATAGTTTACTTATCCGAGGTTTTGATCGCTTGTATCTCGCATACCTAGTTCAACCTCGCATCGATAAGTAATCTTTTCGCTCCGTGATATGTGATCCCTTGTGAGCCACCACATGCTTGCAAGCTAATTGATGACATTCCACCGAGAGGGCCCAGAGTATATCTATCCGTCATATGGATGGACAAATCCCACTCTTGATCTATGTGTCTCAACCAATACTTTCCTAACACTCAATGCCACCTTTATAGCCACCCGCCATTGGGTGTGGTGTTTGATGTCATCAAAGCATCCATCCGAAAGGTGATATGCATGATCTCATGGTCAAGGAATTAGGTTACTATGTATCGTAAAGCATATAGCAATTGAACTATTGAAATGACTTGATCTTTATGCTACGCTTATCTATAGGAGTATGTCCATCACATCATTCTCCTAATGATATGACCGTTGTTAATAACATCTCTATGTTCATGATCAGAAACCATGATCATATATTAACCAACAAGCTAGTTTAACAAGAGGCTTTACTAGGGACTCTTTATGTTTACAAATCACACAAGTATTAATGTTTCCTAATACAATTATAGCATGGTATGTAAACATTTATCATAAGTATGAAGATATGATAATAACCACTTTATTATTGCCTCTTGGGCATATCTCCAACAGCCTCCCACTTGCACTAGAGTCAATAATCTAGTTTCAAACCTTGTGTATTCAACACCTATGGCTTTCGGTGTTGTATGTACACGATTGCTAGTGGTCAATCGATCTCCGGATCCGACACTTCCTGTGTCCGTGTGTAATTGCATGTCTTTATGCCTCTACGCATCACTCATTCTCTAATGAGATGGCTTTCTATAATTTTGGTCCTTTGGTGAGACCTTTAGTTCTTTGGGGTTAAAACATGTTGATAATATTGTCATAATATATCTTCATAGTATTATCCTCAGAACTACACCTAGTTTGATAATAAACTAATTGACACAAATGCCCTCTTTGCTGTTATAATAGCAGTCATATACTTAGCCTTTTGTTGTAGTATCTCACAATGTCTTAACTTTGAACTCATCCAAATCCATTATGGAACTCACTTTCCATTATATTGTGCCACCCTTAGTTTATATTGAGATAAACTTAATTTGTATTTTGTGACAAAACTAGTATCAATATAGTACTTTACAATGAACTAACCATCTATTTGTCACTTCTACAAATAATATACTCTTAGTTCTTCCAAAAGATCATAAGAATATCCTTACTATTGTCCAATGATCTTCTTTATGAATCATTCGTATATGCTCATAACCTTTTAGAGCATAGGACATATCCGATTTGTACATATCACAAGATGATTGATATAAATACTCTTTGTGATTTCATACATCAAGTATCAATCTATACTTGAATCTTTGTTTCACTTACCAAGTGTCATTACACTTGAATATATCATCAATATTGAACTCATTCAATCTTTTCTCGTGACAAGAACCTTTCTTGTAGTTTCTATATTGAACTCATTCAATACATCATCAATGTACTTTCTAAGACAACCATATTAGCGCCTATTGATGCCAAATATTTGGTTTTGCCTAAGTCTTTCATCGGGATGAAATTCTTAATATGTGTTAATAAAAGATACATCATTTCCAATCAAAATATGTCTTTCACATAATGTATTAGAAACATGTCTTAGCGCCCCACTTAATTTCTTGCAAATGCAAGCATCTTCATTGTCTCGATGAAATTAAACTCTTTAAGCTTCATCATAGTGAAGATTCCAACTCCGCTATGCTTACTTCAACCATTGAAGTTTGCATATGCATTTAGCATCCTTTAAATTAACAAAGCCCTATGGACCGTGTCATGCACACGTCCTAGGTAACAATTCTATTAGAAGAACTTGGTTTGTTTATTCAACTACCACATATAACAAAATTATATGGAGTGGCTGCTACATTAATCCGTCTAGACTAAATATCGCTATGAAAGATCAAATCTTGTCATAGTCAACCTTTGAACATTGTTGTGAACTCTTTCCCGACATGTCGACTACTTCATAGATGTGAAACATCCATGTCTATTTCTTTATAGATCCAAACACAACTGTAAGGTCTTACACCTTTCTCGAGGGTCCTTCAAGTTCAAAACTTGATTTCTCATGTATGGAACTATCACGGATTTTATGGCTTCAAGCCATTTTACGGAGTCAGGGCCCATCATCACTTCTTTGCATGTAGTCCGTTCATTATTCTCAAATAATGATTCAACCCTCAAATCTTGGTATTTGATTGTTTACTCGACCTACTTGTTTCAATAGGAACTTAGATCTCCGTGACCACAACCTTCGAGGCACGTGAGCTATGAGCATTGTTGCCTCCTAACACTTTTCTAAGATCAAGGTAACTCTGCACATATAGCTAAGGTTCTTTAACCTTATCAAAGTTATATTGTCCTCCCACTTATCTTTTCACGAAAAATTCCTTCTCAAAGAAACTTGACGCTCTAAGCGACAAACACTTTTGTCTCCTGTTTATGGAGGAATACTTACAGCTTATTCAAATAACATACAAAGACAAAGTTCATCCGACTTTGGTTGCAAACATCCTTTTTATGCATAGCATGCCAATGTTTAAGAAAGGACAACTTGGGTTTTATCCCAAACCATAACTTTATATGGTGTCATTTCAACGGATTATGATGAAGCTCTTTTCAGTGGAAAAACGGTAATCTCTAAAGCTTTTAATCTTCAAAATACAATGGCAGTTTTATGAATTACACCTTCGATCTTACCATGTCAAACAAGGTTTAATTACATATCTCGAACGCTCCATACTCTTTATGGTGTTTCGGGAAAATGCAAATCCACGGAACGATTCCTTAAATCTTAGGTATTATGCTAAGCTTGTAACTCAAATATCTTCCTTTATGATCTTATCATAAACTATTTATATTCGTGTTACAATGATTTTGCACTTCATATTTAAAATCTTTGAACTTTTCAAATATTTCACACTTCATCCTTATTAAGTAAATATTCATATATTCACTCAAATTTTTGGAGAAAGCATATGAAGTTGAAATCCATCGCTCTTGACTACACATAATGGATTTCGTACAACAATATGTACAAGTTCCAATAAGCTAGTCATTCATTCCTTTTTGGCCTATGAACGAAGTTTTAATTATCTCTAGGAAAGTTTAACAAGCGTCATGTGATCAAAAATCAAAGACTCCAAAATTCCATCCACATGGAGTTTCTTCATGTTTTCTTTCCATTATAATTTAAACGGCGATGTCACTTCCTAAGCGATCTTTCAATCAATTTGTCTTTCGACATTTTTAGCACTAATTTTATGGATGTGATTTCTCCAACGAGATTTGTGAATCATCCATCTTTTATGGATTACGGAAATTATTTGAACAACCCTTTTGTTCTCATAATACCTGATAAAACAAATCCTGAAGGCAAGCTTTGATGTTTAACGAGCAACACAACAACCCTTTATTTGTTCTCGATAAACATCATCACATATTCTTTTGCTAGTTACTTAGGCCATTGTAGTTCATGAATTGTGTTGTTTCGTATGACGATTCATACCAAGAAATTCAGTATCAAATACTTAGGAACCACATTGTTTAATAAGCAAAGAATATAGCCATAACACGTATATCATCTATATACTTAAACTGAACAATTCTAGTCTTTTCTTTTCTGCCATATACTTATGAGATTCTCTTTCAGTATTTCCTTCTCGCTTGAAAGAATCTATCAACATCAATAGTGGAGTCATGCATATGACACATAGTCCAAAGCGTGTATAGTTAAATACCAATGTCTTTGGACTTGCACTTTGAAGTAGATCACCATTATCAAATATTTGGTGTTCTTTCAAATTCCTTTCTTTAGTAATCTCTTGGTGTAGTAAACATTTTACCTACATCAAATATTCACCCTCGTCATGGATTTATCCATGATCTAGCTACTTTAGCTTGTAACGGTGAATCATGAGTATAATGTTGCTTTCCAAAACCTTTTGGAAGATTAGGACAACTAGTGTCTCCAACCTTTTGCAAATTCTCATCAAATATGAGAACATGACTTTTGCCATATTATACTCTATCATGTTGCAACCAAAACTTCGTTTCAGATATCACAATATCTTCCACACATCATGGTTTCTGAAACAACTCTTTCAGATCCTAGATAACTTTGATATTAAGACAATCCTTTGAATATCAAGAATCATGGAAACAAACATGATACTTATACACTAACTCTTGGAATTGTCACTCTTGTTTTAATACCAATTATTAAACTTCATGGAGTAACCGGAACTTACTGAAAGTTTGCAATAGGACTTTTAAACTTTAGATTAACACTTCAAAACAATACGATACCAGTTCGTAAAGTAACTAACCAGAATTCTATAGTTCTATTATCTCAATTATAACTAATCGCAAGGTGGTAAACGGATGCCAATGACTACAACAACTATGCAAATTCACTTTGATTTAATTTATGATAAATTGAGTTCTAATTAATAATTAAATTAATCTAGGTGAACTCCCACTCAAAACAACATCCCTCACATTGTTTTAGTGATCACACGAACCAAATCCACCATATCAAAACCGATCATCACGAGAGTTGATATAGCTTCAATGGCGAACAATCAACATGTTCATCATATCTACTATATGACTCATGCTTTACCTTTCGTTGATCCGTGTTCGAGACCATGTATGTACATGGTAGGCTCACAAGATCAAACCTTAGCTTCGCATGAGCAAATCTGGCTTGCCCACGTTGTATACACTTGCGGAATCTAACACACCCGATCATCACGTGGTGCTTCGAAACAACAAGCTTTAGCAACGGTGCTAACTAAGGGTGAACACTTTATGACTTGAAATTCATGTGCATGAGGGATCATCTTATAATGCTACCGCTCACTACTAGCAAGACAAGATGCATAAATGATTAACATCACATGCAATTCATAATATGTGATATGATATGGCCTTTCTTCTTTGTGCTTCCGATCTCCATATTCTAGCACTAACATGATCTCCATCATCACCGACATTGCATCAAGGTCAATGATGCTTCTCCATGGTTGTCGCCCACCGCTTCAACTATTACAACTACTTTGAATAGACACGGGTCTTAACAGAAATTAAAGACAACCATATGGCTCCTACCGGTTTGACTTACAATAAGGAACATTGCATACATCATAAATAATCACAATCATGGCCATATCACATCAAGACACCCTGCAAAACAAAGTTAGACGCTTCTACTTTCTTTTGCATATTTTACGTGGTTTGGGGCTTTCAATAAGTGTCGCTCTAACTTACGAACAAGAACCACAACATTGATACTAGTATTGTTAATCACCCGTTGTAAATTGGATCTTAACTATGCTAGGAGAAACAGCACCAAGAAGCCACTTATGCAATACAAGTTGCATGTCAAGCGTGGAGCAAGTCTCATGAACGATGTCATGTAAGGTTAGACCGGGCCGCTTCATCCCAACATACCGCAAGATGCAAAGTACACAAGAAGCAATCGACAATAAAAGCATCAACGCCCACAATGACCATTGTGTTCTACTCGTGCAAACAGATCTACATATAGACACGGCTCTGATACCACTATAGGGGTTCGTAGCATGGAAAACAAAATTTTTCTACCACATACAAACAAACAAGCCAAGATCTATCTACTAGATTGTAGCAACGAGTCGATAGAGGAACTCACCTCAAGATTCCAGCGCTAACGAGCAGATTCTCGTGGGTGATGTAGTCGACACTTGCCGATCTCAAGATCGCAGACGATCCTTCCGGCCAAGGCTCCTAGCGCAATGGGTCACACGCTCGGTACTGACGAAGACCTTCCTCTCCCTTGTTCCAAAGAAAAGAGAGGTTGTAGCACTCTCGCGATTCCCAAAGACAACGGCGTGGTACCTAAGTAGAGGGAGATCTCGCAGGCTTCGCCTTAAGCCGGAGCGAGTATGGTGGACTATGAGAGAGCCTTGGTGATCTAGGGTTTAGACACACCAATTAGAAGGGGCTAAACCAAGGCTAGGGCAATTAGAAGCTCTAACTCTGACTTGGGAGAAATCCCTAGGCGTGGCTAGGGTTTAGGTTTAGAGGAGGCAACTTGTGTGTCCTAGGAGGAGCCCGCCTCCTTATAGGTGGAGGGGCCGGCCAAGGGAGGGAGGAGTCCTCCCCAACTCGGCTTGGGTGGTGCTGCTTGGGGAGGAGGACTCCTCCCAACTCCTGTTCACCTCCTCCTCCTCTTTCCACTTTCCAAATTTAGCCGTTTGACTTTTCAGTTTAGCTATTTGACTTTTTAAACTAGGATTCGATTAATCCTTTATTTGGAACAGCGATGACACTTAGTACATGATACAATCATTCCAACTTGCAATGACACATTCAAGTACCCCTTCCCCTTCGGAGTGCCGGACATTCCTAACCTTCTAGAACATTCCGATGAAAACGCCTAATCATTCCAACTCAAACGGACTTTCCTTATATGAATCTTATTCTCCGGACCATTCCGGATCTCCTCGTGATATCCCGGATCCCATCCGAGACCAACAACATTCGGTCTCTTTCTCATCATACCATAACTACTCAAACAACGTCGAATCCTTATGTGTCTCCTACGGTTCGTGAATTATATGGACATGATCGAGACACTTTCGATCAATAACCAATAGAGGAATCGAAATTCATATGGTTCTACATATTTCTACGATTACTTTACGATCGAATGAACCACTTACATACGATACCAATTTCCCTTTGTCTCACGATAGTTTACTTATCCGAGGTTTTGATCGTATCTCTCGCATACCTAGTTCAACCTCACATCGATAAGTAATCTTTTCTCGCTCCGTGATATGTGATCCCTTGTGAGCCCACATGCTTGCAAGCTAATTGGATGACATTCCACCGAGAGGGCCCAGTATATCTATCCGCCGTCATATGGATGGACAAATCCCACTCTTGATCTATGTGTCTCAACCAATACTTTCCAACACTCAATGCCACCTTTATAGCCACCCGCCACGGTGTGGTGTTTGATGTCATCAAAGCATCCATCCTAAGAAGGTGATATGCATGATCTCATGGTCGAAGGAATTAGGTTACTATGTATCGTAAAGCATATAGCAATTGAACTATTGAAATGACTTGATCTTTATGCTACGCTTATCTATAGGAGTATGTCCATCACATCATTCTCCTAATGATATGACCCTGTTGTTAATAACATCTCTATGTTCATGATCAGGAAACCATGATCATATATTAACCAACAAGCTAGTTTAACAAGAGGCTTTACTAGGGACTCTTTATGTTTACAAATCACACAAGTATTAATGTTTCCGGTTAATACAATTATAGCATGGTATGTAAACATTTATCATAAGTATGAAGATATGATAATAACCACTTTATTATTGCCTCTTGGGCATATCTCCAACAGCTAGAACTTATACATTCAGATCTTTGTGAGATGAATGGTGTGTTGACAAAAGGTGGAAAAAGATACTTTATGACGTTGATTGATGACTCCACTAGATACTGCTATGTTTATCTCCTGAAATCTAAAGATGAAGCTTTGAACTACTTCAAAATCTATAAAGTCGAGGCAAAACCAACTTGATCTTAAAATCAAGCTGCTAAGGCCTGATCGTGGTGGAGAGTACTTTTCAAATGAATTTGATTTATTCTATGAACATGGTATTATACATGAGAGGACGCCTCCCTACTCACCTCACCAAATGGGGTGGCCAAAAGAAAGAACCGCACTCTAACCGATTTGGTTAACGCCATGTTAGATACATCCGTCTTTCCAAGGAATGGTGGGGAGGTGCTAATGATCGTGTCATGTCCTAAATCGTGTTCCTGTAAAGGATAAAACCATGACTCCATTTGAGGAATGGGGAAAGAAAAGGCTTAAACTCTCTTACTTAACTTGGGGTTGTTTGGAAAGTCAATATTCCAATATCCAAGAAGCGAAAGCTTGGACCAAAAACCGTTGATTGTGTTTTCTAGGATATGCTTTTCATAGCATTGGCTATAGATTTTGATAGTAAAATCTGAGGTATCCGACATGCATGTTGGTACAATTATGGAGTCGATCGATGCGACTTTCTTTGAGGACATCTTTCCTATGAAAGGCATGTCTAGCTCATCAAATCAGGAGATGACTAGTTCATCTAGTCGAATTTTCTATAATTCCTGAACCCACTATGCCGGCTGAACACTCGATGATCCCGTGGAGGATGACAATGAAGCTCCCAAAAGGAGCAAGAGACAAAGGACCGCAAAGTCATTTGGTGATGATTTCATTATGTACCTTGTGGATGATACTCCACTTCTATTTCAAGCCTATGCATCTCAAGATGTCGACTCGAAGGAAGTCGTCCAAAGCGAGATGGAATCCATCTTAGCTAATGGTACTTGGGAAATCACCGATCGTTCTTATGGGTGTAAACTCATGGGATGTAAATGGGTGTTCAAGGAAAAGCTTAGACCGATGGTACTATTGAAAAGTACAAGGCACGCCTTGTGGCTAAGGGTTATACCAAAAGGAAGGTGAAGACTTCTTCGATACCTACTCACGTGGCCGATTGACCACTATTCGAGTACTACTTTCCTTGGTCGCCTCACACGGTCTTCTCGCTCATCAAATGGACGTTAAGACAGCTTTTCTAAATGGAGAGCTAGATGAGGAAATTTATATGGAGCAAATTTCGGATTTGTGGTAGATGGTCAAGAAGGAAAGGTGTGTGTTAGTGAAGTCTTTATATGGTCTTAAGCAAGCTCCTAAGCAAGGGCACGAGAAGTTTGAAAGAACTTTAATCGCTGAAGGCTTTGTTGTAAACGGTTTACAAATGTGTGTACTATCGCCATGGTGGGGGCGAGGGAGTAATTATGTGTCTCTATGTTGATGACATATTGATATTCGGACCAACCTCGTTGTTATTGAGGAGGTCAAAGAGTTCCTATCTCGCGCTTTGAGATGAAGGACTTGGGAGTGGCTGATGTAATTTTAAACATCAAGCTACTAAAGGATGACAATGGTGGGATTACATTGCTTCAGCTCACTATGTGGAAAAGATATTGAGTCGCTTGTATAGCGACGCAATTCTTCTCCAACGCCTTATGATCCGAGTGTGCTACTTGAAAGAATCAAGGACTGCTAAAGATCAATTGAGATATTCTCAAATTATTGGCTCGCTCATGTATTTAGCCGCTACTAGACCTGACATCTCCTTTGATGTAAGCAAACTGAGTCGATTTGTGTCAAATCCTGGAGATGATCATTGGCATGCTCTTGAAAGAGTTTTGCGCTATTTGAAAGGCACTGCGAGTTATGGTATTCACTATACTGGGTATCCTCGGGTACTTGAGGGTTATAGTGATTCAAATTGGATATCTGATGCTGATGAGATTAAGGCCACAAGTGGTTATTTGTTTACACTTGGTGGTGGCTGCTTTCGGAAGTCTTGCAAGCACCATCTTAACGAGGTCAACAATGGAAGCAGAACTCACAAGATTAGACACAGCCCTGTTGAAGCGAGTGGCTTCGTGAGCTCTTGATGGACTTACGTGGTTGAAAACGAATACCCGCTATCCCGATGAACTGTGATAATCAAACCGTGATCGCCAAAGTAAACAGTTCTAAGGATAATATGAAGTCATCAAGGCATGTGAAGAGGAGATTGAAATCATCGAAACGAGAAACTCCGGAGTTATTGCGTTGGATTATATCCAAACATCTAAAAACCTGGCAGATCCTTTCACAAAGGGACTATCACGTAATGTGATAGATAATGCATCGAGGGAGATGGGTTTGAGACCCACACTATGAGTTGATCCCAGTGGCAACCCACTCTATGTGACCGGAGATCCCGTGAATTAGAGATGGGAGACAAGCTGTTGGTCAGCTGAGAGGAGAGTATCCCCATATTATATTTACATCTCCATAAAGATGCAATACTCTCTTATTCTGCATGGCAGGTTGATATTTATCTTAATGTGTTCCAAGTGGCTTTTTATAGCGGAGATGTTGTCCTGCAGAACATCTCTTGAGGAATACACCTATATGAGTCTGAATGTCAAACGTCGCAGTCCGTGAGAGTTGGGTGATCTCTAATAAACCCATGAAAGGCCCTGGAGTATGACGCATAAGATCCAAACCACGGGGAAGCCGACGGTAGCCCTGTACCGGTCTAGATTTTGTGTGAAAATAGCGTGCAGAAAACTTGTAGTTCAAGGCATAGTCCACTATTCAAGTTGCTAGCTAGTGTAGCATGAAGTTTAACGTGGAAATTCAACTTAACAGTCTCCACTACACACCGGTATATAAAACAATGTTCTGGAAGAAAAGTGATGTGATGTGCCAATGAGACTTTGTGGGGGATTGTTGGAATTTGGTGTATATTGGGCTGTTGGTCCATTAGACAAATTCTGAAATTCTCTTTGGCCCACTTATGCATGGCAGCATATGGCTGTGCTAGTGGTGCTAAAGTTTAGTCCCACATTGCTAGTTGAAGGGGAGTTGGACCACCTTATATAGTAGAGTGTTGCACCACTCACTAAGGTGTGACAAGAAGAGTAGCCCTCGCGCACTCCTCCTCCGACGCCCGCCTCGCCACACGTCACGCAGCATTGGAGTTATGGAATCTCACGAGCCGAGCTTTATTTTGCTTGTTGGGAAAACTGATTATGAGTCATTAACGGACGCGTTAATTACAGCCGCTTCAGCTTTTTATGGACATGGATCGTTATCGACTGGACGTAATGAGCCCACGATCCTCCTAACTGCACTATATAAAGCGTCCGAGCTAAACCTAATCGGTGCGAAATCAATCCTCACGCGCCACATCCGAACCTTGCGCCGCTGTTTTCTCCATCCCGGCTTGCGGCGTACGCAGATCGGACAAGAGGCCTCCTAACCCGCCTCTCGTGAACTTATGCGGGTGAGGCGATCAGGTTTTGGGGAGCGCTCAAGCGCGACCATCGGGCAACCGATGCCGTCGTCGACGACGCAGTTCCCCGACGACTTCTTCCCGGACGTCAGCGACCTCTTCGACAACCTCAACATGGGCGACGCTGCTGCAACCACTGCGGCTGCTATTCAGCCTACACTGTACGTGATCCTCAATTGTCTTTTTCGGATTATGCTAGAGTTGTTTGTTCTAGCGTTTGGTATAGATGTGATAGGTTTATCTTCTATAGATGTAATCTGTTCATCTACTTTGTTGATCTGCATAATTAGTTTTAGTACCGTTTGTATGATCATGTTTTATCAATTTATTATTCGGATTAAATTATATGGATTATTGCTTATATTTTCAACACCTACATCAACATGACATAATTAATAACCTTATACCATACAATACAACATGCTAGCTTGTGTTTCATCTATGTTGCTCGGTCATACGAGGTTTGTTCTCTTAAATAGCATGTATGTAATCATTGTGAGAAAAATAATTCATGCCTCCAAGGAAAGTGGTGATGGGATGCACTCGGAACTCCAGCTATAGGAGAGTAGGAGAGAACTCCAAGAAACAAATAAAGTGGTGCCATCATTAGGATCGTAGTACTATAGTGATGCAATAAGGATTTCATAATCTCCACATTAACTATCACCATCCACATAAATAAGTGCCATTTTGCTAGAGCCACCTATGCTGCGTTCCTATTAAATGCGTGTCATATTTTGGGGAAGCAAGGATGTTTCCATAGGATTTGATATAAATTATAATACGAGTCTCATCGCTTAACTATTGGTATATGTTCTATAAATATCTAAGAGCTTCTTCAGATACATCTCTAGAACTAACTTATTGTCTATGTGCAAGTTTCTCCATCACATTTCTACTACTTCCCAAAGATAATGGGAAAATGAGTGAGGAGGAAATCATCGAGTCGTGTCGACTATGGCTGTTGCACGGCGATCGAGCTCTTACGGAAATGGGATGCACTCGAACTCCAGCTATAGGAGAGTAGGAGAGAACTCCAAGAAACAAATAAAGTGGTGTCATCATTAGGATACGTAGTACTATAGTGATGCAATAAGGATTTCATAATCTCCACATTAACTATCACCATCCACATAAATAAGTGCCATTTTGCTAGAGCCACCTATGCTGCGTTCCTATTCGTGTAAGTGTCATATTTTGGGGAAGCAAGGATGTTTCCATAGGATTTGATATAAATTATAATACGAGTCTCATCGTTTAACTATTGGTATATGTTCTATAAATATCTAAGAGCTTCTTCGCATACATCTCTAGAACTAACTTATTGTCTATGTGCAAGTTTCTCCATCACATTTCTACTACTTCCCCAAATATAATGGGAAAATGAGTGAGGAGGAAATCATCGAGTCGTGTCAGACTATGGCTGTTGCACGGCGATCGAGCTCTCTTACGGAAATGGGATGCACTCGAACTCCAGCTATAGGAGAGTAGGAGAGAACTCCAAGAAACAAATAAAGTGGTGCCATCATTAGGATACGTAGTACTATAGTGATGCAATAAGGATTTCATAATCTCCACATTAACTATCACCATCCACATAAATAAGTGCCATTTTGCTAGAGCCACCTATGCGCGTTCCTATTCGTGCGTGTCATATTTTGGGGGAAGCAAGGATGTTTCCATAGGATTTGATATAAATTATGATACGAGTCTCATCGTTTAACTATTGGTATATGTTCTATAAATATCTAAGAGCTTCTTCGCATACATCTCTAGAACTAACTTATTGTCTATGTGCAAGTTTCTCCATCACATTTCTACTACTTCCCCAAAGATAATGGGAAAATGAGTGAGGAAATCATCGAGTGTCGACTATGGCTGTTGCACGGATCGATCTCTCTTACGGAAATGGGATGCACTGAACTCCAGCTATAGGAGAGTAGGAGAGAACTCCAAGAAACAAATAAAGTGGTGCCATCATTAGGATACGTAGTACTATAGTGATGCAATAAGGATTTCATAATCTCCACATTAACTATCACCATCCACATAAATAAGTGCCATTTTGCTAGAGCCACCTATGCGTTCCTATTCGTGTGTCATATTTTGGAGGAAGCAAGGATGTTTCCATAGGATTTGATATAAATTATAATACGAGTCTCATCGTTTAACTATTGGTATATGTTCTATAAATATCTAAGAGCTTCTTCAGATACATCTCTAGAACTAACTTATTGTCTATGTGCAAGTTTCTCCATCACATTTCTACTACTTCCCCAAAGATAATGGGAAAATGAGTGAGGAAATCATCGAGTCGTGCCAGACTATGGCTGTTGCCGCGATCGAGCTCTCTTCGGAAATGGGATGCTCGAACTCCAGCTATAGCAGAGTAGGAGAGAACTCCAAGAAACAAATAAAGTGGTGCCATCATTAGGATACGTAGTACTATAGTGATGCAATAAGGATTTCATAATCTCCACATTAACTATCACCATCCACATAAATAAGTGCCATTTTGCTAGAGCCACCTATGCGTTCCTATTCGTATGCGGTCATATTTTGGGGAAGCAAGGATGTTTCCATAGGATTTGATATAAATTATAATACGAGTCTCATCGCTTAACTATTGGTATATGTTCTATAAATATCTAAGAGCTTCTTCGCAAGATACATCTCTAGAACTAACTTATTGTCTATGTGCAAGTTTCTCCATCACATTTCTACTACTTCCCCAAAGATAATGGGAAAATGAGTGAGGAGGAAATCATCGAGTCGTGTCGACTATGGCTGTTTTGCGATCGAGCTCTCTTACGGAAATGGGATGCACTCGAACTCCAGCTATAGGAGAGTAGGAGAGAACTCCAAGAAACAAATAAAGTGGTGCCATCATTAGGATACGTAGTACTATAGTGATGCAATAAGGATTTCATAATCTCCACATTAACTATCACCATCCACATAAATAAGTGCCATTTTGCTAGAGCCACCTATGCTGCTCCTATTCGTGCGTGTCATATTTTGGGAAGCAAGGATGTTTCCATAGGATTTGATATAAATTATAATACTGAGTCTCATCGCTTAACTATTGGTATATGTTCTATAAATATCTAAGAGCTTCTTCGCATACATCTCTAGAACTAACTTATTGTCTATGTGCAAGTTTCTCCATCACATTTCTACTACTTCCCAAATATAATGGGAAAATGAGTGAGGAGGAAATCATCGAGTCGTGTCGACTATGGCTGTTGCACGGCGATCGAGCTCTCTTCGGAAATGGGATGCACTCGAACTCCAGCTATAGGAGAGTAGGAGAGAACTCCAAGAAACAAATAAAGTGGTGCCATCATTAGGATACGTAGTACTATAGTGATGCAATAAGGATTTCATAATCTCCACATTAACTATCACCATCCACATAAATAAGTGCCATTTTGCTAGAGCCACCTATGCGTTCCTATTCGTATGCGGTCATATTTTGGGGAAGCAAGGATGTTTCCATAGGATTTGATATAAATTATGATCTGAGTCTCATCGCTTAACTATTGGTATATGTTCTATAAATATCTAAGAGCTTCTTCATACATCTCTAGAACTAACTTATTGTCTATGTGCAAGTTTCTCCATCACATTTCTACTACTTCCCCAAAGATAATGGGAAAATGAGTGAGGAGGAAATCATCGAGTCGTGTCGACTATGGCTGTTGCACGGCGATCGATCTCTCTTCTGAAATGGGATGCACTCGAACTCCAGCTATAGGAGAGTAGGAGAGAACTCCAAGAAACAAATAAAGTGGTGCCATCATTAGGATACGTAGTACTATAGTGATGCAATAAGGATTTCATAATCTCCACATTAACTATCACCATCCACATAAATAAGTGCCATTTTGCTAGAGCCACCTATGCGCGTTCCTATTCGTGTGTGTCATATTTTGGAGGAAGCAAGGATGTTTCCATAGGATTTGATATAAATTATAATACGAGTCTCATCGTTTAACTATTGGTATATGTTCTATAAATATCTAAGAGCTTCTTCGCATACATCTCTAGAACTAACTTATTGTCTATGTGCAAGTTTCTCCATCACATTTCTACTACTTCCCAAAGATAATGGGAAAATGAGTGAGGAGGAAATCATCGAGTCGTGTCGACTATGGCTGTTGCACGGCGATCGAGCTCTTCGGAAATGGGATGCACTCGAACTCCAGCTATAGGAGAGTAGGAGAGAACTCCAAGAAACAAATAAAGTGGTGCCATCATTAGGATACGTAGTACTATAGTGATGCAATAAGGATTTCATAATCTCCACATTAACTATCACCATCCACATAAATAAGTGCCATTTTGCTAGAGCCACCTATGCTGCTCCTATTCGTATGCGTCATATTTTGGGGAAGCAAGGATGTTTCCATAGGATTTGATATAAATTATAATACGAGTCTCATCGTTTAACTATTGGTATATGTTCTATAAATATCTAAGAGCTTCTTCGCATACATCTCTAGAACTAACTTATTGCCTATGTGCAAGTTTCTCCATCACATTTCTACTACTTCCCCAAAGATAATGGGAAAATGAGTGAGGAGGAAATCATCGAGTCGTGTCAGACTATGGCTGTTGCACGGCGATCGAGCTCTCTTCGAAATGGGATGCACTCGAACTCCAGCTATAGGAGAGTAGGAGAGAACTCCAAGAAACAAATAAAGTGGTGCCATCATTAGGATACGTAGTACTATAGTGATGCAATAAGGATTTCATAATCTCCACATTAACTATCACCATCCACATAAATAAGTGCCATTTTGCTAGAGCCACCTATGCGTTCCTATTCGTAATGTCATATTTTGGGGAAGCAAGGATGTTTCCATAGGATTTGATATAAATTATAATACGAGTCTCATCGTTTAACTATTGGTATATGTTCTATAAATATCTAAGAGCTTCGCATACATCTCTAGAACTAACTTATTGTCTATGTGCAAGTTTCTCCATCACATTTCTACTTCCCCAAAGATAATGGGAAAATGAGTGAGGAGGAAATCATCGAGTCGTGTCGACTATGGCTGTTGCGCGATCGAGCTCTCTTACGAAATGGGATGCACTGAACTCCAGCTATAGGAGAGTAGGAGAACTCCAAGAAACAAATAAAGTGGTGCCATCATTAGGATACGTAGTACTATAGTGATGCAATAAGGATTTCATAATCTCCACATTAACTATCACCATCCACATAAATAAGTGCCATTTTGCTAGAGCCACCTATGCGTTCCTATTCGTGCGTCATATTTTGGGGAAGCAAGGATGTTTCCAGAATTTGATATAAATTATAATACGAGTCTCATCGTTTAACTATTGGTATATGTTCTATAAATATCTAAGAGCTTCTTCAGATACATCTCTAGAACTAACTTATTGTCTATGTGCAAGTTTCTCCATCACATTTCTACTACTTCCCAAAGATAATGGGAAAATGAGTGAGGAAATCATCGAGTGTCGACTATGGCTGTTGCACGGCGATCGATCTCTCTTACGGAAATGGGATGCACTCGGAACTCCAGCTATAGGAGAGTAGGAGAGAACTCCAAGAAACAAATAAAGTGGTGCCATCATTAGGATACGTAGTACTATAGTGATGCAATAAGGATTTCATAATCTCCACATTAACTATCACCATCCACATAAATAAGTGCCATTTTGCTAGAGCCACCTATGCGTGTTCCTATTCGTGTGTGTCATATTTTGGAGGAAGCAAGGATGTTTCCATAGGATTTGATATAAATTATAATACGAGTCTCATCGTTTAACTATTGGTATATGTTCTATAAATATCTAAGAGCTTCTTCGCATACATCTCTAGAACTAACTTATTGTCTATGTGCAAGTTTCTCCATCACATTTCTACTACTTCCCCAAAGATAATGGGAAAATGAGTGAGGAGGAAATCATCGAGTCGTGTCAGACTATGGCTGTTGCACGCGATCGAGCTCTTCACGGAAATGGGATGCACTCGAACTCCAGCTATAGGTATCCACGTTACATGAATAGTTCACTTATTTCGACGTCTCCGGTTGATGGTTTCATTAAGAGGAACCGTCGACAGTTGCTCTTCCGAGTTGCATGTGTCGAGATCACATGGCTATTTCTTGGAGTTATACAAAGCTAGAAAGTTGAGACAACATGAAGCTTTGCCGGTGGTGGACCTTGAAGATGGACAATGCTCTATAGAAAGGAGGTGCGAGCATAGAACGAACAATACAATTTTTAGCTTTATATGCATGGCTTGGGATCGAGGAAGAGTATATAAGCACTATGCATGGCACCTTCAGCTTCAAAGTGAGAGCTAACTACTATGGGGAAACACCATTGGTTTGATTGACTATCTAAGATATGTCAGCAAGAAGTTTGTTGTGTGAAATAAATAGGTCAAATATTTCTCAACATGGTGAATCATAGACCACAGAGAACCTCTTCCATAACATGACACATTAGTTTTCGTTTCTCCCTAAACGAATCACGAGATAGATAGAACCAAAACAATAGTTCCCATTTCTCTCTTTTTACGCGCTAAAGGAGGTGGCTTATTTGACACGAAAGCAAATAACAATTAACTATATTTATATTATGTAGTAACATATCTATGGTGTCATGCAATGTCTTAGGTTGTGGATTCATTTTTTCTGGCATATGTGATGCTATGGTAACATAGTACTTCCTCCGTTAACAATTTCAACGCATTTTGGGTTTAGTCAAAGTCAAAATTTGTAAAATTTGACCAAACATATAAGAAAAAATATTGACACTCATAATTCTAAATGCATATAATAAAAAATATAATTTATAACGATTCTAATACGATATATTTTACGTTATTGATGTTGATATTTATTACCTTTTTCTATATATATGGTCAATTTTAAAATTTAAAATTGACTTAAAAGGTGAGGTAGTTGTGAATGGAGTGGGGTATGTTACCACTTCCTTCTCTTTTCTCGCATGTTTCTATGTCACATCATCAATATACTTAGTTGGCATCACATGAACATGCATGTTACTAGCTAACTTAATCAAACTATAACTTGTCTAGATAACTCGATCAACATCTGAGCTATTGGGCTAATCAATCTAAAACACATCCAACGATGACTACCGTGCACAAAGAAATCACACCATTGAAATCGATGTGCGCGACATATGTTGATAATTTTGTAACATGAACGCAACCACCTCCTCGAGTGAATCTCAAGTATCTTGAGAGAGCAAGACACGATGTTCACACAATTTTGGCATCTATTCTCAATAAAATGATAGAGGGAGCACAAAGAAATTGCTTCCTCCGATCCATAATAAGTGCGGCGAGGAAGTACCAAACTAAATTATGCCCTAATCACCCCATGCAACGAAGCATGCCATTCCATACACTGCCATGTTAGGTGTCGATTCTGAAGTATTATGAGAGAAAGGTAGCATGAGGTCTAGCTAACTATGATCATTGAATTTACCATGTCGGTCCCATCTATGCCAATTCATTGTTCTGCAAGTAGCGGACGGTGATCAAGTGTAGTTATAATAGTGTATGTATGTATATATGTATGTATGTATGTATGTATGCTCATTATCTACAACAAAATAGGATTTTAATTGAAGTAGTTGCAAGTCATGTGTGGTTTAAACAAAATCCATATCATCATATTTGCAGTAGTTCTTCATGTAAATGCACGAACATACCTTTTTATAGCCAACTTGAGATAAATGCTATGTCTCCATCAAAAATAATATCTCTTCCGTATGCCATCACATGATTTGTTGTTGATTTATTCATCTAGTTATTTGTTTATATTAGGTTATTCATCATGTTCTCACCTATAAATCTGATGGAGCAAGTCCCAAAATCATTCCCACTCTTCCATACGATCCCACATAGTAAAACTCTATTCAATTCATATTAAGGTAAAATACATTTTCCTTGTGTATGCGCATATAAAAATCACGTAAAAAACAATACCACAATGAGGATGTAGCATAGAACCCACTAGCGGACCATGGTTGCAAAGCATTTCCAGCTGTTGGAACATCAAATTTACTTGTGTAGAGTCAAACAATGGAGTGTTGCACGATGTTTGTCTTCATTCATAGTAATCAGTTGTTGGTATCACTCTTCTAATAGTTTCAGTTCTATGTCTAGATCCGTATGTGTTGTTCTGAAACGAAAACAACACAAACTTTGAGATTATCCATTTTGTTTGCCATATGTTTGTATGAAAGGAGGTGCGAGCATAGAACGAACAATACAATTTTTAGCTTTATATGCATGGCTTGGGATCGAGGAAGAGTATATAAGCACTATGCATGGCACCTTCAGCTTCAAAGCGGAGAGCTAACTACTATGGGGAAACACCATTGGTTTGATTGACTATCTAAGATATGTTAGCAAGAAGTTTGTTGTGTGAAATAAATAGGTCAAATATTTCTCAACATGGCGAATCATAGACCACAAAGAACCTCTTCCATAACATGACACATTAGTTTTCGTTTCTCCCTAAACGAATCACGAGATAGATAGAACCAAAACAATAGTTCCCATTTCTCTTTTTTTACGCGCTAAAGGAGGTGGCTTATTTGACACGAAAGCAAATAACAATTAACTATCTTTATATTATGTAGTAACATATCTATGGTATCATGCAATGTCTTAGGTTGTGGATTCATTTTTTCTGGCATATGTGATGCTATGGTAACATAGTACTTCCTCCGTTCACAATTTCAACGCATTTTGGGTTTAGTCAAAGTCAAAATTTGTAAAATTTGACCAAATATATAAGAAAAAATATTGACACTCATAATTCTAAATGCATATAATAAAAAATATAATTTATAACGATTCTAATATGATATATTTTACGTTATTGATGTTGATATTTATTACCTTTTTCTATATATATTGTCAAATTTAAAATTTAAAATTGACTTAAAAGGTGAGGTAGCTGTGAATGGAGTGGGGTATGTTACTTCCTTCTCTTTTCTCGCATGTTTCTATGTCACATCATCAATATACTTAGTTGGCATCACATGAACATGCATGTTACTAGCTAACTTAATCAAACTATAACTTGTCCGTCTAGATAACTCGATCAACATCTGAGCTATTGGGCGAATCAATCTAAAAACACATCCAACGATGACCGTCAAGGCACAAAGAAATCACACCATTGAAATCGATGCGACATATGTTGATAATTTTGTAACATGAACGCAACCACCTCCTCGAGTGAATCTCAAGTATCTTGAGAGAGCAAGACACGATGTTCACACAATTTTGGCATCTATTCTCAATAAAATGATAGAGCGAGCACAAAGAAATTACTTCCTCCGATCCATAATAAGTGCGCGAGGAAGTACCAAACTAAATTATGCCCTAATCACCCCATGCAACGAAGCACGCCATTCCATACACTGCCATGTTAGGTGTCGATTCAAGTATTATGAGAGAAAGGTAGCATGAGGTCTAGCTAACTATGATCATTGAATTTACCATGTCGGTCCCATCTATGCCAATTCATTGTTCTCGCAAGTAGCGGACGGTGATCAAGTGTAGTTATAATAGTGTATGTATGTATGTATGTATGTATGTATGTACGTATGTATATATGTATGTATGTATGTATGTATGTATGTATGTATGCTCATTATCTACAACAAAATAAGATTTTAATTGAAGTAGTTGCAAGTCATGTGTGGTTTAAACAAAATCCATATCATCATATTTGCAGTAGTTCTTCATGTAAATGCACGAACATACCTTTTTATAGCCAACTTGAGATAAATGCTATGTCTCCATCAAAACAATATCTCTTCAGATGCCATCACATGATTTGTTGTTAATTTATTCATCTAGTTCTTTGTTTATATTAGGTTATTCATCATGTTCTCACCTATAAATCTGATGGAGCAAGTCCCAAAATCATTCCCACTCTTCCATACGATCACACATAGTAAAACTCTATTCAATTCATATTAAGGTAAAATACACTTTCCTTGTGTATGCACATATAAAAATCACGTAAAAAACAATACCACAATGAGGATGTAGCATAGAACCCACTAGCGGACTGAAGGGAATATGCCCTGAGAGGCAATAATAAATTGTTTATTATGTGTATTCCAAGTATATGATAGATGTTTATTTTGCATGCTATAATTGTATTAATACGGAAACGTTAATACATGTGTGTTTAATAAACAAACAGAAAGTTCCTAGTTAAGCCTCTCTTATAAACTAGCTCGTTGATTAACAAGATGATCAAGGTTTCCTGATCATGGACATTGGATGTTGTTAATAACGGGATCACAACATTAGTGTAATGATGTGATGAACATTCATCCGAAGTATAGCATTACGATCAAAGTCATTGAGTTTATATTGCTATAACAACTTACGAAGTGATCCTAATCCTTAGACCATGAGATCATGTCAATCACTAACACCTAAGAGTTTCTTGATAACATCAAACGTCACACCGTAACGTGGTGATTATAAAGATGGGTTCGTAACTAATAAAGTGTTATGTTGAGGCTCATGGATCGAGAGTGGAATTTGTTCATCCCGATGACGGATAGATATACTCTGGGCCCTCTCGGTGATATCACATTGATTAGCTTGCAAGCAAGTGATTTTGATCACTAGAATGTTATATCACGGGAACGAGAAAAGAGTGCATGTCGAACGAGATCAAACTAGGTATGGAGATACGATGATCGAATCTCGGACATGTAATATATCGTGAGACAAAGGGATTAAGATACTAGCGTAAAGGTTCGCGATCACAAGAAAGTCATCGTTGAATGTGTGGGAGTCAAGATGGGTCTCGGATCCGCTTGATTATTGATCCGAGAGGGTCTCGATCATGTCCGCATTATTCACGAACCGTAGGGTGACACACTTAAGAGACACCGACATCCAATTGGAGCAAAAGTTTCATGCGAAAGAATAAACAAGCGCAGAATTTATTTCACTAGATACCAAAGCAGGTTTTCGGTGAAATTGCATAAAGTGGTTATGCATGTGAAATAGAATTCTAGCAAGGGGTTATTGTGAATGTTTGTCATTAAAGTAATTGACAAAATTCTGAATAAAATAAAGAGTTTTATTTAATGAGAGTTTGCATTAAATTTGGTGGAAATTTAATGGGATCTTTGAGTGGGATTTTGAGTGGAGGAATTTGGAGGAGTTTTGTGAGTGGAGTGTCCACCCACATGAAGAGGGGAGGCAGGGGCAGCCCCATGCGCCGCCACCCCTTGGGGTTCCCCTCCTCCTATAAAGGAGCCCTCCTCTCACTTCTCACTCACACCTCCTCGTGAAGGATCTCTCTCCCCAGAATTTATCCCCATGGTCTCGGACTAGCGAGATACATGTTCCGGTGGCTTTTCGGCAAGAAAGAGTTGTGCTTCCACGCATCGCTGGAGCGAGGAGGCGGAGGTTGCTCGGTGCCTCGAACGTGTGTCGAGCACGGATGCTCACTGATTTGGCGCTAGGACTTCCTCTCGATCTTGAGATCGGCAAGAGATCGTCTACATCAACCACGAGTTTGGACTCGTTAAACTTTGTCGGTCTTCAAGGGTATGTTCTCTACGGATATACATCCCTGCCTGTTTGTATCTAGTATAAATAGATCTTGGTATTTAGTTCACATCGTAGGAAAATTTTTGTTTTCTATCCGCGAACCCTTCGATGGTATCGAGCGGATCTATGCGTAGATACTTTACACGGGTAGTACACATATGAGTATGTGGGCGATGATGATCATGTTGTTGCTCCTTTCTTGTGATTTTGGATATTGGTGGCATAGTGGGATGAAGCGGCCCGGACAAACTTTACATGTCCTCGCACATGAGAAAGGTTCCACGCTTGACATGCAACTAGATTGCATAAGTGGCTAGCGGGTGCCTGTCTCTCCTACTATAGTCAATATCTATTTTGCAAGCGAGTTGTCAACAATTTGATTATCCTCGTTGTGGTTCATGTTCGTAGGTAAGAACGGTTCTATCTCGAAAGCCCTCAGCCACGTAAAACTTGCAATGGATAAATTAGAGGCGTCTAGTTTAGATTGTTGCTGGGCTAGTGTTATGATATGGTAGTGTTGTAAGTAGAAGTATGAGATGATACTCTTACAACACACATAGCGTAAAACCCATAGACCGTGGATTTACACATATAGGTATGATAGTGATCATACCACGATGCACATGATAGAGATCATCTGCGGGAACCATATAATTTCACTAATAAACATATGATGTTTGATTGCATCTTATATTGCTTGTTTAGCGCTTTGTTAAGCATAATAAGATGATCCTCATTTAAATATCAAGATAAGAATGTGTTCTTCCTTTAGTATGCACCGATTATGTTTCGTCGCTCCAAGACATCACGTGATGATCGGGTGTACTTGGATCCTCGACCATACTTGGTGTAAGAAGCGATTACACGCAAAATACTAAGGTTCTAACTTGGCGAGCCTAGCATGTATGACATGGCCTCGGAACACGTAATAAAGGTTAAGCATGAGTCATATAGTTGATATGATGCCCATTTGATGCTCGCCTTTGAAGCTATACCGACTCACGTGATGATCGGACTTGGTGTAGTGGATTTGGTTCATGTAATCACCAAAAGGACACGAGGGATGTCGCTTTTGAGTGGGAGTTCATTCGTAATATAGATTAGTTGAACTCAATCTATCATACACTTAGTCTAAACTTTACAAATTCTGTTGTAGATGGCACCACACCTTTTAATTTCAATGCGTTCATGGAGAAAGAGAAACTAGCAACGAACGGTAGCAACTTTACTGAATGGGCCATGAATTTGAGGATTCTCCTCTCTGCTGCACAAAAGCAATATGTGCTAGAAGCGCCGTTAGGCCCCCCACCTTTTGACAATGCCCCTGACGAGGAGAAGAATGTCTATCTGACTCGTCAGGAGGACCACAACTTAGTTCATTGCGGCATATTGTATGGGCTAGAGCCGGAACTTCGAAAGCGTTTCGGAAACGGCAATGCAATGCTTTTGATACAATGGGTGAGTTGAAAATGATTTTACACACATCTGTCAGAGAGAGCTACAATGCTTCGTAAAAGTTCTTTAGTCGCATGATGGAAGAGAACAGCTCGTTAGTGAGCATGTACTCAAGATGTCGGTTACGCCGATAAGCTTGTGTCCTTGGGAATAACGATTCCCATTGACTTAGGCATCCATCGTGTTCTCAGCTCGCCACCTAGCTATAAGAGCTTGATGAACTATAATATGCAAGGCATGAAGAAGTCTCTCCCGAGCTTACACAATGCTTAAAAGCTATGGTGGAGATCAAAAGGAACATAAAGTGTTGATGATCAATAGGAACACCGGTTTCAAGAAAGACAAGAAGGAAAAGCGGAAGGGAAAGGCGGCAAGCTGTTGCAGCGCTGAAGAAACCCGAGTTGGACCTAAGTCCGATACCGTGCTACTATTGTAAGGGGATCGCCATCGAAGCGCAATCCCCAAGTATCCGCGCATAAGAAGGCCGGCAAGGCAAACAAAGGTATATATGATATACATGTTATTGATGTGTACTTGACTAGTGCTCGCAGAGCACCCGGTATTTGATACGGTTCGTTGCTAATATTTGTAACTCGAATCGTGGGTCAAAGCGACCGCTAGCAAGGGTGAGGTCAAGATGCGTGTCGCAATGGATCAAACGTTGATGTGATCGCCGTCGGAACGCTACCTCTCCACTTACCGTCGGGATTAGTTATAAACTTAAATAACTATTATTTGGTGCCTGCACTGAGCATGAACATTGTATCTGGATCATGTTTGATGCAAAGTGGTTTTTCATTCAAATCTGAGAACAATGGTTGTTCCATTTATATGAATGAAATCTTTTATGGTCATGCACCAATGTTGAATGGTTTATTTCTGTTGGATCTCGATGATAATGTTACACATATTCATAATATTGATGCTAAAAGGATTAAACTTAATGATGATATATCCGATATATGTGGTTCTGCCGTCTAGGTCATATTGGCATTAAGCATGAAGAAGCTCCATTCGATGGACTTTTGGAATCACTTGATTATGAATCATTTGATACATGTGAGCCATGCCTTATGGGCAAGATGACTAGAACGCCGTTTTAGGTTCAATGGAGCAGGCATGATTTATTGGAAATCATACATTCGATGTATGTGGTCCAATGAGTGTGTCTACGAGGTGGATATCGTTATTTTGTTACTTTCACGGATGATTTGAGTAGATACGGTTATATCTACTTGATGAAACACAAGTCTGAAACCTTTGAAAAGTTCAAGGAATTTCGTAATGAAGTTGAAAATCATCGTAATAGAAAGATCAAATTTCTGATACGGCCGTGGAGGTGAGTATCTAAGTTCTGAGTTTAGCACTCACATGAAAGAGTGTGGAATTGTTTCACAACTCACACCGGAACACCACAATGAAATGGTGTGTGCTGAACGTCGTAATCGTACTTTATTAGATATGGTTCGATCTATGATGTCTCACGGACTTGCCATTGTCATTTTGGGGTTATGCACTAGAAACTGCTGCGTTCACTTTAAATCGGGCACCATCTAAATCCGCTGAAACGACACAGATGAATTGTGGTTTGGAAACAAACCTAAGTCATCATTCTTAAAGTTTGGGGTTGCGATGTTTATGTGAAGAAACTT
This sequence comes from Avena longiglumis, assembly GCA_030063025.1. NCBI lineage: Eukaryota > Viridiplantae > Streptophyta > Magnoliopsida > Poales > Poaceae > Avena > Avena longiglumis. The sequence continues at coordinate 88,811,421 of CP125973.1, read as the reverse complement.
CAACCGGATAAACTCGAACCCAAAGCGGAAAAATGCGTCTTCATAGGATACCCTAAAGAAACTATTGGGTATTCCTTCTATCACGAGATCCGAGGGCAAGGTTTTTGTTGCCAGAATGGATCCTTTCTAGAGAAAGAGTTTCGCGAAAGGTGTGAGTAGTCGGAAGGTAGAACTCAAGAGGTTATGGAACCTTCTCTTCAAAGTATGGCGAGTAGCGCAGTCAATGGAAGTCGCTCCGGAGTTGGCTCCACCTGTTGAAGAGGGAACTAATGATAATGATCATGAAACTCCGAAGAGAGTACTACCGAACCTCGCAGTCAAACAGACGCTGCAGCTCCGAGATGTGAAATCTGTCATAAATTTCATGGTTGATGAAAATAATGACCCTGCGGTATGAAGAAGCGATGATGAGCCGGATTCCAACAAATGGTTAGAAGCCATGAAATCCGAGATGGAATCCATGTATGAAAATCAAGTTTGGAACTTGGTGGAATTACCTCACCGAAAGGCCGTGGAGAACAAATGGATTTTCAAAAGGAAAAGCGTCTTGATGGTAATGTGACCATCTATAAAGCTCGACTTGTCAAAGGGGTTTCGACAAATTCAAGGAGTTGACTACGATGAGACTTTTTCTCCGTAGCGATGCTAAAGTCGATTAGGATTATGTTAGCAATTGCTATATTTCGATTATGAAATATGGCGGATGGATGTCAAAACCGCGTTTCTCAATGGTAATATTGAAGAAGAGTTGTATATGATACAACCAAAGGGTTTTGTCAATCCTAAGGATGCTAACAAGGTGTGCAAGCTTCACGATCCATCTATGGATTGAAGCAAGCATCACGGTTGGAATCTCCGCTTTGATGAGGTGATCAAAGAGTTTGGATTTGTCCAAACTTATGGAGAAGCTTGTATTTACAAGAAAGTGAGTGGGAGCAATGTGGCATTTCGATATTATATGTGGATGACATATTATTGATCGGAAATGATATAGAAATTTAAACAGTGTTAAAAGTTATCTAAACAAATTTTCAATGAAGGACCTAGGTGAAGGCGTCATACATATTAGGCATAAAGATCTATAGAGATAGATCTAGGCGCCTAATAGGGCTATCATAAAGTACATACCTTGATAAGATTTTAAAGAAGTTTAAAATGGACGAGTAAGAAGGGTTCTTACCTATGTTGCAAGGCAAGACATTGAGTAAGACTCAAAGTCCGGCTTCGGAAGAAAGAGAGATAATGGACAAAGTCCCTATGCTTCAACCATAGGCTCTATAATGTACGCCATGCTATGTACAAGACCGGATGTGGCACACGCTATTAGTTTGACTAGTAGGTACCAATCGGATCCGTGTTCTAACATCGATAGCGGTCAAGAATATCCTTAAGTACTTACGAAGAACTAAGGATATGTTTCTTGTATCTGGTGAAGAAGAGCTCGTCGCTAAGTGTTATGTCGACGCTAGCTTTGACACCGATCCGGATGACTCTAAGTCTCAATCCGGATACGTATTTCTCATGAAAGGCGGGTTAGTTGGAGGAGCTCCAAACAACTGTGGTAGCGGGATCAACAACGGAGGCGAATATGTTGCCGCCTTGAGCGGCTCGAAGCGATTTGGATGAAGGAGTTCATATCCGAACTAGGAGTTGTGCAAGCGTGTTGGACCCAATGGTGATCTATTGTGACAACAATGGTGCCATTGCCAATGCCAAAGAGCCAAGGTCTCACAAGCATTCCAAGCATATTAAGCGGTTTCACTCCATCCATGAGCATGTCAAGGATGGAGATATAAAGATTTAAAGTACATACGGATCTCAATATAGCAGATCCGTTGACTAAAACTCTCCCTAGAGCAAAACATGATCAACACGAACTCAATGGGTGTTAGATATATCACTATGTAACTAGATTATTGTCTCTAGTGCAAGTGGGAGATCAAGGAATATGCCCCGAGAGGCAATAATAAATTGTTTATTATGTGTATTCCAAGTATATGATAGATGTTTATTTTGCATGCTATAATTGTATTAATACGGAAACGTTAATACATGTGTGTTTAATAAACAAATGAAAGTTCCTAGTTAAGCCTCTCTTATAAACTAGCTCGTTGATTAACAAGATGATCAAGGTTTCCGATCATGGACATTGGATGTTGTTAATAACGGATCACAACATTAGTGTAATGATGTGATGAACATTCATCAAGTATAGCATTACGATCAAAGTCATTGAGTTTATATTGCTATAACAACTTACGAAGTGATCCTAATCCTTAGACCATGAGATCATGTCAATCACTAACACGTAAGAGTTTCTTGATAACATCAAACGTCACACCGTGTAGGTGATTATAAAGATGGGTTCAAAACTAATAAAGTGTTATGTTGAGGCTCATGGATCGAGTGGAATTTGTTCATCCCGATGACGGATAGATATACTGGGCCCTCTCGGTGATATCACATTGATTAGCTTGCAAGCAAGTGATTTTGATCACTAGAATGTTATATCACGGAACGAGAAAAGAGTGCATGTCGTAACGAGATCAAACTAGGTATGGAGATACCGATGATCGAATCTCGGACATGTAATATATCGTGAGACAAAGGATTAAGATACTAGCGTAAAAGGTTCGACGATCACAAGAAAGTCATCGTTGAATGTGGGAGTCGATATGGGTCTCAGATCCGCTTCGATTATTGATCGAGAGGGTCTCGATCATGTCCGCATTATTCACGAACCGTAGGGTGACACACTTAAGACACCGACATCCAATTGGAGCAAAAGTTTCATGCCGAAGAATAAACAAGCAGGAATTTATTTCACTAGATACCAAAAAGTTTTGGTGAAATTGCATAAAGTGGTTATGCATGTGAAATAGAATTCTAGCAAGGGGTTATTTGTGAATGTTTTTCATTAAAGTAATTGACAAAATTCTGAATAAAATAAAAGAGTTTTATTTAATGAGAGTTTGCATTAAATTTGGTGGAAATTTAATGGGATCTTTGAGTGGGATTTTGAGTGGGATTTTGAGTGGAGGAATTTGGAGGAGTTTTGTGAGTGGAGTGTCCACCCACATGATGAGGGGAGGGCAAAGGGGCAGCCCCCATGCGCCGGCCACCCCCTTGGGGTTCCCCCCCCTCCTCCTATAAAAGGAGCCCCTCCTCTCACTTCTCACTCACACCTCCTCGTGAAGGATCTCTCTCCCCTCTAGAATTTATCCCCATGGTCTCGGACTAGCGAGATACATGTTCCCGTGGCTTTTCGGCAAGAAAGAGTTGTGCTTCCATGCATCGCTGGAGCGAGGAGGCGGAGGTTGCTCGGTGCCTCGAACGTGTGTGCGAGCACGGATGCAGCTGATTTGCGCTAGGACTTCCTCTCGATCTTGAGATCGGCAAGAGATCGTCTACATCAACCACGAGTTTGGACTCGTTAAACTTTGTCGGTCTTCAAGGGTATGTTCTCTACGGATATACATCCGCCCGTTGTTTGTATCTAGTATAAATAGATCTTGGTATTTAGTTCACATCGTAGGAAATTTTTTGTTTTCTATGCTGCGAACCCTTCACGGACCATGGTTGCAAAGCATTTCCAGTTGTTGGAACATCAAATTTACTTGTGTAGAGTCAAACAATGGAGTGTTGCACGATGTTTGTCTTCATTCATAGTAATCAGTTGTTGGTATCACTCTTCTAATATTTTCAATTCTATGTCTAGATCCGTATGTGTTGTTCTGAAACGAAAACAACACAAACTTTGAGATTATCCATTTTGTTTGCCATATGTTTGTATGAATTTGCAAACCCTTATTTTTTTGAGTCTATATTTGAGATATCGGTGCCATTCCTAACTCAATCCCTATGTATACTAATATGTTCTCTGAAATCACATCTATGTAGTTTAGTATGAAAGCATTCACGCTCTCCCCATGTTTATTCCATATGGAAAATTTGTCTCTGAAGGGTCTATATATAGACGACTCGCAATAATAAAAGAGGGACATCATTCATGATTGTACCAAACTAAGATCTCACAATATCCACATTTAACCAGGATCATTTGTACAAATGAGTGGCATTTTTCTAGGACCACATATTCACCTTTGTATTCTTTTGTGTCATGTCAAGATAATTATACAATCTATTGATTTGTAGACTATAAATACAGGTTGTAATACAATTCTCATGTGCACCTACTCCTATATGCTTAATAAATATCTAAGATTCTCTATGTACAATCCTAGGGTTAATTTTGTTATCTGGCCAATGCAAGATTTTGGATCCCCTTTTGTTGTACATTAAAGAGAATGAACATATGAGTGAGTATAAAATCATCAAGTGGCACCAATATATGATGGCTGCAAGACCATCTCTTATGGAAATGGTATTCACTCAGAACTTGAGTCCTAGCCATCTGTGAGTACCCTGATCAGCTAGGGGCATGTTTGGTTGTGCCTATGAAAACTAGTTGAGGCCACCCTCAAGGACATGGACAGTGTGATACTATTTTTTTCTGCTTGATTGAATGGGTTGGAAGAGCCAAATTTGTGTTTTGTTGAAGGGATGGAAAGTGATTAAGATAACCATACTTGTGTTTGGTTTAATGGGTGATAGGTGAATGAGGCGTTATGGTTAACTCTTTGTTGAGATGGTGAGAGTACCCCGTAATATGAGTTTTTGAAAAACATAGATCAATCAAATATTCTATGCATAGCAATAATTTTAAAAATGGTAACATATTTTTCATCACTTCCCATTAGAACATAAAACAATAAAAGTTTTAGTATCAATGTTTACCAATATAGTACATGTTATAGTTCCATTGTTGTATCGACATAGAATGGTGTTTCGAAGCTAGAGTTATACCAACACAATAGATACATCTTAGGAAGGAAAAATCCATATTCAAGCGTTGCTATGAACATGCACATTCTATATACAAACACATATCAATTTGTGGACGAAAATCATCTCAAGTCTTGGGATAAGTAAAATATCACCTTCAGTCTTGTCTTGTTTGGTACATCCATGATAGAGAGATTAGATTAGAGAAAGAGAAAGATAATTTCACAACGGAGAGCTAGCTAGCTTGTGTGTTGTGTGCTACAAAAAAATAAGATCTAGTCATGGAGACGGTTGGTGGTGCACAAGAAAAGAGAGAGAGAGAGAGAGAGAGAGAGAGAGAGAGAGAGAGAGGACAATGGATGTGACAGACTTACCTCGGCCAGGTTGTTTCTTTTTGTCCGCTACCTATGTTCCGAGGTCTTGGCTACAACGAAATTCGATTTGAGCCAGAACAAGTATTCAATCTCATGATAAAAGACGAGGGGACGATGAATTCACATGTTATTATTTTGGACCCTAATCGCGTGTTGGATTACATCATCATGGACCATTCGGAAGTTGTCATGTGTCAAGGCAATTTGATGGCAACGCCATCCCATTCATTTCCGTGATAATATAAGAGAATGTTTGATGATTGGGTGGGATAGTTGAAAGACTAAGAGAGGATCCTCCTTCTTTCTCTCATGTAAAATGACCATAACACTTCATATCTCCTTTGATTCACCAATGCAACAATCTAAGAGGAAGGTGGTAGTGATAAAAATTAATTTTTAAAAATCTTTTGATACCATAGAACATCATGCCACCTTGGAGATTTTGAGATGCAAAGATTTTCCACCATCAGTAATTCATTTGGTCAAAGAGATATTATCTTCAGAATTTTCACCAGTTCTGCTTAATGGAGTGCGAATTTTTGCTTGCAAGATGGGGGAAGCGAAATCCCTTGTCTCCGATTTTTATGTTCTTGGTTGTGATTTGCTTTAGAGTATAGTTAATATGGCTTTTCAAGAAGAAAGAATGGAACTTCCAATTCCAATTGAAGGATGTTATCCGATAATTCAGTATGTATATGATATTGTCATTGTCATGCCAACATATGAGGAGCGGTTAACGGTTTTCAAAGGGTCATTAAATTAGTTTGCTTCAATAACAAGGATGAAGGTCATTTTTGACAATTTTTCAGATATATATCAATTTTTCCTCATGAATAATTTTTTTCATTTGGCCAAGATTTTTTAGTGAAAACTTGGTACAATGCCTTTCACATATGTGGGTTTACCCATGGTACTAAAGCCAACAGCAAAGATTAGTGAGCGATACATATTGCCATGAATCAGTACACCATGCTATGGTGTTGAGTGGATCCTCCTGGTGGGTAGGAATTCTTAGTCTATCAGATTGGTGGAGGAGTCACTAAATGCAAGAATGGGAATGAAAATTCAATTCCGCTTTGGGATGATTTGTGACATCAATATGTTTTGTCATCAAAGTTCCACAAGTTGTATTATTTGGCCAATGACAAACTAACATCGGTTAAGAGCTGTTCTTATGATGGAGTGGACAGAGTGTTTTATCGTCCTTTGTCTTCGTATGCATTTGGTGGGTATAATGAGTTACAAGCGATGATGGTTGGAATAACACTATCCAATGAACATGATTCTCGGGGTATGCAAATTTTAATAAAGGGGTTTATGTTCCAAAAGTGTTCTATAGCCAACACTTCTCTACACTTACAAATCACGCTCGTTCAGGATGGATATGGAAGATTAAGTGTATGTACAAACATGAATTCTTTATTTGGCTTATACTACATGATCGTATAAATACAAAGAACATGTTGTTGAGGATACATTGGAAGTTTATAGATATTTATGATTGTCTTCTATATGCTGCAAATTGAGTGGTGGAATTTGTCAGTACCGAAGAATCTGATGCATGCTACAAAGTTTTTCAAAGGACCATGCTTTACTAAAATAGTTGGAAGGCTGGATTTTCAAAAATGAGAAGCCTACTTTCAGGGTTTGGAAAACATGGTTTATGTATGATGTCACAATGCTTAAGCACAGGGTGAAGAATTCAGTGGCTTCTGAAGTTTCATCATTGCTAGTTAACCTTTCTTAGATGTTTTATCTGGTGCCAACATTTCCGGTTCTAGTTTTGTATATATCCTATAATTATCTGTTTAAAGGTTCAATAAAGGACCCTGGGTGCTCCCCGCAGTATATCCTAGAAAAATGAAACGTATATGATTGTGATGCCATGTCTATTTGGTTCTTATGGGAGGAGGGATTCTCTTTGATTATTGTGAAAGGATTTTTCATGTGGTACAACCTAATCCTATTTTCTTAGAATTTTGCTTCTATGTCCTCCTCTTGTCTTAAACTTAGAAAACTAAAACACAAAACGGCCACAATAAGTACAATAAGTTTGAATGAATCTACACGTTTTAATGTGCGTATACATCTAAATTATCTAAGACAACCTTTTTAGTACAAAGGAGTACAAGATTCCTATGAAATATGTTCTTACTTTTGCAGGAATATGTTCTTATTAATCAAACAGTTTCCAAGGTATAAGTTCGTAGGATCTAAATAAATCCTGTAAAATATCAGAGCAGTTTGCCACCAAAAGTATTTCAGAAACGGCTATGTTTTTTTAAACGCCAGAAAAATCCCCTCCGATAAATCCAGTAGCATCGCCGCCTCCTTATCCCTCCAGTTTTTCCTCTTCCCGCCTCTCCTCAGCGCCCCACCCATCCGCCGGCGATGCCTCCCCCGGCGGGGCTGCTCCCCTGGCCGTCGCCGACCGCCCCGGCGCCGCGTCTCACCACCACGACCCGTCCGCGTCCGCCCCCTCGCGTTCGCCCTCCTCCCCCTCCCCCACCCCCTCGCCGTGCCCCGTCACCACCTCCGCCACCTCGGCTCAAACCTGTCGTCGCGCCAAAGCTGGCCACCTCCCTGCCACCGCCACCCGCCATTGTCTCCACCAACGACCCTGCCTCCACCTGCCTCGGATGCACCCACTTCGGCTCGTAGGATCTCTCCCTCTCCCCAGCACGAGTGCCAACTCCCGTGCGTGTGTGTGAGTTAACCTTTCTTCTGCGCCATTCCCAGGTGTTCCGGGTGCACGCACGAGTTCGACCTGGACAAGCCGCCAGTGCTTCAGGAGGTGGCTGAATTTTTCAAGGGCCACGGAATTGAAGACTTCACCTTTAGCAGGGGTAGGCTGGTACGTGTCGCTCCCAGAAATATTGGTTGTACTTGTACGTCATGTAGTTTTGTGCAATTTGAGTGGTTAAGACACCTGGTGCCGAAATTAGTTTGATAAGTGACTGGAATTCAGCTCTGATTTGGTGTTTAGCTTTGTAATCTGAATTAACTTGAGTAACGCTGATCAAGTAATTGGAAAATCTATGTTCCAAGTTTTCCCACTTCCCAGATAATGTGTAGGTTAGCTCAATGTGATTAGTCAATGGATTTGCTTTTCCGCTTAGCCTAAATGTGGGAACATTGTTTTTTAGTCCGAATGGCGGTGCCGGGCAAAGCTGGCGGTCCGTGGAACACCAGAGAGCCCGCTCATTGGTTTATATCAGGAAGGGACACATATTGTTCAAGATATTCCTGAGTGCAGAGGTTAGTTATCAAATTCTATTCAATCCCAAGAGTAAAACTATAGTCCATCCTAGTTTTGTTCCGAGTCAAACTTTTGTGAACTTTGACCAAGTTTATAGAAAAAAAACTCAACACCTACAATACCAAATCAATATCATTAGATCCCTCATGAAATATATTTTCATATTGCATTTATTTGGTATCACTTTTGTTGATATTTTTCTATAAACTTGGTGAAACTTTCAAAGTTTTTTAACTGAACTTTACAAAGTTTGACTTAGCATAAAACTAACATCGCACACATTTTGACATTGAGGAACCATCTGATTATCCACTTGAATTCGTTCTGCTACATGCTATCTCTGTTTGTTACAAGAATTTTTCGAGCGCTCAGTCTATGAATCATCATTTCATCTTCACGTTTTTCAGCCCATCACCCAAGCATTAATGCTGCTATTAAGCTTCTGAAGCGAGGTATGTTCCTTTCTGTTGTGCTTGCTTCATACAGATTAGGAAAATTTAGATTCCTCAATTTGTGAAGAAACCTAATATATTAGAACTCTGGTATTGTAGGTATATCTGAGCTGAATGTGCAGCCTTTTGATGAAGATTCTGGTACTGGTGAACTAAGATACGTCCAGGTATGTATAACTATTTGAAGAAAGTATTATATGCCACTATTCCATAAAATATAGAATGATTTCGTACAGCAGGCCACTATGCCAATAAACCCTGACGCATTTGATTTGTTTATCATATTCCCTAGATGACCGTGACAACATATAACACATCTATTCCAGTTGCACAAAGATATGACCAAGGTTAGCTTTATTTTCCACGTGTTCTAGCTTCTAATATGTAGTGTCGGTTCACCAAGCCCAAGCAGATTGAAACATGCTATTTTCTATCTAGCGAGAGTTCAAGTTTCATTGGTTTGGAATTCAAGAGACGAGCGCTCGAAAAATTCAGAGAAGTTGAGTTTGTTGCAAGAAGTAAGTTTTCCAACTGAGGTTTAAACACAAATAGCTGCTTGTCAGCTTTCCTTGGAAGTATTCTACCAAAACAATATACTTCACTTTTGTCTACTTCTATCATCAATCTTGGCGTTGTACTCATGGCAGTTCTTATGGCGGACCAAGAAGTAATATGTATGTGATTCACTCTATATGGGCCAATTTTCAGACATCGACCAGCAATGTAAGATATGTGTGTGAGTTTTGATGGATGCAATATACTTATTTTACTTATTGTCTAAGTTAAGGCACGTATTGCTTTTCCATTTTAATTATGGATAGTGAAATAATATGTGAAGTTGGGATATTGATGTAGACTACAATCTATTCTAAAACTTTTTGCAAAATGATGAATACTGATGATAAGGTTGAAGGTGAAGTATCTAGTGGTTAATTCATATAGTTTCACTAGACCATTACGCATTTTCCTATGTACAGATCTACATTTGATTTTATGTTTCTAAAAATTTCCGTTAATATGGATCGAAGAAAAGACCATGCACCATAGTGGTAAAGAACTTTCTAGGTCAAGCAGTCCAGGTCACGAGGCCCCATTTAGTTACCTTCAGAATCCTTGCCCCTATTTTCCAATAATGATGCTGTTGCTTCCGCAGATAATTTTTGGACATAAATGGAGACATATTGGTGGGGAGGCAGACCTATGGGAGCGTTTTGGAGGAGTTGATATTTCTCTCGATCCATATAGCTTTGGGCAGGCTAATACTCTGGTATGTGTAATTAAAGTTTTAAACCGTATATATTCATGTAATACTCATCCATGTACAGCAGGACTATTTTTTGTACCAAAAAGTGTAGTGTAGCAGGTACTGTAACATCAATACACTGTACAAGGCTTCAAGTGCGACTGTAGCAACCGTGCAGTGTCTGTGAGGAACTGCGGACACTCACCATTAGTTTGAACTTTGAATTACTTTGGTTTATTTCCTTGTAGATATATGTCATTTATTAGAGATAAGTTCTAGAGATAGATCCTGAGTTGGATTAGATTGCTAGATAACCTTTGATCTTGAATGGATTGTTAAAGATAGAATGCTCCTTAGTAGTCAGATCAAGCTAGGCCTATAGAAGTCTATTCATTCATCATGCAGGGGAAGCAAGAAAAATATATACCATATGAAGTCTACCATCCTAGTCTATAGTGCATCTCCCCTTACAGTGCCGTAATTCCCTTCAAGCATTACCATCAACCATCTTCGGCACCATAGTTGTCTCTGTGAACCAGTGCTCACAACAAAAGTAAAAAACACCAGTCATTTCTATTTATTAGGTGCTGTTGATTAACCATAGAGCCAACCCATGCACAAGTTATTTTCAGTTCCACATGGATCTTGGTTATTTTTATAACTGAAGTTTGATTGTATATCTTAACTTATGTTAAGTTAGCCATACAATATTTTCTTACACGGTGCTGTATTACTGTTGCAGTCATTTAACTCACTACTGCATAAGTTGATCAAATATGTGCCACGTGGCTCAACGGTTGTTGATTTGTACTCTGGTGCTGGTGTTATTGGGCTAGTAGCCCTTGGCTTCTAGGAAATGCAGGTGAGTACAAAAATGCATGTTAAACTATGCATTGGCGCTTCTTGGAAATGTGGTGAGCAGGAAAAATGCATGTTTAACTGGTGAACATTGTGATTTTTTTATGTGTCGGGATCAGAACATACCAGTCAGGGCAATAGCATTGGGATGCCGTGGAGCACACTTACATTCGTTCATGTACCAAAACAATTCATGATATGATGCACTATCTTAATTCATGCACAACATAGAATACTTCACCATTTTTTTATTCCAAAGTTAGAACTTTTATATCCTATCAGTCGTAAACAGATGCTGGTATCAAAACCATGGTTTTTAAGGCGGTAAGGTGTCCTAAGGCGTTCTACCCCCGCTCTGACGCCTAACCGGGAGCCTAAGAGCGTAAGGCGGATGCATAAACGCCTAAAGCGGGCAAATTTCCAAGGTGCTGCCAGGGCGCCTTATGGCCTAAGCGTACTAGGCAGACGCTTGCGGACGCCTTAAAAACATGACGAAAACTTGTGCCAAGCGTAATACCAATATGGAAGTTAAAATGTTTGGTGTTTTCAGATAGACTTTGTCAGAACCTGCTGGGGTCTGACCCGGAAATGATAAATGAGAGACTGGTCTAGCTTGACCAAAGAGTCCCAAAACCACCGTGATTTGGTCCAAACCCCAGTTGTTTAACTCTTTGAAAACCAAGCATGTTATTTTCCAGTAGAAATACTGATATGCACTTGTGTTTTACTGAAAATAGGAATATATCTGTAAGAACTTCTGGTTGGCCTGGTTCTAAGGCCAGTTGACTCAACTTTAAGATTTAGGACAGCCAGGCTTCCGCGGGCTTCTCTATTCAAATATTTATACTCCCTCCGGTCCATATTAATGGTCTCAATTTTTTCTAAATACGAATGCATCTAGTCTAAATACTTAACTAGATACGTATGAATCTAGATAAAGTTGAGGCCATTAATATGAACCGGAGGGAGTAAGAACTTTCACTGTACCATTTTACTGTCTTGGTTTTTTTAGAAACTCTTATTAAAATAATTCATGAGAAGTTCTTATACTTACAGGTCTGTGAAATGTGTTGAGATCAACAAAATGTCGAAGCTGTCTTTTGAGAAGTCAGCAAGCCGACTTCCAACAAACCTGGGTTGCACCATAACTTGGCACAATACCGATGCTTCAGTTGTATGCAACTGAACTTGTATTTTCTGTGATGGTTACATTTCATGCTATAAGCATTCATTTCGAACCTGCATCATGATACCAGGAACCTATTCACTGGCTTGAAGGGTCAAGTGTTGCTATCGTGGATCCTCCCAGGAAAGGATTGCACCCTTCTGTTATCAATGCTCTACAGAGAGTTGGCTTATCTGAGCGCAAGGCGTACAAGGCTAAGAGGTAGAAGAAGTATCATACAAAGTCTGTGTGCTTCCATGCTTTTATTTATATTTATTTGACAAATATGTACAACTGGGTTTTCTTAAATTGTGGTTTCCTTTATTTCTTTTCCATTGTGGTAGCTTTATCGGTAATGGCAATAATTTCTGAATGCAGTTCACTTACTAAGGTCAAAGATGAGAAGAGACCATGGATCCTACGAGCAGCAAGGAGGCAGCTGTTCATGTAGATAGCACGATCATGGAAGAAAGTAGCGAAACATGGCCAGAAACCCTTATATACATCAGCTGTGGATGGGAAAGTTTTAAGAAGGTGACAGTTGCTTATGTATCATAAAGTCCTAGAACTTGATTTGTTTATTTGTTTTATGCAATGTTAGCTTATAAGGAGTCTCTGAAACTTGTATCCTTCCTACCTTAGTTTTCTGTTGCTGCAGTTCTCTTCTCTCATCATCACAATTTCATCTACAGGACTGCAAAAGCTTGATATCTCATGAGGCCTGGCATTTGGAGAATGCTCATGCTTTTAACTTCTTCCCTGGAACTGATAGGTACTGGCTTCATATTCGACTGGAAATTGTCCTTTTGTTTTGCCATTGTTATGGGAAAGTCTTGGAGATCCTTCTTTACTGTTTCAAGCTCTAACACAAACAAACATAACTCCTCCAAGTTGCTGTGACAAATGCTTATTGCCACCTGGTTTGGGTACTATAAAGATATGAATCTTCTAAGGCTAGTTAAGTTTGAAGATAGTTCAGGAGCAGTCTCTCCGGTGTACTTCACTGTCTTAATTGTCATAAGCAATGACTTTGCCATGCCCATGGCATCGTGATTTAGGGGACACTTGATAGAACTAGCTTTGCTGGTCAAAATAATTAACTGAAATACGCTGTTTCGATATTCTAAATTAATGAACCTGTCTAAAGCTGAATCTTGCTTTAATGACCTGTCCAAAAAAACTTGCTTCTCCGTGTATACCCATGCAACCCGTTTTATTGTGCACATTAGCTGAAGGCAAATTGGTGATGCTAGTTTATTATTATTATGATAATTCGGATGTTTGCCCATGGACCCTATTTGAAAATTTGTTTAAATAAACTATGTGGCTGCATGCATCATCTTGATGTAGAGGCCAGGAGAGCAATAAAACCTCCCTGCTAAACAAGATGTTCAGATAAGTGTTGTTTATCGTGTGCATACTGGATACTTGGTGCAGTTTTCAATCACATTACTTGGTGAAATTATTAATGCAGCATCGAAGTCTTGGCGATCTTCAGACGGGAATCTGGAACTTCTCAGAAAAGAAGAAACCAAAATGAAAGCCAAAACGAAATCGAAAAGAAGAAAACCAAGTAGACTACCAAAAGGCCGACTCAGCAGCAGAAGTGACATGGTCATACCTGAAAGGTTGGAAGTGGCACGGTTAAGGTGCTAATCTGGCGGACTCTTGCATAGCGCTTCTCCATACCAACCCAGAAACCTATGGGTTGCTGTGAGGAATTTTACACTGGCCTAACCAAGATCTAGTCAAGGATCTCTAATTTGGCAAGGTAACTAGAGATCTCTAATTTGGCAAGGTAACTAGAGAAACTCGCATATCTAGTGTCACAAGTAATCAGGTACTTACGTTCCGTGATAGGAAAAGAGAGGTCTGTAATGAAGATGCAATATAGTGGTTTATAGGAGGTTTCCCTTTGCGTGTAAACCAGCATTGAATCTGTCTGTGCAGGTTAGGTTAAGAGAAGAACGTGAAGCGCAAGGTGACTGATCTCACAGGCTGTTTCTTTAGATTTTTGCCGTGCGTGTATCAGTTCGACTTTGTTGTTGAAAATATAGAGATTAGACCACCTACAGTGGTTTGTATATCTAGACTTGTACTGTATCTAGGAAGGGGAAATGGAACATCATCAGCAATGCAATGTATTTTCAGACCGCATCTTAAATTTTGGCCTGCTAAATCAGCTTGTATCTGTTGTAGCGGTAAGGATGTGGTTCGGAGAAACTGGTGCTCACTGAAAAAGAACCTTCTTTATGCACGCATCCAACATTGTAACATCTAATTTTCTTAAGCAGCTTACATTTCATGCAGAAGGTACATGTTACCCTCTCACCTACCTCATCATGAAGCAAAATTAGGGAATTTTAGATATAAAGAGATGGAGTATTACAGAGAGGAAATTCAGAGAATGCCATCAACCATAGCCGTGTTCCGAGAATGCAAGCAAACAAGTGTCATCTTTCCGAAAATGCCACTTCTGTCGGTTGGCAGTAGTTGACGGTTAACTCAGAGGAATAGACTTGTCGGTTTTTTAGTCGAGTACCAAAATCACTCAAAAATGAAAGACATAAAAGATCATTAGCAAATTAACTTAGTACAACAATTTATGTCTGCTATTCACATTCTGATCTAGGATACTTTCTATCATGGTGCTGCATATACAGTTATTTCATGATTCAGCCCAACGTACAAGCTGTGATATCAGCTATGCCTGTCAGAACTATTGTTCCCCGGTTGCCACGCAGAGATCAGCCATAGTGTGATACTGGTATATAGTTGTCTGGTAAGGTGGCGCACTGGCTAGCCCCTTGTTTTCCTCCCATGTCTCAAAACAATGCAATTTTTCTATCACATTCTCTCGTGTTCTTCAGATGGTAGATTTATGGAGTTGCAGTGTAGATGCATGTAACTCGCACTTATATATAGGTGTTTCCGACTTGCAAGCACGCTTTGAGCATTAGCTATCTGCCACAATATGGTCAGCAAGTGGTGCATGCAAATAACATGAATGGATGGTGTGCTGTACACCCATTTATAAAAACTTTTCCTCAAAAGACTATTTTCCTCCATGATTAGAAATGCTATGAATTACTCACATTAGAGATTAAAAGTTCAGTAATATGAAACACAGAACATTACTCGCACAACTGGGCATCCACATGTCATAAAAGTAAAATTTTATAAGTGAATATAATCGTCATGAGTTATGTTAGTCTTAATCCATAGAAATATGTAGAGCCAATATTATTCAGTTATTAAAGCATTTCTAGCTTGAAAAATAGTAAAGTCAGATCGGCACAACCGAGAATGCATTTCTACCTTGGAGAACGCATGCCCTCCACGATATTAATTCAAGCGAAATTCATAGAAAAAGATGAATGGATGTAATTGTTTGGTCCAAAATTGATTACATCTGCAAGCTAACGAATTTCTAAGTTTTTTAGTAGCCTCTTCCAAAATCAAACTAAATGAAACAACTTTTATAACAATTCCATGTATGGTCATAGTTATTCAAATAAAAATTCAAAATTTTAAGCAATGGCAAGCACAGAGTCTCATGTTTTCATAGTTAAATAGACAATCGACCAAACAAATTCCAGGTACACTACGCACGAGACATCAAGTTTTGCCATTAAAACGTTTACAACCTGATCACGGCACACTTGTAACTCCGTAGTGTAGATCGAATGCCGAAGCACTTCATTGCCTTTAGAACGACATAAGATGAACCCTCAAATCTTCTTTTCCTTGCCCTCGGAGTTATCTTTCAAATTTGGAGAGGGCATTAAGATGAATAATAATATCAGATTATAAGTACACTAGTTTTTTACACATGCATGAGGACAAAGATTGTAAAAAAGGAAATTCTTGACATCATGTATAATCCTAATGGGATTTTAGTTGCCAAAAATAAGTTACCTTGGTCCTTTCATCATCTCATGACAACAATGTACATAGTGTAGTGCGAGCAAAAAACAGAAGGATATCAATCAGCTAGTGCATTGTAAGAGAACAACCAAACCTAGAGTTTAAAAACATAAGGACTATATATCCTGACTAAGCATTTTTTGGAGATTCTACAGGTACCACGATTGATAACGCCCTTCATCTTTGCAGAGTAGGGGCTACACGCCGTCATACCGAGTACTCCCATTTTTTCGTTAAAGGGCTTTTTTTATTACTCCAATTTTTACATCAAGATGATAGAATCAAAGAGAGACACACCCGCCTCTGCATAACTAAGATGCACAGAGACGAAAGAAAAGAAAAAAGGTATAGAGGTGAACAATCTCATAGACAAATCCTAGCATACATGAAACTATAAGAGACGCCTATGGTGAAGGAGGTTCAATCCACAAACTATGTTGCCACCCATGATGGGTAAAAACTTCTTTCTCCACTTGCTCCAAGCGTGAACACACCTCCATATAAAAGGTACGGTGTTCCGGTTTTTGTAGAGTAGACCACTTCCGGAGTAAGTGAGCATAGTGATAAATTACCTGCATGGGAAAGACATTTTAGCATCAAAAACTTTATTATTTGTACATAGCCACAATTACCATATTAATGCAATCTCTCCCACCCTTATACGTATCTTATTCATGTCATCTATACCATGCAATGAGTTTCTAAAAATATTGGTTACTGTGGATACAAGCTTGAGGCTACTTGGATGGCTCACCATATAGAACGTGCAAACTGACACTCAAAGAACAAATGTTGAATAGTTTCTTCGTGATGGCAGAAACAACATTTTGTACTTCCTTGCCAATTGCGTCTAAATAGATTATCTTTCGTCAAAATCACACCACGACGGAGATACCAGGCAAAAAATTTAGTCTTCAATGGAATCTTCATCTTCCAGATGTGTTTCTTTTTATGGACCGGTGTATTTGAATGTAGTAGTGCTTTATACATGGAATCAACTAATTTTTTTTAGTTTCTGTTAAATTCCAACGAAACTCATCGTGCTCATCTGTTAGTTGTACACTTGCTAACCGCTCTTGTAGAGGCGTGCCAGAGGAAAGACATGCACCAACGAGGTTCCGTCTAAAAGACATGTTAGGAGGAGGTGCTTAACACCTCGGCGATTGTATCACTCTTGTTACGTGCTATATTGTATAAAGCCGGATATTGTTCCATGAGGGGTAAATTTTCTAACCATAAGTCTTCCCAGAATCTAATCTCCGAACCATCCTTAATATGGAAAGATCCAAGACGGAAGAAGGAATTCTTCACATGCATTAGACCAGCCCAAAGTGTGAATCTCCTGGTTTCCAGTATATTTGAGATACCGCTTTTGAGCCTATGTATTTCCTTCTCAATAGCGTTTGCCATACTCCCTACTCGATTAATAGCTTAAACATCCATTTTCCTAGTAGTGCAGTATTTTTGGCCTCGAGATCATGGATCCCAAGCCCCCTTGTCTTTTGGACGACATACTACATTCCATTTTCTAGTCTATATTTCTTCTTTTCCGAATCTCCTTGTCAAAAGAATCCCGAGCGGTAATAGTCTAACCGCTGTAGGAATCCTTTTGGTACATGGAAGAGGGATAGCATATACGAGACCATATTGGTGAGGACGGAATTAATCAGAACTAGTCTTCCATAAACTGACAGGAGTTTCCCTTTCCGGCTTCTTAGACGTTTCTGTAGTCGTTCCTCAACTGCTTTCCATTCCGCATTAGTGAGTCTCCGATAGTGAATCAGAATTCCCAAGTATATCATTGGAAATTGACCTTGTTCGCATCCAAATAGTTTGGTATACTGATCGATTGATTCTTTTGCTTCTCCAAAGCAAAACAATTTACTTTTATGAAAATTTATTTTTAGCCCCGATAGCTGCTCAAACGCTGATAATATTAATTTCAGTTTCTTTGCCTTTTCGAGGTCATTTTACATAAAAAGAATTGTGTCATCAGCATATTGTAGTATCGAAAGACCTCCATCGCTTTTGGCTCGCTTTATCAAAATGGCCAACATATCAACCACATATTAAATACCATCGGGGAAAAGTGGATTACCTTGACGTAATTCTTTCTTTGTTTGAAAATAATGACCAATGTCATAAGGAGGTAAGTACAGCGTATGAACTTTTAACTTGCTACAAGTGGATTGATGAAGTCAAACAGCACCCACTCAGGCTACCATTTCTTACTCTTACAGTTTGTTTTTGCAGGGTCGCTCTTGGGTTGCTCCTGTCACTGCCGCTGGTAGGACCCAGTAGAATCTCTTGTAATTGGGTAGGCACCATGGTTTTAGATATAGGCTGGTACGGCCGATTTATCAGCCTAGCATGTCATATCTAAGTGGGAGCCGTATTAAATCTTCAAAATAATATTATCCTCTTATTTTCCTCCCATGTCTCAAACAATGCGATTTCTCTTACTCTCTTGTGATCTTCAGATACGGAAGACCATCGAAGTGCAGTGGTGATGAAGTAATTTATAGGTGTTGGAAATTGCAAGCACGCTGAGCGTGGAGATGTAGGTTGGGAGAGCGAGTAAGGATTTTGTTCGCCTAAACTTGCATGTTCAGAGAGCAAAGAGAAAAGTTGCAATTTTCAGTAGGCCACTCCTCATTTCGTTATTATCGGTCTGTTTTTTTTGTTTTTTAGACGCTCATCCTCCAATTCCTATGGTAAACTGAGCGTGGAAACCACCACCAAAAATTTCCAGAGTAGACAGCCGCTAACGTCTCATATGACAGTAGCCCAAGGGAATGGTCAAAGTGATTCTAGCAACCAAAACAGAAAGCACAGTTATTTGCGCGATGTTTAGTTTTGACCATACCGAAAACATGCTAGTCTTGTCAAAAAAATTACTGTAGTACCAAATACATAAATTTGGGATCACCGGCGGGGAAGAAAAGCACAACCAAATGTCCACATATCACCTAAATCATAGAAATCAATTGTTACTGAAACTTAATCGATATTACAGTCTCAATCGACAACAATCATGTACAGACAAGATTACACAGATGCTGTCATAAACAAGAGTTCAGGATCGGTACAACCATTACCAAATAGTCGCAAATAAAATTACACGTCCACTTGTAGAACGCATGCTCAGACTTTTTCCAGACTTAGTTACGAGATTTTTACTTAGGAATTGATGCAAAACAAATCCTAGATTGGAATTGTTACCCACAAAAAGTGAAGAGCAGAACTGAGTTATTGAATATCAAAGGAATTAATTCGTAGTTAAAGAAACACGGTTATCAATCATCAATGTCATCAAAGTAATGTTGTGGCAGAAACACTAAATTCATGTAGCACATATCTTCCCACGAACCATGTCAGACTTATCACGGTAAAATAAACCGTGTTCAGGATCTTCAGATACAGGTACTGGACACTCGAAACTAAAACTAGCAGGTTCCCATAGCTTTCTTACATGGGTTTCAACCAAAAACCATACCCATCACCGGTATCATTTTAAGATGAAATGATTGGGCAGTGATATACTGTACAAGAGAGGGCAAACGGCAAAAATTTGGCACCATGCCAATGCTTCGTTGGGCGCAACACTAAAAAGAATAACAATGGCTAGAAAAAACATATATCTATTGGGCACCAGCAAACTGAATGTGGAGTGGTGTGTTGCTACCACATCTGCTGGCTCAGTCACTAAACCGGTTGGGACGGTCGTGAAAGGCAATATCAAAATCCATTGCCACTTGAGCTGGGATTGAAAGCCTGCTGCTCCCCGGAGTGACCTTTCCGACCCCTTTGCTTTGGGGTCGAATATGGTGAGCCTCCATCGTGGAAGGATGAAGAAACCCCATGGACCCGTGGTAGACCGGTTGCATCAGAATCCAGCGAATAGCCTCTCTCAACTGTTTCCGCTTCGAGCGGTATCTCATCCAAAGTCTGCATAATTGTCAAAGGTAGAAAACAGGTAATCGTCAGAACAAGTAGTATACAACATAACTGGATGGAAAACTTCAAGCAGATCTGAGAACATACTTTGTAGGCTTGCTGAAGGACCCTAAGGGTTTCACGTATCTGCTTCCTCTTTGTAGTTAATTCATCAGGCTCTCTTAGCATGTCCCCAAAGAGCTCTTCTCTGCAATGGTTATATGAAAATATCAACTACAATTGTACTGGAGCAGCAGCGAATAATTCGTTTCTGTTTATGGGACATGATACAAATAAGAGTAGAAACTGCCTTCTCACCTATAAAGGGTAGTTATAAGGAAATTATGCAGCTCCTTTTGTGTGATTAACCTGCAAGAAATACAACTCCTTAAAGAACAGAACTGACAAACACAAAATACTTAGTACTAGGCGCTCTGTGCTGCTTGCTGCAGAAAGCTGAATCAAGATTTAAGGAAAAGAAAGGAGGCAAGACATTGATCAAGTCAAACCCTTTCTTCTGAAACAAGAAACAAAAATGAGCTTTAGAGCAATCTGCACAATGCAATGCAAAGCACTGAAAGCTCACTGGTAAAGCAAATGCTAACAGACAAGATGCAAATGTAGTTTTTGATAATGCCCCCTACGAATGGTGTTTAACCATACTTGGCAGTTGGACAAAATATTGCTGGACTTATATATGAACTGTCCGTCATCTATGTTTACCATGCAACTACTCCCTCCGTTTAGAAATATAAGATGTTTTAGGTTTGTGAACATTTAGAAATATAAGATGTTTTAGGTTTGTGAATGAACCTATACACTAAAAGGTGTCTAGATACATCTTCTTCACAAATCTAAAACATCTTATATTTCCAAACGGAGGGAGTAGAAAATAGCACAAAGATCACACACACAATAGGAACAATTTGCAGTAAGAAATCTGAAGGATATGCACTCTTAAATAGAGATACTAAGAGTTACAGGAATCATACCAGAAAATGCATAATTGCTTTTGGTACAAAGTCCTCAACATTTTCCTGACTATATTGTAATATGACTGCAGCAGCAACTTTGTAATTGCTATTTCAAGGGCCTCTTGCTCAGAATGATTTTATGAAGGCTTGAGGACTAGCGGGGCTGTTTCAGAATGGTCTCCATCAATCACTTGACAAGTTCAAATAACAAAGGAAATTTAAAGACCATTAGAAATATCGCTCACCTCTTTTAACTGTATTGAAGAGAATGAATGTTCCAGGCTGGGACTGGCTGAAGCATAAGATTTATTCACTGAACTATCTCTCGCTGAAGAGTGTGCTCGGTCCTCACTTGAGGTAAATATTGAGCCCCAAAAGGAAGTGCTTCCACTACCTGAAAGATAATCAGACAAGTAAAATGGGCTGAGGTGAAATTTTCCTATACTTCTTAAAAACACAAAGCTGACCTATTGCACTCGGATATGAAAGGATATGGTAATCAAAAGATAGGATGCATTTGCAACGGAATCCTTACCTGAAGATCCTGGTCTCTCTGCCTCAGCAGCAGATCGTACCCCCTGCTTCAATGACCAAAACAGGAAAGGAGCATAATCTTAGAAACAATCAACCAAATCATTGCTGACTAAAAAATAAGTGACGCAAAAAACCTGGATCTGGTCGTTCACAACTCCATTCACACCAGCAGTTCTACCCAATAATGCTCGTGATCTTTGGGTTTTCTCAGAAGCCTGTGGCTTATCTGCGTCAACTCCATCCTGCAGTGTAGTATTGTCAAATACAAGGATGTAGTTTATAGAATGTGGAATGGCACAAAATACAAATGAAGCCATGAAGGACATCGATAATAAAGGCATAACATGTTAAAAACATCTTTTCAAGATGCTAAAAGTGTGCCAAAAATAAATAAATAAGTAGACGTATGCATGTACACAATCGTTATCTAGCACCACAAGTTCTAACATGTACAGTGAGAGTTGGCTTGGTAGCCTTCCCAAAGATATAAATGGTTTGACACTGACAAAGTATTGTGATGATATCCATTATGGTTTGGAGCATAACAGGGTCATCATGCATCCTAGTAATTATTGCTAGTAGAAACAGTTCTCCATGGATATAAATAATACACTAAAAGTGTAACAAAATTAAGTTTTCATCTAATTCAGAGTTCTGATAGTGTGTATCAGTGACACTAAGAAACAGAAGCAGTGGATAATTACCAGATAAAGAGCTCAATTGCAAGGCACCATTATCAGTTCAGTGATTTTTTTCAGTATGAACTTGTATTCTAGTTGGTACAGATTCTACACTTAAAGTTGCCCACGGAGTCAAAACATAAGAAATTACTCTATATAATGTTCAATAAAATATACATACTCTTCTAACCACTGTTACAGGCAATCTAGCACTTCTAACTTGTTGCTGCGCTTGCTCTACGGCCTTGCTGCCACCGATGAAACTTGGGTGAGATGTGTTTATGTAGTCAGCCTGCACAAGTAATATCATATCGAGTAAAAATAATGAAAACGGACAATATATCAGTGCAAAGACAGAATAACAAAAGAAACGAGTTATCCAGATCACTTAGTCACAATAACTGTACGAAATAGACAGTTCTTATCGCCATCAAGACAAACAAATTGTGCAGGTGTTTTCATCACTATATGCGGAAGCTCGAATCAAATATACTACCTCCGTTTCAAGGCTTAAGGCGCACACGCTTTCCAAAGCAAAGTTTGACCAAAAGAATTTATCAACAAAATCTTGATTATATTATACATAATTAGTACCGTTGGATTCGTATTGAAAAATACTTTCCAGTGATACTAGTTTTATACCAAAACACTTTATGTATTTAGAGTAATTCTTGGTCAAACAAAAAACACGCAAAACGAGGACGCCTTAAGCCCTGAAACGGAGGGAGTAGGTAAGTCATGTACTCCATCCGATCCATAATAAGTGTCACTGGTTTAGTAATGGGTACTGTGAAGAATCAGTTAGAATCGCCATAGGGCAAGAAAAATGTTTACCTCCATCTCAATAATGTGTGCTATCATATCTTGTGCTGGCTTAAGTCCATCACGTAAAAACTTCCCAATTACTTCATCCATGTTCCTTCTGAGTATAGGAAACTGCTGCAGCTCATTGCTAAGAGAACGGTGGCTCATCTACGGCAAAACAGAAGTTACCAGGATAAGTAAAATAGAAACAGTAAATCAGCAAGTTAAATGTATTTAACATTATATGAGAACTTAGCACATAGAAGCTTAAATTTCTGCTCCCAAGATTTTACAGCTGGACTGGCAATACCTTGACTAGTTCCTCATAAATGAAATCTGCACACTGAAGACTTGGATCGAGCAATCTGCTGATTTGTCTACACAAGCACTTCAAATGGCACCTGACATTGTTGACACAAGGAAAAGTTTTCAGCTCAACTGACAAGTATGCAAAGCATGTACTCCCTCCGTTTCAAAATATAAGATGTTTTAGCTTTGTGATGAAGCAGACGATCTAGACTACTTTTAGTATGTAGGTTCACTTAGGTTTAGAATGAATCTACATACTAAAACAAGTATAGATACATTTTCTTCACAAACCTAAAACATCTTATATTTTAAAACGGAGGGAGTACATTAACACACTTCTTCATACAAAAGGGCACATCCAGCATACCTCAGGTACAAACAAAGCACTCCTAGGACCAGTTGCATTTTGTATAGCCATGCGGATGTCTTCATCAGTGACATCCTCGCAAGGGTCAACGCCCTATAACGGGCAGATCTTAGATCCTCGTGATACATTGGATATAATAAATGCTACCATGCAGCATAATGAAAGATCCAGTAAGCCAGTATATTGCAACAAAATTACAAACCTCTAAGCTTTTGACAAAGATAGATTGGAAAATATAGTGAATTCTTGCTCCACCAGAAAGCTCGATTGTTGATATATCTTCATTTTTTCCTTCTACCATCGAGGAGAAAGCTACAGCACACACATGTTGTTTACATTTATGAATAATTCCACAAAGCACAATATATAGGACTGAAACAGAGGAGCCAGGGAAGTGGTCAGGGTTCAGTTATTACCATCACAGTATTTAGCTAGAATGTTCAAAAGCTTAGCACCTTGCCCAGCCTGAAATCACGAAACATAGGGTTTGATCATTGAGGCAAAGACCAAGAGAATTACAGAAGAAAACTGAGCAACCAGGTTTTACTAGCTGCTACACAAACCAAATCAATATAATTTGTTACAAATGATTTCACAACAAGATGTTTCTTATCACTTTGAAGTTTGACTAAATAATATTAATTCACACCAGACCTTGGACTCGACTGGATCACCATAAAAGGCATGCTCTTTAGCGACAGCTGTCAATTGAGAACTTATGCGTGACTTCAGTCCTGGCAGAATAGTTTTTATATGTTGGACCAAGATCTGAAACAAGAGACTCATTTTTAGTTTAAATCACAGCATGCATAGGTCATGTAACATGGGCTATAACAGATATATTATCCACCAAAATACCTGGTTTAGCTTCTTTGCTAACTGTGGTATCCCACAGTACTGAGCAAGACCATTGTATGCCTGAAAGGTGACATTTCAGGACGAAGAAATATAAAATAAAAGAAAACAAAATTTGAAGAAACCGCGAGCTTCACTGCAGCATACCGGTTGAGAACGAAAGAATTTTTCTTCTCGTGACAGGGCATCCTTGATACTGAGATCTGCGTTTATATCCTACATGATTTGGCACAATAAACATTAGACAGCTAAAGGAAAACCTTTGGTAACAATAAAGACGGCGTGGCACAAACTAAGTCCAAGACTACTATGATTACTACTCACTAGCACAGCATTCTGAAAATGATCTTTGACGTATGAACTAGGTGTTAAGTTTATCTATTTTTTACATCAGGTGTTAAGCTTATCTATAAGGGTTATGGTTGTTGACAGCTATTTATCTATTTTGAAGTTTCTGTTATTATACATAATGAGCACAGTGACAACAAAGTTAGGCCTCTAACAAATTGCAAAAGAAGGCAACATCATGAGAAAGTTAAGGGCATCAGTACATCTGTATCCTTGAACTAAGCAAACATGCAGCAAACTGAAGTACCTGCTGGCAGCGGTTTACGACACCAACATAACCAAGTCGTAATGGGATGACATTGCCCAGCAAAAAATTACGGGCATCAGTTCCCCTATCCATTATGTCCAACTGGAAGAAACAGAAGAGCAGTAAATATCAGAACTTGGGTGACACTTAAAGGGTGTTGCTTATTCAAACAAATAACATAAAATTTTAGGGTTCAGGGACAAACCTTTGTGATAACACCAATTGTTCGAGAACCTACAAGAGCAGGAATCAGCCTAGTAAGATACATCTTAACAGAAATGGTCTACTTAACTAAACATGGACTTTGCATACCATCAGGGTCTGCCTGACGAGCCATTTGAAGAGCATCAGAGTTTGCTAAGTCTGCGTTTGCTGGTGAAACAGCCAAGATGATACATGTCTTGTGCTTAATATATGATAATATCATAGTCCTTATTCTGGCCTCAATATCAGTTGGTTGGTCACCAACTGGCACCTTGGTAATTCCAGGTAAATCGACCAGAGTGATGTTAAGAACATTGGGTGAATGGATCTTCAAACGTATCTGCCTATCTGACACACCCTTGTTACCACCAGCCTCCCTGTCTGTTTCTGCCTGCATTGATGTGGAGCTTGTCATGACAGTGTAAGGTATTCTAGTTAAACCAAGTCGGTGCACTACACGAATCTATGCCCCACAGACTATAATGGTCGCTAAACTCTCCAGCAATTCTTTCAAACAAACATAATAAGCGGAATTACACAGTATCAGCAGAAGTCCATAGAATCTCATCATTGAGGATACCAAAATTAATTCATCACCGAAACCTCCAGCAGTTGTTTTAAACGGACACTAAAAGAAATTACACAGTATCAGTAGTTGGATCAACCTCTGAACCTCACTAAATATACAAGACATTGCAAACAGTCCCATCATTCGAGGATACCGTTGCAAGACGTTCAAGTCCAAACAAGCAATATAGAATACCACAAATGTAGCAGAATAATACAGGGCACCAAATAAATCAAAGAGGGCTAACTATAGCTTTTCAGAACAACCACTAGAAGGCCCATACTGAAATCACTCCAGGAAGCAGCATGGACAAAACATCAGCGCTACTAAATAAGAATATGGTGCCAACTAACCCAGGATTACCACAATGCCAATCCAAAAGCACCATCTCCCATCCAAAAAAACTGGTATGACAGCAGCAGTTGTGCTATAACCTACCTGTATATACTTATATTAAACCACCAGCAGCTTGGGTATGGTTCGTGCAAACAACCACTAAAACCACGACTAAACAATCATCTGCAACTTTTGTAAACGGCCTCATTGCAATAATATAGCTACCTATACTGGCGAACACACTAACCGCATAGCCCCAATCAATCTAGCTACCATCGGGCCCCTGTTCCAGAGCCTAGCTGACCCAACCACCAACGAAGACGACAGATAACGAGGAGGGGACGGGGACCTGGATCTCGCGTCGGATTTCGCGGAAGTCGTAGTAGCGGCGTCCGGGATGGTGCAGGAACTCGCCCCACTCGTCGGCGTCGACGCCGGCGGGGCGCTGCGGCTGGTGCACGAGCTGGAGCACGAGGGGGCGGCGCGTGCAGATGTCGGAGCCGCGCGGGAGGAAGTCGCGGCCGACGAGCGCCTCGAGGACGCTGGACTTGCCGCTGCTCTGGCTGCCCACGACCGCGACCTGCGGCAGGTCGATGGTGGAGCTGCTCCCCAGCTGCGAGAAGATGTCCTGCAGCTTGTTGACGATCGGGATCACCGACGACCCCACCGCCGCGGCGGCCGCGGCCGCAGCCGCCGGCGACGACGCGGCGGAGGAGGAGGAGTAGTGGTCGTCGGCCATGGGGGCGGGCGGCGGGAGAGCTCCTCGGCGTCTAGGTCGTCTAGGGTTTTGGGGGAGGGAGGAGAGGCCGGGAAGCAAGAGGAATCAATCAATCCCTAGATCGAGAGCTCGGCGTCCGATTTTTTCCCCTCTTTTTTTTCCGGGGCTGGGGATTTGAATCGGGAGGTGTCGAGGGGGGTATCCCGTATTGTATTCGAGCGCCGGAGGGGGAAGGAGAGGCGGCCGAATTGACTTTTATAGCCCTCGCCTTCTTGGCTTAGGGAGCAAGAAGAAGAACGTGTAATATTTTTTTTCGGGCATCCGATAATCCACGGTCTCTTTACCGTTTACTCCCACGTCCCACGGCGGCAGTCCAACACTTTTACTTGTTGGATACGATACTAACTAGCTGCGCTGGTTCAATGTAAGTTAGTGAACACCGTTTTCGGGAGAAGTTCTAGTCCCCCACCAACAAATGGATAATTGGATTAACTCAACAATGCAATAATGTTAGGTCTATGATAATTCTTTATTTAATAATACATGTCATGACGACGTGCAAGATAATTATTTACATGCCCTGGCATGCAAGAACGATGTATTGCTGCTATCTCTAATTGACATGTGAAAAAATATAGAACTTGGACTTAATAGATAGAAATAAGGATAACATGAGAAAAATCTACTGTAAAAAAAAGTTTTGGGTTTTGAATTGTGCACCCTTCACTATGCTCAAATCCACACTTTTGCCATTCTTGTGTAACTCGTGGCACAAAATAATTCGCATGAAGATTGTGCACGCTGATGGATACATCGTTGACTATACATTCAAATCTTTTTGCTCAGGGTCTTAACTTTGCTCTTCACCAAAGCCAACTACCGATTCAGATTGAGACCGGTTGCTTGCAACTCGTTGCGACAGTTAGTAACCCGATGCAAGATCGCTCTCCATTCATACACATTGTATCTGAAATTAAAGAGCTAGCTAGTCAAGATAGAATCTATAACTTTGTAAAAATAGATCGCTCGCAGGTTAGGGTGAGCCACTGTCTAACAAATTTTGCTAGGACAGAAAAGCGTACTTCAATTTAGTTCGGTTCAGGTCCCGATTGTCTTCTCAGGGAGATTGAGCTCGAGCTGTTTGTAGCCCCACCTGTTTAATAAAGATCTAGTTTTATAAAAAAATCTTTTTTTAGGGTTTTGAGACTTTAAAATACTTCCTCCATTTTAAAATATAAGATGGTTTAGCTTTTTTCTAGAACAGATATAATTAGACGTCTTTTACTGTGTGTTCATTCAAAATAATAAGATTTAGCTTTTTTAAAAACAGATGTAGCTAAAACATCTTATAATTTCGAACGCGGATCGAGTAGCTTTGTCGGAGTTTGGAAAATAAGAATAGCTAGAGCTCACAAACGGCACTCCCAGAAAATAGGGCATATCAATGTTTCCGGTTGTTATTCGCAAAAAAAAATATGTTTCCTGTTGTTGTTAAGTTTTTTTTACCGAATAGGCTTCCCTGACAAGTTCATATAAAATCCGTCGGTTTAGTACAAACTCTAGAAAATAAGAGAAAGAAAGGGAACAGTTCCACAAACCGGGAGAAATTTACTCTTGTTGCTATTATTAGCCGAATTTGTTTTGTTGTTGATTACTAATAAAATGAAATGCTTGGTTTAAAATTCCTTAAAAAAAGTTGGGTCCGGCTGTAGAGGGTAAAACGGGGAAGGACGTCGTTTCTTGCGTGACGGGTCTCGCCGGAGAGACCGAGCCCCACCCACTACCCAGGGCGGTGACGGCAACGTCCGCGTGTGCCATCGCCACCGTCTAGGCGAAAAGCGGCAACGGGATGGACGGTCCGCTAGAGTCCAATGCGTTCTTCCTGCTGCTCCTGGAGACCTGGGGCCGTGCGTGCGACGGTGATGGCTGTGCCGCTTACAGCCATTGACTCCGTGCGACCCACAGAAGGGCCCTGCTGATGTGTGGACCCCAATTTTACGTGGCCATTCTTTTCTTCGTTTTGTTTTTTAGATTGTTTGTTTATCGAGAGAGAGCTGATCATTGAGGTTTAGGAAAGTCTCGTCCTTGAGAGCTGGAGCTGGCTGTCATGGTCGATCCCCAGATCACGCACCGCTTGTCTGTCTGCGCTGGGAGGGATTTTCTTCTGAACGTCTGCCTGAGCTGGAATTGGTGGCTGGTTGGGCTCCCTGACCTATGTAATGGGCTGGTCGTACAATCCAGCCTAATATGACGGTTTGGATTTTGAATGCACTTTTCTTGTATATATATGGGCCTGGCCTTGATTGTAAGAAATTCTCCTCGGACCGTCTCTGCCTCTAACTCATGGTTCTCACTTCATCAACCACTAAGAAAAATCTGCAAAATGTATGCACTCGTTCACCTCAGCCACCGCCTTGTCCTGACCTAGTCGTCGCCTCTCCCCCGCCTCTTTCATAGATCGGTTCCCCCTCCTTCGACTAGCCTCGCCGGCGTAAGGAGGGGATGAAGAACCCGATCCATGGATGGAGTTTTTAGCAAAATTAGTGTTTTAAGAGATTAGATTGGAGTTTTAGTAGTCAACTTTTTTGATCATTACGTTAAATAAGATGATACCGTCTATAATAAGTGATCTTCACCCTTACGTTCGACGACGAAATCTTCTTCGCGGCGTCAATGATAGTGTTGTAAGATTACAATTTTGTACGTACGGTCTTTCAGATGTTATTTCGCCAAGTCGATTTTAGAGTTTTTTTTCATGGTTGTCACGAGGATTACCCTCGTAATATTTGTCCCGACTGCTACGTCTGTCACAATGGTGATTCGTACCATCGATTCGCCGGTGATGTCGACCAGGCTGTACGGTTATTTTTGATTGGAATACTGGTGTTGGTACTCTTGCCGATGTTGATTGATTATTCTAATGGATGTGGGCGTGCATGCATCCTTGGCACCGTGGCTTAAATTAAAATTGTGGGAGAACCCTCGTTGGTACTTACAGGTTGTGGTTGGTATCTATCAGTTCTTGGCTGCCTTCAGAAATATTTAAGATGGTGTCTTGGAAAAAGAAAGAGTTTGAAGACCACAGTGTTTTACTAGTTTCTTTTAGACTTTATTTTATAATCGTTGGAGACAGCTTATGTATTTCTACCATGTACTATATGCTACTATAAAAATATCGTCGTATTGATTGTTAAAATAAAATCTCCGAAATACTAATTGCCGTCCGCTGCGGGGCTCTTCTGGGCTGGTCCATTTCGCGGTCTAGTGATTCTCATTTTTATTTTTTATTCTTATTCTTTTTCTATTTTTTAGTTTCTTTTTTGGTTTTCTTTTTGGAAAACGTTCATTATATTTTGAAAAAAAATGTTTCTTTAAAAATGGTTTATGGTTTGTAGATTTGGTTCATGGCTTTTTAAAATTTGGTTTATGAATTTTGAAACTCTTTTCAAGTTTTTGAATTTTGGTTTATGATTTTATTTAATTTGTTCATGATTTTTTAAAATTGGTTCCCCAATTTTGAATTTGGTTCATATTTTATAAAATTGGTTTATGATTTTCTACATTTTTTCATGATTTTAAATAATATATATGCTCTAAATATTGTTCAGATTTAAAATTCGTTCAAATCTAAAGAAACAAAATTGAAAAAGTAGGAGAAAGGAAGAAGCCTGCTTGCAGAAGCTAATGGGCCAGCGCATCTACCACTGTCTTCAGGCGACGCTAGCTGCTGGTGCCGAAGTGAATCAGAGATTAGCGAAAGAACCAAAGAGTTCGAGGGAAGAGAAGATCCTTTTTTTTAGAGAGAAACAGAAACCGAAGATAATCAGAGATGTCTCGTCCATCTGAGAGCTCTGAGATATCCAGAGTTGTGGCGTCATGTCTGCTTTCATGGGTATAAGCAGGGACGGAGCCAGGGTTTGAGCTCAAGGGGGGCAAGGTATACTTGTGATTTGATTGAGGGGGGCTGAGCTAGCAAATCTGCCACAAATAACGACTTGCCATGGCTAATATTACTAAGGAAATCATGAGCATAGGGGGGCGTCGCCCCTGCTCGTCCCCCCTTGTCTCCGTCCCTGGGTATAAGTATGTAACATCCACGGTGCCTTGTAAATATACTTAGATAGTTGTGAAAAAATAAAGTTTAGAGGATGCTAAACTTCTCAAGTAACGGTTTGCCTCTTTTTTTTATACATGTGGGCCTGGACCAATGAATAAACCCCCCCCCCCCCCCACACACACACACACAAAAGTGAGATCAGTGAAAAGAACCAACGCACTTTGAGGGACGAGAAATGCTCTTTTTACATGGAAGAAAACGATGAGATGTCTTGTCCAATTGAGAGCATCTCCTTCATGGTGCTTTGCAATAGCTACGGATAGCTAATGGGTAAAATAAATAAATAAACTCTAGCTATAGCCAAACTGGCCAAGTAACCTGCTCTGTCCAGCACGGTCGTGCGGAGCCATCGGAGTTGACGAGTGAATTGGAAAAACGAATGAACCGTCCACGTGAGATATGTACGTATGATTCAGGGAGTAGTTGGGGAAGAAAGCAACATCGAAATACTAAACTGGCAGCGGTTCACCATTGTTGCACGCATCGAAGCAATTTTCTCTCTCTATTTCTACATTTTTTTATGTCTGATGAAACAGTCGTGAGATCGAGCCACAATAGAGACACCACGAGTAGGAAGTTTCTGATCGCATATAGGAACAGTTCCAAGGCGTACTGCTGAAGGCTGAAGAGCACAGCTAGCGCATTGGCCATCTCCCTATCGAAACCTACCAAACCAGGGAGGTGTCTCTGACTTCACAAGTGCACGTTGCACCAGTATATGCATATACTGTAACCATGTGGAACCGGTCTGATCGGGGCAATGTCTCCGTGACATACTACCATGTTTGATTTGAATATATCGGCGTAGTCCTAGCTAACACCGGATTAATTCAGAGTTAAGTAGGCAACACCAAGCAGTTTCCCTCCACGGCACTCTGACTCTCAATTCTCTCTCTGTTCCTGCTGAATATCATGATGGGGATCCAGCCGAACCTGCTTAACCAGCTGGTGTCGCTCCTCCTCGGGGCGTCCGTCGCCGGGGTGCTCATCTTCTTCCTGTCGTCCGAGGGGATCGGCCCGCAGCCGTCGGCGGCCGGCATATCCAGCTGGGCCAATGGAACCATGGCGTTCCAGGATGCTCCAGCCCACGACGCTAACCAGACAGCCAAAGTTGAGGCTGCCTCCCCCAACGAGGCTAACGACACTGCCCAGGTTTCAGAAATTCCGATCACAGAGTTGTACTTATCTGTTCAGTCAGTTTAACTGTAACTCTGTATTTCTGTTGCCTCGGCAAGTTGTCAAGCAGGCAGCTCGAGTCATCCTTGATAGTTCTGTGCGATTGACGTCTGAATTTGTTGTCCGGCAGGCGGCGGAGCAGGAGCAGGAGCTGGAGCGGCTGCTGCGGGCGGTGGCGGACGAGGACCGGACGGTGATCATGACGTCGGTGAACGAGGCGTGGGCGGCGGAGGGCTCGCTGCTGGACCTCTTCCTGGAGAGCTTCAAGAACGGCGAGCGGATCGCGCACTTCGTGGACCACCTCCTCATCGTGGCCCTCGACGCCGGCGCGCTGGAGCGGTGCCGGGCCGTGCACCCGCACTGCTACCTCCTGCCGCCGCCGGCCGGCAACAGCAGCGACCTGTCCGAGGAGAAGGTGTTCATGAGCAAGGACTACATCGACCTGGTGTGGAGCAAGGTCAGGCTGCAGCAGAGGATCCTCGAGCTCGGCTACAACTTCCTCTTCACGGTACGTGCGTGCATTCGTCGTCCTCGTAGCAGTTGAAGCAGTTGCCTTTTGACAGAGACAAACCAAAATGAACCACGAAAACCAAGCTCAGAAACGGTCCAATGTGATGTCAGCCGAACTTGTGTTTCACACATCCACAACTTTTCTTACATCTATACATCCTAATGCTGATGCAGGACGTGGACATCATGTGGTTCCGCGACCCGTTCGAGCGGATGTCGGTGGCGGCGCACATGGTGACCTCGTCGGACTTCTACTTCGGCGAGCCGTACAGCCCCATCAACGCCCCCAACACGGGGTTCCTGTACGTGAAGTCGAGCCGGCGCACGGTGGGCGTCTTCGAGGCCTGGCGAGAGGCGCGGCTGTCCTTCCCGGGGAAACACGAGCAGCAGGTGCTGAACGAGATCAAGTTCGATCTGGTCGCCAAGCGCGGGCTCCGGCTGCAGTTCCTCGACATCGTGCACAACGCCGGGTTCTGCAACAACACCCGGGACTTCAACACGCTCTACACCATGCACGCCAACTGCTGCGTCGGCCTCGGCGCCAAGCTCCATGACCTCGGGAACCTAATGGTGGAGTGGCGCGCGTACAGGGGCATGGACGACGAGCAGCGGCGGCGAGGCCCCGTGCGGTGGAAGGTCCCTGGCATATGCATCCATTGATCGGTTGGCGGTGTGCATATGCGCGATCGATTATTTTGGTTTCTTTTTTTTTTTGGTTTCAGATGTGCAGATATGTGTGGTGTGTGACAGAACCGTTCGAGATATGTGTGTCCTGAGAATGCAAATCCAACTGTAAGGCATCTCTAGCAGCCGAACATATTTCAGACATCTAACGTGGCCGAAATGTTCTGTTTAGATCGGCATGTAAAAGGAAACGTGTCACTATTCGGCTGCCCAGGCCCGTGCGCCCAGCGGTCAGACCACTTTGATTCGCTATTATCATTTTGGTCAGCGCTGGCCAGTTGGTCATTCCATTTCATATTTTACTGATGTATGCATACACAAATAAATAGAATGGCAATAAATAAAGTGGCAAACATAGAGTTCAAACGCCATTATACGACATCAACGTCCAAAAAGCGGCAAGTTTCTCCCAAAAAGTGTCAAGTTTCTCCTAATATCATTGCCCTTTCAAGCATCGCGAGCTCGGATCATCTTTTTCTCCTTACCGATCCAAGCTCCTCGTTCCAGGTCGACGATGCTCTCCAAGTCGATCATCATGATCCGGTTTTCCTCGGCCATGACCTTGACTTCAGCCTCCATGAGCCTAGACTTGACATTGGTCTCTTCCAACTCAAGTGATCTCTTTTGGAGATCAATAAAGCTCAAGATGATGCCTCTTTCTCTTTGTGACGCCTCTCTTCTTTCTCGGCATTGGCCTCTTCCTTCTTGGCGATCAACTCCCTCAAGGTGTCTTGAAATGCCAACAAGGAAGCTTGTCGGTTGATGTCACCCTTGAAGGACTCGTGGCCTCTTGGCCAGCCGACACGGCCAAACATTGATTGGGCCGTCTTCGCTCGGGTCGCCAATGCATTGTCCATCGTCGTCCACATCGATGGCACCATCAGTTGAACACTTATAAATCAAGCTCACATAGTGTCATCTCACACTCCCCGCCTTCACTTGTCGATCTGACACCTCTGAATTTTTTTAATGTTAGCATGAGAACTGCTAAATCTATTAAATAGATAGAAACCGGCAAAATACCCATAGTGCTCGGTTTATTAGAGGAAAACCGGGCGAAATCCTGAACAACGGCAAGCCACACACCCTCGCGAACCACACATCCCTCTGACCGAAGACTACCTCCAAAATGATGCCCCAAGAGGGAATGTGACGCTGAGTAGCGCAACCACCGCCCGATCTGGAAGTCCAAATCTCGGGTTTCCCCTGGAGCAAGTCAGAAAGGGCAAGTAAGGAATGCTACATCGACGCCTTCAACAAGGAAGCGACGCTCGTAGGCGCCACCGTCAATTACTCCGACGACAGCCGGAGTACGGCTTTCACCGGCAAACCCACCCGCACAAGCCCAACATGGAAACAGTCAGCCACCAAACCATCCGCGATGCCCTTGCCTCCAAAGCCAACCTCACCTCCCGGCGAGCCCAACATGTTGCCAACCTTCCTTCCTCTTCTCCGCGCTAGAAAGGAGTATGCAACAACCACGATGTTGCCATTCCTCTACCATTGGAAGGATGCAACACCCGCAAAGCGCCATTCATCTCCCCTTTGGAGGATGCAACACCCGCACCGCGCCATTCATCTCCCAACTAAAGGATGCAACGCCCGCCATGACGTCATTCATCTCCCTCGAGCCACCACCACCTCGCTTTGGCACGCACTGTAGCAACACGGGACAACAAACCACAACCCCTGCCTCAGTCGTCTTCTTCCTCTTCCCCGCATTATGCGAAAGGATGCAACACCCCTCCGATGCCATTCATCTCGCAGTCCGCAGGCCAGAGCAAGCAGGCGACATTGTAGGGATGTGGTTTCCTGCACCCACCAAACCCTCCTACACCGGTACGAAACTACCTAGATCGGGCCGAAGGCCTAGATCGAGCCCCCGCTGGCCGGATCAAACCCTACTCGGCGTATACACGCTAATGCCCGCACATCCGTGGCGGCCGGCCGTCACAACAATGCCTGTTGGCCTTCCTGCGCACCTCTTGCCAAACCCTCACGCCGGCCAAGCAAGCACCGCCTCGCGCCAACCACCATGCGGATGCTGATCCACGCAAAACGGTGGCCTAAGGGCGTGCCCTCCTTGCCCTCCACCTTCGGTGGCAGGGCGCCGGCGGCAGCGGCGGCCGAATCTAGGGAGCTTTTTTGTGTGGGTTGGGTGCCCTCCGAGGTCGCCCCGCGCGAGAGCGACCCGGAGGGAGAGGGGTGGCTGTGACACCTCTGAAATTGACATGATGCTTGCTTGACCGTATATCCCTGAGGCAGTAGTCGAGAAAGCATGATTTTCGCATGCGTTGCATCTCTAGTATATCTCCATCTAGATATAAATCAAAATAACTTTTGGGTGATGAGTGTTCTTTGGTGGCGAATGACCTACCCCGAAAGTGAATAGCTACACTATGTATAGCCTCAAAAGCAATTAGTTGGAATGTTCTAATACTTATCATATAGATCGAATGGAGAAAGGCATCAATGATCCTTTCTCTCTCACTCACTTCAAGATTTTTGGGGCTAGGATGCCATCATTTACACATCACAAACTTTGTCCGCAACATCATATTCCTCGCCTTATAAGGTTGAGTTCATGTGTATAGTGTCAATCTGGATCGGTTCAGCAGCACACACAGTTGTTGCTGTCCAAAACTCACCGGGCAGTGACGAGCAACACGAAGAGCTGAGGCTCAGGCTGTGGTGGGCCTGGTCCCTTGGTCAACGGCCCAGAATCTTCCGAAACGCACGTCTGTCTTGGTTCGGATGCGTACACCCATACCGGTCGGGAAGGTGATGGATTGTTCGATTGGTTTCTGCATGGTAAACAGGTATCGTAAAATTCGAGCGTGATCGCTCCTGTGTTTCCTCAGAATCGCTTTGAGCCGATTATCCCCATGGCTCTGATTGGATCTATGATAACATGGGGTTTTGCTTAATTACTACAAGTTAAATCGATCTGATAGTTTGGTGTTTCACCGCCGAACGTCCACGCGTAGTTGAGCCTAATAGATCGAAAAATAGTAGAAAACCGATCCTAGAAGGCTAAAAACCAACATAACGTCAATTCCTAACGTCCCTCTAAGATCAATAAACCATACCTTCGTACACGGATCGTTCAACCCGTTTGTGAGGCCTAATCACGTAGATATTAAACTAAACCTTGATGAACAAGGCACAACTATAGATCAAATCGACCAAGTAATCAAGCAAGATGCCACCTTCACACGGAGAAGGTGCAAAAAGCGAGATAGCTAGAGGTAGCATAGATAAGCAATCATAGTAAAAGTATCGATGCTAGCTCTAACAAATCTGGTAAAGGTGTTATTCGCCATCAACAAGGCTTAGTAGTAACACGGACAACGATAAGTAAATCGCCTAGATCAGGATGCGATCTAGCGTGGCACTTATTACCCGAGAAAAACCCTAGAAACAAGGGGTGGCGTCTTGAGATTGTATTTGTTGTGAACGTGATTGTCCTCCTTCTTTCAATAACCCTAGGTACATATTTATAGTCCGGAGACTCTCTACTTTTGGAATAACTCTACAACTCTATCTTTACCTAAACATAAACGGAACCTAAACAAACACGAATCCTACTATGATACAAGATACACGGGCAATTCAGCCCCAAATCTCGACTAGGCCGATCAACAACACCTTGAATATATGTATCTTCTAAGCCCATCTTGATCACGTGCCCATCTCCATCTTAGGCCAAAATATGGCGATAACACATGCCCCCCTGGTTTTGGTAATGATAATTCCAAAACCACTGCTGTTTTTTCTTCTCTGGTTTTCCTCCCCTTTTTTTTTTTTCTATCGGGCACGCCAGACGCCGTAGCGTGGCGTAACGCGATAGATCGCCACCCCTTCATCATGATGCCCTGCTCAACTCCTCCGCAAAGGCATGATTTGTGATTTTGGCAAATAGTAACTGGGAAACTGCTATGGCATTGAACCGTTTCTTCACTATTCTCTTTATTTAAATCACTGAACAGTTCACAGTCCCCATCTTCCTCCGTAGCGAAAACCCTCTTTCTCCACCGGAAAAAACCTCTTTCGCCATCATGGCCTCCTCGCTTCCTCCGATCGTCCTCCGCCTCAATAGCCTCGGTGACGCCAACCAACTCCTCGAGCACCGCCAGCGGCGTACAACACTCTCGCCCCACAATGGTGGGACGAGAGGTTAAGTTTGCTGCGTCAGTCGAGGCGATCGTCCACAGACGGCGAAGAGAACTTGATTCCTCGACGGGGGCTGGGCGAGGCAAGCGGCAACGACGCCATGTCCGGGATGGCGTCGACTCCTCAAGAAGAGGAAGAAGAAGAGGAGGAGGACACCTCCTCAGGAGTACCAGCCGGTGAAGTACTTCCGTGCGGGTCCGAAGACAGCAGCGATGGCGAAGACGAGGGCGAGGCCCCTGGCTTCAATAGCAAAGAATGACGAAGGCGGCCGTAGCGGCGCGAAGACAATGAGGAGAACGGGCGGCGGCAATGCAACGTATCGACCTCGGCATTAGGATTTAAGTAGCGATAGCATTAGTAGTAGCGGACTCCTTTTGTAATCACCATCCTTTGCAATCGATCATCTTCAAATGAATGAGAATCTGTTCCCAAAGCTTCTCTTTGTTTATTTCAATTTTGCCGATAACGAAACAGTCGATGTTCCATGCCGATGACACCGTGTAAGCTTTCATCATGCTTGCATGCATATAGCCAAACAAGTTAAATTGCACAAAGCCGATGACCACCCATCGGCTCCTCCCAAAAGCGTTTGATAGGGTCAACCTTCGCTGAAATCTTTTAACACATCACAACGGTTTCTTGGTCTGAAGCACCTGCATTTTTGAAATAAGCGACCGTCCTTCTTTTTCAAAACAGACGATCAAACCTCAATTGCTCATCGAAAAATGTGCCCTAACGAACAACTATCGACCAGCAAGGATGATGATGACGAAGCCGAAATAACTCGAGTTCGTCTTGGCGCTATCCACGCCCTCAGGCATTTCCTCAAGAGCTTCATATGTCGGTAACAACTGATAGTAACTTATGCCGATGTTTTTTATTCGGACGATTTTTCAACGCCGCCCCCATATTTCTGCTATCGACTTAGCCGATCTCACGTATCGCCCTCAAGTTTTTATTGTCCATGTCCCACATGCTTGAAAAATACTTCTTGAGATCTTGACCATTGATCTCTTTGGAAATTTTTCACCGTCCATGCTCAAGCGTACGCGTTCCTCTTAAAACTTGGTGACCTTATGCGGCCCGTGCCAATTTGGAGACCATTTACCATATGTCAAGGCCCTTAGTACCCAAAAGGCAACACAGCTTCCCATACCAGTTCTCCAACGTGGAACTCCTTTGGCTTACTTTCTTGTTGTAGCACGAGCTACTTTAGCCTTGTTCTCTTTTATTTTCTCAGCGACCACAGCCTAAGCTTCCGGTCACATCTTCCACGTCACTCATCAAAGTTGCATATTCTTCAGCGGTTAGCTCATTACGAAAAGTAACACGTCTCGATCCGCTAGTAATTTCCCACGGTAGAGACTTCTTGTCCATATACGGATGATATGGTGAGGTTTTATTGCTCCATGGCATGACATACGATAAGCCCATAACGCCTCAGACAAAACCTCGTACCCAACGCCTTTGGGTGCTCATCGACTTTCCTCTTGATCAGCTTGATAAGACTACGTTTGGGCCTCAGCTTGCCCATTTGCTTGAGCGTGAAATACGGAGATGACCGTATCGGCTTAATCCAATGTCCTCACGAACTTTACGAACTCGTGAGAAATAAAAACCCTCCATCGGTTGTGATAGTGGGAATCCCAAACCTATGAATGACGTGCTCTTTCACGAAATCGATGACATCTTTGAACTTACGATTTCATAGGGATAGCTTCCACCCATTTGGTAAAATAATGCATGATGGCCAAGATCCACATGTGGCCTTTGTTGATGGAGGATTGATCTTGCGATCATGTCCATGCCCCATCCTCGGAATGGCCAAGGCTTGATGATGGGGTTCATTCTTCGTGTGTACCATCTGGATTTTTCAAATTT